>OX387961.1:11327137-12577137 GCA_947578425.1 Eugnorisma glareosa | reverse complement strand
GCTCAGTGAAATAATCTCTAGGTTGTTTTTTGTAGGTATTTAAAAAAGATTTTTGACATCAACACCTTCCTCTTTCATTGTGCTTATATCACAATTAATTTTAACGTAGACAACCTGAAATTATAACTCAGGTGTATTGAAAAAGTCTCAATAACGCAAACGATGAAATATTAAATTAATTTTAAAATAATAAAGGGTCTTGCCCAAAGAAATGTATTGTTGGCCGTCGTCGCCGCCTGTTTCATTGAACTCTTTATTCCTTTTAATTTCAAAAGATTCCCTTTTGTCCTTTTATAAATGCTCTTAGTTCTTCATGTCTTATCGGAAACCCTTTAATATTACAAGTTAACATTTTACTTTTCTGTAGGAAGGAAGTGGCGGCCTAATTACGGACGTGAAGTACGAAAAGTTTAATTCAAAATTGGGGCGAGAATTCCTTTTTTTCAGTTCCACAGTGCAAAGGTTTTTTAAAAGCAAATAAATGCTAATGATATGGGAGTGGCATGATGAAAAAGAGCTTGTGGCTAGCAATATCAGCCTCTCGGGTCTACCTTCAGGTTAAGCCGCGCTTGCTTAGGTTGGTCTGTGGATGGGTGATAACTCATTACACACCGAGTTTCCTCCATGCCTCGGAAAACACGTTAAGCTGTTGGTACTTGCTGTCATTTGTAGATATTTGACAGTCGATGCAGGTAGTCAGTGTCCCGAAAGTCTGACAACCAGTGTTACCAAGGGGTTTCGTATTGCTCAGTTCTAACTGGGTTGTGGAGGTCAGATAGGCAGTCGCTCCATGCAGCTGCATCCGGTTAGACTGGAATCCGACTCCAAAATAGTTGGGAAAAGGCTATGCAGATTCTGATGATATGAGAGTCGCATACAGACAATTGGTTTTAGAATTATGATTTTAGTCCGTACATAAATCATGAATCATAGTCGTGATTGCTTTATAGCATTGAAGTAAATAGAGAATCTACAAAAAAAATCTAAATCGAGATATTCTTAACCAAAATCAAGTCCAGTACTCCAGATTCAACAAAAACAAAAGGATCGATTTGCTTTAGTTTTCCACTTGTGATGCGAAAACTAAAAATTGGATTGTGAGTGTGTCTCCAATAGTGAAGTGGTACGAAACTGGGATAGGTCACGTCACTGGAGGCGTTCGTTCAATCAATGCGAATTCAAAACTTTGATGGCACTAGTCGTTCCGGCGCCGATCCAACTTTGGTTTATGGAGATACCGCTGCCGAACGCGAATCTACCGTGTGTGGAATCACTAAACTTACGTATGCGGTTCGGTGAGAGATATCAATTCGAGATATTTTATCGGAGTTTTTTATACAGAAGAATTTCTAGTTTGTAACACCGTTCGAGTTAGACGATTGAAGTTGTGTAAAGTTATTATATCTACAGCGTGTACGATAAAGGTGTAGTACCGTTGTGAACATCAAAATGGTCATTCTTCTCTATTTGATCAACATTGTAATCGCAGAAAAATAATCAAATTTTTCATCGGTAAATCTGCTGTTCCATACATCTTGACTTTTGTAGGAAAGAGCTGGCTTTTTTACCGATAAAAAAAAATTATAAGGGGGTTCAGAATGATGTACCTACTGAATGTTAAGCGTTTGTACGTCAGTGTCACTTCCACCCATCATTTTGGTAGAGTAAGTATAAGTACGTACTCTAGTTTGGTACAGAAATCCCCAGCGACGCCCTAAGCCGAGGCTCGTACCCCGCAGGGGGTGCCCTTAGCGAGTGGTCGCTTAGTTTTTAAGTATCATTTTAAGCCCCTGGCTGGAGACCTTAGATTCATTTTTAAGGCATCTACAAGATATGCCCGGTTAAGCAGTAGCCAGCCTCAGAGGCTGAACTGCGAGACGCTAGCTCCAAAAAACGTACAGAACATTTCTGATATTGGTTGTGTGTTCAAGAAGCAGTTTGGTTTTGCCAATTTAATGAGAACTGTAGCTGAATTTTGATTCGTTTCAGTTTAATTTCTAAACTCGCAAACATCGAAAACTTTTCAGGTGTATTTTCGATAACTCACAAACTGCTGATTATAACAACGGTTGTACCTACGGGCTTTGATAATCCGATTCGAAACAATGAGTTTAAACTTATTTGCGAGTTCCGCACTTTGTAATTTTGGAAAATTTACCTATGATTGTATTGGTACTCAGATTTTTAACAAGAGGCTGATGTTTTATAGTTGAATTTGTGTTGGCTAATTATAATTGGCCCGGGAAGTAACCACAGGTAATACTTCATTACTTTTTATGAGTAGGTACTCATACCACTGATAATCATAAAGAAAAACACAATTTAAATTTAACAAATAATTTATTTGACATAGTCCTTATATTTATATTCAAATTCAAATCTAATTTCCCTACTTCATCACAATATAGGTACCTATCTAATAATTAAACGAAGTTATACTTAAATCTAATCACAATTTCTAAGCTTAAACATCTAGATAATGATTTGTAATGACGCAATTTATGTTTTAATTGAATCAAATGTAATGGAATCTTGTAAAAAGATTGCGACTGCCTTTCACAAAGACCTTTAAATTAAATTATATACAATAAAGAAAACACAACAATTAAAAATACTAATACACAGTTACATGCTACTCCTAAATTAGTTTTAGAAAAGTTTGTACTTATTCCAGTTTCATTTTCTCAAGCAAAATCGAATATATTCTGGAGTGAGAATTCACAACACACTTAAACTAGAACTAACAATACTTAGATCCTCATTGGTAAGTGGCCACTATCATTGATGAAATCGAACACTGGCACTTTATCTAGTTCACTAGAAGAGGATTTTTTCCGCTTTTTGCGCTGCGACTGCCATCTCCTTTACTTTTACCCGATGTACTTTGCCGGAGGGCGTAACGGGTAATGAATCTACGAAGAAAAGACCGCCACTCACTTGCTTCCCCTCCATGTTCTCTGAAAACAATAAGTTAGCGATTGAGTAAGAATGAAGAATGAAATTGTTTAGTCGTGTGGTTGGCCGTTAGTAATAAATTTGAAACGTGTGTAGTGCCGTGAACGGCAATAGATTGTGCCACCTGCGATGCTGAATACGAACTACGGCCGACGGAGATACATTGAACTCGGCCAAGCATTCACTGCGATGATTGACATTCAAATTTCTGTTTAGCGTATCTAACTCATAATACATTATATAACCCTAGTACTTAAATAACAATTTGATTATAATATCTACCTAAAGATTTTGATTAAGTTCGGTAGGTTATTATTTCCTCCTCATTTGATTTAATCTGTAATATTCTTGATAATATTTCTTGGAAATATGTAAATTACTATACCACCAAAGGGAATTTATAAATATTATCTCAAATGCCGAGCCTCAGGGGGGTAAATTCAGTTCGCTCGCCTTCACATCCATCATCAGTTGTTTATAATACAATCAATTTAATAAAGATTATTTTTATTTCAAAATTATCTTGGGAGTTATTTTCGAACCTCAGAATTTATTATTCGAATACGGCAAAACGGGCGGGGCTTCTGAATCTCGCTGGCTGAGGTTAGTTAGTAGCTGAGACTAAACTACTAAATCGGAAGAACAGTTTCCTGAACTCTACTCAAACCATTGTGTCATTCGAGATTCGATTTATCTATGATTTCTAGACATCAGAATAAGAGTTTATTTGTGTAGGAGGTAAGTAACATGTAGATAATACCTCTCTCTAATTGACAGCTTTATTTAGAAACATAAAAATCACTCCGGGATTGTATAGGGAGGTATTATTCACATGTTACTTACATCCTTCAAATGTAGGCAAATAAACTCCCCTATTGTGATCTCTATGATGTCACAAGAAATACAATATAGCGGATGGCAACTGATTGTGAAAATGATTAATTACAGTTGTTTTTTTTAAGTCGGATTTAAGATCGTATCAATACGAAATCAATCACAGCAACTGGTGCCACATGTGTTCGGTTTATCAAAGAAATGATCAGAAGATACAATAATTAATATTGATTAATCTTAGCTCCATTTAATGAGAATATAACGATCAAGAATATATTGAAATAAAACTGTTTCTTTGAGCTGTGTCATAATGTTGATTATTCTGTTTGTTTGCAATTTTGCAAATGAACGTAATGTTTTATTGGGGTATGTAAATGGAATGCACAGCCATGAGTGTCTCACAAGGCCTAGCTCTCTAAAAACTAATAAGTTTATATTTTTACCCTGTAGAATCGTATTCGAATGCAGTCAACATCACGCCTGTAATTTCCGAAATGGAAGACAAAAGTGTACCTAATAGAAAAAATCTAATCAAATTCACTTCCACAAAAAAAAACTCAAATTTCCACAGTTATGTTTAAGTCCCATGTAACTAACAACAATGGGCGAGACAATTGCCATCAACCAAGCATAAATGCAGACTACGTGGCTGCTACTGAGAAATTACGGATGGGAAAATCTAATAACACTTTGGCCGACCTGGGAATAGGACCCAGGATATCATGCTCTAAAGTTGCACTTGTGACCACTAGACCAATGGGGTAGAGGTTGTTTTTCACTGTTTGCAATACCGATATTACAAAAACTCAATCAAAGGACATGACGTGATGGTAAAGCAAACAGTATTCATATTTCTGCCTTGATTTCGCTTCTGGAAATGAAATGTATTCGGCAGCCACAGTTGCGCGTTATTTCACAAATGAATATTGTTACTGCGCAAAATATGGGCCAACTGTTACACAAGTAATTATGACATGCAATATGAGTTTTCTTGAATCATCCGATGAAACCACGGATTTATGATGGCTATTTATCAACGTGATATTTCGTCGTATAGGTTTATTTTGTATGTTCTGTGATGCTTATATGTAGGAAGGTACTTCGTATAATACTTCCAAATTCTGCAAAGTAATACCTTTGGTAGTTAACATTAAGTAATCCTATACGTATTTCTCCAAGAAGTTTAATTCGTTTGGGAAATTATAGGCATCTTAAAACAGACGAAATAAGTAAATATCCATAATCCTGAGCTTAGACGTACTTAAAACTCAACAATCTTTCATTCTAGCTAAAAGAAGGATTTAAAGTTTGAAACAATTTTCCCTTACGTCACGTAGAAGTACGACATGTTTATTGGACAAATAAACATCAATCTCGCGTAAATAGGAAAATTACCAACTAGTTTTATATCACTGACACACCTATCTACCTAACTGCTTATCAGATACTGTAGATTTGTGATAGCAAGTTTATTTATTAGGTATAATAACGGATTAATCTTAAAACTTTGGTTGATTATGACATAAATCAAATCCATCCATTAGTTATCATCCAGATAATCGAATCGTATGATTTTATTCAATGGTTATTAAATTAAGTAATAGAGAACATGTCCATGAGATAAAACACATGAATATGTAGTTTATTATAAGATAATGTAATTATTTTGTTATTCTAATGACTTTTGATGTAATCAAAGGGTTGGTTTTAGTTTAATCAATGCATATTTCGGAAAATGTTGTTTTGATGTTGATGTTGACGGGTCCATAATTACATGGGAAGTGGCTATTTTTAGAGCAGTATAATAATCTAGTCTAAATTCCAAAGAGAACAGTCTAACTAACATTGTTGTAAGTATTTTTATCGTAAATGGTAATAAGTATTAACATGGCCGAGGCAAAAGTAGTATCCAAGCACCGTAGCAGGTGGGATTCTGTAATTTCTGTCTACCTCCTCGAAAGAGGAATGAGAAGGTGTGAGTGTATTTATGTGTGTATGTAATAAGTTCAATTTATTTTATAAAATACTCACTTCTAATTAAGTCGAAGATCTCTGTGGTGTCAACATTGTCGCCGTTCCTCCTCTGCACGGCGATGAGGACCTGCTCCTGACATTCATGATGAGGCAGGCACACAACGCAGGCATCCACTATGGCTGGGTGACGCTTGACGATTCCTTCTATTTTCAACGGTGATATCTGTAAACAAAATCATTTATTAATTAAAAAAGGAAATCAAATTACTTTTGACATTAGGTATTATTGTAGTCTACGCAATTTCTTTTACTAGATCAAATAAAGTTATGAACGTCAGCACATTACTTTAAATGCACTTAATGCCTTTGATGCAACAAGTTTAATGTTTCGAGATCTCGTAAAAGGCCTATAATAACAAGAGCAAGCTTACTTTGGCTCCACGAAATTAATTTATCTGCTACAATGAATACGGCTTGAACCGTTTGATAATATCATTACCACTGAGTGGCTGAGTTTACGGGGTTTCAAAAATGAATGGGACTGTTCACGTGAAAGGCTCCTTTTAAAATGAATCGTATCATTTTTAACATCATTAATGAAAGACAATAGGCAATGGTAATAATATTATTATTTGAATAACGCGAAGCGATATTTGTGAAATGTTTTCTTGAAATGGAAACATCGAACTGTAGACGGGCAGAAAGGATTTCGTAGATATTTTTCTTGTGAAATAAGTTAGTTTTCTCTTGTCGCATATCAACCGACTCGAGACAGTGCGCCACTAGAATGAATCAGGGCGTGAGAGAAATAAGTCTAGCTAAGTTTACGCTGACTGACTCTTCGCCTTGCGTTATTTTAAGAGGCTAGAAAAATATTATTTCGAACGAATTTGGTAAACATTTGATTGCATTGCCATGTTTACGCCTCATTGAGATTCTTAATATCCATTGGTTCTTTTTTCACATTTTATTCATTGGCGTTATTTTCTTTCTAATGCAAACTTAGTTCATTTTACTGGATTTTTAATTGGAAAAGCAAATGCTAATTAAACCTTGTTTTTAATCTTCACTCACCAGAAAACCGTAGTGCTTAATTAAAAGTCTCTTGCGTTCCACGAAGTAGTAATAATTTTGCTCGTCCTTGCAAAACATGTCTCCGGTCTTGAACCAGCCGTCATCTGTCAACATGGTCTTCGTCTCTTCGGGATTGTTTAGGTAACCCTGGAAATTCAATCAAGAATAAATAAAATGATCCAAAAATCTCCGATTTCGTGAACAGAATTAAAAGGTATAAGCAATATCAAATAAGAACGAATTACGAATGCAAAAACGAAACCGAGTTCAAGGGATGCCAGTGAAATAATTGTTATGCATTATTGAACTGATAGTTCTTGAACGCAGTTAAAGTGTGCTGATCGCATTCAGTTTTAATGGTGAAACACGTCCTTTATTCGTTGTCCAAAAGCTGAACGCGATTTATGCATCGATATGCTATTTATTCCAGAAGTTACTAATTCGCTGTATGTTTTTCGAACTGTGGTGCTTTTAACTAGCAAACCGACTGAGATAGATATTCCAGCTAAAATATTCAGAATACTTTATTGAGTTACTGTGTAAGTCGGGGCCGAAGCAGTATTAGAGCGCAGGTAAATTATGAATGTGTTCATCCTTAGGGCATTATCTTCCGCGGCCCACGGATTTACTAACGGTTTACCTTTTTGGGGATTGAGATTCTGAGAATCGGTCTCAAACATTTTATACGTTACTAACTGGATGAAATTTTTTGGGTTAAAATGCGATCATTTTAACCCACTTATTAATACTTAATACTTAGAATATTTTATTGTATTCGAGATGATTAGATAAGTAGGTATATCATATCGTAGGTATATAATACATGATCAGTTGCAGTCATTCCTATTAAGTGAACTCAATATCTTTAACCATGTTTACTGTTCGTTTGAGTTCCCGATGTTTTGGCGCTGTTGCAAGCACTATGATCACGGATAAACTGAATTTAAGTTATTGCGGGTGGGTATCTTGGAGCAGACAAGTTGGTCTCCCAAGACAGTTTAAAAACTTATATAGTGAACACAACACGAGTACACTACTTCTGTAGTGTAATCAATGTTTAAAAAAATGTTTGAAGTATTTTTTTACCTTGAAAAATGCGTCGCCCTTAAGCCATAATTCGCCATTTTTGTGAGTTCCTTCCACTGTGTTGCCATCATCATCCACGAGCTGCAAATAAAATCATTAAAATTAAAATAGATCAATAGATTCGTAAATAAATAAGTACCCAAACACACAATTTACTATAAGTAGGTTCCTTATCAGTCAGGCAAGTAGGTTTATCAGTAAAAACTTCCAAATGTAATCAATCATTGGTATCAACAAACGTATCGGATATTGTTATTATTTGCTCAATTTTAACCGTATTAATTAGTGTTTTCAGAACTGATTATCTTCAAAGAAATTTATATTAAAAATATTATCATATTTAAAAAAAGTAAGATATGTGTAAAAAATTTAACATACCTTGAACTCATATTGTGATAGCGGCTTGCCGGTTGAACCGAATGGTGTGTCGTCATTGAAATCAAAGATGGGCGACAATAACTCGGTCATTCCATAAGCCAGTAATAAGAACGCGCCACACATACTCTGCAAAGAAATACGATTATATATATAGGAGAACAATAAAATATGGGTATCAAGGCGGAAAAAGTATAATGATGGCCCTCCTATCTATATAAATCTGTTAACTTTACTTAAAACACATTCAGGAGTTCATATGCTAGCTGCATATTTCGCCTCGGAAAATATAAAGCTCAGAAACCCGACGAGTTTATGAAATTAGGTCTAAAAGAACAGCGATCCTTTTCCTTTAAAGTCTACAATGGACCTATATCGGATATTATAATGTGAATATTATACTTACTCTAAATCTGTCCAGTAATGGCTTCTCCATAGCGCTGCCTCCAATAAGAATGTATTTGAAACACGATAAGTCACAAGTTTTTTCTGCCACATTCAGAAAATGACCTAATACATAAGGCGTAAACGCTGTCGTGTTGGGCTGAAATTTTATCAAAATATTAATATCAAGGTAAAAATCACAGTAGCAACATTTTATCGGTGCTTATAAATAACATACCTGTGTGTAATCGGTTATAGTTATTTATTATTATAATTACCTTATATTTGTTGATAATTTCGACGATTTTCATGGGTGTGAGTGGTGCCGATGATTGGACCCTGGTGGTGCCCTTTAAGGGGCCAGATATGAAGTATAAGAGTGATGAGACCCACTGGAGGGTCGCCATGGCCATGGTCCGCTCACAACTGTCCGGGAACGGTTTCCTGCACAACAAAAATAAATCGATTATACCAAATGTTACCAACTCATATCTGTGTTCTTTTTATCGATGTTTCCAAATTTATTAAGAGGTTTACTATTAGTTGCAGCGTGAAAAGCGATAAGTTTTAATACCACGCTTACGGGGATCTCAAAACTTTTAGAGCCGATGATAAATGCTCGATTTACTTGAACTGAACTGTGCGGCGAGACCCAACAATTTAGTTTTGGACATAACTTCAACTAATACCATTAATTTATTATTTACCGATATGCGATGTTGCGAACTAACTAAACTTGCAATAAGTTTCGGAGCATGTTCGGTGTAACAAAGTTCCGAGGGCATCTACTTGTAATTAATTGATTGGTTATTGATTTATAATACTAATGCAAGACAGGGGCGTGTCTTAAAACAGATCAGTATTAAATTTAGTACAAGCTGTCTAAACATCCCTGGAGGGGAGGGTTGTATATTAAAACAAAGGAATGCATTCTGTATACAATGTAAGTTTATCGCAAATCTTGAACATATCTGTCGAAGTTTAAATTGATAGAGATTGAAGTTTGCACTTTAACTAATGTAGGATCGTTACAAAGGAGTCATAATATCACTGTAATTCCATTTACATTGCTATGATATTTTGAATTACGATTGTTTGGCAAATTAATGATTCAATTGCTAATGTCGGGACCGTTATAATCCACCACACCCAAACTAATCGGCCAGGCCGATGACTAAGCCGAGGATTGTGATTTTAATTTATTATTTATCGCTTTACTGCTTTTAACATATCAGTTTTGTTTTAAGTTTCATAAAAATCGGATATTACGCAATGATAAGCGAGTGATACCTCCTGTATACGTCAAATGATGCAATCAATTCGATATTTGCTCTTAATACCTAGGTATTAACATACAATTTTTGACCAAGCATAAACAATCTTTTTTTGTACTCACCACCAATTAATAATTCCATTGAGTAATGTGTCGAAAGGTATAACAGCAACCTTTGGCAAGCCTGTGGTTCCACTGGTCAACATCAACCATGCAGTAGTCTCTGACTGGTCGAACAGAGCTGGCCTGAAAACATCAAATAAATTGTACTGGCTATTCGTTCTTGACATGCAAAAGACAGTCATTTTTTTTCGGATATCCTTATCATATAATAATAAAAACCTCTCATATCTCAATACTTATGAATGGCTTTACATTTTGGTGTTGATGAAATCATGAGCTGATATATAAACGTGTAGATATCTATTTGTTTTGTTTCACTCGTTATCTTAAACTAGATAGATAGATATTAATTAGGTGGGCGGAGTAAATAATGTTTCTAGATGGTTCTGTACCTGTATTTAACTTCTGTGCCGTTGTATTTCTTGACAAACGCCTCGAGATCAGATTCTTTATCGTCAAATATGACAATTTTGCCCTCCTGATTGCTTGCTCTATACGCTTCTCTGACCTTTTCTTCACAAGCTTTCTGACAGAACACTATCTTCGGGAAGATGTAGGGGAATAATCTTGTTAGATCGTCTGAAAGTCAAGTTAATTCCAAATTAGATTGTTAATAAAGTTATAATTGGCTGTTAAATCACAAGACTTGTTATGATTATTATTTATTTTGCGTCTAGATAGGTTTTATTTCTCATCATGATTGATAGATTTTACGCGAAGAATTCTTTAATGAACTTACTTTGTCCAACGCTTGGATCAATGGCGCACATGGGGTATCCTCCGAAGTGGCACGCGAAGTAAGGGATGCAGATGTCCATATGGTTGATGCCAATAAGGATGGCTGGGTCTCCGGGTTTTAAGCCTGAGTTAACCATCGCGCTGGCGAGGCGACATGAGCGTTTAGCCACGGATCTGTTGGTTTCCTCTTCTGCAGTTGCGAAATCGATCTGAAAGATGCAAAAAGCTTTTCATCAGAATTCTGTCTGCTCGACACATTTGTCATTTGCTTTTATGGTGAACTCAATTGTTTTGGCACTTGATTAACTTGACCCATTCAGTTTTACTCGACTACACGTATTGTGGGAACCAAAAAATTAAATTAACAATTTTAAGTTGGAGCAATCATGGTAGCGAATGTAATTTTTTCAGAAAACATTTCTGTGATACCTAACGGAATTTACTGATTTGCAATTATATTAGTCACGGATATTAGCCACGGATCTGTTGGTTTCCTCTTCTGCAGTTGCGAAATCGATCTGAAAGATGCAAAAAGCTTTTCATCAGAATTCTGTCTGCTCGACACATTTGTCATTTGCTTTTATGGTGAACTCAATTGTTTTGGCACTTAATTAACTTGACCCATTCAGTTTTACTCGACTACACGTATTGTGGGAACCAAAAAATTAAATTAACAATTTTAAGTTGGAGCAATCATGGTAGCGAATGTAATTTTTTCAGAAAACATTTCTGTGATACCTAACGGAATTTACTGATTTGCAATTATATTGCTTAAGAATAAATTAGGCTGTAATTAAGTTTGTTAGATCTTTTCTCGCGAAGAATACTTAATTACGATTTGATTAGAGTTTTTTATTGTTTGATTAGCATAAATAATTAGTAGGTACCAATTTTGTTGTAGGAAATTAATAATTCATACACAATGGTGTAGATTATTACCAAGGGTCTAGTGCATCTGTGGTGATAGTTTACTTTTTCTTCTACTTTTATTAAGTACTTTTAATTGCCATTGCCCTAATATTCAAATAAATAATCTTAGGAAAACTCCTACATAGACAACTTAGTTATTATGTACTAATCCTACTTTAAACGGTCGATACAGAGTGCTAGTAGTTTATCTCTACTACTGGTAGTAGGTCAAATAAACAAATAGTTCACGTTACTACGTGAGAGTCGCGGCAGAGTAAACTATGTACGTGAACACGTATTCTTTACTCACTTATTTCACATTAACAGCACTAGGCTTTCACCTTATTAGTTTTCTTTTTAAAATTTCACTTAGCACTTGTTTGTATGAGTTTTGTGATTTTTATATTTTATGTTAAAAATCTGGCGAAATTATTTTTTTTTTTTTATTTATACTACATAGAAAGATTTATAACCGTGAATTCGTAGGCGTGTTCCCAGAGCACGGTTGATATGAATAAATAATTTGTGTGCTCACAATTAAATAGGTTCATATTCCTAGAACATTTCTCACACAATGATATCAATCAAACATTTCGTTGAACTTCAAACTGATTTATTTATTTAAATTTACATTATTTGGGACGGTTTTATTATTTATTTAGACAGGTTTGAAAAGTGTTTATGAATAATTAAAGTATGAACAATGAATTTACTTTTAAAACAACATTTTAAATCAATTAGCAATTTAAACTTAGACTTTATCTGAAGTTCAGCTACCTTCGAGCATTTTAAGTCCTTTAAAATAGTTCTAATTTTGCCATAGATTCAAGACACATGAAAAAATATAAGTACATACCTGACAGATCATTTCTGGGTCATCGTACATAGCCTCCAGGGCAATGTGGCCGATGTGCACATCTTTTTCGTTAAGGCTATACCGCTCAGCAGCACTCTTTCTAAAACGGTCCACACGGTTTGTAATTCTTGTACGCGCGTGAATATCGGCCATTTTGGTCAACGCAGTACTGACTTGAGAATCCATTTTCAAAAAAAGGTTTGATTATTGGACTGTCCGTTAGCACAAGACTGTTTATTTTACAAATATGTACTGTTTTTAATTAAGTTTATAATGTTTATATTTTATCACAATTAATACACGAAACCAGTATACAGTAGGGTAGGTCTATGTAGCAGAACTTTTTCCACTAATGAATAATTATCAGTAGAAAGCGTTTATATATGTTTCACTCATTACTTTTTATCTATACAGTGATTGCGTTAAATAAAAAATATAGATATCTGTTAATCTTTTTCTATACCTGATAAAAAAATAGCAATAACTTCTATATTATATAAAAATGAGTTTTTCGTCACACGTAGTTAGTATTAAAGGTAAACAAAGAGAGCCTGCAAAAGTAACAAAAATATGGTTTATGCGCATTTTTTGCCTCCCGTCCGTCAAGTGTCATGCGGGGATTTCAGCCTAGGGGATTTGGAAATTAAGCTTTTATAAAAAGCAAGCTAAGTCCAAAATTGTACCCATATTTGAATAAAGTTAACGCTTTTGTTTAAATACAATATGAAGCAAAATCTTAATTAGTCGAAATGGCGCGTTTTAAATTACAGCGACAATACGATATTGCAATGTTTGCGTAATCAGCTAGTTTCACAGATTTTATTTCGTTAAATAATACTTGAAATGAACAGGTCTCATTTCAGTGTTTATTTTTGTTGTATTTTAAATCGGTTTTCATCATAAAATTCTGCAATTCGTGAAGTTACCTACTGCGTAGACTTTCAGTATCTCTCCGGCTGATGTAGCAAGACAAATGATATAGCGAGAAATAAATCTTAACGAAACTGTCTAAAAATGAAGACAATAAATGAGATTTCATTTGTTTTATTTACTGACATCAAGTATGTTCTTGTCAGCTATATGTGACATATCATTACTTTATGTCATAATCAGATTATGTTACAATTATATTCATCATCAACTACTTACTTGTGTATAGCAAATAACTTGGTGGACAGTTGAACTAAAAATTAAATTGGTTTTATATAAATAGTCTAGAGTTAAAAGAAGCTCAGGGTTAAAAAATACGTAATTGGTCATTCCTGTGCTTATGAGGACGTGGTCTCCACATAGCATAATCAGCCTATAATGTTCCCACTGCTGGGACACACAGCCTCCTCTCTATGAGAGAAAATGGGCAATAATCCACCACACGGGCCCAGTGCGGGTTTGCACATGTCATATGTCTTCGATTTTTTGGTTCTAGGATATGCCGGTTTCCTCACGATGTTTTCATACATTTTGAGAGCAGTGATGATGAAATAAATTACAAAAAGTAATACGGACGCATTACTTTTTGTAATTTATACCCACCTATTACCCACGACCTAACTCAAACTCAAAGCTTACACTGGGCCACCGCTGGTCTCCACATGCTGTAGATAAAACTAACAGCTGCAGCTGTAACTATCTCTTGACGTTCTTTGTTATTGTACAATATTGTTATTCATAGATCAAAGATTCATAGATCCGTCCCTATCAAAACGAAAATAGCGATCATTATCTTTATAATTTACGCCTTCGATAAATGATTCATAATATTCCATAGAGCGTCGTGTTTGTTTCAGTGAAGGGAGACATGTACATGAGAACCTCGTTTTTTCTATGATAATTATACATATACGATTACAAGCAGAAAGAACCGGTTTGGTAATAAATAATGCTTATCGAAATTGCTACTATCGAAACGTGTGATGGGTGACATAGCGAGAATCCTAAACATGTGTTTGTCTCTATGCTACAAAATGGGTGTACCGAATGAATTACCCGAGAACCTTGATTGTTTAGAAACTGCCTTACCCTCCTATTAATAAACACAGATTAAAGTTATTCCAAGTTTAAACCTTTGAAAATGTATGGTTATTCCTTCGTTATTCCTGGTGTAATTTTATTCCGTGTTTATTAATAAGAGGGTACGTGTCTATTTTTAGTAAGTCTCTTTAACTATGTTTTGAACTCATTGAATTAGAAGGCACATCTGCAGAATAAAATTAAACGCTGATTTGAAATTCATCCCAAATCATTGAGTTTTCCTATAGATTGAAATGAAACATTGCTAAGTTTATTTTTTTATTGTATTTGTTACAATATATAATTATCGTCAAGGACCAATTATAATTAAATAATTTTAAATTAATTACCTCTTAAACCAGATGTGGGTTAACTCGATAAAGATAACCATCGAAACGCTAAGGAAAAATTTGCTATTGCCACGACACTAACCTGAATCTGAAGAATGAAGCTCTAAACATTGGGGACTTTAGGGATGTGAGGTGGGGCCTATCGTCACAGTCATTACAGGTAGTCAGTGGCCCACAAGTCTGTCAACCAGTCTTACCAAGAGGTATCCTATTACCAAGTAATAACTGAGTTATGGAGGTCAGATAGGCAGTCACTCCATATAAAATACTGGTAGACTGGAAACCGAATCCAACTGTGTTGGGAACAGAATAGCAGATGAGGTAGGTCCTACCAAACGTTTTTTTTTTAAAAGGTTTACTTACACGTGATTAAAAACTGTAACACATTCCTTACATATCGATCCCCTCTGTAAAAAGATACCTACAATCTAAATAATTATCAGCGACTACTAAAGATTATAAAAGAAAAGGGTAAAGCAATGTTTGTTCAAAAATATGTGTTCATCAACGTGGTCACGCGCTATCAATAAGAGGATAGCCGCTAATTATAATAATCTTGGACGACAGACGTCACTATAATCTCAAGCTAATCATGGTTTTTAGGATCACTGATAAATATACTGCAGTAGATTAAAAATTAGCGGCTGATCCACTGTTTATTTATAGAAATTAGTAACGTTAAACAGCACTCCAAGTTTTCTAGAAAATTAGAACATACGAGTACCATACCGGGATCAAAGCATCTCTTCAGAAATTAACTAAATAATTAAAATTTGCTATTCGCAACTTTCCGTCGCAGATTAATAATTCAGGTGCGCAAGCTCGATGTGTCTTCTTGGTATTTAACTATTAGCAATAATTAGCTCCAAAAGTGGCTGGGAAAGATCAACAGTGGCGGATGCGCGGCTCGGGGATCGAACATAAAACTTTAATGAGTTTCGCTCTTCTTGTTATCTTAAGGCAGGTTCAACGAAGTTTACCGTTGTTCTGTTTATTGAACATAGCACAGTTTGCCCACAACTCAATATGAAATTATGTTTAAGTTTTAATTAACGGCCAGAACAAACTTAATTCAATTTCAAGTTTGGACAGAGCAAACTGTTTTAATGTAGCAGTGCTCGCAATTATAAACGCTGTAGTTTCATTATACATCCTTGTCTGAATCATAGCAGTGTAACTTGTTAAAGGAATCTTGTTATTATTAAACCTCTTATATAAATTGAGCTTACTTTTATCCATTTATTAGAGATACTAGCTGTTGCCCGCGGCTTCGCTCGCGTTTTGGTCGGAAATTATCCCACATGCACGTTATAAATATGGCACTTGTGGATAATGTAGTTTCCTATTATTGCAAGAATTTTCAAAATCGGTTCAGTAGATCCAGAGAGACACACACAGCAACAGCAACAGCTATAATATCAAAAACTTTACCTCTTTTTGATATTATAGCTGTTGCCCGCGGCTTCGCTCGCGTTTTGGTCGGTAATTATTCCACGGGCACGTTGTAAATATAGCCTATAGCACTCGGGGATAATGAATCAAAATCGGTTCAGTAGATCCAGAGATTACACCTACATACAAACTTAAAAACACTCAAACTTAAAAAAAAAAATTACCTCTTTATAATATTATGTATAATTATAAATATTAGTATTAGTATATATTAGATGGAGTTAAATGGTAGTGCGGCTAAGTTCTCTGTAAGGTCGACGACCTCTGGAGCTGGGTGCTCTGTCTTTTCTAGGTGTGAAGTATTTTAACGAAACGGTTTCGTGTTTCTACAATGACTTGTAACAAAATTGACTTTAGCATTTCGCTAGGTTATAATTCCTGAGTGCCTCGGAAAGCACGTTAAGAGTGTTGGTCCCGGCTGTCAACTGTATTTATTGGTTTATTTAAACTTCATGTACAATAGTGGTACATAGGCGGACTTAATGCCACAAGGCATTCTCTACCAGTCAACTTTAGGGTTAAATAAGAAACATTGTGGTAGGGACCAATTAGTTCAGCCGGGCTTCAGGCTCGCTAAAGTGGATTCATCTTTCATGGGGTACTGTTCGAGATGCTATAATAAATGATTATTATAGCATGTTATTGTATTCTTCAACTCAATGAGACGACATTTAAAACATGCATTAAACGTACACTATGTAAGCAAGCATATTACAAGTTGGACGATTATATCGCTGACAAAAATGCTTGGCTCAATGCTGGTCCTGCCCCACAAGGACAGGGACTCATAAGTTGATAACATTAAATAGTATTGTTGGAGCTGCTGAAGATTGTACAACTATCTTTGCATTGTATAGATTCAATCTCTTTAGTATTATATAAAGCCCATATTGTGTGAGTACTATGTACTAAAAAGCTATCGTTCACTGGAAACCTTCGTCCTTTCTCGACTTGAATGTGCCCTGGCGGTTGAGAGTATGTCATGCTCACTCTATGTCTCGCTGATGGTGGCGCGTGTGTCGGATCATTTAGTTCCCTTCAAAATGGTTGAGGTGAATGGTGCTGATCCATGCGTCAAATTTGTGAACGGGCGCTGTCAGTTGTGACTGGTCATCTCTTAGTTGCCACGGCGTATTTGAATTAATTATTTGTTTTTTTTTAATTGTCTTTTTTGTTTTTACTATGGTCACTTTTAACGTGCACATCTTGCTACATCGTTCTCACACAATGTACCATCTCAATATGAATGATGTAACCAAGGTTTTGTAATAATATGCTGATTTAAAAGAGTGTCCATGGAGTTTCTTGCCCGTTCTTCTCCATAGAGATCTACGCTAGGGAATGGGCAATTACAGTACTTTCACAGTTTTTATGCTTTGTGACTGGGACTGTAGCTACATTTCATTGTTATCTTTGTTTCGACAGTTCAAAAGTGCCTGTAACTGGCCTACTTGAAATAAATGCTTTGATTTTGATTTTGTAGGGTACAAAATAAATATTTAAAAAAATAAGTTCTTGCCTACGATTTATATAAGTACTTATATTGATACTATTGTAGATCTTTGACAGTCGTTAAGTAGTCAGTGAGAGCAGCGGTGGCCCAGTGGTGGCGGCCCCGACTTACGAACAGTAAGTCGTGGGTTCGAACCCAGGCAGGCGCATTACTTTGTGTAATTTATTTCATCATCACTGCTCTCAAAAACGGTGAAGGAAAACATCGTGAGGAAACCGGCATGTCCTAGAACCAAAAAAAAATCGAAGACATGTGACATCTACCAACCCGCACTGGGCCCGCGTGGTGGATTATAGCCCATTCCCTCTCTTGGAGAGGAGGCCGAGTGTCCCAGCAGTGGGAACATTAAAGGCTGCTAAGTAGTCAGTGGCCCGAAAGTCTGAACACCAGTCTTACCAAGGGTTATCGTATTACCCAGTATTAACTGGGTTGTGGAGGTCAGATAGGCAGTCGCTACATGTCAAATACTGGTATTTAGCTGCATCCGGTTAGACTGGAAGCCGACCCCAGCATAGTTGGGAAAAGGCTAGGCAGATGATGTGATGACTTAAGTTATTTCAATCAAATTCATATTTGTTTTACATTCATCGTCTTCACATCAAAATCATCAGTCACTTAGTATATTTTTGGAATTCTGCTGCAATACAATTGATTGATAGGAGGAAAATGCTTTTAATTTTATGATAATTGTTGTGATAAGGTTTTCCTAGGAGCACATACGCAGAAAAGACAGTGATTTATGATAAAAATAATCGTTACTTATATAAAGTACGTCCGGATTAAGCAGATTTCGAAAAATACCCGTTTTGTGTACTCGTGTATATAATAATTATCATATTATGCAAGAAAATAATGGAAGAGATGAGATAGTTTTCCTTTAGTGACTGTAACGCGATCAATTTTTAATTATTCAAATTTCTGTATGTGTTCAATAATATTGCTTGCTAGTTTTAGCGAATTGTTTGAGAAACTGTAAAAAGCTCGACAAATAAATCTCATTGTTTCTTATTATTTATTCGTGGGTAAATACCTAATATAATAATAATATCTTTTGTACATTTTGGACGGTTTATTTAAATGGTAATATTTTTGATTAAATACATAATAAACAACCCCGAAGGGTTAGGCATAGGTATAGCTAATAGTACACCCAAATTTCGCCAGTTATGTTTAAGTCCCATGTAATAGGGGGCGAACCTATTGCCATCAACCGGGCGCAAATCTAGACTCCGTGGCTGGTTAAATATAGTTTCGTCAAATAGTATCAATTCGAGTTTAGCATTCAATGAATGACTAGAATATAACTTTTTCGATTCGATTAGGAGTTCAGTCAAAGCTATACGTTTGTATGTTTGTTACAGCACAAGTGGAACTGGGGGCCTAAAATGGCCACTTTATCGGAATCATAATACGAATCACGTTAAAAATTTAAAACTCTTAAAATGGACTTTGTGATCATAACCATATAGACCATTTTAAGAATTTTAAATTTTTAACGTGATTCTTATTATGATTCTGATAAAGCTTCCATTTTAGGCCCCCTGTTCTCTATAAACCAATATACCTAAAATTAATAAATCAATATTGTTCAGTTATTCTGTTCATCTACAGAGTGTACATCAAACTAAGTAACTTTAGGCAAAAACTATTGCTGGAATAAGACTTTTTTTTTTGGGATGAAAAATCACATTTTACGGTAGGACTCAATGGAACGCACTCAAAACATGGTGCTGATGGATGGATCGAATAGTACGGGGGTTGTGGAGGTTCTTAAAGTAAAAATCTTACGTTAAACAATTATTTAAAAAAAAAACTTGTGAAATAGTTGGACCTTTGAACCCCAATATATCCGTAACTAGAAAGTTCCCAGGTCCATACCTGAGAACCTCTAGAGCAAAAAAATGATCACAATTATGGGGAGAACAAGTACATTATTTCGGCTTCGTTAAGGGTCTTGTAACACCCTATAAACCTCTATACAATAAAATAAAATTGAAGTGTCTGTATGTACCTAATTTCAAAATAACAGATCTTTACTGAATGCATATGAAAGTAAGTGTTATTTGTAACAATATTTTTTAAATTTTTGTCCTTCTTTCGGTTTGTACCGGCTAGTCTAAGTAGAAGAAGAAGTAAGAAGTTAAATACTTGGGTCACGTAATAACAGCCGACCTCTCTGACCACGCCGATATAGAAAGACAGCGACGAGCGATATCGGTGCGAGGCAACATGCTGGCTAGGCGGTTTAGCCGCTGCAGTGACGTAGTGAAGGCCCAGCTATTTACCAGCCACTGCACAAGCGTCTACACAGTCGAGTTATGGACCAACTACACCAAGGCGGCACTGAGCGATATGCGTGTGCAGTATAACGACGCGTGGCGTGCGATGTTTCGACTGCCTCGGTGGTGCAGCGCGAGCGCCATGTTCGCCGCGGGCCGCGCGCCCTGCTGGCAGGCGCTGCTTAGGAGCCGCTCGGCTGCCGCACGCACCGCCATACATCGCTCAACCAATTCCTTGGTGGCCGCGGTACGAGACTGGTATCATAGTCCCCTACACATAAGGTGGCAGTCCTACCACACACCGATCACCTAATTCGCCGCATTTGGGGCGCGTGTGTGTTTAATGTCAACGTGTTTTACTTATTTTTGTGTCTGTTTGTGAATGTTGTATGGATTTTATATCTGGTAAATAAAATACTTCATTGTAGTTTTCATTAATCTCCGAAACAGCTGGATCGATTTTGACGGGACTTTTACTGGCAGATGTTGAATGAATAGAATGGTATACGGAGTAACTTAGGCTACTTTTATTTCAGAAAAAGGACTAAAACATAATTACAAATAGGGAAGTAATATTTTTATAATAATGTCCTGAGGACGAAGGTCGCGGGGCACAACTAGTAATACCTAAAATTAAAAAAAACAATATTGTTTGGTTGTTCTGGTGGCCTACCATGACATCCTAAAGCAGGAGTAATTCGAGTGTGGGAAAGAGATGGCGCTAGACGACCTGTATAGCTCTGTCTCTTTCCCACACCGGAATTACTCCTGCTTTAAGATGTCATAGTTACCCTCATTTCATGAATTATAAACTTCGGACTATCTATGCCAAGTTTTCAGGTACCCATAACATCAGCGATGCTTCGGCAATATTATAAATGTATCCAAACTGTCTCGTTGGTCTGGTGGTCGACAACGATATATCTGAGCATGGCAGGTTCCCGGGTCGATTCCGAGATCGGCCATGTTATTGAGTTTTTCCATTAGGAATTGCTTGCCGGCCGGAGTTTGGATTTGTGCTCGGTTGATGGCAATAGGCTCGCCACCTATAACATGGGACTTAAACATAAATAAGCAAGCAGTACCAAAAAGCAAAGCCAATAGTAATAGTTAATAAGCAGTACCTTTGTGCTCTTTTATCTTAATGTAATGTCCTATTAAGTATTTTGTGTGTACATAAATAAATAAATGATGAAATGTGAGTATGGTTCGCTTGTGCCTAACCTTTCACGGAAATGCAGGCGTCAATTTGTAATTTTTCGAATATTACTGGTGTGGCAGCTGTTGTCTTGTTTTGGATAATAATTTGCTTTACAAATTGTTGAATGCAACTGCCTTCCGTCCTCTTTTTCTTTTCTTTTCCGTCCATGTATCGTATTAGCCCTTACTCCATAAGAATAGCAGGCGCCTTAATATTAGCTAGTCAGCAGGAAACGAACGGGGTGACTGCCAGAGGGCCTAGCACTAACGTGCGAAGTAAATAAACTTTACGTAAATTCGAATACTCGTAGTTGTAAATTCGAATTGCACCAAATATTAACTTAGTTTTAAGCTTTGATTCATACTCAATAATATCCAAGGGTATCTAAAAAAAAAAACTAAAATGCTACAGAATACTTTGTATTCATATAAAATACTGGTATTCATCTGCATCCGGTTAGACTGGAAGCCGAACCCAAAGTTGTTGGAAAAAGGCTAGGCTAGCTAGACTAATGCTAGATAATTAATTAATCAAATTTACGTCACATTTCGTTGCGCGATGGTGTGAGGACCTCAGGATGCACCAACCATTGGCAAAACATAAGTAGCACCATTCGAAGGCTATTATATAACCACAATACATCTATACACCATGCTCAGGCAGCCAGTAATATTTCCTTAACCGCCTGTAATAAACCAGTTAACTTCGCGGAAGAAAACATACCTAAATATTTTAATTAAGTTTTGTTTACGTTACCGCTAAGTTAGTTGTACCGTTTAAAATCAAGTGAATGCGCGTGGCGGTCGCGCTGAGGTGGCAGGGCGGCGGCGTTAAGTAGTGTACTTGAACTTAAGTCCACTAAACACGCGGTTAAGTGGTGCGGATAGGGTGTAAGTTATATTTTTTAACCTATTAAGCTTTTCGAAAAGAGAAGTAAAGATACACGACAATTCAAAAATAGAACAATATTAATAGTTTAATAAAGCACTCGATCTCCTCAAATGTAGTAAAAAAAAAAAAAAAGACATTTAAGTCCCTTCCTGAAGTGTGGTCGGTTTTGATTCTTAACAGATATAACAATTCACACCTGAAGCAACCACGATATTCACCACATAGATTCGGCTTACATTTCGGCAATCTCCGTTCGGCATCTATACCGTCACTGTACCACATTTAGACCGGCTCGACATATACATATATACCTATTATATTGTTCCGCCGGACTGTACTTAATTATATTAAGTAATATAATTAAGTACAGTTCTGAGCGCTGATAGATCTTACGACAAACATGTGACCATGTTCAATGGAACATTGTCACATGTTTGTCGTAAGATCTATCAGCGCTCAGAACTTAATCAAAATGATTTATTACTAGTGACGTTCGAAAGTGGCCTTTATGCAGATGCACGTGCGATCCGAAAATGCATCAATGTCTGATCAAAGACAAAAATCGTCCGATGCTGATCAGTTGGTATTTAAAATACCAAATACTCATTAAATTATGATCAATCATGTTAGATAATGTGCTAATCATTATTATTGCATTTTTATCATAATATTGATATCATGGTTTAAGGAGTCTGGTCACGGCCTGTGGACGGCGAGCTATGGGCTAGCTCGCCGTCCGTCCGTCTTATGACGACAGGCCGTGTCGACGACCGACGGCGCGTTCGTGTTCCACGCGCGCCTCAAAGAGAGTCATCAAACAGGAAGGGGTCTGAAAGGACCGATGCCTGCCAGGGTTGCGGGACTGTTCGAAAGAGATACCGCGGCCCTGGAACACAAAGGGCAAAGGAAGGAACATGGATGGGTTTTAGTCAGTAAAAGTCTGACACTCCCGCCTGCTCAGCCCAGAGCGGGAGGGGTAATTTGATGATGTCCCATCCGAAAAAAAAAGACGTACGAACGTATCAGGCCAAACAGTGTACTGATGTCTTTGCCCACTAGAACGTATCATCCGCGAATCATACCCGTTTATTACGGGTTGAGGGTGATGGTCATCATACGCGGTCTTTGTATTGAAAAATATAAGGGCGAGGCCACACAATGCGTTAACGGTGAAAAAAAGAAAAGAAAGTTGAGAGTTTCATTAAATTCTCAGATTTAGAAGAAATGTTTAGTATTCAACAAGCCAAAGCCAGCTTGTTCAGGTAATATCTCATTTCATCAATTGATACAGGCATTTAGGCATTTAGTTTCAAATGCTGGCCTCAGGTACACCTCTGCATATCTCTTCGGTGATAACAGGCGTGACGGTATGTTTAGGTGTGGGCTGATAATCCTCCACAGAACTAGCTTGCATCTCACAATTCGTACAAAACACTTCATCAAGTCCATTATAAACCATCGCTAATGTTTCGTAGCTCATTTCGTGGCTCCAACTCTACGCTCACATGAATACTATCGCGTTCTGCCCCGGGAATATTAACGAGCCACTTACAGTAACTGTTCACTAACCCCATCCACGAAATTTTTATGTTCACAATCTAGAAATGAAATGAGAAAAACCATTACAGCCATGCTAATGGTATTTCTATTCATCATCGCTATTTCAGCCGTCATCGCTTTCTGTTCAATATTAATTTGTTTATACTCACTATCGTTAACTAATGATGTACCTACCTATTTACATGAATGTCGTACTATACAGGGTTATTTGTAAAACACCAACGACCTCGCAGGAGTAGATTACTTACATCATAAACAACAACATTTGTTCTACGACTTGTTCGAAAACAGGCAAAAAAAATTCAACTCTCCATACATATGTCCGAACTAATGGTGGAAACGAAACTAATTAGTGTCCTCTGCACCATTGATGGTGCACGTCAATGGTGCATACGGTACAACGGGGTTCGAACAGCTGATCGAGTTTTGTATGAAAAGTCGAAGTACCTGGCATTGTTCGTCTCCGTGACAGCGCGCGCCAGTAATGTAGGTAATAGTCACAAGGTATAAAATCGTTCAATAGCACCAATATCCGTTATTTACCACGTACAGACGATAGTGGTTGTTTCAAATGGCTAGCTGTCACTATGAGCAAAGCATCCCATTTCGCCAAGTCGCTCGCTGCAGTACTAGAGAACATTTTAAACTAGCCAACTGTATTGAACCGAAAACAGACCAAATGCCAGACATCGAACAGTAGGTACGCCAGAAACACAAGCAAACTACTAGCAACAGTGTTGCCAGAGTTAATCAAGTAGCGTAAAAATGCTATTTTATTATTGCATCCCTTTTCCATTTGGTTGAAGCTTATCTTATTATGGAGGTGTTTGTTAGCGCCAGTCAATGTGAAGCTTATTTCCTGCCCGAGAGCGAAAACATCAGGGCTCGACTAAACAAATATACACAAAACTCGATTCATGTACCCACGTCATAAGGGTATTTTCTGTGTGTACACATAAAAGTTAATGTTAAGATTGCTGAGTAGTGAACAAAGCGGGCCAACTAACGGGTGCGTTTCTGCCGTGATGCGAATATTGGCCGGCGTCCTACTTCCAGCGAGCACGTAGGGAAAACAATGTCTCACAGACGTAGTTATCTACATAAGTAAACAAGAATGCTGTGCCACCGCTTATACTCCTTTTTCGGGCCACAGCGTCGGTTTTTACGTTGCAATAATCGGAATTCGGATCATACGTTGCAACTGGCCCAATTTTCCGAATAACTTCGCTTTTGCAGCTTCAGTTGGCTGGAAAATAAAAAGAGTTTTCACGACGCGGTTTCAGAAGTTTGTACATGATGGTACATAGCACTTACAGTCTTGAATGACTCGACGAGATGTTTGCTATAAGCAAGCTAATAGTTATAACTTTAGCTTGAGGTGGACTGTCGCACAGCTGGTGTTATTTTAGTGCTGAGGTAGGTGTTGCGGTAGAACTTGTACATATATAAAAGTTTGTAATGAATTTGGTAACTGCTTCAGCAACAAAGCCGAAGGTCAGCGGCGACGTAGTAAATTATGAAAGTTTCACCTGCATCCTGTGGCTACATTAGAACAAAGCGGAGTCGCCGCTACTAAATAAACGGCTGCGGAGCGTTGCAGCTCCGACTGCTATTTTCAATTTCAAATTTGCCTCTCCAACGACAATAGAATTGCAGCATTTTATGTGAAAAGTTTTTGCGATCTGCCTTTATTCAGGTCATTGGAATTGTAAAAAACGTTGATTTTTTTATCTGCCGATGTATCAGTGGCAGTTACTTTTAGTAGTCCCAATTTTATTTAGTAGGGTATGAAAGTTTATGTGAGCATGCCTTTTCATAGGGTTGTCGAGGCGTTGTCTTGTTTGAGATAAATTGTTTGCGCAGCATTCGAGTAATTTGAAGTGGCGCAGTTGTCTGGGAGCCCGGGAGGTGCGTGCGGCGGCGTCTCGCGCAATTCCAACGCGACGTGTGCTCTAATCACCCTCTTTAAACGAACACTCACGTACCCGACCGGGAGGAAACGTTTATTTTAATTCCCCACAAATGCGTGTCTAATTTCAGCGGATGTGTTTTGTTTAATTTCGAAGGATTATAATTGCCAAGACACAAGGATTAGGTATGAGGTCTGTAGGTGTGCGCTGCAAGGCATTTTGTTGTAGCGGCTTGAGTCTCCCGGGAACTCTCTTGTTCTAGAATATTAAGACGCTGGTAACATTGTTTTATAAAGTTTCGATTACCGAATACATTAACAAATAAAATTGTTGTGAGGTTTTACTCTCTGAATGGAATAAATTATTTATACATAATGAAACAGCAGCATGAAAAACCGTCGGTGCTTAAATCGACGGTTTACTTATTAATAGTTTTTACTAAGCTATTAAATTTTGACAACCAGTTTTACCCAGGAGTATCGTATTACCCAGTACTAACTGGGTTGTGGAGGTCAGATAAACAGTCGCTCCATGTAAAATACTGGTATTCAGCTGCATCCGGTTAGACTGGAAGCCGACCCCAACATCGTTAGGATTAGGCGAGGCAGACAATGATGATGACTAAGCTATTAAGACATCTATCTAAAATCTTATATATATCTGTTTTTTTATCACAGAAAGAGAACGTTGTCAAAAAATCCGGTCAAGTGCGAGTCGGACTCACGTTCGAAGGGTTCCGTACCATTATATTAAAAAAATCTTAATTGGCGTCAACTATGTATGTATGGACACCCTTTAATTTTCGCGAAAATCTAAATTTGCCCATATCTTTTTATCGTGTTGACTCAGGACCTTGATTTTTATACACCCAATAGGGACTATAGACTTCAGTATCTGGTATAAATTTCAATTTGCTAGGTCCACCCGTTCCTGAGAAAATCAGTGGTGACACACGGACAGACGGACAAGAGTGTGATCTTATAAGGGTTCCAATTTTTCCTTTTGAGGTACGGAACTCTAAAAATTGATCATTTTTAATGTCAAACTGAACATTTTCAACTGTTTTTCTATAGAAATAGATCCCACGAGAAATGTAAATTTCGAGGGGATGAAAGCTGTTGGCCTACAATTACGCAACCGAGATTTACTTACGATTATCTTAATTAGTTTTCTTACGCTGGGTACGTATCTAATTGTGTTTGAAATTAAAATTAGGTACTATGTAATTCAATACCTATACTTTAATTAATAGATCATAGCGGTATATGTTCTGATTCAAATTTAATAATAGATTCTTTAAAAAATATATCGAATTTATCAGTTATTAGCACTTCGTCCGTAAAAATTGTGAGAGCAGGGCCAATGTGCATGATATAAATATAACTTATACCCTATAGCACTCACGAATAATGTAGCTTTCTGCCAGTGACACAATTTTTAGAATTGGACCATTTGTTCCGGAGATTATATTATTACTTACAAACTAATAATATTACAAACAAAATTTACCTCTTTATAATATTAGTATAGAAGTATAAATTGGTACGGAAGAAATAGCGGTTCTTAAGTTTTGTTATGTTGTTTCTCATCTCCGTATGTAAAGATGGTCTAGACGTGGAGAACGGAATAAGTAATTAGAACACATAATCGGTCCAGCTGTTTCGGAGGTTAGTCGGAACAAACAAAAAGACGGACAAAAATTGAAAAAAGATATGTTGTTGTTATAAAAGCCGTATATATTTTCAGCTTTTTACTGAATGTATATTCAGTAAAAAGCAGTTATTTTGATGTAACAAACATACACTTTAATTTTATTTATTTGTAGAGATGTATAGATACTTGCGTAGCGTACGGCTACGCTCGTAGCACCGTAGCAGCGTAGCCGTGCCAATACGAGTATAACCAACATTTTATAGGGACACTGGACTCTAACCCTCCTATTAATAAACACAGACTAAAGTTATTCCAAGTTTAAACCTTTGAAAATGTATGGTTATTCCTTTGTTATTCCTGGTGTAATTTTATTCCGTGTTTATTAATAAGAGGGTAAGATACAACAGGACATAAACCTAGCTTAGAAGTCAGGGTTTTTTCTGGACCACTAATGTAATTTCAGCTTTGTTACCAAAAATATAAATGCGAATTTTGGAGAGACAAATTATTATTTATATTATCAACGTATACTCAACGCTTGCTTGCGGTGCCAGACGTGCACAAAACACTTTGCTCGACCTGTGAATCAACATTCAATGCACGCCACTACACTAATGAGGTAATTACGGGAGATTATATAAATGAAATGGGTTGCCGCACCTATGTTGATAAAATCATTTGTGGAAGCTGTTTCCGTAAGCCTTACCTTGTGTTTTTGGTAAAACGCTCACGGTTCTAATAATGGAAGAAATTATGGTAAAATATCCTTCGGAATGATTGGTCCTGAGGGCCTTAAGGAAAAACAAAAGGACGAAAATACTTACCTTAAGTAATTTATACAAAGTTATCTTACGGTAGTTTTTGTTTTACCAGACTACAGTACATTGCCTTCATTAGTGACAATTAGAATCTAAATACGAGATTGTCGAGGGTAGCTCCTACACTTATGTGTAGACTCAAAGGGAACAAATAAGTGTAATTGTACACCCATATATCGACGAAACCACAAATTAATTGGATTAGATTGCGCACAACAATCGCAGTAAGTCAGAACGCGCCCAATCGACGAACAGCAATTAGAAGCGCCGCAACAACACCAGACCAAATTTACGATGACATCCGAAATGAGAAAATTGACGAAAATATTCGGGGAGCCGACACAAGAATGATACACGTCGAGGTTGGATTATTTGTATTCGAAGTGCGCTCGTTGAACGTGCCACGCCTGTTAATACTGTTACTAAGTAAACTCCATTTTCAATTACCGTATTTGGTTATGCTCGATGGTATGATTCGCGTAATACGTCAAATTTGAATCGGCACACACCGAAGAGCGAACAGCGGGAAGAATTGTGAACATTAATTTGCATGGACGTAGCATAACTCGTAATGGAATGCATTAATGTCGAGTGGGAGGTACAGTGGCTCGCCGAAGAGCACTTTGAAGCAACTCGTTTCGAGCAAAAAGCGAGCGCAGACACGGATGTACCCTCAGGCTCGGCCTTAAGTGCTGCTTCATGCTAACATGTCGGCTACTTACATGCTATTTGTTTTTTAAACTGCCAATTTGTTACATATTTACTGAAAACATCATATTAATGTGCTGGGACATCATAATGTGAAACGTGATCTTTTTTACAAGAGAGTCACGTATGTTTTTGAACAATTTTCATGAATTTCATGATGAGGTTAAATATGAATAAAACCACATTTTTCAATAACTAGGTCTGTGTAGCTTTTGTTAAACAACCATTGAGCTGAAAATGGGTACTCAAAAAGTTATTGATGTAATGGACAAGAAACTAAAGAAAAAGTATTGAACAGTGAACATTAGCTGCGAACAATTATTTTCCAGTTGAAATGCAATGAATTGCACGTTCCGAACGTTTCCATTCGTTCCTCCTCTCAATTGTTTTTTATGAATAGCTACATATTGTCGGTAAATCTTTATGTACTGTGCTGTACAACGAGGGTTTTACAAAATAAATCAATGTTAATGTTTTTCTCTGTATACTCTCTACTAAATTTACCTTTTTATTTTCTCTGGCTCGTGTAAATTAACTTAAAATGAGAGAGGCCTACCGGTTTAAAGTGGCTGTTGTTTTAAATATTAACCGAAATAAGAGCGTTTTTTGAGGCTATACATCTTGTAAGCCTCTTAGAACGTGGCAATTTTTAACTATAAAGCTATTTGCCAAAAATGTTTGTTTAATAAATCGCGGTGTCGTCGTTCCTACAAGGTATCTAAGTAAATGTAAATTCTCAATAATCTGAGTAGACAGAGATTGAGCGGATACATCTATCACTCTCGGCCCGCTGCTGTAAGATTTTGCGATAGATCCAAAAATAAATACTTGACAATTTGCTGCTACTAGTTTTTTTTCGCAATAAAATGTCCAATATATACAGAATCTATGCGAAGTTACGTAATAAATGGTTTAGGGTACGTATGTGAACAGTTATCGGAAACCAGTTACGTAATAGAAAGTGTGCTCCAAATGTTATACTTATTTGTTTTATTTGGTTAAACTAGTATTTCAATAATCATGAAAACTTTTGCAACGATTTATTCGTTCATATTAAAATCGGGGGAAAACTCAGACATATTGGAATCCATCCTCCATTATTATTGGTTCTTCTTACACATGATTATTGGCGAGTTATAGAAGAGCGAGGTCTCCTAGCACAAGTATTTTTCATACTTAAAAATAGGCCTCCATTTAAGATTATACAGCGTGTACAAAATTTCAATACCTACTCGACCCAAATGCATGTACAGCTGATAATTTCGAATCGACTACGATGGTGGTCCCTTAGAGAAAGTTGTGCAGTTTGATGGTCCATACCACACTCTTCCGTAAGAGTACCTTTCTGTTACACGTTGTATATTGTAGGAATTTGTAAAGAGAACTAAAATAAAATGTATTTAATATTATTTATACTCCTGTCCTATTGTTTCCTTGAGTTCTAGTGTAACATTTGATCACAAAACACAAAATCTCAAAAACCCTAAAGCGTGTTCATTAGACAATAGACTTACGGACTCTAGTACAATTTCAGAGAAACAAATATACTTAATACTTTATGTACTTTTCCTTACAACATTTCAAAGCAGTAGGATTTACGTCGTGAAGCTTCGGACAACATTGGATTTAAAGTTTGTATCTGAGCATAAATAGACACAAGTAGCTGTCCGATTGTCTCGCGGCATTCTGAGAGTCCTTTCCTACGATTGTCGTCTATAACTTCAAGAAAAGACAAACTGCTTCTAGGTCAGCTTTATTTTTACTCCATGATCACCGAAGCGTTACTTCCATTCGTATTTATTCTGGCATAAATCTTCTTTATTTTGCAGATTTCAAACGATTTCGCGATTCTAGGACTGACAACACATAGCTTGAATTTTTGAAGATGGAAATATTTTTGAATGTGGAAGGAAAAGATCTTGACAAAATGAGAAGGTGTAAAAATGCACCAAAGAAAGGATTTTCAATACATAACCCCTCGTAAACCTGACAGGGAATTCGAGCGATCGCTTACGTACACTGTCTTGTCAAAACACTAGCACACAAAGCCTTGAAAAGATTCATGAATATTTGTGTACGAAAATCAAATAGTGCCATAACCGTTGTTACATCGTCGGTATGAATAAAATAATATGTCAGTCGTAGGCACAATGCAGACAGCGGGTATGTAAACAGACGCTAAATTAATTTCAATCATGCGATGTAAATATTTTCTCAGGCAATTTTTACAATTGAATTTGAATCACAACATTCACCAGTAGCAGGTAGCCGAGAGAAATGAAACCAAATAACTATTATATTAGCGTTATTTTTCATTAATTAATTCGTCTACAAACATTGAGTGAAATAATTATGTTGGTTGAGTAAAATGAAATGAAAGAAGCTGCTAACCTTAAGTAGCAAAGTAAAATTCAAGTGTCCGCCGCGAAGACGGGATTTTCTTAACTCTTTAAAAGACTCAGCGTCTCGGCGATTTTGCAAGAAAACAATGTCATTTATTTTCTTTATGTACTCCTGCTTTACGTATTATCCCCACCTCAGTCCGACGCTCCACTTTTTGTATTAAGATATTGATGTATAAACTTTTGTTCACCTAGATATTCAGGCCAGACTCGTTATCATTATGTCAAAGTTTTCATCTTGAAGAGTCTTTGAGATGACATTTTCAACCTGCAACATTATTTATAATGATAAAAGTTTTGGAATGATTGCTGTAGGTGTATTAAAGGTCCGTGGAGGTCATCGAGGAGTGACGGAGGCGCGGGTACTCTCCACATTCGGCGTGACGTGATTAACCTCCCCCCGTCCCCCGCGCTGTCACCGGCTCCCGCCGTCGCCCGTCCCCGGGGCGCGAATCCAATTTACCAACTTGTACCCCGTTATTGTGTCCGCCACTGTTTGCGTTCCCATAAGAAAACTTTTCTTTATAATAAATATACTGCGGTGGACGTGCGCTCTTGATAAATTCTAATGCTACACTGTCGTGCAGATACAATTCTTGTTATTGTGTTATCATAAATCTGATCAAGAACACAGTATTGTTCTAATTACAATATCATTTATTAATGAGCTATCGGAGATTATAATTGACAGAAAAGATATTTGATTTTCTGGTAATTTTCCGTAGCCTTTTTAACGCACATGTCTAAATGCAGCATTTTCGTGTGCTCTTACGCACAATATATAATAATAATTAATGTCATAATGATCAATCAATATTAGCTGTCAATTAGCATAGATAATAAAGATTATGTAGAATTGTATCTAGGCAAGTGTTTTATAAGGTACAGTGACGAGCACCAATATGTGTACATTTTCCTATATTTAAAAGCAATTTTCGCGAAAAATAACGATTATAACTTGGAGATGGGATCTTTTCCATAAAAGCATGAGTTCTAAAATGCTATGTTAGAACATGAAATCTTAATCAGAACAGTATGAGAAAAACACTTTTAAAAGTTATTATGTGTTTAGTGATATTGGTGCTCGTGACTGTACCTATGAGTAGGTATCATGAATTTCGAACCTGCTATTTTCCTGATTGATCAGTAGAGCTATCGCTTAACCAACAAGACGGTCATTACAAGGCTCTCCTCAATTCGCACAAACATTCATAACAATCTCTTGGAAGACCATTATACACCTTAAGCCGCTTAATTCAAGTCTATCGGAAATGTAACAACAAAAAGCTTAAGCAGGAAAATGTCTTGTCGGAAGGCTTAAATGTTACTGTTTAATGTTACTGGGTAAATGTAATTTTCCCGCTTTTGTAATATCAATTTAAAGTTATTAATAATGATGCGTCACTTTAGTAGGTATTTCAAAATATTTTACCACTCGCCACGTAGGTTCCACTGCAGTCACTGACGGTCGACTTTTCTACCTTATTGCTAAATGCATAAGGGTGAAAAATGGTCGTTGTGAACGCGTTAGTACCCAGGTCCGCAACTCCGTACTGCAGGCTTAAACTTAGAGAAATCTACAGATTCATTCAGCAATAGAGTGCTAATAACCTTGTGGTTTCATGGTTTTAATAATACAGGTTGTAACAGGACCGTTCACGAAGCCGTCAACCAAGCATTATGTACATATTGCTGGGAAACGACTTATTCTTTGGGGTGAAAAATCATGTTTTACGGTAGGACTCAATGAAACGCACTCATCAGAACATTGTGATGATGGATCGATACGGGGATCGTGGAGGTGTTTAAAGTAAAAAATCTTACATTAAAAACTAGTACTTATTTAAAAAAAAAAACTTGTGAAAAAATTAGAACTTTGAACCCCAATACGTCCGTAACTAGAAGGTTCCCAGGTATGGTCTAGAATAAAAAAATTATCGCAATGACGAGGAGAACAAGTGCCTTTCAGCTTCGTTAAGGGTCTTTTTACACCCTTTATACATGTTCCGATTTGTCTCTTCATCATCTGCCCAGCTTTTTCCTAGCTATGCTGTAATCGGCTTCCCGTATAAGTGGATGTAGCCAAATTCCAGTATTTTACATGGGGCGAAAACCACAAAAACGTCAAACATATTAAAAACCCAGTACGTATACTATAGAAACATCTATACCAGTCATAAGTACATAAATGTACCTAACACCGTTTCAGGGGTCGACAAAATATGAAACGGCGAGCTGAAAGCGAATAAACGACGATTTTCTCAACGGACTTCCGGACTCACACAACGTTAGAAGACCGGAAGTCTGTAGGTAAGGAAGCTTTGCGGACTTCAAATACGAAAGTCGGCCTACGGCCATCTTACGTAACCTACCGTTTGTACATATCTACATCTCGGAATTCTACTTCGTATATATTCCACATTACTCGGTATAAGAAGCGTAGATATACAAAGATTAGATATTAATGAATAAGAGCATAATACAAGCGTTTCAATTTGAATTCTCTTGTGATATAATGATAGGTACTAGTTTGGATTTATGTCCCAAAAAAGTTATTATTACTGTGTAATGATATTTTTTGGAAATATATGAGTAAAATGAGTAACTGGAGCTCGTGGCAAAATAATAACAGCCGCCCAGGTTGATCTTTAGGTTAAGCCGCGCTTGCCTAGGTTGGTCTGTGGATGGGTGACCGCCCAATACGTACCGAGTTTTCTCCGTGCCTCGGAAAGCACGTTAAGCCGTTGGTCCCGGCTGTCAATTGTAGATCTTTGACAGTCGTTACAGATAGTCAGTGGCCCAAAAAGTCTGACAACCAGTTTTACCCAGGGGTATCGTATTACCCAGTACTAACTAGGTTATGGAGGCCAGATAGGCAGTCGCTCCATGTAAAATACTGGTATTCGGCTGCATCCGGTTACACTGGAAGCCGACCCGAACATAGTTGGGAAAGGCTAGGCAGGTGATAATCTATGAGTAACATGACCCCGTATGATCTTCAATTATTGCAATTACACCTTGTATATGCAATGCACTTGTTGGATGCATCAGGAGAGAGGGCCGGAAGTAGTCACACAGTGGGTGCCTGAAGACAGGCGTCCTAACCGAGGTAGACCTTAGAAACGCTGTTGTGACGATATGGACTCGTTCTTAACTGATTGGCCAGAGAAGCCAAAACGTAAGGAAGATATGAAAGCTTTATGGAGTACGCCTTTGCCCAGCAGTGGTCAGAATAGGATGGCAAAAATTTGCAAATATCTCCTGAGGTGGTCAAATATTAGCCACGTAGATTTCAGTACGGCAAAAACTTGTTCAATCATTCAGTAGATTATAATGAATACCAGATGTTGTCATGTCAGCTCAAGCGTGCTTATCTACTTAAATGATATCCTTATTTCATAATGACATAGTTAATAGGTGGGGTGATCCACTATTATCAGAGAAATACGCATTATTATCGATTATGACGTAATAATAATTAATGCTTACATAGCTATAGCAAAGCATGAAAATTCATATAATTTTTCGGCCTCCACAACAATATCGGTCCCTAACGATACAGCTGTCAGGTGGTCAACTGATTAGTTTATAAGCATCTTAAAAATTATCGTGTAAGTAGGTAAGTATTTATGTTACTGTAAAAGTTCGATCAGTGGTTCATTGGAAGATATTCCAAATTATAACTGGAAAATTAGAACATACACATTTGTTTTCAGTCTTTTGATTACAGCCTATCGCAGTACGCTGCTGCCTCTACGCTGCGCCACAACCTGTCCTCCGTACTTTGTATCCAGTCTCACCCAGCCACTTTTTAAAGATCATCGGTCTATCTAGCTAAGGGGTGTTCCATGCTAGCGCTCCCCGAGAGATGGTTTCAAGAGATGGTTTCACGACATGTTTCCCTACCGACATCAAATGCAAATCATTGCACTTACAGGACTGTGAGTCATTCAACAATTCGAGACTACCTCGGAAAGCAGTTTCTGCCCCGATGTTATACGAATGTCTATGACAGTCATTACGGGTACCAGCAACTCTAAACTATCAACTTAGAATATCAAATTTTAGAAAACTTAAAATGCAAATTGGCCAGTTAAAGTTTTGGCAGTCAGATTGCAGTCTCCGCATGTAAATATTGAATTTCAACTGCATCTGTTTTCACATGGAGGCGAAACTAAACGACCACCGAATAAAAGGATAAGTGGATGACGAAAAATAGAAAAGCTTGCAGTTTGTGACTGATTTTAAAACAATTTTGCTTTATAGAGAACTAACTTTTTTTAGCTGCCTGCGGCTTTGTCTGTCTACCAGGATAAAACTAAATCAACAAAATCTTATGTCCTAGAAACCATAGTCTATCCGTGTGCCAAATTTCATCCAAATCCATTCAGGTGTTAATGCCTTATGAGGTAACAGACAGCCAGACAGAGAGACAGTCACTTTTACATTTAAAATACTAGTGAGGATCATTTTCTTGGCTTTCGTTTCCTTTCTATTCGCTAGTAAACTTCCACCTCTGTAACACGAACGGTTGCTGGCCGCTACGGTGGCACGCCTGGTTTGTTCCATAGGTTTGTTCGCTCGCCTCCTGTACGCTCGCAAACACAATTTTAACCTACGAAAAGCCCTCAGGCTTTGTGAGAAATGTATGTTTTTTTCACTTTTTATGGTGTAAGTAGTTAATAGGTATTGACACGTAGTCTTATTGGACTATTTGTAAATACCTTACTAGAAACTGATCATGCATGTCAGTAATTTTATGACGAAATGAAGAAAGCAACCGCTCCCTACAATTTCAGATACACTACATTGTTGTTCATAATGAGAGGTTTTCAGTAATTTTAATCAACTTGTTAAACTCAGAAGTAACTGGCTACAGGTGATCTTGCTTTAACATTGATCAGATTTTTACCGTAACACGTGAACTAATCATGACAGTATTAAAAACCCTGCTGTGATTATCATTTTCGTATCTTATGTTTTCGCGCGTACTTTGCACTTAGTGAGGTAGATATTTTATCGCTAATTAGCTCACTGGGAACCGCACCTTTTAACAACTTTTACTAAAGACCTGGGTCCCGCAGCTTATGAATTTGTAAAACCAATTACCAACTAGAGGGAACCCTTTTAGCGTTAGTTTAGGTAGGTTTTGTAAGTCAGGGTAAATGATTACTACAAAATTTGATTATCAACTTCATTTATCCTTATATTCAAATCACAAATCACACACACATCCTTTGATATTAATTATTATCTTCATTATGAAGCAGAACTGCCCTTATCCCAATTTATGTCGGGTCGGCTCAGCATGCCTTCTTCTTTCATACTATTCTGTCAATCGTCATCTCATGGATTACCCTCACCCCGTTTCAAGCCACATGATCTTTCATACAGTCCATCAGTTCATTGGTGTTCCCTTACTTTTAAAGCCATCCACATTCACACAAAAATTTCCTCACGACCTTTTGCTCATTCCTCCGCAACTATCATTCTTTGATAGTCATGGCTATAACACAGCAATTTGATATAATAAGTTAATCACTGAACTGTTTATCTCCCCGGCTGTATATTGAACCATAATTGATTGTGGGGATAATATTGAAATAATTTAGTTACGTGTGCATTATGTCGGAAGTGACGTCATAGCTAACGTCCGCAGCAAACGTCAGCTATATCTAAAATCTAACATGACAACACAGCACTATCTTTGGTAATATGTAATTGGATTCCGACAACTGTACAAGCAAATGTACAAGATATCAATATCTAAGGATACCTACCTATTTTTTATGGCGCAATCATTGAAAAAATGAATCAATCATTTTCTTAGCATATTTTTTTTTCTGCATAAGGAGTGCTTGTCTTTTCTGAATAAAAGTACAAAATTTATGAATATATATATCTCTCGATAACAATCGCTCAGAGAGGGCGATTGTTATTTAAAACCATTTTCAAGAAAATGTGCAAAAAAACGTGCGTGAAATGCTAATTTTGCAAAATGCTCGTTTTGAGACGTGGTCATTTTAGAAGTGCCAGTTATGAGAAGTGAGTGCTCTTTATGAGTAGTGCACGTTTTTTTTTCCAGTGCACATTCTGCGGCCAAGGCAATTTTAATGAATAAAGAAAAAATACTGCCTCCTTGGTCTTGTTGTCGCAAGCGATACTGCTAACCAAGAGAGTCCTAGGTTTCATTCCCAGATCGACCAATGTGTTCTTGGGTTTTTCCATCAGGTTATTTATTTTATTATATGGTATTGGTGGTTGGTATTATGGGACAATAAACAGCTACAATATATAATGGGTTCTATGGGACTTAAATAAATATAACTCTCGAAATGTACAGGTACAGCTTTGCCAACAATTTTTTGGAAATACAGTTACACAGCATATCAGAACTGTTACGCAGTTTGGTGGGTGCATAAAATGTACAAAATGTTTGGTCATGATTTTGTTTTTTTTTTTTTTTAAATTTAGAACAAAGTTTTAATTTAAAAAAAAAAATGTTCATCCATTTTATAAGCAGTCATCATCATCTGTCTAACCTTTTCCCAACCATGTTGGTGTCGGTTTTTAGTCTAACCGGATGTAGCTGAATACCAGTACTTTACATGGAACGACTGCCAATCTCACCTTGACAACCCAGTTAGTACTCGGTGATACGATACTTCTTGAAAATACTGGTTGTCAGAATTTCAGGCCACTGACTACCTGTAACGACTGTCAAAGATCTACAAATGACAGCAGGGCCCAACGGCTTATCTTGCATTCCGAGGCACGGAGGAAACTCAGTACGTTATGAATTTATGATGGTCACCCATCTACAGACCGACCTAGGCAAGCGCAGCTTAGCCTTGAAGATTGACCTGTGGCTGTTATTATTTGGCCACGAGCTCAGTCACGTAAACAGGTAATTTGGACAAATATGTTGTGCAAATTCTATTAAATATGAAATAAAATGCCAAGTAAGGGTCGCGATGGCACAGCTATAAGTAGACACCCGTATCAAAAGTCACGTAAATAAGGTAGGCAATAAACATGGACCCTTTACCGCTCCCAGCGGACGAAAATGCGCAAACACATCAACTTACATCATGTGATTTGGTTATAACATATTAACTTTCATAACAAGTATGCCCTGGAAAGGAAGTCTGAAAAAGGCGCCGGTGACTGAAAAGTTTTGTGGTAATCGGTCATGCATTTGATGCAGAGGAATAAGGAAAGGACATGCCGGTTTCCTCACGATGTTTTCCTTCACCGGTTTTGTGAGCAGTGGTGATGAAATAAATTACATTAATGCGCCTGCATGGGTTCGAATCCACGCCTACTGTTCGTAAGTCAGAGCCGCCAACACTGGGCCACCGCTGCTCTTGTCCTAGAACCAAATTTCGAAGACATGTGACATCTACCAACACGCACTGGGCCCGCGTGGTGGATTAAAGCCCATTCCCTCTCACAGAGAGGAGGCCGTGTGTCCCAGCAGTGGGAATATTATAGGCTGATTATGCAATAAGCAAAATGTCGTGAGAAAAGTTTTGAGTATGAATGTGGATGGCTTTAGGAGTAGGGGATCACCAAAGAAACGATGGATGGACTGTGTGAAGGATGATATGGCTAGAAAGGAGGTGAATGAGATGACGAGTAATAGAGAAGTATGAAAGAAGAAGACATGCTGCGTCGACCCCAAATAAACTGGGGTAAGGGCAGGAGAATGAGATAAAATAAGAATGCCCTGGAGTGAATGTGATGCTGTTCCGCAAACGATAGGGCACTTAATATCGTGTCCTGTTGTTTGTCAATAGCAGCCCCTGATGGACGCTACTGAAGGGGCCAAAATCGTATCGGCGGCGGCGACCTCTCGCGTCCTGCCTTGGTTCAATCCATGGCCCGGAGCGAGACAGAATGGGACGCCGTCACCTCCTTCTGCGAAGCAGTCATGCTAGCGAAGGAAGTGGAGGGACGTGAGACGGTGAGAGGGAGAGAACCTCACGTCTCAGCCGCCGCGGGAGACGCCCTGGGCGTCGGGGGCCACGTCGTGGCTCCCGGCCATGGAAGGCGCGGGCCAGTGGACGCCGAGTAATGGGCTAATTCGCCGTCAGTCCGTCTTATGACGACAGGCCGTGTCGACGGCGCGTTCGTGTTCCACGCGCGCCTCAAAGAGATGTCAGCAAACAGGAAGGGGTCCGAAAGGACTGATGCCTGCCAGGGTTGCGGGACAGTTCGAAAGAGATACCGCGGCGCTAGAACACAAAGGGCAAAAGAAGGAACATGGATGGGTTTTATAAAATCTGACCGTAGTCAACCAAAATCGTAGCCCAGTCACACGCTTATAAGAAGAAAAAGAATGAAATCGGTATCTACGCATTTTCTTTGACGGAACATTTTTCATAATGAAGAACTCCCCATTTTTGATGGACTGTCTGAATTGTTACATTAAACACAAGATAAAATACAATGTATAATAAGTTGTACAAACTGTGTTCTTATCAGTAAAGGAGCAGTTAAACCGAGTGGACTAGACTCCGGACGAGACTGGATCCAGTCTGCATCGAACTTTGACAAATCATCAACATCATTCTCCTTCCCTTATCCCAATTTATTTGGTGTCGGCGCAGCATGACTTCTTCTTCTATACTTCTCTATTACTCGTCATCTCATCAGACACCTCCTTTCTTGCCATATTATCCTTCACACAGTCCATCCATCGGTTCTTTGGTCTTCGACTAATAAATGTACTAAAATATCGGTCCAAGTCAAATGTCAACAGCAGACGCTGTTTAGACAGCAGTCAGACGTCCGGTCGGCTCGATTTGAGCACTTGGACAAATTGCGAATTGGACGTTTTGAGAATTGGACATTTTGAGCCCACTGGACATATTGCGAATTGGACATAATGCGCCCAAAGGCATCTTAAAAGCTATCTCTATTGAAAACTTTTTGTATGGACAAAATAAAATTACGTTATGCTGCTTTTTGTTTTTCGGGATTATCAACAAATTGACATTTTGTATTGGCACGTTTTGTGAAACTGCTGAATCGTATGTACGTAAAAAATATATGAATTACCTAAAAAACTCGGAAAAGAATAGAAAGTTACCAAGGACTTTGTCAATATTATCAAAGACGGTACGTTGTAGGTCTAATAGCATTCATTTTTGTCTGCATTACCTGGCCTCATTTTAAACTTACATACAGGAATAAAATAAAAAACCAGCACTACGCGCATTCAGTACCAGACTGAATGCGCGTAGTGCTGGTTTTTTACACTAGTAACTGATGTATACTGGTGACATTTCTATACATTTTTTTTCTTTGAAATTTTTATTTACATATTATTTACATTTTTAAATATTACATTTATTAATTAAAATAACCTAAAGTAAATAACCTAGCAACAAACTTAAAAAATGGCGTCAAAAAACTCCTCCTCAACGCTGTCAACTGGTAATGTACCCAAGAGACTGGCGGCGTTGCCACGTTGTATGGCAACGCTAAGCCTTTGGCCAAGGTAAAAGCCAGCCCTTGGGTCACGGGAAGTGTCAACTAAACGCTTAGAAATATCCTTGAAAAGGCTGTGAGCGCTCGGACCCCACGGTCCTAGAGTTTCAACCCCAAACGGCTCGAAAATATAGTTACCAATGAGGTTACTATATTTACGCCGCTTGAGGTTCTCTGCAGCCGCAGCGGCAGCCCCAGCACAGCACGATGAGCTAGGAAGATGGGATGGCGCAAGAGTATCGACACATGTTGCGTCCCACACTAAAGGCCTACCCATCTTCCATGGAAACAAAGACATCCCGTCCGGTCTCTTGCCATCGTCGCGTGCCAAACCATTGGGTTCTAATATAGCTGGAACGCCGACGGTGACAAGAGCTCGTCGGATGATGTCATTTAAATTCGCGTGCCGTGCAAAACGGCCCGCACTTCGGCTGCATGACAGGCCGTGATGTCCGAGGCTGTTGACAACTTCACCACAGTGACAGCGATGAGGAGAACATAATGCGGCACCTAGGCGCAGAGAAGCAGCGAGGCGGAAAGTAGTGTCGTCGAGCAACGTACCTGTGTTCGACGACGGTAGTGCGTGAAGCCAAAGACCCGACTCCCACTCACCCACAGCCAGCAGACGAGCGCGCTCAGCAGTAGTAGCAGACGTGTTCAGTAAATTGTTCTGAACTACTCTGCAGAGCGGCTCGTCCCACCGTCTCTGGGAAAATGGATGGTCGGGTTCTTCAGAATTTGGGCAAGCGAGTTTCCAGGCATTGATAGCCTCGGAGAAGCACGGCACATCAAAATCAATCAGTGTGGAAGCCAGGATATTCCTCATTAATTTCTCAGTGCCGTGGACCGAGGATATAAAAGCCGGTAAACTAATACTAGAAATTTTGCGGACGCCGAGTCCTCCCATACGAATGGGAAGAGTAGCTTGTGTCCAAGCTCGATCGTCCAAGGCCACATTTAAAATGGATGATAAAGTATTTCTGATAATTTGATCAATTTGGTCCAAAAGATGAGTGTGCTTCCATAAAGGGGAAGCACGTAGAAAATAAGTTAATTTTGGGCCGAAACAGCAATAACGGATTATGGTGATGGCCGAATGCATATTAATTTGGAGTAATCTTTCCGAAATGTCATTGAAATTTTGAATTTTTTCCTCGATAAAATCGGGAAAGGAAAACTCGAAGATTGGAGACCCAAGGAGACGAAGAGAACTTTTTTCAATAATTTTGATGTGATGCTATTGCGTTAAATTTAGGAATAGTCAGTTGTCTGTTGGTACAGTCCGTTAAATAAAGTTCGCATTTTGCAAGGTTAAGGTCAAGGCCAATGGAATGAAGTTTATTTTTTAAGTAAATTAAATCATTTAAAACAGTATCTACGTCGCCCCCCAAGGTTCCATCATCAAGATACCAAACGTTAAATTTAGAATTTAGTTGTCGAACAATTGGGTGAATAGCTAAACTAAATATCACTGGCCCGAGCGGGTCACCTTGTTGACAGCCAACAGCAGATTCCAGAAGGTTGTCCCGATACAGTAATTTAGACGGATGTCTATAACACTGCCAAAGAAAACTATAAATTTGAGGTAATTCTTTTTTAATTTCTGTTAACAAGGTGTCCCTATTAACTGAATTAAAGGCATTCTTTATATCAACCTTCAGGATGACCTCACCTTTGCCAGAATTTAGGTAGGTCGACAAAGCGTGTACGGCAGCCTCACAGCCCCCTTTGGAGCCGTAACCTAGCTGCAGGGGCTTAAATTTTTCCGAAACAGCCTCACCATAAAATTTACAGCAAATCTTGGCTGCCATACGACGGTAAGTAGTACCCACGGCAATGGGACGAATGCCGCCATCCCTCTTACGCAGGGCACATAAATTGGCCCCGTACAAGACGTCGATGACGGCCTCGTTCACCTTGCCGGAGAGCATAAGGTTAATCAGAGCTGTAAGCTCCTTCAAGAGCATCTCACCGGCCTCCCCGGCGCCTGAACAGATTAGGTCCTTTAAGTGCTGGGGACTTAGGCCGTCGAGGCCGCCTGCGGAGCCGCTCCGAAAGGAGCAAACAGCTGTGACCACCTCTCGACCTGTAATGGTGAGGGAGTGAATGTCTGAATCAGGAGGCTCGGGAAAAGAAAGGCCATCCGTGGGGGCGGGATGTTTGGTCTCCAGAGCCGCGAGTGTTTCTGGAGAACACGGCGCCACCACATCGCTACTGAAGAGAATCCTGGCTGCACCGCTAATGTCACCTTCCCCTAATTTTGATTCAACCAGATGGGATATACCTCTTCGAGAGGTATATCCCTGGGACGTTAAATTTAAATAAAAATTTTGAGCCGAAATATTACAATTATCTTTAATTTGAGCTGTTAAAGTCTTTTTTGTGGCCAAATTCTTTTGAACATGAAGTATTCGGTAAGGGAAGGTAAGCAACTGTTCCCAAGCACTTAGCGAGTTCTCTCGGACGGCAAGGCGCACACAACCTGCTAGGTTTTGTGCAACTAGCGGCCTAGCACCGCGGGGAACTCGCTTTAAAACAGGAACTGAGTTTTTGAATTTGGAAAGGGTTTGCCAGATTGGGTCGAAAGTTGATGTAGCCGAAGTTGAAGGTGGAAGATTTGAAACAGGGTCTGAGGCATTTGGAGGTTTATGTACCTTACCAATATGCACATTCAGACCCCGCTTACCTTTAAAAAATCGTGCCTGGGTACAAAGCGGGCATCTCTCCAGGGTGTTCAGCGAAGTTGAAGGTTGACTACTACTATTCCCCACCACATCGCTGCTGCTACTACTCATTAAACTAATTCTTAAAAAATAAAACTAAAAAAAATAACTTTATTAAACTAAAATAAAAAAACGCTGAATAGTCAATAAATAAACTGGTGACACGCTATCAGGAGCGGCGGCACACACGCACTGCTTTTCTGATACTATTCAAGATCAGCTTGTTATAAATAGTTTAAAAAAACTTCAGGAGATTAGGCATTCATTTCAGTAGGTATAACAGGCTTTAGTGTGAAAAAATAACATTATTGATTTTTTAAATAAAATTTTCTCGACTGTCCCAGGTGACAGGTGTCAACAGTAAAAGACATATTTATATACATACATTTTCTATGACCTCGCTCTTAACTCGACGGGTGAGGCGTCGCGTCCGAGCCACAGGCTATGGCAGTGATCGAGTGATCCCATCTACTCCCTAGCGAACAAGCACACATCACCACTAGATACTCTATAACTGGGGCGAAAAGAATATTGCATAATATTTATTACTCCACAGTTTTATCTATTTTATTTTCCACTTATTTCTTGCAACTCGTGCTTCTGCTTTTGAGCGTGAAGTGGAGATCCGTATATAGATTCCGAACCAAAAAGACTCCAACTCACTAGAATAGAATCTTGCCCAAACGTATAAACCAAAAAAAAAAACTTTATTGAAAGAATTACTAGTATGATTATTACTTTTAACTTAGGTATAATTTTATTATGCAAATATTTTACAGCGGTCATTAAAGACTCATGTTCGATAGCAATAATTCTAAAAACCCTTCTTAAGTATGTATGATCATAAAAAAAAACCAGTTCAGTTCAAAAATGGTATAATGGATACCTATCGTAGTAATAGATAGGTATCGTAAATTGGCGCCGATAGACCAACAGATTATTGATTCATTAGTCGTTATCAATTCTCGATCCAAATAACTGAAATTAACGCGGTAGTCGATAATTCTGTAACTTAATTGAATTGTGATATGCTCTAAATTACGTTGACTCAGGTTATTACTCCTTACTCATATGCTATAGTTACATCTACGGGATGATGACAATATTAAATTAATTTTAGGTAGGTACACATAAGCTCAGAGCTAAATCGTGCCGCTTCTGGTTGTGGCTCACTTGAGTGACGGCTTGACATTTTTTGGACATTTTACCTCATCCGAAACAATGTAAAATAAATACAAAATAATATGTTTCATTGTATTATAATTATGGTACACTTAATGGAGTTACAGAGTCTTCAAGTTTAATAATAAACTTGTTATTTCCCGAAGATCAAGCGGCACTTGTTTATTATATCCTTTTTAAGACTGAGCCAGCTGGCGGAGACATTTTGTGCCCGTATTTATGAGCCAAAGTAAGTTAGTAGCCCAAACTAAGTTCGTCATTCTAATGAGATTATCTCTCCTTCCTCGCCGTATCATTTTCTCAAAGAAAGGATACCCACTGATCTAATTTACGTGGACTGTCGCTGAATTTTATATTACTACTGAAAACATTGAAAATAGGTCTGACCAAAGAAATCCTACTGGCTACACGTTCTTTGAATTTCTCGTCTCGATATTTCGATATTAGTCCATTTTCCAGTGAAACGAATAGTAATTACAGCTGAAATACCGATGGCACCAGCATCGTGGGTGTTACTCGTATATACTACACACATACAAATTCTGTATATGAATGTACCTACAACACGCAGATTTGAGGAAAATATCATTCAGTATCAATATGTACTTTCCTCGTGCAAATATCAGACAAGATTTTAGCACAGATAACCAACCCGTGATCACCTTGGGGCGCTTCGATTACTAAGAATTATGAATTGAAGTAGTAAAAAAAAATAAGATAATAAGCTTACATGAATGAATGTATTATCGAATTATCTTTTATCATGAATGAAAATAAATCCTAGACGGGTTTTAGCTTAGGTTAATGCCTGACTATATTAATACGTCTGAGTCATTTATATATTTTTTTACTTCCTGTGTTATCAAAAGGTCTCAGATAAAATGATATTTGGATCAATTCGCTAATCCTCTAGAATTGTAAACACACATTGCACATTGTAAACTGAGTCACAAGCCTTTTTTAATAGTTTACTTATTGAATTTAGGATTATAGTAAAGATTATGACTGGTAATTCCAAACCATTTCCGGAGGAAAAGATAAAGATATAATGGAAATGCGATTGATTAATTCGTTTAAAAATAAACGACTTATCTTTGAAACAATATTGTAAGTAGTACCTAATGATGCGTTGCTAGGCTACCTACCAGGTTGACACAACACCTTCCAACCTTTGTAGGTAAATATGATACAGGCTTGCTAAAAATATATTGGTGATTAAAAATAAGGAAAATTTACCTCCAATGTCACAGTAGATAGCTTAAGTTATTGTCTTTCAGTAACGAGGACAGTCGTGATTTCGAGAAAGATATATTATTATTAGATTGAATAGAGTTCTTAATACTTATTTTTATCAAAAACATTTTATTGTAATTCACACAGAAATTCGTTCATAAAACAAAGCTTTCCACACTTCTACTGTCTGTAAAGACACAATTAAACAGCATCTTTGATCTTCACAATATTGCCATTATATAATTATATTTAGAAACATAGAGGAACTGAGGAGTGCTTTATCAAAAAGTTGTTACACTCACTGAAGGAGTTTCTGGTTCCGATCGAGTGCTTGTTTCTCAGAATATTTGAAACGAAAATAAACAGACGCTAGTTGAAGTTACAGCAATTAATGTTATCAAAAACATTCACGATTCAAATAAAAGGGGGAAATTATTGAAGTTGTATCATCTTAGAAAAGTGTTGTGTTTTACTTTACTTACACATTTTTCTGTTGTGAAGAAGCACTGTTGTGTTTTCGTTACAGAGGAAGAAGTAAGCTTAAATATTTCATGTGCCATAGTTATCACTGGCACCTTTTGTTTTTATTTATATGGAAAATCAACGGTGCAACATCGCAGTATTATACAGAATTTGAGCAAATATTTATTGATATTATTTTGGGAATGATTTAATTTAATTTATACACATACCATACACATGGCAAAAATTATACACATACCACACATGCATACTAATTAAAAAAATTCTAACGAACAAAATACACTCACAAATCACTTTCAAACGTAAAACATACCACTACTACGCTAGGAATAGGGATAGTATAGAACTACCTTCAGTAAGGACTTTATACGGAAGAAGAACTATTCAGTTTGAGGGAGCGCAGATTTATAATAAATTACCAAAGGACATAAGGGATTCTTCATCTATTAATATATTTAAAAATAGGTTAAAGTTGTATTTGGCCAACCAACAATAATATACCACTACCTACATTTTGTACTCGATTGTTCGAACGACAAATAATTTACTATTTAAGTTTTTTTTATGCTAAGTTTCTCATATTTAAGTGAACTATGTATGTTCTTTTTGAGAAATAAATTTCTTTAAACCGAATTTAATTTTCATCATTTGTGTCAATTATCATTGTTTTAATTTAAATTAATCATTGCATTTGAATTATTTTGCAATTTTTTACCATTAGAGTAGACCACCTGTTTTTTTTCTTATAAGGAACATAAGAAAGATTGGAAAGATATGGCCAGCAGTAGAACCGAACAGGCGAACACAAAAACATGTTAAAGTTTGATTTACAAACCATAATCGTAATTAAAATAAGTGACCACTAAAAGGCTGTATCGCTTAAAAGGTGAGGCTTCATTTCAAAATATACTTGTGCTTACTGGAGTAAAATATGAATGGCTATAAATAAAATAGCTGGAGCTAAGACCCAGAGCAGCCGTTTGTTATGCCCGCATGATAAACTGTAGACAGCGTAGAATCAGGCTCACATTTCTGTTGGCACTAGTGCTGAAATAGCCTACTCTGTAGCTACGTAACTCTTTTTTTGCCGCACTAAAAATTTCCTGGAATTGCTTTGAACGTCAGTAAAAAATATAACGCGTTGAGTCCATTCCGCTGTTTAGTTACCTACGTTGCAGGCGAAAGTCAATACAGATATACACATATTTCAGGAATATTGATGTTGGATATTTTCAGTAAAAACTTTACATTCGTTTAGGGATGCGCCGCAGTCGGGTAAAAGTATGAATATCGTTTAAGAAAAAACTATACTTTGTAATAAAATAGAACGTTGGATTATAAACTAGCTATTAATACACATTCTTTCTGGTTTTGGTGAGCTAATGATATAGGTCTAAATCATGATGCTCTGTGGTCTAATTTAATTTCTCAAGTCTGTCAATTTTGACAGAATCGTTTTGTTAGACTTCAAAAATAAACTAACATGTATCTGAAAAAATTAACCTTTATTACCGCCTGGCCACGGGACATTCGCTGCAGCGAAAATTCGCGCGGTGCGAACGGCGAAGTGTCTTGCGACTAAAACAAAAAAAACACAACAAACAAACAAATGTATAGGAATGTCCTAGCCATGCCACGCGTAGCGGCGACCGGGCGGCGCGACCGGTGCGGCCGGCGGCGCGACCGGCGAAAATTGCCGAGCGAATTTCAAGAGCGTCTAGCGGCATGGGCGGTAGATACAAATGTATGGATCAGTACGAGGCATGCCACGGTGTCACGCGGTAGACGCGGCGAATAGTGCAGGAACCAAACAATAGTCTGTTTTTTTTATTTCCGAGACAAAACTGACATTACGTGGGTTGCCATTTTTTTGCAATTTTCAAATAGTGATGTGCAACAACCGTAAATTGACGTTAGTAAAATCAAGTAGTATCGTTTTTTTATAATAAGTTATCCAGAAAAAATGCGTAGGTACCTATTTAAAAAGAAATAATACATAAGTAATAAGGTGTCGATATATAATGTGAAACATAAATTTTTAATGAACTAATAACTATTACTATAATACGGACTCGCCACGGAAACGGGCGACGCAAACCATGCGGCACAGTTTGCATGCCACGGGCAGTAACGTTCGCAGCCGCGACCAGTACACACCCAGAGCGAAATGTCTTTAACAAAGTTATCTCGATATTGCTTGGAAAGTAGTAGTTTTTTTGGTTCAAGACATAATATTTGGAAGAGATTGTGGAGTACATGATTTAAATAAGAATTGGAGTATAGATGGAGAATTCCAAAAGAAGTACGACAAATACAGACTATATCCAGATATTTTTTTTCAATTGTACCCGAATGAGTGTCGAAACCTTTGATTATATTCTCAGGAAAAAGGTTTATACAACCAGAACCGGAGAAAACCTTAAATCGCGAAAAAAAAATCTGTTCAGTACATTTTAACGAGTTAGGCGTACATAAATGTACTGAACAGCTGTTTCAAGTTTGGTCCCATACTACAAGTGGTTTGTTATAATGAGTACAATGACCCCTTCAAAGGATTTAAACGAATTAAATTTAACATTTTATATGATATAATTACAAAATCTCTAATATTTACAAGATTTATCAACTGAATCTATAATTTTATTTGATATAATTTTAAAATTACTATTTTTTATAAGCACAACATACATTTAATGTGTAATATACATAAGGGCATATTATATACTTATTTCTATCGACAAATACACGTTTATAAATACTCTCAACCCAACAGTCCGCGAATGGCAGTCATTTAGTGTTTTTAATCGGATGATCTAGGGTATGTTCAATGAAAGTCTAATATCTTTAAATTTAAGAGACCTAGAGACGTGCAAATGATCTTAGTGCAAACATAAACGCTATCAATTATAAAATGTATTTTCCTGAAAAATAAGCAAAACGATCCTGAAAAAATAAGAAATTACAATTTTTTCTTAAAAATCTATTTTTTTAAATATTTTTTACTCTAGTGCAAAATTTACTTTACCCATAAATATTGCTTATGTTTTTATGTTACATCAGAAGTATTTGACTCAAACTACAAAATGATATCAAAATATGGACTCGACACCAATTATTTTAAGTATTATAGCCATTTGAACATAGCCCTGTCCCAGCGCATAGACTCCACAATGTTGCAGGTACCCCGTTGTTTGTTTGAAGTGGCTAAATAATAACAGCCGCACGGGTCGATTTTCAAGGTTAATAATTAATTACAGGTATTCCTTCATCATGCATGCATGTCATTTTACTTTAGGTATTTTTGGCGAGCTAAAATTTTCATTCTCTTTCTGCGGCGTATTCTACACTAACCACCGTATAATCATAATTATTTTTAAAATTGTAGTTGTTTGTATGATGTAGTTCCAATAATTGCTGTATTTTTTAAAAGTTCTGTCGTTTTGTAAGATAAAAGGTTGTAGTCGTTTTACCGTGTACGGGAACAACACTGATGGCGTCTGTCAATTTTTCAACGTCAAAATCAATTTTTCAGCAGCACTTAAACTTTTACCGTTTTCTCCAGTTCGGTTGCGTATATTCTTACAATCTCTTCCAAATATTATGCCTTGAACCAAACGACTAAATTCCAAGCAATATCGAGATAACTTTGAAAAAGAAATGTAGCTCTCGGTGCATAGTGGTCGCGGCGGCGAACGCTTCTGCCCGTGGCCTGAAAACTGTGCCGCACGGATTGCCGCCCAGCCAGACGCGCCGCCGTTCGCGTCGCCCGTTCCCGTGGGCAGGCCGTTAGGTGCAAAATGTTTTACAGCAATAATAAGCTGTTGTTTTTACAAAGCGAAAAAAATTACATAAATTCTTTTATCTATTGTTTACGCTCGATATTCAATAACGTCGTTTTTTATATTAAATGCGAATAACAAACAAAGAAAAACAAAAATAATTGTAGAAGATAGATTAAAATATATTCTTCGAAAGAAAAGCGTATTTAATTTCGTATTCATACTCTGTAAGGTATATTTTTGGATAAAAATAAATAATTTAGATTTTATTACTTCTTGAAGTCTTAAAATCTTTTTTTAATTCTAGCTTTACAGTTGCCTTCTACTTCAGGCAAGTTCCAGTTTACTGTAAAGATTTAAGCCATGTTAGTTTTGTTGAACGATTACAAAGTAAATGTACTTACGTCTGATGTCTGAACTGAAACGGTAGATACATTTCCATCTCTAATAGATTACATTCTTCATCAGTACCTTTGTACGCTAAGCTAAGGTATGTTATTTGGATTGGCGGCGATTATTCGCAAGAGAGTTGTGACCCTGACGCGCCGCATACGGGGCAGTTCCAACTGCTACCTTCGCATAGAGGATGGATCTGGATCTGGAGTGCCCAATAATGCGGTACTGGACTATGCTGCATGTTGAGCATTCCGGATCCAAACCTAAATTTGGACTAAGGTGAGTTTCCTAAGTTAAGTATATATATTTTCTTAAATCTTTTCTGGTATTGCAAAATTGTAATTAATAATTTATTGATGACTTTTGGAATGTTTATTAATTGTAATTAATTCTTAATGTATGTTTTTATTTTTTATTATTATTTTGTTTCACATGTCATATGTACGCATATGGACTGGTTCTGAAATAAATGAATTTGATTTAATTTGTACAGAACGTCCAACTAATTACCAAACCAGCCCAATTTCCTTTTTAAAACACAAAATGCCACCGACTCTACGTTACAAATATCAAATCTGTCGCTCCCAAAATTGGTACAGCAGACATCGCATATTCCCCGGCCGCTATTGATACAAAGATGATGAGTATTTAGCTACACATCATGGCCGTCAGGCGCACAAACACGGGGTCAGAACAAACAGTGCCAGTGCCAATGTCCATGTTGACAGTTCATGTAGACTGGGGGTCGCGTGCAGTGCTCGCGTGTCATCCGCCATCGCTGTCGATACAGGCCGCATCACTCATACTTTACAATGCATATTGACGGAAAACTGACAATATTTCATGTCAACTTCTCTCGCAAACCTTGTTTTCACAGATATTATCTTTGCGTTTCTGAATCAATGGTTCTTTCTATTGAAAATGCAGTCGATTGTGTACTCTGTTGGTTTGCTAGAGTTTGCTTCAGACTGTTATATCCTGCTCGGAATTGGTGTTTTGTTCACGTGAAAAACTTTGCTTTGGCTGAAGGATTGAAATGCGCCCAAAGCTGTAGTTAAACGAATATGAGATTGAGTGTTTTATCTGGAGAAGAGAATCTTCTCAACTGATTCCCTAGCAACCTACACATGGGCACCGACAGGATTATTTCCAGGGAGGTACACCTTCAGTTCCATGAAAAAAGTTCGTAATTTTTACAGTTCACCTCGGATATGTTAGATTTTTGTTTGTCAATTCATACTAGGAGTAACTTAGTAGATTTACACAGGAAAGTCGAAAAAAATAGCATTCAAAAGGCGACCGTTGCAAGTTGAAAATTTTCGCATTCACCTCGAATTTCATAGGATTTATTTTGTTATATTATAGAGAAATAGAGCTAGCTCTGCCTATTTATAAAGAAAAGCTTATGAACGCAAAGGATATAATTAAGATGTCTGAGCGCGCTCGAATATTTTAGGATATTCTCGTATAAATTAGGTTATTTTTGTTCATGAAAACAGAAACCAGAATATGAGTACGAACATTTTTGTTTTCAACCTCGGATACATTGGTTTCTTTATAGTTGCACGAAATTTCAGAGGGTTTGAACCCCCAAAATCCTCCCCCTGACGATGGGAGGGCTTAGCCTCGCATCGCCCATCGTGTGCCTGCTTGTGAATGCTCAGTGTCCACAGGAAAAGATAGAGGAGACTACTTACTTTATTGACAAGGTGATAAACAAATTTGGACAGCAACCGAGACGCCTTAAGTTTTTAATCACACAGTAACTTATTAATTAAAATACCTTCTTATTATCTATTAATCTTTTCTATGTATTTTCTTTTCCGACAGGAGGGTGCAGGCGCACCCCATTGCACCCTGCTGCCGGCGCCCATGTCCCTATATTACAAGAGAATTCTTTGAACTCAATAAGAAACTTTCTTATCTTTCTTCTAAAAATAGAAGCAACAAACTTAGGCCTTATCTTATATCAAATTATTTAAGTATTGCTTAATGCTAACAAATATTCATAGCTCAGTGAAGCTACAAAGGCTCGAAAAGGATAAAAATGTGAAACGATTTACGTGAAGAACAAATTCTCAGCGAAACAAGGATTAATTCATTTCTCAGACGGATTTCCTTTCAGTTTAAAGAGCACTCGCCCTTGAATGGGCATCGAGTGGGCTCTGAGGTCGGCTTAACTGGTAAAGACTTAATTTAGAAGCTAAATAAACAATATTCATTAATAATTTTCGTTCTATGATTTTCGTATTCAAATTATGGTAATTAAATTCCGGTTCCACAATCAAAGATACATTCTTTGATTATAGAACTGTTCTACAATAATTAATATTTTATTTGTTTTAAATAAGACCAGGTACTATCCTACTATAGTTTTTCCTTAAGAATATGAATAGGAAAAAAAAATCAGCTCTGATCAAATATTTTAAATTAAGTTATACCTACGTTATTTTACAGAATTGAATTGAAATTCGATGTTACTCGTACGTTTAAATAAAATGTACGAGTACAAACAACGAAGTGATATCAAAGCGAAACATCTGTCTCGTTATAAATTATTATATCAAGGTGAAATTAATCACATTACAATTTCAGCTGCTCTTATATTGTATCGCAACGCTTAATTACGGGTCCATTATTTCGGAACATACTCGTAAATACTGAGCAAGTGAACATGCCAGTCACGAGTGCTTTTCAGCGGCTGTCCAGAACACGCCAGCGGCTATCACAAACAAACTTCAACTTTCCTTTTAAGACCGACTGTAGATTTATTTTAACTTTAAACTAAATGAGCATCCCTTTATTTTCAAAGTCCATAATTTCCACGCGACCCTACTACGTTTACCGTAATATATTTTACTTGTAAACTCATGTTGGTATTACTTTAACATTATAATTTATGAATTTTTCATTGGATTTCGCTGTAAAACCGTTTCTATTGAGTTCAAAGTTAGTTAGGGGTCACGAGCCCCGTCGTCAATTCATAAAGTTTCATTTTAACGAAACTGGGGGAATAATCAAAGGGCAGGCATAGAGGGAGTCTGTGGGCCGTGATGGATTTGGTCCAATCAATGCGACTGGGTAAATGAAAAGAGCGCCTAACGAAGAGTCCAGACAATAGTGTCGGCTGGCGAGAGCCTTAGAACAGGCTAACTGATTGTTATTGGTTTTGCAATAGCGCCGCACGGCGGTTGCCGACATTGGTAAATACTGGAAAATACATCGTTGGTTTTGTTGTGGGTAAACTCGACCAACCCCGGGGCGGCCATGTAATGAATACCCCTATATGAACGTTTGGGTAATTTTGATACGGGCGTATCAAAATTACCCAAACGTTCACAAATGGATTTTCCAGCGGTTAACATTACCACAATAACAAAAAATAGAGGTACATTTCCAGCTATAAATAAAGCGATAGTATGGCCTCGCGTTATAAACAAATTACACTTTAATCCATCATTCTGTCGATAACACACGTGCTGAGAAAAGTTTCGTTATTTTATTATCTTCGTCAGAATCTCTCACGCACTCACATACCTTCGCAAATTAAAGTAGGCACAAGTAATACATCATGCTTGATTCGAGGCTGAATAATCCATTTTCTCCGACAATAACTGCTCAATAAATGATTTCCTCCATAAGGATAATGGCTGGATTTTCTACTGTTTATTGTGGACTCAATCTCCTACTATGATTGATTGAGGCTTAGGTGGAACTCTTCCAAGGGGAAATTACTTCGTTATTCTTCCTAAGTACGTTGCTATGAACGAAAATGTCGGCTATCAATATCGCCTAAGTGTTGTATTATTTGTTTGATGGCCGTCCTGCGATGTGGGACCAAGTGTGTGCTTATGAAAATGTTTTGCGAGTATGAATCTCACTTCCCTTGTATGGTAGTACATAAGTTGGGACTATTGTAAACATAATTTTTGAATAAAGTATTCATGGATGATACCGATACCGACATCTATTTCATTTCTTACAGCTTTTTGGGGTATTTTTAGGGTTCCGTACTTCAATCGGCTGAACGCAACCCTTATAGGATCACTTTGTTGTTCGTCTGTCTGTCTGTCAAGACCATTTTTCTCAGGAATGCGTAGCGGTATCAAGCTGAAATTAATACCAAATACTCAAGTCGGCTATTCCTTGGAGCAATGAAAAAATCAAACTTGTAAGTCAACGCGATCAAAAGATATGACTGTTTATGTCACATATTATGCGATTTCACAGGGGAATCAAAACCTATAGGGTACTTCCCTTTGACCTAGAATCATGAAATTTGGCAAAAAGCAAGGCCTTACAGCACAAATAGAGAATTAAATCCAAAAAATTAAAAAGTTGAAATTTAAAGGGTGTCGGATACATACATAGTTGACGCCAATTAAATTTTTTTTTTTAGATGATAGTACGGAACCCTTCGAGCTCTAGTCCGACTCGCACTTGGCAGGTTTTTTTAATAAATAAAAGTGTTGCCTCGAACTTACGGCCAGCAAGCAGTAGTTTACCAGTTGGCAGTAGGTGCCAGTATAAAATATTCTTCTGGATGTGCAAAATAAAAATCACTCTTTAGACAAATCCAACATATTTCTTTATTCTATTCATTCATATTAATTTATATAGTGTTAGACATTATAACTATTTATTTACAAATCTTTAATAACAAGTATCTAATCTTATTGACACGTCCGAAATTTAAATTCCACTTACAAGTGTTAAAAACTCCACCAGTTATTCAAAAATGACGAAGGTTTTTTGATAAAAAATATTAATTTTTAACGATAAAACAGTATAGATTTCAGTATAAATCAATGTTATGTACAGAGAACAGAACCACATGACATGTATCTCCCTCGTTTAATCGTTACTCATCAGTCTTTGCCAAGGGTAAAAAATATGCCCTAACTCATAATCAAATAATAATTTTCTTTATAAATATCATACCGTTGGTACTTTTTAACTCTGGAAGATAAGGTTCACATAGGTTTTACATTAGGTACTTTTGAAACAGACATTCTATTATTAGTAATTTTAATTATTTGCTATCACATTATTATTTACACGTAGTTTTAGTCCGTGACATCAGAAACGTTTTACGCCTCGAAGATATTTTTTTCTAAATCTCGTCACTTGTCCATAAAATGATACTATTTACATATATATAAATATTTATTTGGAATTTTGATAAGTTATGCGTTTTCTTTTTTGTCATTATAGTCTAAGATCCCGCCTTCACACATTTGCTTACCGAACTTTTTACGTCAACAAACAATTACAAATAGGTTGCCTGAATAAGAAAAAAAAAAGTACAGTATTTAAAGTGCGACAACTGTGAGTCTTGACCGATTTTACTTGACAACCTAGTACCATTGTGATTGTAATACAAATATCTATATTTTAAATTTATTATGAAAACCGAAAAGTGTGCACACATAACAACTGACCTATTTTAATCTGGCAACCCTGCAGTAGGGACAAAAAGTAGACAACACAACAGTTTCTTGTTCCACATACTTTGTATTTTCAATCAATATTGATTTCGTTTGGAAAAAAGATTTAAGTTTTTTTTTTTTTTTAAAGGTAAATGTTTTTTCATAAAACTTAGACTTGACATAATGTCATCGGGCAAGCCATTTGCAATGTTTTAATTATTGTACGAAGATTTCTAAAAAGAATGTTTCATTCCTAGGTAGATGGGTGAAGGTCGATCATAGGCGGGATCTCAGACTATTAACAAGACTGTTTTTTCTAAACGCTTTTGGCTTGAAAATATACTTGTCTATGTTTGGAAAGAATAGTAGGCTTTTATCTTATTTTATCAGACAACTTCTACAAATGTATTATATAATTCATCTAATCCCTTATCTTCTGATTATTTGTTCTATTAAACCTATATTTTGGCCAGTTTGACCTATTACTAAACAATAATATAAACCATTATTTTAAAATAACATTCGAGTAATTTAATGCGATTGTCGCAAAACTATCTACGTATTCGAAAGGAAGTCATCTTCGTACAACAAAATAATTATAAATTCATGAGATTGGATATGTTTAATGAATTTGTACACAATGAGAGTCATTTTAACGCGAACAGCGAGTACTTAAAAATAAATTTGTACTTAATTAATATTTGTTATTAAATAATATAATAAACTACCGCACGCTGTGTAATAGTAGTGGTACGAGTGTTGTTGGTATTCGCCAAAGACTACGAGATGTTGAATCTGAAACAATATTAAACAAGATTATTGAAACAGTTATTTGTTACACTAAATAACAGGACTGCTTCGCTGGTCTAGTGGTCGCAAGCGTGACTGCTGAGCAAGAGGCCTTGGGTTCGATTACCAGTTCGAGCAAAATGTTATTGGGTTTTTCAATCAGGAATTTATTATCAGAATTAGTGCCCGGTTGATGGCAATAGGCTCACCCTTATACATAACAGACAAAATGTGGGTGTACTTTTAAGTACACCTCTGCCTAAATCTTCGGGGATTACAGGGTGATGTTATATGTTATGTAAATAACAGACTTATATGAAGGCAAATACATACATTGCCGTATTTATAGTCTTGGTAAAGGAAAATTGGTTTGAACCGAACTCTAAACCGCACTACCGGACTATGCACTTTTATCCTTAACCGGTCCGCGGCTATTTGTATGCGTATTTATTCTATTTGGCACACACAGATGCTACGTTAAGATGCATTTCCTGTTTTATATTTAAAGCAGCTTAAATACCGTGAAACCAACTTTCAATGGAGGTATAAATTATTTTCGAGCTTGCTATAATATCCTGACAACATTTTATTATGTCATAAGCTCACATACTGAAAAACTCTTTTTTAATTATTTTAGAAACGGGGACATATCAGGAATTACAACACTTTTCTACCTACTTACCAACAGGATATAAAATATATATGAAATTGCACCATAATGCGACAAAATCAAGGCTAGCAAAGATTATACAATGACCAGAATACGACGCTGTTTTATCCGGGCGCTATTTCGCGACCGGAGTCGCTATACACAAGTATCGATTGCACTTACCTACTGCTCTATTACGGACGCCTAGCACGGACGCAACCTCTGGCTGTTCCATATCGAAAATTAGTTCTGCGCGTGCCGCGTACAGGTTGTATATGCTCGCTATGCAGGTCAGCCGGAGACTGCCTCGTTCGAACGCCTCATTCCTCACCACGAACGACACCTCCCCCACTGAAGGCAGCCTGTTATCTGGACCCGTCCTCTCAAAAGTCGGCTTTAAACTCTCCTTCGAAGGCCTTCTAATCTCCTCTTTATGCAAATTTATATACGACTCATCCAAATACTGTATATTCCCTTCATCGTGGAATATATTAAAATTCACATCATCATCCGGTTGCTCCGTAGTTGTAGTTTCCGGCTTCGGTGGCGGATCCCATTTGAACCACGACGGCAATTCGTGGATAAGGGAATCCATGTCGATCTGAGAAAAATACAATATAATATAATAGTGGGACGCACAGCGGTTGAGCTGGAAATATTACGGATATTACACAGCTCTACGTTAGATAAAGGAAGCTTATATAGCTCTGAGCTGTTTTGTGATTAATGAACTGGCCTACGCAGCGGGTAGTGACGGCAGCAAAAACAACGGTCGCGTCAGAGTGAAGCAAGTAGGAACTGTTCCATTGTTCGCGCGGACATGGCGGACCCCTGTCTGTAGCTGTCCGCTGTCCGCTGAACGCTGATCAAACGCACGTTTTACGTTATTTTCAATATATACATAGTTGATGAGCCAAATACTTGCGTGGAACTCTGAATTTGTGGTCATAATTTCTGAGGGAACTTTGCTTTGTAGTAACCGAGTCCATAGCGGTTGGTTAGGTCAAATAAAAATATAGTATTGTGCTTATTGTCTATTTTCCTATATCTATGAACGATATTCCATTTTCTAATCTCAGTCTCCATCTGCCAAAATCCTCTAGTTTTCTAATATTTTTGACAAAAGCTTGATTGTCGCTGATATAAGATTACGAATACATTTTGAACGTTTTGACTACGGGAATTTGGCTTTCTAGAATTTACAAGTTACCAGCGGAGACTTACGTATAAATATGTATCTAACTAGCGTGCCAAAAAGCGATTGTTGGCAGACCCCTCTTAAACACATAATGATGTTTTCAGTTACTATGACACTAATAATAGCTGGGTCTTACAAAAAATCGTTTCATAGATAAGGTAAAACAGGTCGTTAAAAAGCGGGTACGAAGTGTAAAATCCCCGGTGTAACATGTGCTTGGGGTTAACTGTTTCTAATGTCCTCTCAACCCCGTGGCCTTAATTTCAGTTAAACATCTACATTAACGACCAGAAACGACCTCTGTTTAATTGTATGCAACCTATCTTCTGTGCTAATATTACAAAGTGAGGTTATTCGTAAGATTTGAAAGCCTGTTTTTTCGAAAGTGGTGAACCATCATCATCTGCCTAGCCTTTTCCCAACTATGTTGGGGTCAGCTTCCAGTCTTACTGGACGCAGCTGAATACCAGTATTTTACATGGAGCGACTACCTATCTGACCTCCACAGCCCAGAACAAATTTTAGGTTCTTATCAAGGTTAGTAAGAACTGTTCACACTATTTCAAAAATATGTTTAATTGGTATTCACTATTTAATCACGGGTTGGTTACTACGGATGGTGGTTGACATATCTTTTTAAAATTTCGATTCTAATGGCGGTTTTCTCATGATATTCTCCATTACCGTTCTACAGCAGCAGCGCAGCGATAATGAAATAATTTACTTAGAGTAAAACGCCTGCGTGGATTCTTAGCCATGGAATAGTCTAAGATGGCCATTGAATAGAATGTTATACCAAAATTGTACTGTTATCAGGATCCAATTATATGTCAAAGGAAACCTATTTTAATAAAATCACGATTTTGTGACATCAATTTCACCTCTCTTTTAGAAAGGCAACACAGCACAGGTACAATATAAATTGCTGCCTTTGATATTAATCAAATTATTCGATGAAAAGAATCGTCGGCGAGCAATGCCTTCCATATTAATAAAACATCGATCTAGTGGCCTAACTGAGTTATTATTACAGCGAGATATCTTTAGCTTTAGCCGCTAGCTGCCAGCAATAATATCGATTTTAACGTCAAACATCATAAGCTTAAAATACAATACAGGTGCAGTGATGTATGGATCTTTTTGTGCTTCATTGTCATTGACAAGAGAGCGCTATAACTAAACATTTGGGAAATTTTCTGTGGATCTTGCTATGAAAAATGTTTGCTAACTATAGTCTAGTGGTTTGACCGTTGGACTGCTAAGTCATAGGTCTCGAGTTCGAACCCAAGAAACCTTTTATTTTTCGGATTCATAAGCGTATTGTATAATTATCACTTGCTTCGGTAAAGGAAAACATCTTGAGGAAACCAGCATGTCAGAGAGATATTTCTCGACGGCATGTAAAGTCAAGTCATAGCCTTGGGCGGCATAGAAGCTCTGACACCAGGTTAGGCACTAACCACACGATAAAGAAGAAGCTATGAAAAAACGAGATGGCAGCGTTAGTTACGATTATGACCACGTGCTAGAAGATTCACGTACAATATTGGTAGGTACGGATGGTTTTAATTTTTGCTCAGCTCAACGTATTGTTATTGTTTTCATTCAATTTTGTTGTAGCGTTGGTCAATGGAAATAACTCGAAAATCGACGATGGCCAGATGTGGCGTTCTGCAAACGAATCTCAAAATGCTAAAAAACATGCTACGGGAAGAATTCCGTCTAAGGCCAAAATCTATAAACGTTGCTTATCATGTAGCATTTTCCCGTCCCCAAATATATTAAACTTCCTTGATATTTTCTTTCCATTTCCGAAATGAAATGGTAATTTAGGGCGGTAATCACGTACGTATATTTTGAAAGTATCCAGAGCTTATCGTTTTGCAAAGATGAATGTTATACAAATCCCTTTGTAGCTTTGAGGAAGGTTCGTGCAACTCCAGTCTTCTGCCAAGGCAGAACCTGAATAAAGGCTTCGTAACCAGTAGGTAGGGCATTCTCACCTCACGTCCATTCAGTGCGAAGGTCAGGTTAGCTGGCGGATGCGCAGGTGGCGAGGCGCACGTCGCTCGCAATGTGGACCCCACGCCGTACCACGACCGGTCTGACACCAGCTTAGGACCCCACTCAGGAGCCTCTGCACATTAATAATAAAGTTATTAAAATACTCCACATTACGAATTTTATAGTGGGACACACACAACCACTTTCACAAATCTGATAGTCATCAGTTTTGTAAAAGTAATCAATAATGACAGAAAAGTCCAAGGAAAGACTGAAAAAAAAATCATATAATCAAATTAACCTGAGAATCCCCACTTTTTGAACGTGAAATATATAAATAAGACAAAAGCAAAACGCTCCCTTTGCAGCTAGGCTTTTTGCCTGAAAGAAGAAGTGGCGGAACACATCTGTCGGAGGCTTAGCTCGTCAGTTCAGTCAATAGTGTAAAAAGGGCATTGCCATTTGCCATTGTACAGGGGCCAACACATCAAGTTACTGCACACTGTCAAATTTCTTTAATAGATTTTCAACTTTATCGCTTTTTGATTGGGAAAATTTGGCAGTTTCAGGCAGCTTGATGTGCTGGCGTCTGTACATAAGTTATATTATTGCAATTTGTAAGTATTTTATTTTTACTTTGTGAGCAATAACAGCAAACTGAGAGCTGTGGGCCAAAATAACCACGTCGTGGAGCCATGACACTACCAGAAGGCGACGCGGTAGACCTCGCAGGAGATGGTGGGACGAGCTGGACAGAATCAACGACCTGTGGTCCACATTGGCCCTGGATCGAAAGATTTGGAGTTCATGGGAGAGGCCTTTGTCCAGCAGTGGGATGATAAAGGCTGACAGTAGTAGTACATGTAACAAGCAATAAAGATTATCGATATACGAGTAAGTGATCTTCACAAAAATGTGTTACATGGCCAGTCAGCTGTAAAGTTTTAAGTTTGGGCTTGTTTACCAAGTCCGGCAAAAGAATTTAAAACAAAGTTTTTTTATTAGGTTAAGAGTGATGCTCCACAAGTTTGAGCCTTATTACATTATCACATGATTATCCGGGTGGTAGATTTATTCAGGGTGCTGTTTTAGTGATCAACTTTTGATACTTTGTTAACTTTATTGGAACATTGAAAATGTTATTAGACAGTAATTTGAGATGCAGTCTGTTTGTTGGATCCGGTCATTGGTACGGACATAAAATGAATCGCAAGCGCGCCAGTGGTGACATCACGCGCCCTACTTAAAAGTCTACCCACACCACAACTTAAAAGTCTACCCACACCACAGAGCCGTGATGTTTACAGCTCGAGGCGAGGATGACATTCAATGTCTGATCGTAGTGGAGTTGAGACGTCCTGGAACTGTACCCGATTCATTGTGCCCCGTGTTATTGTGTTAAATTTTAATGTCAAGTAATTTGTTAGTTTAATAGAAACAGTGTATAGCACCCAGTGAGTTTTCATTGCACGACACCCATCTTCTGCCCATATGTACGAACCTAACGGAATAAATCCTGACGATCCGACAAATTATAAAATAAGTTATCTAGTACCTAAGCGATTCAATCCACACTGTGTATGACTATCACAGTGACGTGTGACCTCCCTGACGGCGTCAGCGTAGCAAACTACGCTGACGACACGGTGGTGCTGGCACAGGGAAGGTCGCACGAGGCGGCGGCCGAAGTAATGACACGCGGGGTTGCGATAGTCGTTGAGCGGATCCGGCAACTGGGTCTCGAGGTGGCGCTGCACAAGTCTGAGGCCATGTGTTTTCATGGGCCTCGGAATGCGCCTCCGCCGGGATCCTTACTGACGGTAGGAGGGTTTTCCATCGGCGTCGAGTCGACGTTGAAGTACTTAAGACTCGTCCTCGACAGCCGGTGGAACTTCGTGGAGCACTTCCGACGTTTGGCCCCCAAACTGGAACGGGCCGGGGCTGCCATCAAGCGGCTCCTGCCCAACCTGGGGGGTCCAAACACCTGCCGGAGGCTCTACGCGGGGATCGTGCGGTCTATGGTCCTTTACGGGGCCCCGGTGTGGGCGCGTTCCTTGAGGCTGCGAGCCGCCCACTACCTGAATGTGCCCCAAAAGGTGGTAACCCTAAGGCTAGTCCGTAGTTACCGCACGATGTCCCGCGAGGCGGCGAGCCTCCTTGCCGCCATGGGATCTAGATCAAGGGATCATGGATCCTCGCGCGCCTACACTAATGGCGCGCGGAGGCTCTACGCCGGGGGGAAACTCCGCTGCCGCGGCAAATTTCCGCTCAGCGGACAGACTTCCGGCGTGGTCTCATGGTGACATGGAGATAACGACTGTCGCAACCCTGTGCAGGGCACGCCACAATAGTGGCGATAAGTCCCCTCTTTGAGGAGTGGCTTGAGAAGCGCCACGGCATCCTCACCTTCCGCCTGGCGCAGGTCCTCACCGGACACGGTTGTTTCGGGAGGTACCTGCACCGGATCGGGCGGGAGGAAACGCCCGGGTGTTACCATTGTGAGGATCGACCGGAGGACACGGTGGAGCACACGGTGGAGATCTGCCCCGCGTGGGTGGAACACCGCCGTGTCCTCGTAGCGGCGATCGGCGGCGGCGACCTCTCGCGTCCGGCCTTGGTTCAATCCATTGTCCGGAGCGAGACGGAATGGGACAACGTCGCCTCCTTCTGCGAAGCAGTCATGCTAGCGAAAGAGGTGGTGGAACGTGATAGGGAGAGAACCTCACGTCCCAGCCGCCGCGGTAGACGCACCGGGCGTCGGGAGCCACGTGGTGGCCCCGGCCACCGTAGGCACGGGCCTGTGGACGGTGAGCTATGGGCTAGCTCGCCGTCCGTCCGTCTTATGACGACAGGCCGTGTCGAAGGCACGTTCGTGTTCCACGCGCGCCTCAAAGAGATGTCAGCAATAGGAAGGGGTCCGCAAAGGCCGATGCCTGCTGGGGCTGCGGGACTGTTAGAAAGAGATACCGTGGCCCCGGAACACAAAGGGCGATGAAGGAACATGGATGGGTTTTAGTCAGTAAAAGTCTGACACTCTCTCCTGCTTATTAGCCCAGAGCGGGAGGAGTTATTTGATGATTTCCCATCCGATAAAAAAGAAGGGGTTATTGTGCTGCGTATACACGCAGAAATATTCACAATCCTAGTACACTGACAATAATGTTTGCAATTTTATTTTATAAAGCTTGTCATTACATTGCATTGGATTGAGAAAATTTCCGCGTGTATACCAAATAGCTTGTTCGACCGTCCTCATCATTATGAACAACTTTCACTATGGGACCAACCCCGAAATCGCGAAAAAAAAATCAGCAGTTCAGTATCTACATTTTGTCCAGTTATGTGCAGAGAAATGTATGGGGCAGTCGACATTTTTTTCGCGATTTCGGGGTTGGTCCCATAGTGAAAGTTGTTCATAATGATGAGTACAATGACCCCTTAAGAGATTTCGTGTATGAACTGATAGACCTTATTTATACTAAAACCGACCAAACATGCAATCTGTGGCTCGATCAAACCCTGTGAGGGTGCTTGTGTCTATGATGTAACCCGACTGGCTTTCTGTTGAATACAGTTCTCTCCCATAGCGTCATAACAAAAGCTCCCAGGCAGCCAGTGTCTAGTCCACAAGCCAGCCTCTATGTTCCACTATTAAGCTTTATTGACTAAGAAAATGTGTCGCAGCTGGAAAGATTCCAACGCCAGCTTATCTTGTACAACATGCTATCATAATATTAGCATATCTGTTACAACATAAAATGGCCTTTAAAAATGTAGTTTTACACTTTCAGTTTTTTTAACAAGCTTTTCTGAGTGAGAAGCTTATCTTCGTCCGAAAAAGGCATTTGGCAAGTACTCGGCATCAATTTTCGTTGGAAATTCGACAAGGGTCATAAAAATTTCGTGAAATATATTGATGCTGTAATTTTTTCGAGCGCACTCGCCACAACGACACGTCGTTACATTAATTAGTACGTACGTGGTTCAAATTTTTTAATGAACGCGGTTGCTTTACATGTGAAGTGGGACGCGAGGCTTGACATTCAAATGTGGGTAACTAACCACTCCGCTGGCATTTTGATAGCTGTACCATTTTGCTAATTATCACTTCTGCGCGGTTAACATTATACAGTTTTAACCTTCGAGCTTCGCCGGAGAATCGCGTTAATGTTACGTACGTACGCTGAGAGAGCCAAGATGTATATGGCCATGTTAGTCTGTTCTTGACAAAAACATGAAATTCCCTTTATAGCCGACGTTAGGCGAACACTCAAAAGCTTTCATGCCGTAGTTTGTCTAATGCCTGCAAAGGTTTAGCTGGCAGGTCAGTGGGGCGTTTCTGAAGACTGGACGTGAATCTACGCAGTTTTCTTTTGACTGCCAAGATAAAGTCATGATTAATAAATGGTTATTTTATAATGGTGGTAACAGTCAGAGCGTCAGACCTACATTAAACATGTCCTCCACCTAATTCTATAACATTATGTTTTACTATTACAAAGTTTGTTCAACTTATATACATTCTATATTTGTGCAAACACTGTAGCCAGTAATAGGCACACAACTATAAAATTACCAGCATGAGTTCCCAAAAAGTATTTACTTAGCTACGACAAATAAAGGTTATGATTAAATGAAATGAAGGTGTACTTTGTTTGGAGCTATCACATTAATACAGGCAGCTGTGTTTATGGCACGTTTGTTTACTCCCTTTGTGGGTCACGCCGTGCGTTCCAGATAGGAAAAAAATCAAGGCGCTTACAATCAAATCTCTTTATATTAAGGGATTTGTTTTACTTTATGAACCCTCCCCAGCGTATAAATAAATACCAACAAACGTTCACGGAATACGTGATGTATTTAATCTCGCCGTAATTATAAGGATGGGATAGGTAGGTATACAGTATACCACACGTAACTATCGCGTCTATTCCGCTAACTTTGTTACTTACTATATACCTACGGGAACATTGAAAATGCGGCTCTCAGATCTCAAGAATCCTTTGAAGCTAATTAATCTGTACAACGGCATCACATCACACAAATGAGCTCGTCAGTCGTGATTCATTGCGGAGAATCACGTCGTGATGGGACAGGTAAAGCCCTATAATTTAGAGAGGTACGCGAATGTAGTAAGTCAACGTTATGGAGCCCGAGGGGTCTATTACACGATGAGAAATACAAAGTTTCGTGTTTCGTTTCCGAGTCAATGTCTATCGCGTCGTTCCAAAGGCCATTAACAAAATATTATGGCGACGATCTTTGGAATGGCAATAAATACAAATGAAGACCTAAAGTTTGCGAAGGTTCAAAAGGAAATGCTATTTCTAAGAATCTGTTGAGTTAAATCTTCTTGGAGAACTTAATGCGATTCCTCAGATCTAAACTGCTGTAACAAGCTGTGTGGTAAGATGGATTTAGTGCAAAAAAAACTACGACCAGTAGGTTTTTCAACTGAATTTAAATAAGTTTTAAATCTACGTGTTCTCGGGCTATCATATACCTACCTAGGTAGTACATATTTGCCTATCTATTCGCACTGGCTGGTTATAATACTGATAGGAGTGGTGAGCAGCTATTTTGTAATTTTATCCTCAATTTCTCGAGCTTCCTTTGTTTTTGAAGTTGCTGAAAACCTAACCGTCACGTCCTTCGCGCGTGCTTCGTACTGAATGCAAAATAGCATCCTTATAGCATGTGTTTCAGGATTCCTGTTTCGGTCAACAAAGCCGAATTACAACAGCGATTTTAGATGTAAACGACACTCGTATTTTGTGCCTCATTGGTCTAGTGGCCGCAAGCTTTATTGTTGAGCATAAGATCCTGGGTTCAATTACCAAGACGGTTAAAGTGTTACTGGGATTTTATTTGGGTACTTACACCCTTGCTTAACCCTTTGAAGAAATACAGGTGTGATTTTAGGTTATCTTGTAAAGATTTAAGTTAATTATTCCGATATCTTTCGCCCATGCAATGTGTGTATTCAGTTTACGCGCGTGTTAGACGTGCGGCCTGCGTGTCACGTGGACTCACACTGGCTGTCGCGACCATACATACCTACGCACGCATAACTCCATACATTTCACGTGTCATTTGCAATCTCTTACATACAGAGCTGATAAAACCGGTAAATATATAACTCACGCCTTTACCATGGGGATAGGCAGAAACCACAGAACTCCACCTGCTAGGATCAAGGACAGGACAATTCTTTTAAAGGATATAAGGAAAGAGCAAGTGAGAAAGTAAGAAAAATATACGCTAGAGGACTCGAAATTAATCTAGCTAGAATTTTACTTTTGAAAAGAACATCTCACGCAGAAATTCGCTCTGTGAACAAAGCTTTGTAGAAATGTAGAGTCTAAGAGAGACGCTCTACCTACGTGACATTAGTCGCGTGGAAGAAGCGTTTAAAATTCATACTGTAGAAGTGTCTCTGTTTGTTTGTTGCGGTATTTGTTGTTTTTAAATGAAAGAAGAAAGGCAGGGGGACATGCATCCGCATTGGGGACCGCATTTCGAGTAGCGTAAATTCAGTAAAAAATCATCAGTTTGCCTAGCCTTTACCCTAGAATGTTGGGGTCGGCTTCCAGTCTAACCGGATGCAGCTGAATACCAGTATTTTACATGGAGCGACTGCCTATCTGACCTCCACAACCCAGTTAGTACTGGGTAATACGATACCCCTTGGTAATACTGGTTGTCAGGCTTTTTCGGCCACTGACTACCTGTAACGACTGTCAAAGAACTACAGATGACAGCCGCGACCAACGGCTTAACGTGCGTAAAAAAACTACTCACAAAATATAGATCTTGGTCAAATATAGAGATAGCATGAAACCTAGTAAAAGACATAAGGCATATTCATATTATATAAATAAACCAGAAAAGTAGTGAAATGGTGTGAAGAAATATTTGGAAGAAAATTACAAATGTGCTTGTTTATGTTTAATGATAATAAAACATAACATCAGGCATCACATTAGGCAGAGATGTACCCAATAGTACACCCACATTTCGCCAGATATGTTTAATTCACGTGTAATAGGGGCGAGCTTATTGCCATCAATCTGACACAAATCGAGATTACGTGGCTGGTACTGAGAAATTCCTGTTTTAAAAAACTCAATAATACTTTGCCCGACCTGGGAATCGAACCCAAGACCTCCTGCTCAGCAGTCACACTTGCGATCACAAAATCAACGAGGAAGTCCTATGGAAATATTTTAAGTTTAATAATTATTATTCCAAAATGCCTAAATAATGTCGGGTTAGTACTAAATACATGTTTCAAACTGATGGTGTCAGTTGCTGATGGTGGTACCACGAGGATAATTGTCGCGTGACCATGAATAGTAGCAGCCTTGGGCCCTCGGCGGTCCCAAATAAAATCGGTAAACAACATGGAGCGGTGACGACGCTTTAGTATCGATGCAAATACCGATAACGAACGTTCACGGAACGAATTGTTTGTTTTTAAATTGACTTGTTTAGTAATTAGGCTAATGAACCTTGTACACAATGGCTGATAGATTTATCGTGTAAATACGTTCTAACCTAATCGTAATAATATAAATAAGAACACACGTAAACACAATTTTGTGTTTCTGAATAAAAATACGAACATTTTATGAAAAACAGAATTCAATTAGGTCGCAATTTTGTTACCATGTGATTATGTAATTCATAAAAATATCCTATTTTTGTGCGATTAACCTTTCTACTAAATTAGTCTCAAACTCTGAAATAAAATTCTGAAATTCATTTAGTTTGAAGCTTGTGAGTAACCTACTTGTTTTCGTGTATGGTGTTATTATAAACTGTTGGAAACGTAATATTAATCTATACGAATTTTCATTTCCCAGAAATGCTAGAATCATAAAAATGATTCCTGTATTTAAATTAACCCTTCGTATGCCGAGTATATAGACACAATTAAAAACCTATTGTGTCTCGCGTGGATCCACGTTCCAGCACACGAAGGGTTAAAGGAGTTTGCCCATTACGCCGTACCATGCCATGACCGTGCTATGAATGTATCAGGCACGCAAAGAAACATGTCACAGACTATTATGCCCACTAGAACATAATACTCGCGCAATTCAAAGAATAGGTTCTAAACGCGTATGATGACCGTTCTACACCCGTTATAAACGGGTACGATACGTGTTAATATTTATTAACAGCGTATTGAAAATTAGTATGAGACTATACCGTTATATCACCGTGGCGATGGCGTGCCATGCAAAAATTGACGGCGCGAGTATTTTCCGGTGCCGATACGCTACGTACATGGCACGCGACGGTGTTGGTCGGTGACGGAACGGTTTAGTCTCATATTTTTCAATACTTTCAAAGACTATTTTTTGCCTGATACGTTCATAGCACGGTCATGATATGGTACGGTGTAGTGGGTAGAATCTTATGACCAGATGAATACACGAATTCATTCAAAGTTTTCTAATTCCGATTCAACCCCTAGGGCCAGCACTGGAATTGCTGCATAATTCGGAAACATTCGTATTTCACATTTACATAGAGAGACAGCTAGATCGAACTAGTTCCCAGCTCACGGCAGCTTTACATCTCAACCACACTCCCGCACTGTCGCGTACGGAACCTGCATTCGCTAGATAATGTCTGCATGAAAACCAAGCGCCCTCGGACTTCCACCGCATTAAGAGCTCACTAGGTATACGATAAGGTTTTCGCAAAGAGATTTAAGGTATTATAGAAAGGAAGATCACAAGAAAGAAATGTCATAGAAAAATGGCAATACTATGTTTCAGTGACGCCTTGCTTGAAGCAAATTGACATAATTGCATTAGCAACCAGTTGACTGTTGTAAGAAGATTACGATTTTCTTCGCCTCGTCCTGTCTTCATCAGTAAATATAATCAAATGTCTTTGGTTTTAGTAAACGATCTTGGACTATTACAAGGTGTAAAAGGCCCCTTCACGAAGCCGTCAACCAAGCATTCTGTACATCAAACTAAGTAACTCTATGCTCTCTGAAAGTGATTGGGAAACGACTTTGTTTAACGGTCTGAAAAATCATGGTCTACGATGATGAATTTATTATTACGAAAATGATGGTTGCATTTAATAGTACAGGGACCATGGAGGTATCGGTACATCTATACAAATAAATAAAATTAACAGACTTCAATTTCTTGTATAGATTTCCTGTACGTTGTTATGTTTGTACCTCCATGGCCAAATAAAATTGAATCTGCTATCTGTTTATAATACCAAAATAACGGCTTATTACTGAATGCATATGAAAGTATAAACGTAAATGTAAAATATATATATTTTTTTTTTCTTCTAGACCATACCAGGGAACTTTCTAGTTACGGAGATATTGAGGCTCAAACTTCCAACGTTTTTTTTTTAAATACCTATTTTTTATGTAAATTTTTACTTGAAATACCTCCACGACCCCCGAACTATTCAATCCATCCATCAGCACAATGTTTTGAGTGCGTTACATTGAGTCCTACGGGAAATTCGTAAATCCGTACGTCGTTTTTTGAATCTCCGAAACTGCTGGACCGATGTTGACGGGATTTTTTACTGACAGATAGCTGATGTTATACAGTCTAACATAGGCTACATTTATTTTAGAATAAATATTAGGGTTCCGCGCAAAAAAATTAAAACCCTTGAACTAGGTAAAAAAAATCGATTCAAAAAGGGAAGTCATATTTTTTATAATATAATAATTTGATGCGAACGAAGGTGCAGTTCAAAATAAAATTAGAACATTTAAACCGAAAGTGCGAAAAAGTTGTGACTTTGACCTTCAATATCTCCGTAACTCGAAGGTTCCCAGGTGTGGTCTAGAACAAATAAATGATCGCAATGGCAGGTAGAACAAGTGCCTTTCGGCTTAGTTTTATACCCTGTATAATGACTTTACCGACTGATCTAGTCCGCGATAGGATCCTAATATAATAAAACCGTGTGCATAAAAAATCAGCGCAAAGATGAAAGCAGTTGATAAGCTTCAACAGATTGCGATCACTATACAAGTATAAAAATAACATCACCAATATGCAAATAAGCCTCCTTATCGTTATTGCCAATTATCGGCAAAATAGTATAATTAATTAAAGGAATGCATTGATCGCACAGTTTGTGATTAAAAATTACCCAATTAAGTAATAATCTTAAGTAAAATGGAAGTCCGATTTAATTCGAGATTGCACTCTGGAAAACGGAACTGAAACCGTTTATTTGGAGACAAACGGAGAAATACCTTATCTGATTACGATTAAACTATCTCCCGATTAATCTGCGACGTGTGTGACTGTGCGGGGATCTACTTATTATTATAATGAAGAGAGGCTGATAACACTACCTAATGTTAAAATATGTCTCATAGAAACCAAATGGATCTGAGAAATAATCTTGCCCGACGAAGAAATAGGGTCTTCTTCTTCGTGGTGTTATTGATCTTGATTAGAGTCAAGTTAGCTTCGACGAGAAATCCGCCACCTCGACTCCGTTGGTGGTGGCTTCGGACAGATCGCAAAACGTGACCAATTCACAAATAGAAGAGACAAGATATACGAATAAATACAAACTTCTTGTCATCTTTAATTGCTGCCTCAATCTATACATCTATACATACAATAAAATTCTGTTCTATTTGTAATACCAATATAACAGATTTTTACATTATGCATAGGAAAGTATATACTCATAACAATGTCTGTTTCTCGGCCTGTTTGTTCCGGCTAATCCCCGAAACGGCTGAACCGATGTTGATAGGACTTTTAATGGCAGATAGCTGATGTTATAAGGTCTAACATAAGCTATTTTTATTTTAAATTAATAACAAAATTCGATTTAAAAAGGAAAGTAATATATTTATCTTTTTATTATAATTTCATGCAAACGAAGGTCGCAGGCAACAACTAGTATGAAATAACTAAATAAACGCGAATACTAATACTTAGGCAGATCAAATAGATCCATGTAAAAAACTGATATTTACCTACGTCCAGTTAGACTGGAAACCGACCTCAATATATGTGGTTAGGAAAACGCTAGGCAGATGTTGATGAATACTAATAGTTGTACGGCTATATGTGCATGTAATTGCAACGTGATAGTAGGAAGATTAGTATCTATAATTAATATTATTAATTGACACACACAAGTTGAAAAAAAAACATACAAACAGAAACAATGCTAGTTAACAGAGTACATAAGATCAAGTAACCGTGGGCCCCAAACTAGGCACAGCCTGTATCTTGGTGGCCCAATATACACAGAAAATGCAGATTGACTTATTGACTGTTCAGCGTGATACAGCACTGCAAGACACGAGTGACAATTAATTATGAAAATAGGAATTAAAATGATTAAGATATCAAAAATAATCTGATGGATATCCTGTCATAATAATATGTCAGATAGGTACTGTAGCGCAGTATAGTATCAAACTGTCGATGGAACAAAGATGTAGATATACAAGGTGTATACGGAGCCTTCACGAAGCCATCAACCAAGCATCATCATCATCATATCAGCCCGGAATCACCCACTGCTAGGTATAGGCCTCCCATTTTTCCTGCCACACTTCCCGGTTCCGTGCGTCCCTTATCCAGGTGTTTCCCGCGACTTTGACGATGTCGTCGACCCAACGAGCTTTAGGACGGCTCTGGTTTCTATGGCCTAACCTTGGCAACCACTCGGTCAAAGCCTTGCTCCATCGGCATCTCCACGTCTAGCCAGATGTCCTGCCCAGGTCCATTTGAGGCGCACCGCCCGATCCCCGACGTCGTAGACTCATCAACCAAGCATGCTGTACATCAAACTAAGTAACTCTACGCAAAAATTATTGCTGGGACACAATTTTACTTTTGGAGTGTACCGTCTCAGTTTACGGAAGGACTCAATGTTAAGCACTCAAAACATTTAGCTGATGGATACATCGTACATAGGTATTTAAAGTAAAGCAAAAATATTAAAAAAAAACTAGTGTAAAAGTTGAAATCAAAATCTGCGTAACTAGAAGGTTCCCAGGCAAGGTTAAAAAAAAAAAGATCTCAATGACGGGAAGAACCCTTTATTCGTGAAAAAGGTATGATAAAGGACATGACCCCTAAACTTAGACGAATAACATAATGAAATGGTATTATTGAAATACTCCAAACTCACTAAAACTGAATCAAAACTTGCTAAGTACTTACTTACAGATTAAGTTATTATCTGAACAACGAACCATAGAAAGATGATCAACTTGAACATTATGACTAATCTGAAAACTTTAGTTGTAATATTACCTTGTGACTTGTAAACTTAGCTTACTTCAGTGAAGTAGGTATATTTTATTTCATTGCTGCTTAGCTATTACCTGCAGCTTCCTAAGAAAAAAGCTACGAATACCCGGATATAAAGTCATCATCTGCATAGTCTTGTCCAAACTCTGTTGGGAACGGCTTCCCGTTTAAACGGATGCTTGTAGAATACCAGTATTTTACACCTACCTGACCTCCACCTAAATCATCATAATCATCATTCATCTAATGGTGAGACTAGTTGTCAGGCCTTCAGGCGACTGAATACTATGTAGTAACGACTAAGGAATATCTAAAAATGACAGCTGGCCGACCGTCTCGATGTAAAATGGGTGGTTACCCATACACAGACCGACCTCGGCAAGAGTACGTTCATTTGAATCCAAACCATAATTTTCATCAAAATCCATTCAGCCGTTAAAGTGTAACTGAGCAACAAACATAGAAACTTTCACAATTCTATTATTTGGAACGATTTCTGTGTTTAGAAGTGTCGTGTCAGTAATGTTGTTCAATGTACTGGAATAACGTTTACCTTGGTTGAAGAGCTTCTTCAGTGAGGTTCGTCTGTTAAGCACTCGACCCGATTCACTGTCACCGTACGGGTTTTCTACGAAAAACTGGCGTACCTCCTATCCTGCGCTATTTTATATAACATCGTATATATTTATACATGTTACACCACCGTTGCTTCCGGCTGTCATTTGTAGATCTTTGACAGTCGTAACGTACGGGTACCACAGGTTATCGTATTACCAAGAAAATGTTTTGTGGCGGTCAGAATTGAGATAGACAGTCGCTCCATGTTAAATACTGGTTTTCGGCTGCATCCAGTTACACTGGAAGCTGACGAAACGGTAGTTGGGGAAAGGGTAGGCAAATGATGGTACGTATATTTTAAAGACACGTATAAAGTCTGACTCCAGTTCCTTCATTGCCATTCAATTTGATATTTTGACATATTATCCTCTTTGTCGGGAAGTCGTACTGACACTTAATTACTTTTTTTAAACGTTTTCCTCTTTCCGTTTCACAAATTCACACGTTTTGTGATTGTGCTATTTTCAGCTTCATATTACTCAAGTTGAAATTAATTTCGAATCCCAATGTCATTATATATTGCCTTCAATAATTCCCCAAGTTATGATAATCCTAATCCCACGCCAATTGCCGGTCGACCACTGCGTTAATATTCCTGAAATTTGATAATTTTTGATATTGCCACCAAAAATAAAATATCCTAGTATATTCTAGGTTATATTAATATGCAATCATGGTTTTAACACCGCAATTCACGTGATTTTTTGTTGTTTTTGATAATTAAATAATAGTTTGAACAACTGATCGTTTTGATATCGTTATTGTGAAAATAGGTTTCAGGAATTTTAAATCGGTCTGGTTTTAAAATAATGGTCTTTTATACCGATTATTCTGAACCAGGCCAATCATCATAACAATCGAATTCGGTCGCAAAGTCATAACGATGTGGATTTAAGGTGGAAGCCATCACCGGTGGGTCACGACCGGCTCGCGTCCACCTTAAATCCGCATCGTTATGGCTTTGCGACCGAATTCGGTTGTTTTACAATCGCTATCTATGTCGAGACTGCAGGGCCTGATCCGAAATAACCCGGTCGCGGGTTAGACGGTCATTGGACTGCGCACTATTTTGATGTTATACAATACATTAAACTACGGAAGTTCACAAAAACTTAATGAATATCTGAGTGGGTAGACCATGAGCCTACTGTTGATGATTATGAGCAACGATTTGATTTTACCAAATGTGGCCCCGATTCAGAATTTGTTCGTAATTCATTTGTTGTTTGATTCGAGTGTTAACTATCAATGTGAATTAATTATAATTCACATGACATTGCTGTTTCCTTGATTTTGATGCTATTCTGTAGCAACGATTTGGTTCGTTACCTAAACAATCGGGTACCTCTGTTCGTAATATACAGTTCCCACTGTCAAGACACAGACCTCCTCACTGTGAGAGGCCGTTAGTCACCATGCAGGCCCATTGTGGGTTGGTAGATGGCACATAGCTTCGAATTATTGGCTCTAGGCAGGGTTCGAAGTGATCATTATCTTATGACAATAATAAAAATCGTTCTCAATGTCACTTCATGTGTATACGAATAGGATTTGCCACTTCTGCACGTATGGAAACGCGTTAAATGGCAACCCAAACAAAGTCGGTCACAGACCTGCCTTAAGCCTGCCCTGGCCTGTGAGTGAGTAACCTAAATCTTAATCGATAGCGCACATAATCTTGCCTCATAATCTTGCCAGATTGAGCGTTATTTTTTTATATAATAATTTTGTTTATGCATTTGGAAATAAATAGATTTTAATAACTTTTTTTAGACCATTTTTTTTTAAACAATACACACAATGTGTTTTTTGCACATTTGTGTTTAGTTTTGTCTATTATTGTTTCACTGTAGGAACATAGAAATAAAGATCCTCTTTGAACTGAATTTGAGGGAGTTAAAACAAAAAAACGGTTTGAATAAAAAAGTTTTGAATTACCATATTATTATAAATTTTCAGATAATAATCCGTTAATTATCTGATAGTTATTATGATAATTAACAAAGAAAATAATTATCTTGATAATTACGAACCCTGGTTCTAGGACATGCCGGTGTCCCAGCGGTGTTTTCCTTCACCATTTTGAAAACCCTTATAACCTTGTTCGTAATAAGAATAAGAATAATTTATTTGCATAAGATACAGGTGTTACCAGTTGTTAAAATTGATGGTTTAGGCACAAACCATATTTTGCCTTTCTAGGGCATGCAAATATAATTTCACATTATTAGATAATGCGTATCTGAATTATTATTAAAAAAAAACCTTGACACATAAAACTATTCATATATTTAAAAATTAAATCTTGTGTTGCAGAAATTCTTGTAAACTGTAAAAACAATTTTCTGTCAACCATTTACGCAATTTATTTCTAAAATATTTAAATGGAACTCCCATTTCTCATTCATCTCATTTCTCTCTCATATTTATAGGTAATTTATTAAAAATAGAAATACACATATGAAACACATTGTTTTTAATCAATGTTGTATTGCAAAATGGTATCATAATTTTTGTTGGATCTCTTGGCCTCTGCTTAGTGTAACTGTCACCTTTGTATTTAAAAAATTCACTATGTTTCCTTACAAACACCGACACAATAAATATAATATGATAAATTGATAATAATTACCGACGACTTCCAGGGGTGCTGATCGTATCTCCGTGTGGAAGGTGGGCGCGTCAGCTGACACCTCGCATCGGAACCGGCCTGCCATCGCTGGAGTAGCCTGCTGAAGCACCACGCGCCGGGCGCCCGAACGAGATATCTGTAGAAGAAAATAAAAAGTTAAAATAAAAAGTTACATTGAGCTGAGAATCAGGACTTTTTGAACGTCAAATAGTGTACCATAACGCTCCCTAATTACCACCTTCTTGTGCTTTAGCGAGGAGGAGGAGAAGTAGCAGAACAAAGTCTCCAACACTATATTGATTCATCACCATCTTCCTGCCTGTCCCATGTTATTTCGGGTTGGCACAACACATTTCATTCATCCATTTAAAACCGTCACGCTATCATTCAGTCCCTCTTCTTTCGTTTGCTTTTCCCCCTCCTAATTACATTAATTTCATTCGTCAAAAAAGAAATCGTTGCTTTTGAAAAGTGAAAAAAATGTACAATAAGAAATAATAACCAAGATTCAAGAGCCTCGCGCGCCTGCACGAATAGCGCGCGAGGCTCTACACCGCGGGGAAACTCCGCTGCCGCGGCAAATTGTCGCTCAGCGGACAGACTTCCAGCGTGATCTCATGGCGACATGGAGAGAGCGACTGTCGCAACCCCGTGCAGGGTACGGCACAATAGTGGTAATAAGTACCCTCTTTGAGGAGTGGCTTGAGAGGCACCACTGCGTCCTCACCTTCCGCCTGATGCAGGTCCTCACCGGACACGGTTGTTTAGGGAGGTTCCTGCACCAAATCGGGCGGGCGGAAACACCCGGGTGTTATAATTGTGAGGATCGACCGGAGGACACGGTGGAGCACTCGGTGGAGGTATGCCCCGCGTGGGCGGAGCACCACCGTGTCCTCGTAGCGGCGATCGGCGGCGGCGACCTCTCGTGTCCGGCCCTGGTTCAATCCATGGTCCGGAGCGAGACGGAATGGGATGCCGTCACCTCCTTCTGCGAAGCAGTCTTGCTAGCGAAGGAGCTGGCGGAACGTGAGAGGGAGAGCACCTCACTTTCTAGCCGCCGCGGGAGACGCACCGGGCGTCGGGGGCCACGCGGTGGGTGACGGCCACCGTAGGCGCGGGTCTATGGACGGCGAGCTATGGGCTAGCCCGCCGTCCGCCCGTCTTATGACGACAGGTCGTGTCGACGGCGCGTTCGTGTTCCACGCGCGCCTGAAAGACATGTCAGCAAAAGGAAGGGGTCCACAAGGGCCGATGCCCGCCGGGGCTGTAGGACTGTTCGAAAGAGATACCGTGGCCCCGGAACACAAATGGTGATGAAGGAACATGGATGGGTTTTAGTCAGTAAAAGTCTGACACTCCCTCCTGCTCCGCCCAGAGCGGGAGGAGTCATATATGATGATTTCCCATCCGAAAAAAAAAAAAGAAAATGCAGGCAAGATATTATGTCGATAACATAACATAGGAAGGTCCTACTTTTTCTTATAATCTGTCCTGGTTTTCCTTATGTACATTTTGTACATGAGTAAAGTAGACTAAAATAGAATTGACTTCGATAAAAAGAAGGCCACAAAACATAATTTTATCAAACAAATCCCAAAGAAGCAGATAATACTTGAAAAGGATTAAAACTAAAGGATTAGTCTAATTTAGGAAGTATTACCAATTGTTTTTATTTATTATTGTTTACCGTTTAGTCACGTGTACAGGTGTTACGGGAATTACCCGATTTTTTAATCTTGTTTTAGTCTAAAAAAACTGGGCTTCGAATTTCTCAACATAATTATTTTCTCTGATAATTATCATGATAAGTGTCGGATAATTATCAGGTTTTCCATGCTAATTAACATAATTTGATTTCTTGTTTGTCTTTGTTGTGTTTGTCTTTGTTGTTTTAACGCACTAGAATTCAGCCCAAACAGGGTCTGTAATTTTCGGCATTTTTGAAATTATCATACTCGTTCTATAAATAGTAACGAACACAACTAAACACAAATTGCGTTCGGATACACGAGAAGTGACATTGATAATGATTTTTTTTTTGTATCAAGATAATTATCAAAATAATCATCAGGATATAATTATCAAGATAATTATCAGGGTATAATTATCACGATAATTATCACTACGAACCCCGACCAAAACACATTCGCAAGTAAAACCGAAAAGCTATTTTATGGGAAATAAAACATGTCTTTTATTTCTTTGTGATGTACCTTGATTATGCTCATAATATTATGCTGTTAAACATAACAGCCCATGAATATTACTGCTGTATACGCCCACTTTTATTCTGTGTCTCACCTCTAACCACGGTGCAGATTTACGATGCCTCAACACGAAATATCACAGTATATAGCGTGTATCAGAAATGCGTGGTCATATCTATGGGTGTGGAAAAGAGCGTATCAAACCGAACTACTTTCTCTATGAAATAAACATATCTACCCATTAATCGAGAAAAATGAAGCAGAGACGTCCGACTCAATATTTTCAACCTACTTAAACCTAAAACTGTTTTTTTTTCATGATTATGTTAATAGTTCTATGGAGTAATTGGACTGGCTAACTTATATCAGCCGCTCGGATTCATCTTGCTCTTGCCTAGTTTCCTCCGTGCCTCGGGCCATTGGTATAGGTAGTCAGTACCCAGTATTAACTGGGTTGTGGAAGTCAGATAGGCAGTCCTCCATGGAAAATGCTTATATTCAGCTGCATCCGGTTAAAGTGGAAGCTGATCCCAAGATAGTTGGGAAAAGGCTAGGCAGATGATGATGGTCCCATGGGGAAAGTATTTTAGTTTGAAAGTTTGCAATATAACATGCATTTGCAACACGTTCTGGGTGTTGATGGGGCTGCCGCGTTTCTGCAGCGCGTCCGGCATGTTTGCCGACGCCAACGTTGATAGTTTTTCGGCTATCATGCGCAAGAGATACGCATCTCTGCTTCGCCGTGTTGGCGCCAGCCCCAACACCATTCTTAGAACGTTGGCTGATAGGTGGGACTCTCCGATCTTGGGGCGGTGGATACGACTGCACGCAGTCAAGTACACTTTCCCCAGGATCGAACACTAGTATTTAAGTTTTGATTGTTACTAACAAATATGGAAGTCATTCTGAATTAAATGTGTATTATTATTATTATAATATGATCAAGAATGTATGATACACACTGTATATCGTATCACATCACTCAGTGGCAATCACGGTTAGGGCCGCGCCTAATTACATCCACCATAAACTATTCTACAACATTCAATATCGACCATATGAAAACGTTTTATTTAAAAAGCGCCCTTCCAAGGCTAAGTACTTAAAATACTACAATTTGTAAGTAATTTATAGTGCCACAAATTAAGATTAATGTTACATGATATTGGAAGGCATCCGAAATAAATGTTTTAGTGCGTAATAAAAATACGAATTAGTTACATCGCCTTGTTTACGACTGACACGGATCGATGCTGAGGTATCTTTTTATTTTGTTTCAGTGTACAGTAAGTAGGTTTAATTGCAACATTCCTGAATTAGATACATTTAATTTATACTTCATGGAGCTACGAGTACTAGCAGTGCGACGTAGCAATAAGCGAATATGCAAAACTTTGAGTAATAGCTACTAAGTATACTTTGCGTTAAGTATGCACTACTAAACACAGTTTCAAACTTTCAATAAATACCGAGAAACTCGTGTTTGAAAATTTCTTTTTTTTCATATATACGCTTAATACAAAGAAGAATCGGAAACTTGAACGAAGCATGATGGAAACTGTCAGGTATTGTATTTGCAAAATATCCAAGAACTGGTATCAGTAACGGAGTTACTTGAGCGAGTGAGTGGTTGATTGGCACAACATTCCTAGCTTTCTGCGAAACGCTGTCGGTTCAGGAACTGCTGTATTCAGTTAAAATGAAGGCACCGTTTGGATTATTCCTTCATTTATTATGTAAATCCAATTTTGGCTTACCATTTTATCGTTTCACGCCAATGGATATTACGTTTTATGCAGGTATACAATCATCCAATTAAAACTCTCTTATCTGTGTCTGTTCTTTTGAACCATCGGTGGGGTAATTATACCTTACAGAAAAAAAAAAACAGAAAATACTTGTCTTCAATTAGGCATCCTACTGTATCAATAGCAGGGTTTTCCAACCTGGGGACCGTAATTATGTCCCAAGAAGTCCGTAGTGAAGTAAAAACTGAAAAAGGTTGAGAAACTCTGATCTACATAGGCACTTTGCACATCGGATGACCCCTAGCACCCGAGATAAGTCGTCTAATTCGTCCTTTTCAATTTCAAAGCCGTTGCGGTCCGCGATTCAGAGATAAGACCGAAATAGTTTGTTATAATCCGAATCCAACTCTTATTTAGTTGAAAACCTATTCGTTAGATAAACGTCAAACTTTCTGTGGCACTATAACTCCGTTTCGGATTATCATTCGCATAATCATGTTGTAACTTTATTTCAGGTGAGCAGTGTTCCAACTGTAGCTTCAGAGAGTACTTAACTGACACCTCGAATTTATTTAGCTCCTTGATTTTCTTTTTGCAAATGTGTATGTAGATCATTATTTTCATCTCTGTAACTCTTTGAAACTGTTGACCGAACGAACATGGACAATTATTGCATAATAAAGGACCAATATTGTTTGATAACTTTCAATTTCTTTCTCGACGTATACAAAAACATCTTTGTCGCTTGCTACGATTTGGCCCAGAAACCTTATGAAATCATACGTCAGATTTCATCTCGGAATTGCTTATTTCAGCTTCCAAAGCCATAAGAAGCCTCCGCCGATCAAAGTTAGTCGGAACGACACGACTCAATATACGATTTCTCCACAATAACGTTTGTTGTTCTATTTTATGCGCCCTTTTGTCGTGCCGCAGTGATTATGCCAATAATCTTACATTTTAATAGAACAATTACCATAGTCTTTTATCTTTCCGTAGATAAAACCTGTTATTGAATTGTTTATGGTTACTTGTAGGCAGTCAAGTGTGAATTTGTTTGGCTCGTCAAGGCCTCTTTTTAAGGTTTATCAATGAATTGCTGGCAACAAGGGCTGTTGGCGTTGTACGTAGGTACTTTTGGTAGCGGAAACCAAAGATAAATAGGATGTCATAAAGTAATTTAAAGCGTCTGTTATTAAATCATAAGATACAAAATGGTGTTGAAGTAGATCACAATTTCACACAGCCTGAAAATATACTGCATCATTGATTTCTCTCCATCTATTTTCACAACTTCGGGGCTCTCATGGCTCAATCAAAACAATAACACGCTACTAAAACAAATGACACATCAACACACAGAATCCACCATCCATCATCATTTCACAAACAAAGTATGCAATAAAAACTTAAATCTACGCAATAAAAAAATCTAAAACTAAATAGAAAAAAGAGATAATGTTTTTTGTCTCACGGCTGCGCCAAATAGGCCACCTGGGCATACCATGACGCCTTGAATAGAATGATCCTAGAATGATTTAGTTATTTCGAGAAGGTTTTTGATTTCTCGTTATCTATTAATACATCCGGGTAGTGCTTATCTTCTATTGTGACTGATTAATCGCGACACCGTATGATTAATTAATTCCTGATTATTATGTAGGTATTATACAATCCGACAAAGCAAGAGACATAATCATTAGAGCAAACCGTGAACGGCTAAAATATTGGATTAAATTATTAATTGCAAGATTAGATATTGACGAAAACAATATCTGCTACAATACATGATGAATCAGGGTATTTAATTAGAACGTTATGTTTTTAACAAACAGTAAAATAATATATTTTTTAGGGTTCCGTAGCCGAATGGCAAAAAACGGAACCCTTATAGATTCGCCATGTCTGTGTGTCTGTCTGTCCGTGTATCACACAGCACTCGCAGCCACTTTATTCCGAAACTATTAGGACTACACAGTTAAAACTTAGTAGGTAGATGTATTCTGTAAGCCGCTTTACGATTTTTATAAAAAAATAAAAAAAATAAAGATTAACTGAAACTAAAAAATATTTTTTTCATTAAATATATACGTGCGGGGTGTCTATAATCAGATAGGTCTTTAAAAATGACATTGAGGTTCCTAAAACCATTTTCTCTCAAAGTCAATCGTTTGAAAGATAGACACTTCCAAAGTGGTAAACTGTCCCCCTCCCCTCTAATTTCTAAAGTAAGAAAAATTCTGAAAAATGTAGGATAGTAGAACGTAAATAAAACTTTCAACAAAAATTGGTTTGAATAAGATTTGATGTTTAGTTTTTGAGATTACGGGACTTTTTCATAAAACTGCAGCAGTAACTTTGTTTTTCATTATAATTATGTAGTATGTTACTACGAAAAACGAATTAAGTTATGCTGTTGAATGTAAAACAATACATCATATGAATGAGCCTTCGCAATATTTTTATTATATTGTTTGGTGTTCGGAACCCTGCGTGTGTACGACTCGCACTTGGCCAATTTTTTGACAATAGTGTTCTATTCTTGTACCTTCTCTGCAAACAGGCCTTCCTGCATGACCATTTTTTTTTTTTTTTTACCGTTGGGAAATCACCAAATAACCCCTCCCGCTCTGGGCTGAGCAGGAGGGAGTGTCAGACTTTTACTGACTAAAACCCATCCATGTTTCTTCCTTTGCCCTTTGTGTTCCAGGGCTGCGGTATCTCTTTCGAACAGTCCCGCAACCCTGGCAGGCGTCTGTCCTTACGGACCCCTTCCTGTTTGCTGACTCTCTTTGAGGCGCGCGTGGAACACGAACGCGCCGTCGACACGGCCTGTCGTCATAAGACGGACGGACGGCGAGCTAGCCCATAGCTCACCGTCCACAGGCCCGCGCCTACGGGCCTTTAAAATAGACAGCTAACGTAAATTCACGAACGCAAACTTCCATTACATAATATACATAAACATTGTAATATTTGAGTTGTACTTCCTAATCTATGTTCCCCATCAAACCTTGACAGTTCCGCGGGAAACCGCTCCACTAACTTCAAGTTGTATTCAAAGAGATTGTGGTTACTGGTTAGACTATCTGACCGCTGACCAGAAACTTAATAAACTATAAAAAGTAATAAACTAACAGCACTTGACCATCGCGTGTAGATATAAAAGATATCTAGTTATATTGTTTCGAGCCTGCTCATAGTTACACCAAGTTTGTACCAGTAATGGGCTAAGCAACAGCAAGCAACTTAAGTACGTCGAAAGTCAAAGAACACTAATAAATATTAAGCTAAGTAATTACTTCAACAATTTTACTTTTATAAAAATTCTGTATTCTCACTCAGCCTAGCTTCTAATTCTATTAAATATGTACAGAATATTACTAATGGTTTATACTCGAAAAAGTATAGTTGACGAAGCAAATGGATTAATAGGATTACAGCCAGATAAATCATTAATATTTAAACAAAAGAAACTTTTGTAGCTTGAGTATTCAAAAGTATTTCAATATATCTTGAGGCGTATTACATTAACGTAAAGCTAATGAAATTATCTTCAAATAATCTGTAATTTCGTATTAATACCGTTTGAAGAAAAGTATAAAGAAAAAATAATTTGATACGATCTTTTGGTCTTTGTGTTTTGTACATTCATTTTTAACAGAGCCTTCTTTTATATTAAAATATGTTTATGGTTTATATGATACTAGGTTGTTTTCTTTTGAGAATGTAGTTTTTGTTTCTGTTGTAGCAGCCACGGAGTCTTGTTTTGTGCCCGGTTTATGGCAATAGGCTCGCCCCCTATTACATGGGACTTGAACATTACTGGCCAAATGTGAGTGTACTTACCATTAGGTACAGGGCTGCCTAACCCTTTGAAGATAACAGGCATAATGTTAGGTTAATGTTTAACATGTTAGTTTTTCATCAATGTAAAATAAGCACACACTGCTGACCTTGGACATTCTAATAGATTTATCATTGAGATAGAATCACAACCACATTTCGACCAGTACCTAAAAGATGCAACGATGTTACTGTTATCCCAATACTATAACAATATGGGATAAAAGAGTCCGATTCTGTGTCGGAAACCGCACTGCACTCGTTTATTTTGACGATCCAAAAATAGTGCTTGCAATGTAAACAGTCCATAAAAGAGCGGTTAATAAATAAACTTTGCCCGAGAGTATGTTCACGCCTAACCTAACAACTACTAACGTTCTGAAAGTGTCTTCTAATATAACATAAGTGCTATGCTTACAGGTTTAAAGCTATAAAATTACACGCTATATCTCCAGCTTTATCAGCTTGGCACGTGAAATTTGTTTGAAAACTTTTAAAATATGGATTTGCTTGAATTTTCTGAATGCGATCTTTGGACTTTGGTCCCGGGAGAAGAATAAAGTGGATGCAAGGTAAGTTATGAAGGAGTGCGGCTACAATGATAGTGTTAATTTTCGTTTGGTGATAGAAATCGTTTGTGGAGCTCCATACATTTATTTACCACATGCGGACTGGTTGCGAAAAATGTTTTTATTTACCGACTAGCACTTCGCCCGCAACTTCATCCGCAAAAATTGTGCTAGCTCGGCTAATATGCATGATATAAATATAACTTATAGCTTAAGGCGCGAATTATACACAAACGGCGGTAAGGTGACGGCGCGGCGCATGCATGATGCCGCTTCAAAACGTTTTCATACAAAACGTACGTAGAACGTGTGTCGTGAATTACATTCAAACGAAAAAATAACGCCGCTATTTTTTTGTTATACTTTGCACGCCTGCGCCACCTTACACCGTTTGTGTATAATTCACGCCTAAAGCACCTACTAATAATGTATCTTTACGTCAGTGAAAAAAAAAATTGAATTGGATCATCAGTTCCGGAGATTACCGGCTGCATACAAACTTATTACTTTACTTACTTACCTCCATATACCATTAGTATAGATTTTGACGGTATGAGAAAGGTGTTGTTGTATACTACCAATATTTACATAAAAATGCTTTGCTGAAGCATCTCTGCAGGTATTACAGAAGCAATTTCAACCACTCTTTTTCCTCTTTTTATAAGTCTTCACCCTGCATACGGAGAGTCTTCACATAGTGCTCTGAAATCCTCTAATGAAATTGGCTGTTGCATCACTAATAAAATACCGTAAAAACTCCTTACCTCGTCCTAATTTATCTCGGTTTCCCGTAATTTTTTCCTTTTACTATTGGCAAAGCAAGCGGCATTAATGCTGTGTGCATTACCAAGGCCATAACGAGATTTTTTGCACCTTTCTTGTTTACTAACCCGTAGGTACTTCAAGAAATATGAAAGAAAAATATCATTAAGAAGGGAAATTATTTTCCTGTTTAGCTAGATTGAAATGTATTTTCGTCTTTATTCCTCCGACATTTCCTGAACGAAAATGGGAACCTTATAGAATATAGGATCGTTTCTACTTACATCTACTTCAATTCCAGGCAGTGGGAAGACCCTAGTGTGGGGTAGTTCTTTCGGGATGTACCGATAGAACTCTTCCCGTCCTCGGTACCATTTGACACTGTATAGAGCTTCTTCATCTTCTAATTGCCAGCTACATTCTAATGTCACCGTCTCTCCTACTAATACTGCGTTAGGGACGTTGATCTCCAAGTTGTGAAGACCTCTTACACCTGTGAACAAAGAGAGGCGAAATGGTTACTTTTGTTCGGCTAGCCAACGGGTCAGGGGAGTGGCCAAATTAAGCCACCCCTGTCTTTTTGTGATTGTACTCAAAGGAAACTAAGGGATGACCCGTGTCAAAAGGACGCTTAAGGACATTAATCAATGCGTTAATTGATACTTCGGTTACAATAAAATTTAATGGCGATTATAGTATGATTTTGTTTCACTCAAAATAAAATAGTTTATGAATCTTTCAATTGTAATTTTTAACACTGAAAAGGGGATATTTACCATGTTTATTATAACACTAAATATCACGTTTTTAGTATTAATGATAAAGTCAGTGACTACGTAAGCTTAAAAACTTATATTGTAATGTTTAAGTGCCCCGAATTCTAGAAAGATGCATAGACATAATCACAATTTTAATTACATGTTTAATACATAACTCATCGCCACGTTAATCTAGTTCTATTTGAAACAAAGGTTCATCATGATTGAGCATTGTTCCCTAAAATATGAATTCATGATTTTCGACTCAATATGCAATTACAACTCATTTCGAAGCTATGTGGTAGGTACCTAATAGGTGTTTCGGTGTATTGTATGAAAACATTAATTCATTTTCTGGATTCATACCTAATGTTTTACTGTGTGAATGTAATTACTTTTTGCAATTTCAGATAACTGGCTGGCTTATTCAGATTTTAATAATTTCATAGATCGTCATATACTTTCACAGAAGAAATAATTTATTTACAAATTGAACTGGCTCTTTAAGTTACAAAACCGGTTTTCGGTCCCATAGTAAAACGGTAAACGGTACCGGTAACGGTACGGTTTTTCCCGAGTTTTACTACGGGACAGAATCCGGGTTTCGTATCAAGGGAGATGAACCAATCTAAAATAACTTTCTGTACTTGAAACTGAACTAAATAGGATTTTGGTTTCAGTTGAAATATACTAGGTGAGTCATACTACTATAACTTTAGAGGTGACTGATTGCTTAGTAATTATTATAAAACAACAGTCATTCTACATGTTTTCAGATAAACCTATCTCTGCGAAAATCAGCGCAAAATCCGCTGACATAATACATTAATTATGTTTCGTCATTTAAACAAAATACTTGAACTAAATACCTAAACTAATAATGCTGACTAGCCAACTATCCTACTAAGTAGATTTACCAGCTTCAATGAAACATGTATCCATTGTTACAATCACAATTAGGAGTTCCATTACCAACCGCAATGAAAGCAGCTGTTAAGCCCCAAATAAACAATGCAGTACCCCGATTCCAAAATGGCATAGAAAATACAATTTATCTTGGATACGAAAATGACCTCTATATAAATATACGTAGATCGTTTTATTCTAGTTGAGTTAATGCCTTAATGGTCTCCGTACGTAGATAAAAGTTATTTATTCTAGACTGTTTCCTAAACTACCTGTTTGGACTTAGGGGTATCTAAAATGTTGTGAGTAATGTGCTTTTTGCTTCAAAAGAGTTTTTCTAGGTTTCATTTTTGTGCGGCCGCATTTTTTTGCAGTTTTCAATGTTGGTAGGATATATCTTGTTACAACATTAAGCCCGAGTGCCGTCCATGTAGGTTTTTAGCCGGCTTTTTTCGAAGTGGCAGTGGCTTTTAGCCATAGCACATCGATATATACATATTTCTAAATAAAACTTGACGTCACTGCATCTGACCGTATCATGGCTTGTTGGTCTAGTCGTCGCAAGCTAATGAGCATTAGGTCCTGGTTTCGATTTCCAGGTCGGCCAAAGTGTTATTGGGTTTTATCACCAGGAATTTCTCAAGAGCAGCTACGGAGTTTGGATTTGTGACCGGTTGATGGCAGTAGTATCGCCCCCTATTACATGGGACTTAAACGGCACAGTTAGCGCAGTGGCTGAGCTATATTTAAGTGCCTTGTCCTAGGGGGCAAGCCTAATGCCATCGACCGGGCATAAATCAGATTGCGTGGTGCTACTACCTCTAGAACAACCTGGTAGAGGCAGATCGTTAACATCTAAAAATGGAAATCTAAATATATAAAGAAGATTATGGTTAACACAAATGTCAAAGAGAAGATTCGTTTTCACACGTGTATGATCTGTGTGCTTGCAACGCAACCGAAGCAATATTGTCTCACATATTGCGTCCAACAATCTTTAGCAGGTAGGTATAGGAAATCTGTTTTACCGGAGGTACATCATGGTAAAGGTTAAAAACTTCAAAATCAGGAAAAAAAACAAAAATACTAGATGTAAGGAAAAGAGCAAGATTACTCAAGTGGCATTGGGCAGGATACATTTTTAGGATGAATTAAATTAATTAATTATTAAACAAGTGGACAAAACGTTTAATTGAAAGGGTACCAAGAGACAGGAAAAGAAAAAAGGGGACCAAGTAAAAGGTGAAGAGAGATCTTCTTCAACCAGAGATGTGGACCCTTATAGATGCGTGAGGCTCGGGAAAGAGATGTATGGAAAGGTTTAGGAGAGACTTACGCCGCAGAGGCGACTACTACGAATATAAATTAATTTCTTTCTTTTTTTATCGTGTGGTAATGACAAAACAATATTGCTAAGGTTAGGTTTCTTTCTTTTAGCGTGTGGTTAGTGCCTAACCTGTCGTCAGAGTTTTTATGCCACCCATGGGCCTCTGACTTGGGCTTTACATGCCGTCGAGAAATATCTCACAGGCATGCTGGTTTCACCAACATGTTTTCCTTCACCGAAGCAAGTGATAATTTTACAATACGCACATGAATCTAAAAAATCAGAGGTCTTGCGTTTGAAGTCGAAACCTAGACTATCACTGCTGTGTGTATAAATTATCTTATTTCTACATGCATAATTATATTATGATAGGTTAATCAGTGGCCCAAAAGCCTGACAACCAGTCTTACCAAGGGGTTTCGTATTACCCAATACCAACTGGGTTGTTGAGGTCAGATAGGCAGTCGCTCCATGTAGAATGCTGGTATTCAGCTGCATCCGGTTTACCGGTCATAAATCATAAATCATATGTATTTCTGTAAATTGGTTTTACAAAACACTTTTACACGTCGATTTTAAAACTAGATGGGGTCGGTGTTTCGTAACTGACTACTCTGAGAAGAAACATCCGATACAAACTCAGAGGTCACTGTCTCTTTTAAAGTCCAGACATTGGTCAAGTCATCTGAGGACCATGATGCAGATTAATGTCTGAGATGGTCTTTTGAAGAAATAACCACACAGAGAGGCAGATGATACGCAAACTAATAATTGAAATCAAAAATACCTATAACCACTATTATAAAGTATAAGTTAAGTTTTAATGGTAGTAATAATAAAGGCTATTTTTATTTAATTTATTTTATTTTCATGGCCCAACCAATAAGCGAGCTAACGAGCTAACAGCTTCTAGTCTTAAACACTCTAAAACAATGTGTGAACATCTACAATCTACGGATGCGAACGATTTAGCAATTCATAGTTCTAAATTGATCTGATAACGTTATAAGGATGCTGCTTATCCTGTGCGAATACATGAGACAAATGAGGGCAAGACATTTACTAGCCGTTGGTACAGTCAGCAAAGAGAGTTAGATACCACTTTAGTTTTGATTTTTACTAAGTATTGGATAAAGTAACACAAACTATTGGGTTAATACATATTATAAATACCTACCTACATCCTACTAATAATATAAATTCGAAAGTTTGTGAGGATGGATGGATGGATGTTTGTAACTCTTTCATGTAAAAACTACTTATCGGATTTGGATAAAATTTACCATAGGTATAGCTGGATTAACACAGGATACTTTTTACCCTGTGGGACAATTACCGAAATCCACGCGGGCGAAGCCGCCGGCTATATATAAGCTAGTTATTTAATAATTTTCTTATACAGACCCAAAAAAATAGTAAAAATATGTACATATTTTTTGCTGCTTTTAATAAAGCAGAGAAGAATTTGTCCGCATCGCTGTCAACGGGGAAAGTGCACAGAACGCTGGCAGCATTACCACGTTGGATAGCAATGCTGATTCTTTGGCCAAGCAACAGGCTAGGCCTCTGGTCACGATAAGAGTCGACCAAGCAACATTTTGGCGATGTCCCGAAATACTAAGTCGGCACTCGGACCCCTTGTCCATATGTGTGAATATAAAAACACATAAATTAAATTATTGTATTTGCGCCGTTTGAGGTTTTCAGCACCTGCAGCAGCCGGCCCAGCGCAAATCGCCGTCCGAGGAAGACTCAAATGAAAATGCGCAAAGATGTCGACACATGTTGCATCCCACATCAAAGGCCGACCTAACTTCCAAGGCGTATCGGTCCTACCGACTGGTCTCTTCCCATCGTCGCGTGCCTAGCCTAAGCCTTTCTGTTCTAAAACTGATAGCCCGGGTGGCAAGAGCACGACGGATGATGAGGCACTCTTACTGCACAAAAGTTCATGGTGTCCGTCACATTGACCGCGTTGTGGGGTAAGGATGAGCGTCCAAAAGCTGGCAAATAGGAAACCTGAACGTGGTGTCACTCAGAATAGTGCCTATGTTGGGTGATGGTAGTGTCTGAAGCCTGAGGCCCGACTCCCATTCAGCCACATCCAGCAGGTGGGTACACTCAGAAATGTTGGTTGACTTTGAAAGACTGTTGGGCACATGATATGCTCCTGAAAAGTAGTGCATCGATTTTTTATGTCAATCTAGATGTTTAGTAGCAATGGTCAATACATTTTGCTGGTGACCATACCATTCAGATCTTACGTCATCGTACTACGATCTAGGTGAGTTCCATTGTAAGGATGTATAGGTAATGCAATAATTAGAATGCAACTGTTCATACCGTTAAGTAAATAAATTAAAGGGCTTATATTATCAGCGAAAACGGTGAACAATGAATGAAGGTGCGTTCAAACCGAACGGACTGAACTCCGGACCGGACTGTGGACATTGGACTTCGACAGATAGTGTTATGAAATATCTGTCAAAGTCCCCAACTGGTCCGCGGTCCGATCTTGGGTTCGACCGCAACATTAGAACGACATCGCTACCGAAAATCTTCTATCAATCCTGTTGTTAGTCGATGTGAAGATATGAAACGCTTCGAAATTGAATGTCACTTGTTTAAGTGTTCAGGTTCATAAAAAGATCTTGTGCACTACGCTATCTTGAACGAAACTGGTCGAAGACCCGGTGATGCGACCAAACTTTCGCCCTGGTCGAAGATTTGCGGCCAAAAGTCGTGGTCGCGGCCGCGGGGCGCGCGAGGTTCCTTAGTGAAAAATTATACCAATAAATCAATCTTGCAGATACTTAACAAACATCATGTATAAAAAAGTGTAAGCTAAGGAAACTATAGAAGAAATTCTTGGAGAAAAGCTTCTATTCATCGAGCTGCAGAGAAATAAATAAAAATACAAAACTAAGGACTTGTTTCGCAACGCTAGGATGGACACAATCCCTGTTGAATGGGAAAATAAAACTTACTGTTTAAAAGATAATTTAACAGCAAATTATTAATAACCTGCTGTTGCCAGTGGCTTTACCCGTGTTTTAGTGGGAAATTATCCCACTGGAATAATTTAAATATATGTCACTCGTGGATAGTACCTACACCTTCCTATCCTAATCCTAACTATCCTTACTAATATTATAAATGCGAACGTAAGGTTGTTTGTTACCTTTTAACGCTTATACCACTAAACCGATCATCCTGACATTATGCATATATATGTGGTCAGTTGTACAGAATCGGACATAGGGTACGTTTAATTCCGAAAAAAAGGACTGTTCCCGAGGAAAACAACAATAGCGTTCTTATGATAATAGATGGCGCCACGTGCCTTTCGATTACAACCCGAATTGATTGTCAAATTTTATATTTACGCGATCGAAGCCGCGGGCAAAAGCTAGTTAGTGAAATAATTAATCTTTGGAACTACCTATCCGATAGGTGGTTCCAAAGATTACCCCCTCCCCCCCTTACAAGCATACTTACCTCTTTATAATATTAGTAAAGTTGTGGTAGGTAGGTAAGACGGACTTTAAAATATCAGATAATGTTCTAAAAATAGTGAACTAAATCACTGTAATCTCAACATTATCAATATTACAAAGTAATTTCTGTCAATTCATTACATGATACCTATTGTACTGCACAATGAGTATTACTATGTAGTCATGTGACTTGAACGTAACAAGCTACGTAGACATTGGTAAGAGAGCTTTGTCTCGACTCTCTTCAACACCCACATGGATGTATCGAGTTCCTTTGCCAATTGAATAGTACGAAAGACGGGATGTATCAACTGCTTTGTAATGATCTCGACTCGAGCGGTATTATTCAAGGTTTTCTTATAGAGGAGCTGGTGGTTAAATAGTAACAGCCACACAGGTTGATCTTCAAGGTTAAGCCGCGCTTGTCTAGGTCAGTATGTGGAAGAGTGACCATCTTAATATACCAGGTTTCCTCTGTGCCTCGGAAACCACATTAAGCCATTGGTCCCGGCTGTCATTTGTGGGTCTTTGACAGTGCAGTCGTTACAGGTAGTCTTCCTAGTCTTTCCAAGAGGTACCGTGTTTCCTAGTATTAACTGGGTGGAGGGCGGGTAGGCAGTCGCTCCATATATCATACTGGTATCCATCTGCATCCGGGTAGACTGGAAGCTAATTCCAACAAAGTTGGAATGACGCAAGGCAGATGATAAATTTCGATTTTATGGATTAGAAAATAAGTACTTTCATTTTACTTTAAAACAAGTCTCTAAAAGATTTCATACGAAGAGAAAACTACCGACTCATTGAACAAAATGTCTTGTAGCAGGAAACAATAGACGAGGTCAGAGCAAACAACATTCCAGACTGGCCTACATTCCCCTGGGTATCGGCCAGCTCCCCAAAACGTTGTTCGGAAACGTGCTAATATACTGAATAAATAAATAGAAAACGTTCCCGACAAACGAGAAATTAAATCGACATTGAGCCTTCTATCAAAAGAGGAATTAAAGAAACTCCCTAAGATTAGCAAACATGTAATAATGTTAGCTTTGAAATGTAAAAAGAACGCGAGGACCAAACTCAAAGAAGCTTCCGAGATAAAAATGTAGCAGCAGCATGTTAAAGAGCTCAAACAAAACATACTCGCTTCCTTCACAAAACTTCATTTTCTTTGACTCGTTTAATCCATATTAAATGTCTTATACCTTCCTCATGCCTTTATAAGTAGGGGGGTCCTTTACTTAACGTACACCCTTCCACAAATACAAAAAATTCATATAGTTCTTTTAACATATTTAAAGTGAGCTCAGACTTTCTAATATCCATTTTCTGAGTAGAAACCTACTCGTATTCTAGCATTAGAAGCAGGATTGTGCGGGTGCTACGTGACGTCATCGCAATTTCCAATTTTATTTACATACGAAACTCCTAACTTAATTCCGTTCAGACTAAAAATCGAGTGCGAATGGTAGCGATCTTTACAAGCTTCTCTCGGAATTTCAGTTTGTTGGAACCCTCCTAATCTTATAACGGTAAGTAAAGCTCCAAGTGTTTTTGATGTTCCAGAGACGAAAACTGTATGAAAATAGAAAAGGAAATTATATTTGGAAAATAAAGAAAGAAACGGGAGAAAATAAACGATGTTTGCGGACAAAGTGGACTCCCTAAATAAATAATAGACGGTATATTTCATTTCCTATCTAGAAAAATGTTTAATTAAATTGTATTTATTGTAAACCTTCGTAATATCTACTATATTACATTTTCTTTGTTCGAAAAGGTAAAATGGCCATAATTATCAAGTTGTACGAACAGATTCATGACAGGTTATTGCTGTATCATGTTCAGCTGATGATCAAAACTCTTTAATGTGAGGCCTGAAACCCGAGGCGAAAGCCAAATAGCAGCTATCGTTAATTCCTCGGTGGAATCTTTGGCAAAGAAAAAGCGTTTATTGATGGCTTAAAATGAAAGAAACTGAAATTCATGGACAGGTAGGTATTGTAATTATTTTCACTGATAAAACCAGTACAACTTTGATAACTGTTACAAGTAATGAGTCAAAGTTATTAACATGACGGAAGTTTGATGTTGAATCATCGATTTCCTAAAAATCATATTATAATCTTATGCTTTGACATAGATTAGCAATATTAAATTTTGCACGTCTCTTTAATCTCTCGCTCGTGTGGTCGATAATTCGCGTGACCAGAGGGCTTCTTTCTTTGGCCAAAGAATTAGCATTCCCATTCAACGTGGCAATGCTGCCACGGATGACAGCGATGGGGAGGAGTTCTTTGATGAGGTGTCCTATTGCAGCAGTATTTTAAATCTGTCTTTAGGTAGTGAATTAAGAAAAAATCCCAAAGGTTCCTATTTTTTATGTTTTTTCTGCAATTAATCACTTTTTATGAAAAAGTGGTGACTCGCACTTGCTTCTGTGTAAAAGCGACACGTCAAGATTTCTTTGCTATATTCAACTTCAATAAACATTTTCATAAATAGATTTAAGAAATAAATTATGATGGTGAAAAACGCTTCACAATTTATTTAGTACCTAACTTAATTAAGAAGATCTAAGCTGTGATATAGAAAAACACGAAAAACGACGTTGTTTATATACTAAATTTAGACTTGGATAAGTAAATAATTATTTAATAATCATGTTAACAAATATTTTATACACTTCATTTAATGTGAGCCAAATCTTCTTTAGGATAGCTATATCGCATGACTGTACATTAAATGTGCAATATTGATCTAGATAACTGACATTAGATGTGAAATATTGTTTTGCATAACAGCATGATAATCACGAAATCATGAATGAAAACCGTGCGCAGTGTTTTAGAACTAGGGCAATACAATAATCGAATATTCATTGTTGCTTGCTCAATCAATGGGTTTGGAAATAACTCATCATTCATACATTTTATTGAAGCCAAAATGTGCCTATACATAAGTAGGTACCTTTACCAAGTTACTCGTTGTGCGTGAACTGCATAGATTTTTCTGGCAACGCTTAACGACCTACCACCACTTGTGTTTGTTCTACAGCACTCTGGTATGGCAACGTTTTTGAAAAATGGATGGTTGCCACCGCAAATATTCGCTCATTCGAATAAGTTTTCGAAATATTCATTAGCGAAATAGACGCAAAAAAAAAAAAAAATCGCAGGCCGCTTCGAGCAAACTCTTTTTCAAATTCGAATTCACGCACTCACTGAAAAATGAACTGTTCATCACGCGAATGAATATTCGTCAGTAGCAAAAGCTCGCACACCGAATGAATGCTAAACAAATTTGTTCGCGAATGCTAGCAGGGAGAAAAAACCGGCCAAGTGCGAGTCAGACTGGCGCATGAAGGGTTCCGTACTATCGTAGTGATCGCAGTAGGGGAGCCCCCTTTAACTTACGTTCTGTGAACTCACTTTTTACCGCGGCGCCGCAACGTCAAATATCACCCCTCCCCGCCTCGTCTCGCAGCTCACAAGCGCGGCGCGCCTGCGTTGTGACGCCGCACGGTGGCCCAACGCATCGTGTGACATGGCATAGTGATTTGTAGGATGAGGTTGCGGTACAGCTCCGGCGCCGCACCGCTCCGTTAACGCATCGTGTGGCCTCACTCTTATATCATGCCAATAACGTAGACACCTACACGAGCATTGTTCCATTAGTTCCTCAGATTTTTATCTTCTTAAAATAAACTAAGTTTTATCCTATCTTTGATCAGCGGTTTATCTAATCAGATCGTCGGTGGGTTAAAGTACAGCATGCAGTCTACTCCACAGTGAATCATCTGATACTCAGTGATAAGTCTTCACTGGAACGGTAATTTAAATAATGAATTTTATTAATTAAATTTTCTCATTACTTCCCAGTTTTTAAGCCTTAATAGCGTCACTATCGAATGGCGTAATAATACATTGTGTGAGTGTTTATTTTTTTTCAAAACCAACTGGTTCGATTCCTGGCTAGGAATATTGATTTTTCATAAATCTACTGATGCAATTTTAGTTTTATCAAAATCGCGCTCGAGACTCCTTTGAGTATTTTTCGATATTCCTCATAGTTTCGGATTTGGCCATCGACGCCTACTTGGAAAATTCATTCTGCATAAGTCTTCTTATATTTCATTTTCTAAAAAAAAAAAAAAAAACGACCGTAAAATCGACGAAGGATGCCATCAATTGCAGTAAGTAACTGACCCCCTTTATCAGGATTGGTTGGTAATGGGGACGTCATCAATCCCCGAAAGGGTTCAAGGCAAACAGCCTGTTATAGGAGCGTGAAGTATGTGTGTCAATAGTAGACCGTGTCCGGTTCATATGGACAGAAAACATCGTAAAATTGTTTTAGGTTCTCGAAAACACATACACAATTTATTGTACAGTAGCAAAATTAATCTTTATGTAAACAACATCAAGTTTCAATATCTTATATTGTTGTAGTCTAGTAACAATGAATAATTTCTTAACAACAACGGACGTTCTGGCGATTTAATTTATCTCTCGGCGGTTAAGCATTGTTCGCGTTGCCTAGAACATAGTTTGATACGTTCCTAAATAGATATAGGAAGATTCACGACGTACACAAGTGTCTGAGAACGTTCACAAGTTGTGCAATTATCTACTTTACAAGGCGCGCCAACTTGCAATACACACACGAACTTGCACATAAACACAAGCCGATGTCTACGTATCTACAAATTTTGATGATTAATTTAATTTGCCAAAGGCAACTACAGCAATTTCAGTATTTCATTACCCAGTCTTAACAGCGAATTCATCTCAGACAATCCTTAGGAAATAGACCCTAAGGCAGAAGAAACTGCAGTAAAATATATTCATGACATCCATAATGTATTCGCTCATAGAGGATAGAACAATCGTAAAACTGAGATGGATATGAAGGCGGACACTTAATTTTATTGTCCGGGACAAGAATTCACGATGACATTTGAAGTAGAACGAGCTGTCCCGCAGCTCAATGAATGCCAATCACGAAGGCTGACATAAACCTAACGAAATAACATCATATTTATATTGTGTTGTTATTTGCCTTATAACATGTTTCAAAAGAAAATAACGTACAAATCACTTGAAAGCTAAATAAGCGATGAAATATCAATGTGAGCTTGAAAGGAAAACCGCGGAGTCGATCAATCATGCGGACACTTTAGCACGAGATATCAATGACTTGGGTTGGGCCTGTGTGTGTAGTGTACAGCCACGTAGCCCGACAGCGACACAGCCCCCAGCTACTGTTTGCTTCATTGAATTACATTGCGGACCCTGCTATACTAACCCAATATTACATAGCTGCCAAGATCACTTTACTAAGTAATTTGTTTCGTTAAGATTTTGGTACGTTTAGTAATATTGATGATAAAAGGGATATAATAATTAGTTTAGTTACGTTTATTGTGTTAACCACGTCGGTTGAGCGATGTTTGCTATGACGTTTAATTGGATGAGTAACCATTTGCAATCTTCAATGTTTTTAACAATAAGATATTAACTTCACTGTTAGTCATTACCGACACATACTGAAGCTTGAACTTAAGGAAAACAGTGTAATCTACCATCAGATTTTAAAGTAATGGCTGATATCATATTGCATCTTAATTCTTTATCAGCGGGAAATTTTATTATTTAACCTTTCCGGTGTGGCTGATTAGATATAAAGATGAGTGTTTTTTCTATTAATTGTTATTTTGATAACATTAATCAGTTAAAATGATTAATCGTGGCGCTAAAAGATTGCTAAAGTGAGTACTCAGTTGGAACGTTTATTTTACGTGTTCGACATTGACAAAGGTCACGTTTGCGTGTTTTCTTTATTTTCGTACTATACCTACAGTGTGTCATAATCGTTTAGTAGGTAAAATCATGATTGTTACTTATAAATAACTTAAAATAACCTCACGCCTGTAATCCCCGATGATTTAGGCAGAGGTGTACCTAATAGTGCACCCACATTTGCCAGTTATGTTTAAGTCCCACGTAGTAGAAGGCGAGCCTATTGCCATCAAACGGGCACAAATCCAGACTCCGTGGCTTCCTGATGAAGTGGAAATTCCTGATGGAAACCCAATAACACTTTACCTGACCTGGGAATCGAACCCAGGACCTCATGCAGGCGCGTTCGTGTTCCACGCGTGGCTCAAAGAGAGTCAGCAAACAGGAAGGGGTCCGAAAGGACCGATGCCTGCCAGGGTTGCGGGACTGTTCGAAAGAGATACCGCGGCCCTGGAACACAAAGGGCAAAGGAAGGAACATGGATGGGTTTTAGTCAGTATCTGACACTCCCTCCTGCTCAGCCCAGAGCGGGAGGGGTTATTTGATGATTTCCCATCCGAAAAAAAAAGTACCTCATGCAGAGCAGTCGCGCTTGCCACTACTCGTACTAGACGCAGCATAAATAATTATGAATAATAACTGTTTAATCCATGTTTACACACTATTAGGGAAATATTTGTAAAGCGACTTCGAAATTTAATGACTTATCGTATCTTTTTAAATACCCAAAGGAGGTGTTTTTTTTTCGGCCCAAACATGTACCGAGGTACAAATTACTATTTAAATTCTTTCCAATACATTGTGTTATTAGCAGTATTTTAAATCCTTCAATATTCGATAGATTAAAAAATTAAAGAATATGAAAAAACACTACCTCGAATCATAACTGCGTTCAAAGAAACGTTCTTAACAGCGCTGGCGGCTGTCAAACTATTCCATCTGTCAAAATATTAAACTCTTTCGAGATCGGTCGATCGATCGATCGTCTGACAAGGGCTAAAATAATCTGAATGACAATATTGTCACCAACAACAACAAAAGGAATAAGATAGTAAATTATCGGCCCTGGAGCACTGTCTTTTGGCCAGTAGCTAACCAAACGCAAAAAATAATCTGAAATGTGAAATAAATGTATTTTTTAAATTCTTGATCCCATAATGTTCCACAAGACAGTGTGCCGGGAAAATTAATCTATCTTTAATACAAAACTAAATTCAAAATAGTATATTTTTAGTTTTTCATACGTGTTTAAATGAAGTAACAAAACGCATCATCGGAGAAATGAATTACGAGATTGCCAGATTAAAATTCTTGGGTTGCAAGTTTTAGCACCTTTGATCGACAATTTCAGGTGGTACAAATGCATTAATAAATCCAATATATTTTTTTTCAGAATCTGCGATTTTTTTCCTATAAATTCGTACCTTTATTGTTAAGGTACATTGTTTGGCCATAATTGTATGGGGGAAAAAACACCTCCTTTCATGACGGACCTTCATAGAAAACTAGTCTTTAATGCCTATTATAATTTCTAAGTAGCACAACAAAGTAAGGTCAAGTCTTCAGTAAATTTACACCATCCGAAGTTGCGGTATGGCCATACATTGAAAATTGTTAACAAAGCCCACTAATACTTTACCAACAACACTGAGAACTTTACCCTTAACTATTATCGGTTTGGACGCTGGAAATTACTTCTTAATTTCCCTATGCCAACCCTTTTAACAAGAAACTTAGTTTAATTTCAGCGTTTTTTTTTCAATTTCCATTAATCAACAAAGTAAACCTTTTGTTAAGGTCGGGTGCACACGAATGAAAGATTGATGAATGAACTTAATGTGGAGAGTTTGAAAGTCTGAGTCGACCGCCCTGCCTTTGTTTTAGACTAAGTCAGTCTCGACTCGACGTTAAGATAGACTGAAACTTGTAAGGTCTTAGGCTCCTAGGTCGTTAGCTGAGCTAAGTAACTACTTAGGATTATTTGTATAATGTATAATGAGGAGCTTGTGGCTAAATAATACTAGCGGTTCGATCTTCAGGTTAAGCCGCGCTTGCCTATGTTGGTTCCTGGATGGGTGACCACCTTTAACTTACCGAGTTTCCTCCGTGCCTGGGAAAGCACGCTAAGCCATTGGTCCCGGCTGTCATTTGTAGATCTTTGACAGTCGTTACAGGTAGTCAGTGGCCCGAAAGTCTGACAACCAGTCTTAGCAAGGGGTATCGTATTACACAGTATTAACTGGGTTGTGGAGGTCAGACTGGAAGCCAACCCTATAAATATATGTATATATTTTTATACGTCTCAGGGGTTGTAATTGAAAGTTTATTTCTAAAAACAAAATAAATAAGTCCTTAAATTAAAATAGAAAGATACAAAGCAAAGATAAGACCTCATAAGAGAAAGAGGGCTTAAGAATACAGTAATACGAGTACTTACTTATTATATTATGTACATTTTTACAACGTACATAATAGAAACAAAAAGGGTACCATCATGTAATCCAATTGTCTTACTGGAGCCAAAATACCATCTAAGGTAGGGACGTACTATTTTTAGTAAATTTGGTTCTCTATTTACATTTTGCTACGGCTTTTAACGGCACAACTGATTATAATAAATAATAGTTAAACCCAAACTAGCTAGGTAACAGAAAAAGGTACTAAATCAGCTGATATGTGTGATAAAGTTATCTGAGACAGCGTTATTTGCAATATTCCACCGAATTAAGCCAATGCTGAAATGAGGAAATTAAAGCCAATCTATTATTAGGTACCTCTTGGATCACTAACTAAGCTCCTAACTCAGACAAATTGTGTCGCGCGGTCAAATCACCGACAGCGTCCAACGTTTGGCTTTTAATTGCATTGATCTATTGATCGCTGGACACTTAAATTTGACGCTTCAGATAGCCCCAAAAACTAGTTCACAGATAGTAAAGTATCGAGGTTAATTGACTAGGGTATATCGAGCAATTTAACAAATATTTGTAGGTATACTCAATAAAAATCAAACAATAACTAAACTCAAAGCGGAACCCAATCGTCTGTACGAGTAGAAATAATAATAAAAAGGTAGAAAACGAAACTTTAGAGCTAGCTGCGAGTAGAGGCAAAAGTTTACCTTTCTACTATAATTTCTGATATTTACTAACTTGAATGTTATGGTTACAATGAATTTCACGACATTTGGAACACTTCGTAGCGCTTACGTTCACTGGGGGCATTAAGTGCCCGTCGGGAAACGTAAAAAGTTTAACAAACCATGAAATAATCCATGAAACTAGTTCTATTTTCGTGAAAGTTTTTCGTGAATAGAATTTATTCTCATAGTTTTAAAAATAAATTCTAAACTAAACGATCTACGGCGTAGCCCGTGCTACGCGCTGGCTACGAAAACATAATAATTTTGTGATTTAGAATTTCGTGTCTTTATTTCCATAGTATTAGAGGTAATATGGATACAGCAATTTAGTTGCTACTCGTAATAACATCATACTACAATTACATTGATTGTAGAATAGAATAGCAAGTTGGAAACATGCCAAGCCTGATCGCTTTAACAATAATTATTGTTAGCGCTCTTTGTTGATTACTACAACTAAGTCTTATCCTTCTTATTCTTGTGGGATAATCCTCAACAATACTTTAATAAAACTAATGTGAAAAAGAACAGACTTTTATAGAAGCTGTAAAATTGTAATCATAACAAAAGTACGTAGCCAGACTATTGTAGGGAGCGAAATTTCTCGAACTTTATCGAATAAAACCGATTCCAATAACTGCCCAAATTACGACAGGCTACCTTGTTTTTTCCAGAGTTCCCAAACTTATTACAGAATCTAATTTTACGATTGATTGTAAACAGATTTCTTTTGGTGAAGAAATTTGCCAATGTTGGAACAAAACTAAAAATTGGCCAGCAAAACATGGTGTTTGTGTAACCGGCAGATTTGCTTTTGACCAAAATGGAGATGTGTTCGCACCAATTGGCAGTGACTGAGACAGATTGGTAGTTTCCTGCCAGCGAGTGATACAAATGTCGTTTTAATGGCTCCTAGAGACAAGGGTTAATTTATTTGAAGAAGACGACTTGCTACTCTGACTTCCATTCGAAGTCATGCTAATTCCTCTTAGGAATTAAGTGTGTAGAAATTCTAATTCTCTACGTACAACAATTAACATGACAACAGTGAGAAGCTTTATTATACAGGCTGAATTTTTCAAGTGGGCGTGGATGGCCAAATCCCAAACTAAGAGGAATAGCGAAAACTAGTCAAAGGAGTCTCGAACCTGATTTTAATTAAAACTAAAACTGCATCATTGGATTTTTCTAAAAGCAATATTCATAGTCAGGAATCCGCCAGCCCATTGATGTTCGAAAAAACCACACGCGCACTGTATTATGACACTATTCGATATTGTCGCTAATAAGGATCAAATTCTGGGAAGTAATAACATACAGCACTTAAGAAAAATGAGAAATTTTATGTCCTTGATTGATGAAACCCGCAGCGCAGTCGATTTTCACACCCTTATTTTCTAATTTCAATTGTATTGACTCCGCGGTTAAAGGCAACAGTAAATGAAAAAAAAATCGTAAACAATTGGAATTTGAACTTACAAGTGAGTTGACGCAATGGGGATTTTGTTCGACGTTTCGTTGATTACTATTAACTGCTTGCATACAGTTATAAGTTTATAACAGTAAAAATAGGTTTTGATAAAATATACACGATTTTTCAAAAATCTTATAATGCTGTTTTAGTTTTCATCAAAACCGTGCTCGAGACTCCTTTGAGTCTAATTCGCTATTGTTCATAGTTTCGGATTTGGCCATCCACGCCCACTTGAAAAATTCAGCCTGTATACTACGCACATAAATCAACTTTAATTGTTGATTTCAATCACTAATTCATCAGTTGTGTGAAAGTACGATTGAATAGATTTTGTTATTTAATTACCAAGTTTACAACTTCAACATATTCATTTTGATGATTAATTTGTAGTTTACCGGTACTGAACTCTAATTTTAAAATGTTCACTAATAGCTAATTAGAACGATTTAGTACCGCATGATATCATTATAGCTTTAATTAATACTGTAATTAGTGGTTTCGTCAATTTACATATCATTATGATATTTTCGTTTGGGTAAATAGGAAAGTTGGAAAAATGAATAGAAATTGACGTTCATTATAACGTACGTTGGGTTGGCTGTGGTTTTTATTCGATATGTGTCGTGAGTTTTGACAAGTTTTTGTAAAAATATATTAAACAGCCTTAAACACGTATGGCTGGTTCGAGGTGGCGCAGGAGAAGAGTACATGGAAGGATATGGGGAGACCTTTGCCCAGCAGTGGGACATACAGGGATATTAAAAAAAAACCGTATATAAATCAATGTATTGCTACATCTTTATATTTTTATAGGATTAACAATTTCAAACACTGGCAGCAAAAAACTAAACTCAATCTTACTCATTCTTATCATTTCATTTTTATTTCTTAGAACAAAGACTAAATTGAGTTTTCTCCATTGTTTATCAAGCAATAATATTATATTTTGCTAAATAAAACGAAATAAATAGAAGCTCATTCATAATTCTTTTGTGCCAACATGTTCAATGTTAACATGGGACAAGCGAGGACCATTTCCATCATTTTTACTGAATTACGTTTGTGTTCCATTTTCCTTTAGATGTCGTCCAGATGTAGTTGTTTTTGTTACCGCAAAAACTTTCGTTCGCCATTATATATATGGAATTCAAGGAGGGAAGCTTTTATTGGCCCCAACGATCCTTATTACGTTATAAATCAAACTTAGATATGTACTCATGACGTTTGGCCTTCGCAGTGAAATAATGTGAATATTATTGGTAGATATATTTCCTGATCACAAATTACTTTTGTTATGGTGTTACTACATTCGAAACTAGTGGTGGATACTGCGGGTAGTGTAGTGTATGCTTACGTCGGGAGCAACAAACACGGCGATACCGTACTTCAGGTGACAGATTTCGTCGATAAGCGTAATCATGTGAGGAGCAGGGATGTGTGACCTGTTAACTTAACTCATAGTCAAAATCTGGGCCGATTCAATTTAGATTGCCATCGCCACGCTAAGAAGAGGACTAGTTTCCAGAGAGGCAGAGCTGTACCTATTATAGAACACATACAGTTCAAAGTATCCTGAATCAAAGGCTGAAGAAAAGGCTGATTGAAAAACCCAATAGCACATTGCCCGACCTAGAAATCAAACCCAAAGCTTCATGCTCTACGTTTGCGGCTACAAGAACAATGAGGTAACCTCACCAGTCATAATGAAGTCTTAATTTTTAAACAAAACATTCCAACACGACCAGTCCCATATAAAGGCACACGTGTACATTCCAAAATAGACAAAGGTAGATTCTAATTTGTAGGTTGCCATTTTGGCGTGTGGGTAACAAGTAAGCCAGTTAACCCTCAGGTAAAAGGGTGAGCAATTGGAAATGTGTCCTTAATGGTGACAAGCTACCTCTCTAGTACCTTCCCGAACGTAACGCAATCACTCGCTACAGAACCCTTTTGCTATTAGGAATACACAAGTGACGGGAATGTATGAAGTTATTTCTATTTAGATAGCTAGCTGTTGCCTTCGTCCGCGCGAAATTAATATAAAATATTAATTTTTTTAATTTTTTTTTTAATTATTTGTATCGGATTTTGTTAACCAGTTCAAGACCTTTTTTTTTGCGGGGAACCCTTTTTTTTATAAAATCAAATTATACTAAGTTACTTCCTATGACATGAGCTTTCTGCCCGTAAAAAAACCGTCAAAATCGGTCCCGCTGTTTCGGAGATTAGCCGGAACAAACAGACAGAGAGACATAACTTTAGATAGGAAAAATATCAAGATGAATGTGGTTTGTGCACAGATACACACCTGCCTAACCCTTCGGGGATTATTGTTATATGTTTTATGATATTTATTGAGCAATATCGAGCCTCAATCGGCTATCAAATTGGATATATAACTAGGTTTTGTGAAGAAATAGGACCTTATGTAGAATAGAATAGAAACCTTTCAATTTATCCTCTTCTGTTACAAAATAATCATAATCTCATCATTCTTTGCAGCGTTATTTCGAACATAATCATGATTTTTACAATCACGAGTTACAGGAATATATGAAGTTATTTCAGGAGTAACATAAAAATATTGATTTAGATAAAGGACCGAACAAAATATTACTTTTAGCTGTAATATTATTACTACGCAATATCGCCTGAATCGGCTAGCAAATTGCGTGAAGATCTAGGTTTTTGTACAGAAATATAAATACATCCACATCTAACAGAAGATAAAGTAATATTGTAATTCTTTACAACATTATTTTCTCTTCTGTTAGAAAATAATCACCATTCTCCGTAACTTTTATTCGCAATTCATTATTTTTGTGTCTTAAATGTTTTAGCTGCCAAATTATAGAAAAGGATTACTACAAAATACTTATAAATAAAGCCAGACAAAGGCTTTGTGGGCCATACTAACTAATCTTGATAATAACTTAGCTAGTCCTCAAAGCCTTTAAAATAGTGCCCAAACCTTAAGGCATTAATCGATTTTAAATTTAACCAAAGTGAAAATGAATTTGAGGACAAGAATTTAGGTTTATATTTGATTAAGGACCTAGATATCTTAGAAGTAGGTTCAAATCTAGAACATTACAAGAATGATAAACAAGAACTATTCGATACAGAATGTTTTGGCGAAAGACGTTTACATAAGGGCGCTGTTGGTGAAATTGTTTTGTGGATGTATTGAAAACAAATCTAGATGGCTTTATTAGTATACATTTTGGATACCCGCCAGATCCTTGTAAACCTACAATGAATTAGTAACATATTATTGTTCAATTCTAAATCCTGACTGAAATTTACACAGTCGGTTTGTTGCCTCGTATCAAAATACTGAAAACTGTTTTTGAGTTCAGCACAATTAAAACTCGTTCACATTTAGAAGGTATTTTCGAGAACACTAATTTATACTTAACAAATTGTTGAATACCCTTGGTAATTCATAGTCTAGTATACGTAGGCACGTGTATAATACAGGTTATATAATTATACGTTTGCAATCATTTTCAACACGACCTGTAGCGGTATCTGTTTGTATGTACATACAAAAATGAACTAACATTGATGCTGTTAGCGATAATCATGAAAATTAACACACAGATTAGTCCCCAGACATCATAATACCGACCCAATTTGACTACACCCTTTGTGTCAATAAAAACATTGTTAAAAATTACGACAACAAGATAATTAAGATTATAGGTATTGTTACTTGCTTTTGGAGGTCAGAAATTATCTCACGGGAACATAATAAACAATACTTATTGGTTCAAGACCTATTTTACAATAATTGTACCTTAAATTGGACCTAAGTGTAAGTGACAAGATACAATACTTGTGCAACTGCTAGGAAGATTTCCTGAACATTGTAATCTGGATCTATTTAAAGTTCGACTGAATCGGTTTCTTCCAGGCGAGTTGCGGCCATACGCAAGACTAATAAATAGCATAAAAAGAAGACTGTGCTATAAGCACCATTTACTTTTGTCACCACCGGCACCGTGTTCGAACAGTCATATTACAAGTGTGCTGCGGTGCAAAAGCGAATATTATCCAATACATACTAAGGGGGCAAAAAGGACCGGGGCTGCGGGACTGTTCGAAAGAGATACCATGGCCCCGGAACACAAAGGGCTATGAAGGAACATGGATGGGTTTTAGTCCGTAAAAGTCTGATACTCCCGCCTGCTCCGCCCAGAGCAGGAGTTATTTGATGACTTCCCATCAGAAAAAAAAAAAAACGGGGCAAAAAGGAGGTACTAACCCAGGTCTTGGTCTACGTGTGAGCTCACCGAAATCCATTCAGCCGTTTAGGCGGGAAACGGTAACATGCAAGCAGAGTTAGTAACACATTTATAATATTACTGTAGCAGGGATAACTACTTTGAGTGAGTAAATAAAGTTTATGATAAAAGTTACCCGTAACTATTATCGTTTAAAGTTTTTAAAGAAAATTTTAAGTTATTATATGGTAACTAAAAGGGGTCTAACGAACTTCTAAAAGCTTTGAATCAAAAGTTCTATAAACAGAGATCTTGTCTATCCTATAATTGATCTTTCTCGTTTTATTTTCCGAATCATTTTAAGAATGATCCAATTTATAAAGCCTTCAGTAATTTTTAAATCTGAATAATTAGGCTAGGCTAAATTATCCCACGTCAAAATTGACAAATACAAGCGAAAACATGAACAAAAATTAATTAAGTGCTCAATATAATTAATTTTGTAGAACAATTTCATACCAAGACCGATTTGTGACCCAATTTGATAGTTAAGTAGGTTTTCCAATTTGCGTAGACGCCCACGACCACTACTTACCTATATTGTTTTTATTTTTATTCTAAATGTTAAGAAAATATTAATAAAAACCCTCCTACGGACTACTACAATAGTAATTTTCATAAGATATTTTATTTTAATAATTTCGCTGGTACCTATTATATTAGGAAAAATGAAGAAGTGTTTTCCGAAAAAAAAAAACGCCTACATTAGCATGTACTTAGCTTATTTTCAATTTATATACAGTACTTCGGTTCATATTTACATTGTCACATTCACATAGCAATCAACCGTAAGTGCACGATTTGATAAACGCAAAGGAATTGTTTTTTCTTTCTACGTAATTTAAGTAATGTTTTCGTAAAGGAAATATTTATATCAGGCGCTTTTCCTCTCTGTATGGCCATTATAAAAAATTAGAATAAGTAAAAACAAAATAGAGTAATTGATATTGAGGGGCGCTCTCGTTTCATTCCAGATACTAATAAATTTGAAGCTGCTATCATAATAAATTCTTTTTATTATGAAGTAATATCAATCACCTTTGATACCGCTTCTTTATTTTTCACGTGGTTAAATATTGCAATCACTTTTATAGTCTTTCAGGCGTTGGCTACCTTTTACGTGAGGCCATTTCCCTTATACATAATGAAAGTTTATTTTTAGATTTTACTTTTTAGGCATATACTTTGTTTATAATAAAATGTAGGTTGGTATGTTAAGTAGGGAGTAGTGTACAGTCAGTGGTGTTCCAGGGATAAGGACCTCGACTTAAGTAGGTCTTAGGTTCGAACACGGGCAGGTGGAAAAAAACGGGTTAAACCTCCTCTAAATCGTTTTCTGTAGCTCAGAACCGAGAAACACAGCGTGCTGCCGATCTCATCGTAGATGCTTCTGAGTGCAAAATGGTGGTTCAAACCGACAAAAGAGGATACGAGTATGGAAAAGTGCGATTCCGAACTGCCAGAGGAAATTCAACCCTTAATTTGTGCTATTATTTTAATCACCAGTGCTATCAAAACGTTGAAAAAAAAATTATGAGCAAAATCGCCATTTCATAGAACAAAAAAAAAAAAGATATGTGACATCCACCAACTAGCACTAGGCCCAAGCGGTGGATGGAAGACTGTGGCCGAGCTGTGGGAACATTATAGGCCGAATCTATATCACGGCTATAATCGCCGAAAGGTTAGGCAGAGGGTGTCTCGCGGGGTTGCGATAGTCGCGGAGAGGATCCGGCAATTGGGTCTCGAGGTGGCATTGCACAAGTCCGAGGCCATGTGCTTTCATGGGCCTCGGAATGCGCCACCGTCGGGATCCATGCTGACGGTAGGAGGGGTTTCCATCGGCGTCGAGCCGACGTTGAAGTACTTAGGTCTCGTCCTCGACAGCCGGTGGAACTTCGTGGAGCATTTCCGACGTTTGGCCCCCAAACTGGAACGGGCCGGGGCTGCCTTCAGGCGGCTCTTGCCCAACCTGGGGGGTCCAAACGCCTCCTGCCGGAGGCTCTACGCGGGGGTCGTGCGGTCCATGGCCCTTTACGGGGCCCCGGTGTGGGCGCGTTCTTTGAGGCGGCGAGCCGCCCATTATCTGAACGCGCCCCAAAGGGTGGTAGCCGTAAGGCTAATCCGGGGGTACCGCACGATCTCCGGCGAGGCGGCGAGCCTCCTTGCCGGATTGCCGCCATGGGATCTGGAGGCGATAGTCCTCGCGCGCCTGCACGAGTGGCGCGTGGAGGCACTACGCCGGGGGGAAACTCCGCTGCCGCGGCAAATTGTCGCTCAGCGGACAGACTTCCGGCGTGATCTCATGGCGACATGGAGAGAGCGACTGTCGCAACCCCGTGCAGGGCACGCCACTATAATGGCGGTAAGTCCCCTCTTTGAGGAGTGGCTGGAGAGGCGCCACGGCGCCCTCACCTTCCGCCTGACGCAGGTCCTCACCGGACATGGTTGTTTCGGGAGGTTCCTGCACCTAATCGGGCGGGAGGAAACGCCCGGGTGTCACCACTGCGAGGATCGACCGGAGGACACGGTGGAGCACACTGTGCAGGTCTGCTCCGCTTGGGCGGAGCAACGCCGTGTCCTCGTAGCGGCGATCGGCGGCGGCGACCTCTCGCGTCCGGCCCTGGTTCAATCCATGGTCCGGAGCGAGACGGAATGGGACGCCGTCACCTCCTTCTGCGAAGCAGTCATGCTAGCGAAGGAGGTGGCGGGACGTGAGAGGGAGAGAACCTCACGTCCCAGCCGCCGCGGGAGACGCACCGGGCGTCGGGGGCCACGTGGTGGCTCCCGGCCACCGTAGACGCGGGCCTGTGGACGGTGAGCTATGGGCTAGCTCGCCGTCCGTCCGTCTCATGACGACAGGCCGTGTCGACGGCGCGTTCGTGTTCCACGCGCGCCTCAAAGAGAGTCAGCAAACAGGAAGGGGTCCGTAAGGGCCGACGCCTGCCAGGGTTGCGGGACTGTTCGAAAGAGATACCGCGGCCCTGGAACACAAAGGGCAAAGGAAGGAACATGGATGGGTTTTAGTCAGTACAAGTCTGACACTCCCTCCTGCTCAGCCCAGAGCGGGAGGGGTCATTTGATGATTTCCCATCGATAAAAAAAAAAAAAAAAAAAAAAAAAAAAGGCAGAGGGTGTACCTAATAGAACACCCACATTTCGCGAGTTACCTTTAAGTCTCATGTAACAGGGCGCGAGCCTATTTCCAGCATCCGGCCACAAATCCAGACTCCGAGACTGCTAATGCGAAATTCATCATCATCTGCCTAGCCTTTTCCCAACTATGTTGGGGTCGGCTTCCAGTCTAACCGGATGCACCTAAATACCAAATGAAAGAAATTCCTGATGGAAAAACCCCTCACAACACTTTTCCCGACCCGGGAATCGAACCCAGGACTTCATGGTCAGCAGTCGCGCTTGCGACCACAAGACCAATGATCCTGTCTAATCTATGTTATGTCGGAACATTTCCCTTATGTATGTATATGTTTATGTGGGGTGTCAAGGGGTGTGCTCAACATAATTCAGTTCCGAGTCGACGTAGCGCCGTAATTGATATCTTATTCAAAAGCACTTTAACATAATCGAATTTAATTCAAACCGTAGCTAGATTAACACCTAATCAACAACATTGCATGATTAGAGATACATCTTACAATATAATTAGTAACTAATATAGGATAAATGATGATCTGTTACAAAGCTTGTACTGTTTCAATTTATGTACCTATGTAAATACACATGTTTTACACTTAGCTAAATTCGGAAACGATTTCCTCATATATTATTATTCAATGAAATTCTATATAGTTATAAACATGGTACTTGCGAACCTATGGGATTATTCAATAGTTCTATTCTCAAAGTTGTAATCGTTATTTCACAAGACAGCTACTTTAGAATTTTGCCACGGTATAAATATTTATGTTCGTAAGACAGAACATTGTTTTGGTTTTATTGACCTTTCAGGTAGTACCTATGTACCTGTATCGTATGGTTTTAGTATCTAAAGGATACTGTTTCTGTACACCCACTCGATAGTACACTTACCTACTTGACATTTAACCCTGTACCTACACGAAAGAAAATACTTAAAATAATATCAATATTATGAGGCTGTGGATAAAGAGTCTTCGCTCTGGTCCATTAGACGTGAATATTTACATGCATGAACTTTGTTTAAGATGGCAAAAGAATATTGAACTCGATGAAGATAACTTAGGAGAGTCTGGCAGCTGGCTGTATAAACAAAAACGAATTTAATGAATGATAGTTGCCGTCAATTTTTGGAGATCTTTGGCCATACCTATTTTATCACTCCAGCTTCTATTCAAATGCAAGAGCTAACTAAAGAGTAAACGAGCTGTGTAATAATTTTGTTGTAAAATAAAATATGTAATTATTATACAGCGTGTAACAGAAAGGGTATAATCATATGGAATACTATGGTACAGGCCATCAAACTGAACAACTTTCTCTATGGGACCACCATCGAAATCGTAAAAAAATAATCAGCTGTCCTATACAAAATTTCAATACCTACTCGACCCAAATGTATGGGACAGCTGATTATTTTTTTACGATTTCATTGGTGGCCTCATAGAGAAAGTTGTTCAGTTTGATGGTCCGTACCACCATATGATTATACCCTTTCTGTTACACGTTGTATATGTCTATCTATCTGTAGCTTTCAGTATGTTATGTGAAGGTACTCACCCATGCCCCAGAAGACAGTAGCAAAGAACGCCACAAGGATGCGGCTTCCGCTTGATGGTACGACCTCCATGCCACTTGATATCCGGTACCCGAAGCACATACCACTAGAACACTGCTCAGTTCACTACTCAACACAGTACAGTGTGGTCACTCTTTTATCTCACAATAATACGGGTTTTAGTTCGCCACACAATCACACACATTTTATGTCAATCCCATTTTCCACTGAACCTGATAAAAGGAGCGTATTTTCGTATCACCCTCAAAATGCGTTCACAGTAAGCGTATCATGAGGATTTCAAAAGTAATATTAGAAGCCTGCTTTGCGTACAAATAAAAACAGAGATCCCCAGACAGATTAACGTTTTGGTGAACTTTTACGAATTCTTTTCCGATGATTGGTTTGAATTCAAATTCTTGAATTGTATTATTACTTGGAAACGAATATTTGAGAATTTTAGAGCTATTTAATTCGTTTATTATTCTAATAGTAAACGAATTATGTAGCTCTTCTACAATTATATTATACTGTATAAAGCGACTCAAATACCCTTATTCATATTATTGTGATAAATTACGGCTCTAATTTGATTAAATCTGCAAACTCAAAGCCTTAATTTACGCACCATTCCAAAAAGCTTATTAGATTTTATCCAAATACATTCCCATCGAGAGCGACAGCGTGTTTTATGTACGACTCAAATATTGCGACGGAACAACTTGTGTCCGCAATTCAAGTTTTTCTCCTGAAACTTGTAACAAGTTCTGGAAGTGTTTTGATTATTTTTTTGTTACGTAAAAAATATATTGTTCTGGCAATAACAAAGGCAATTTAGTAACTCAAATATTGTTGTTTTAATATACAAATTAGTTCGGTGTGTTAATAATATTCGTGATGTTTTTTAGAAAATCAAATTTGAATGGAATATTACATGACTAGCGTTTGTTTGATGAAATGTTAATGAGATACATTTCGGTGGTCCCAAGTTCGTAGCTGTGGAAAGTGTAAAGGGTGCTACAACAGCTGGTACATAAAGGATGAGTGAGGCGACATGAAACACAGCTGCCACCGATCGCCTCTGACCAATCTCGTTGCTGGTTCTTTGTCCTGTGTTCCAACTTTACATTTATTTCGGGGTTGAGAGCCGAGCCTTTCACAGCTCTTATCATATTGACACAGACGGAACATTTAATCCTTCAATTTGGGCTGCCCTTTTCAATATCAAGCTCTAAAGACGAATTTGGAAAGTGAGTAACCGCGTTTAGTAATGTACCTATCTACAGAAAGAAATAGGGCATCGTTGGAGTTAAATCTCGGGGTATTTTGCTATGTTATGCAATGACAATACAATACTTAATGAATGATATGATAATATTGACAATACATAACAGTTTTGGTGCCCAGAACGAATATTCTATCTATCTATCTTTGTCAGTATTAAATAAGCTAACATTTATACGTTCAAAAACAAACTTATAGGAGAAGAAATTTGTCACTGAAAAAAAAAGGAAGGGACACCAACGCGAAAACTATTACCACGTATTCTGTACATCATTCTGGGGGCCTAAAATGGTTGCTTAAAATTCTTAAAATGGTCTTTATGGTTATGACCACAAAGTCCATTTTAAGAGTTTTATTTTTTTAATGTGATTTATATTATGATTCTGATAAAGCAGCCATTTTAGGCCCCCTGAGCCGCCCCATATAGAAATTTTTCATCGGTTATAAAAAAAAAAAAAACCTACAAAGGTGCAATAGTTACACGGTCAAAATGTATGGAACAGCTGTTTTTTTATTTTAAATAACCGATGAAAAATGTCTATGTTGGGGGACTCAGAATGATGTATGTACATGGTAAGCGTTTTCGCGTCGGTGTCTGTTCTACCCCGTATCCAAACAAGGTTTCAGGTAATTGATCACTTTGCGTAACCCATGCTTTCTCAGAATTAATTTTTGATGAATAACCGTTACTGCGGAAAGAAGAGTTAAATAATGTGTATTGCCATTTAATAAACAGTTTATGTATAACTTCAATTAAAGCACGTTTTTTTTTTATATATTTTTCAATAAAATATGATTTAATACGGATCTATGCTGGCTTAAACCCGACTTAAAGCAAGTTTGATATCTACTTCAGAATTTCTAGAGCTAATTTTATTTCAAACTCGTACATAAGTATACATCTCGCTTGCGACTTAACTCTTGTGAAACTTTATTCTCTTTCCTTCTCTTATCTATATTATACTATTTTAAATATAACGAAGTCCGTTAATTGTTTAAAACTTTCAAATGAAGAGTTCTCCGATTCGCTTATGTAAACTGTGCTCCATCGTAAAGTTTTAAACCTTATTTAAGTAAAAAGCTATTTATTTTATTGTAAGTTGGTACAGGTGCTAGCATTTATTTAGTACTTATGGAATGACAAAACTTGGAAAAGGTCGAAAGTAATTTAGGCGTTACATACACACGAACTCATGCTTACTCAAGTGATGCCGTGACGTCTGACAGGGGAGAATGGAAGAAGAAAAGGGTAGGAAGATACATAGGAACGCACGTTGGGGAACTTCTCCCGCCAGGAGCCCTGTATCCCAACTGTGGGGACATTGTAGGTTGGTTACGTAGGCAATACACACAAAAATGGACTCTGAGTGGGTCACTTAAAGCCGTAATTAAACTGTTAATTAAATGTTTATTTATTCGAAGTTTTTAGGATTGTATTTAGGAACATAAGAATACAATAAATAACTATGTCGCAGCTCATTGGACATCGAAAAACCATTTGCCTAGCTGTTAATAGGCAAAGTTCCCAAGAGTCTGGCAGCATTGCCACATTGATCGACAATGTTGCCACTATATTTTATCAAATACTATTTTGATGAAGGTACTAAATAACAGTAATAACGTTAACACCGAGTGTGATCCAATACATTAGTAGGTGTGTAGGAGTGGAGCCTCATTAATCGACAGAAATAGCAAGAAAAGAGAATCCCTCACTAATTGAAGGCTTTGTAACTCTACACACCCTGTAGAATACCGTCGCTTTCCCACAGGGTGTGCACGTACTTAATAAGTTTATTATTCGTTATAATTGAATAACTGAATTATGCTTTACATCCTTAATTGACTCAACAACAGTCTGTTATGGGTTGTAAACTAACGTTATAATAACATTTGAAGGTTTAACTAGATCCGGTTAATGATTGACAAATAAAATAATATTTTAAGAATTTTGAATCACTGCTGCTGTCCGTTCATGAATTCATTGTTGAGGTATAATAACAAGCTTTTTAGGAGTTACATTTAATTATTTTAATTAATATTAGCAGCAATAAAGTTAGTACTATTTAACTGTAACCTGTCACGCATAATACTAGTCAGAGTCGAACCAGAGGATTTTCAACCTTACAAAATGTGTTGTTAAGTAGACATTAATCGTTAGTTACTTATCTTCCGCATAGCATAGCATAATAGCATAGTTACCCTTCGTGTGCCGGAACGTAGATCCACGCGAGACACAATAGGTTTTTAGTTGTGTCTATATACTCGGCATACGAAAGGTTCCCACTGCTGGGACACTCGGCCTCGTTTCTATGAGAGGGAATAGGGAATTCTATCTTCCGCAACGTTCATAAATATACCTTCAGGAGACTAAACACGAGATTGTCAAACTAGTGGAACATAGTTATACTTGCAACAGATAGTGGTATATGGCCAATAGCTCCTAGATCTAAACTTGAAAAGGCTAGCTGGACAGTTGCAAAAATGAGCTATGAACTGAAATATCCTGGAGTCCTGGACACAGCGTCTATTGCGAGAAGGTTCCTTTCTCTGGATTTTTAATGTCTTTGTATGCTATATAAAGGCCGTCACAAGGCAGCCGAAAGGCATCAACTTGTTCTCCCCGTCATTGCGATATTTTTTTGTTCTACCTTGACCATACCTGGGAACCTTCTAGTTACGAAGATATTTGCTGTCAAAGTTCCAGATAGTTTTTTTTTTAAATACATATTTTTAATGTAATATTTTTACTTTAAACATCTCCACGACCCCTTACTATTCAATCCATCCATCAGCACAATGTTTTGAGTCCGTTACATTGAGTCCTACCGTAAAATGTGATTCTTCACCCCAAATTAAGTCGTTTCCCAGCAATATTCTTTGCGTAAAGTTACTTAGTTTGATGTACAGAATGCTTGGTTGACGGCTTCGTGATAAGGTACGTTCACACCTTGTATGTGTAACTATTAATGTACCACAAAAATCCTGTAAACACTATCTAAGTGTCAGTGAGAAATTAGTGCTGTCACATAAAATGAGACACGTAACAAACAATTATAAATAATGGATGTACATGGACATGGTGTTGTCACGACTCACGACCATACAATGTATGTCACGCTTCCTTAAAAAACAGGTCACATCCTGTTTTAAAACTTAGGGAATTAGAACACCACAGATAATACTACAACTATGTCGAAAGTAGCCTGTTCTCATAGTGCCAGTGGACTGGTATAACGACCCTTTAATTAGCAGCGGTATGCAGCGAGTTATTGAAAAACAACACAACACGTTGCTGGGCATGTGGGTAGGCGGGTAGATCACTGAACAAAAGGAGGCGACACAAAGAGCAATGGAACACATTTTGCAGAGCGCGTCGCACCGTGTCCCATATTTCCTAACGAGATGATATGCCAACGTTTATTCTTCATGCTTCACATGAATTGCGCCACCAATGCATTTTGTTCGTGTAAATACATGATGCTTTCTCTCTTTCTCGGTTATTTTATGCTTTTTAATTTTCCTGTCGTCGTCGGCTGAAACGGACCGTTTTTAATGAAGCAACTCGAAATGATTGAAGGGGTTAAAACCTTGTAAGAATATTCTTTAAATTTAATATTTTACTTTTCCGTCTTCATTATAATAAATGGTTATCATAATTAACCTTGTTTACTTAACGATGGAAAAGGAAGCTTGTAAACTTGTAGGATTTAATAAGGATGGGTAAATTAATTATGTAATCAGGTAGTATTTTTGGGATGCTAAAGATTCATAAGGACCGCTGATAATAGAGCAAATAAAGGCGCTACTTTTACCTTCACGTAACATATAAGCTTGGATACATAGATAGTGTGTATTTGTAGTCCAGGCTTTAGGGCTGAGATCCCAATTCTATGTGCGGCCTGTGTTTTAGGTTTTTATTTGTTCGTGCTATCTCCGTTCCACTTTCGGACTTTTTGGGGAGCCTTAACTTTTTCCGTTTGAAGGCAGCTTTTATCTTTGAAGTGTACGTCTTGGAAATATAGGTGCCTAACTATACGTGAGAATAGTTCAAACTTGGGTCTGTTATAACTAAATAAATCTTCGTAATGGCCAACCCGCAGTTCCACTGAACAAAGTGAGGAAAAGTATAGAATTTTTAAAAGTATTTTTGTGAGCAGGTTTTCTAAAATAAAAGGAAAACTTTAATAACAGGAAATTCAGTAAAATGTTAAATCATCAAACGCTCTGTGGTCAAGCTCCACTTGACTGGCTTCGTTTACTTACATGTTTCATGAGGTTTTTGTCAAAAATCAACAAATGTTTATAATCAACTAGCGACCTGCCCGGCTTCGCACGGGTGCAATGTTATACATATAACTTTCCTCTTGAATCACTCTATTTATTTAAAAAACCGCATCAAGATCCGTTGCTAGTTTTAAAGATCTAAGCATACATAGGGACAGACAGCGGTAAGCGAATTTGTTTTATATTATCTAACAAACCCTTTTGAACGTCTTTTTTCCCTCCCAAGTTACCAATATCATATAAAAGTTACAAATATAAAGCTAAAGATTAAAATTTGATTGTGCAGGACTGCTGCTATCAGATTCAGACCAGATTCTTGCAAAAGATATGCATATGCTTTCAGTAAAAAGTTGTTGTTTAGAAATTACAAACCGACACAAAAATTTTATTTATTTGTATAGAATTATAGATGAATAATACATGCAAGCAACAATCGACGAAAATAAAACATTTAACTAACGAAAATTTCAACATTTAATTGGCAGCCAAACCAAACCAAGTACCGGTTAAATGTAACCCATCGTAAAACCTTATACATGTTTAAATTTACAGCTCGTTTCCACAGTGACTGCTTGTTTTATAAAGACCAATTAAAAAGCTTGAACATCGTTGTGTCATTTAAATATTGAAGCATACTAGTCTCTCATTACGGTTAATTTTTTTATTATTATTTGAAACAATCGTTTTTCGTTTCCCTTTGTACCCGGCGCGAACGGTTTTATTTCGTTACCTACCCGTTTAATGTAAACCATTAATAACAAATCGATGCTGAAAGTTTTATCTGCGGGCCTTGCACTATATCATAGTGTATCACTGTAATCAATATTATAATAAAAATAGCTTTCAAACAGAAATTATCCCACATATACAGGGTGTAACAGGACCCTTAACGAAGCCGTCAACCAAGCATTATGTACATCAAACTAAGTAACTTTACGCAAAAATTATTGCTGGGAAACGACTTTTTTTTTTGGGCGAAAAATCACGTCTTACGGTAGGACTCGATGTAACGCACTTAAAACATTGTGCTGATGGATGGATTGAATAATACGGGGATCGTGGAGGTGTATCTCCAAAAATCTGACATTAAAAACGAAAAACTTGTGAAAAACTTTGACCCCCAATTTCTCCGTAACTAGAAAGTTCCCAGGTATGGTCTAGAACAAAAAAATATCGCAATGATGGGGAGAACAAGTGCCTTTCGGCTTCGTTAAGGGTTACCCTTTATATATTATACTGGGATAAAAGTATTATATTTCCTGGTCATGGTCTATCCGTATGATAAATATCATCGCAATACGGTCAGCCGTTACGGTGTGACAAACAAACAAACTCACTCTCCCATTTGTAATATTAGTTAGGATATATTCGAAACTCCGCTGAAGGCAAATTTTCTATTTGGACAGCCATTTGTGTCATCAAAAGAAAAGTTATCAAAACATCTAATTTTATAATCAAATCTCTCGAGTTATCAGACGATTCAATCGGAATTAAAAGGCTCTTTGTATTAACTTGTGCGGTAACGTCTACAACCTGAAACTTCGCCGCGAAAGAAGTAGAACCTCACTATAAAGTTACACTCTGTTGTCTATGACTCGTGTTTTAAAACTATCCGCTCCTAAGTCTGTGAGTAATGAGATAAGATACCAGTAGTAAGATACCTAATGCTCATTCTTTTATGTGGTTATCAACATCGTGCCTAACCTGGCTCTTAAAAAAAAAATCTTTCAAGAGTCACATATTTGACAGTTTACGGCGGACAGACCTACGGCGATACGAACGATGTAACCGATGTGGTATATACGATGTATGTGTGGTGATGTCGATGGCGATCATAAGTATGAGATCAGTGCTTAAGAGCAATATGGAAAAAAACAGTGATCAACTTTGCTGTAGCCAAGTTGGGTAAAAATAAGATGCCAAGAACACAACTCAACTATCCACTGCAATATAGTTTATTAGCTTTAAAATCACCTACTACTAGTTCTTAATAAAAATAATATAATATTTTATTTTTTATTTTCTGAATTTAATATAATTTATAATTATTTTATGCTTAATAATTTACTTAATAGTTCCGCTCAGGAAGCTACTTGCTCCAGGTAACTAATTCTGGTATTTATACACTCGAGAATATTCATTTTTGTTTGATATTACGTTCATTTAGTGACGGTACCTTCATACGAGCCTAAATTAAATGCTTGGCTTCCCTATATAACCTACTGCTCCTCATGATGTTAGGATTACTGAACAGTCTGTTCAGCTCATGGGCTTACCGTATTGTTGGCCCATAGGCACGCTACTGTTCATATAATGTTCAGACGCCGAATTAAAGACAGAACAAAAACTGAACCTGTACCTACATTATCAAAGAACACAAACATTAATGGGTTAAACTAATAACGCATCCAAAGCCACACGGAAACACAAAAGATTACAGTAAACTTTGTTTACTAACCCCCTACCGCCTGATATGTAACTAAGTCACGGAATAGATCCATTTCGCGAAGACCCGGCCGATCGCAGGAGACACGTGTATCAAACGATCTGAACATTCGCGCCGATGACGATAACCACGGACTGAACGCAAACGCAATTAGTAAGTAGCTACTTTACAGCTATAAGTACCTCATAAGCCATTTAAACAAGTGGTTTTATCGCTTCCGTGTTAGATATTGTCTCGAAAGTTTTATACATTTAGTTCAAAGGCCACGCGGACCGATAAAACTTTGAGATTAGGCCACCGCGTTCATTTCTCTGCTTGTGGTTCGAATTTCATAAATGTATTTAGGTACCTATGTTCATACATTGTGTTATCACTATTTGTGTCGCAAACTGTTACCATGTACCTCCATGATTTTACATCCACCAGCATACAAGGTGTAAACGGAACGTTCTCGAAGCCTTGACGGCTTCGAGAACGTTCCGTTTCCGTCATATACAGGGTGTAACAGGACCCTTAACGAAGCCGTCAACCAAACATTCTGTACATCAAACTAAGTAACTCTACGCAAAACAGATTGCTGGGAAACCACTTTTTTTTTTGGGAGAAAAATCACGGTTTACGATAGGACTCACCGTAACGCACTCAAAACATTGTGCTGATGGATGCATTGAATAGAACTGGGGTCATGAAGGTATCATAAGGAGGAGTAAAGTTATCATATTAAAAACAGTTTTTGTTAAATTGTGAATGAAATACACGTCCAGAACGATAAAACTATAGCAATGACGGGGTGAACAATAAGAACCTTTCGACTTCGTTAAGAGTCTTTTTACACCAATTAAAAGCGGTGCGGTATTTGTTTTATCCATCGCAGCATCATGCTGAGATAGGAGCCTTTTTGGCCTCGCACAGGTCTTTTTTTACTATTTAGTTTTATATTTTTTTTTTATTGATCCATTGCTTGTCCCAAATAAATATTTTTCTTTCTTTCTTTCGTTGAATTATAGATATGTAAATTTATGTAAGTTATCTATGAAAATATAAATTAGCAGTTCCACAAAAGTGCAATAGTTAAAACAATATCAATCAACCATTTGATTGGACAATAAAGTATACCGTATGTATTTATGTATACCGTCAAAATGTATGAGAGGGGTTTTTTTCCTGAATCTTCTACAGAATCCATGGTAAAAGTATGTGTTAAGATTTCGGGATTACACCGTGAATGCTTAACACGTTCTACTGAACGACCAGTCAGAGGTGGTCATCATCTGCCTAGCCTTTTCCGAACTAGGTTGGGGTCGGCTTCCAATCTAACCGGACCGGCAGCTGAATCCCATATGTTACATAGAGCGACTGCCTATCTGACCTCCACAACCCAGTTAGTACAGTTGTCAGACTTTCGGGCCACTGACTACTTATCGACTACACAAGATCTACAATTGATAGCCGAGACCAGTTTCCGAGACACGGAGGAAACTCGGTATATAATGGGTGGTCACGGACTAACCTAGGCAAGCGCGGCTTAACCTGAAGATCGGCCCTGAGCGGCTGTTATAATATAGCCACCAGTGAGTAGGTAGACCCGACAAGATCTTAATGATTTCTCCCCTTGCTTGCGGTGCGGACTTCAAGATGGCCGTTTGTATTAGTAAAATACCGCTAGTCACATTAGTTCAATTGAAAAAATATATTTAAATGGAGCGACTGTCTATCTGGCCTACATAATACTGTAACTGAGATAATACCGTCTGGTAAGACTTTCGTACTTTGAGCTGCTGACGAGCTCTAACGTGCTTTGCAACGGATTGAGTGGTGTTGATATGTACCTAATGGATAGTCGTGCATCCACGGAGTGACCTTGGCCAGTGCAGGCTGCGATTGACCTGTGCACCTGTCATCATTAAGCCACGCACCAAGTTTGACGCTAACCATACTAATTAGGTTCAGTTTACTAGCTCACAAAACACTAATTGTTCTAAACTCACAAAATACATTGAGAATCTTGTTAATACCGGATAGGACAAGGCAACATAACAAGAACAACATCGTCTCCATGTAAAAGGTTACCTTAGATCTGTCGTATGTAAATATGACCTAGCAAGGACCTTACATATTCATGTATTTATGTCTGAAACGTAAGCGTCCTTATTAAGTTTTGTAAGTGAAGTAGCAAACGCAAAAATAAGAAAGTATTTGTTGGAAACAAATTCTACGTTTGTTAAGAGTAAAAATGTTTAACATTTCTCCTTTCAGTCTATTCTTTGACGTCCAGAATCCTCTGAGATAAAGCCGACGGGCGTTGGCGGCTTGAGCCAGATAACTTTGAGAGTAATATAACATAGACTAGAAAGACTTGAAATATAGAAACGTTTGATGTCCTATCTAGTCTATGGTCTTACAAAGTCTTCTCTACGTCTAATTGGTCACTCGGGGCGATGCGCTTAACGCCGAAATAATATTAATTTCTGACAACTAAATGTTTTCTTTCTTTAGCGTATTTTCAAAATCAATTTAGAATTATATTATTTCAATACCTAATTAGTTATTTAGCGTTTTGAACTAGTTTACTTACAGAATTCGGGTATGCACAAAATCGAGACAAGCTAGGTTACTATTTCGTTAGTGATACAACAAAACTTTCAAAATAAGGCTTTTATAGCAAAATAAAGTTGTGCGGTATTGACCGAAATTACGTGAAATTCAAGAAAAATAATTTCATTAAATTGCACAACACAAGATACAAAGATTGTCCATACCTTTAGTCATCATCATCTGCCTAGCCTTTTCCCAAATATGTTAGGATCAGCTGCCAGTCTAACCGAATACAGCTGAGTACTAGGATTTTACATGGAATGACTGTCTATCTGACCTCCTCAACCCAGTTAATACTGGGTAATACGATACCCCTTGGTAAGACTGGTTCTCAGAGTTTGGGCCATTAACTACCTATAACGACTGTCAAAGATCTACAAATGACAGCTGCAACCAACAGCTTAACGTGATATCCGAGGCACGCCCGAAAATCGGTAATTAATTGGTGGTCACCCATCCACGGACCAACCTAGTTAGGGCTTAAACCAAAGATCGACCCGACCGACTCTTATTATTAAGCGACGAGTGCCTTTATGCCTTTAGTCAAATGTCCAAATAACATGCAATCGTAAGCCTAGTCTATGAAACACATCAGGAGATTGGAGATTCAATGATTCTAACAATATTATTCCTCAAGTTGGCCCTATTTAGGCAAGCTTAGAGAGAGGCCATTCTTCTGCAAGGACTTAGACCCGCAACCCTACTCCCTGCCAAGGGCAGTTAGCTTAATCAGACCCTCCTTGCTTGAGAAATTTACTAACTTCGATCGTTGGGAACACATCTCATGGAAAATTCAATTAAATTAGGGTTTTAAGATCAGGCTATCGAAACTTGAGTGAAAATGTAAACTTGAACATTCATGCAAGCATTCTCTGAAGGGGCAGGTATGCAGAGCAAGAGTTTGAACCCGAAGTAAAACACTCATGCGGAAAGAACATCAACATTTAAAGAAACTGACATTAGTCTAGACTGATGTACATGAGATATTGCTGAAAACTGTTTCAGCATTAGAAACTAATGAAAGGATTTTTTTTCCAGCTGCCTTAGCGATGGCATTGCGTGGCGGCGGGATGCGACGATGAAAGTGGTTTCATCGTTTCATACAACTAATTTACACAGTTTAAGTTACCCGATATAACCGTAAGCATTCCATTGCCACAATTATGTAAATAATTCTGGCCATTTCGGCCCCAAAATTATGAAAAATATAATTACTTTTTAATTAGCCCAGTTATTTCAGACCAGCTGGCCCTTTCGAATAGCTATAGGACATTCCGATCATATTGAATGCCCAGAAATGAATTCAGTTGTGAGAGAGAAGCGACGATAAAATTTATTTGCGTGTAAAAGCAATTAAATAAAATGTGTTTAACCGATTCATTAAACATTGGCACAATGGCTCGGATTGGATGAATGTCTACGGTATTTTATGCCTTACTTTATGTAGATAGGCAGTGATTTACTAAAGAAAAGGGGAGAGAGCCAGAGGCCGATGTATCGGCAATTCGGCAGAAGGGACCCGCCACCACCGAATTCCGTAATGAAATCGACCACGTAATGGTGAACCTTTTGTTCTGCATTTTAATCACGCCACAATTGTTTCAGTGAACGTTTCGTTCAACTTACATCTGTCCCTATCTTCGGTGACGTAATAAAATAGACCCTCAACTCGTGTTCTTCTAATTACTTTTTTTGTCCCTTTTGGTTTTGTTAATTAGTTTTTTTTTCACATATTGATTGTTTACCTATGTCGGGTCATTTTTAATTTTATTTGTTATTTATATTCTATGGTGTTGAGCTTATTCTAGTCACGTACTGCTTCGCACGACCAATTAAACAATTATTTAGAACACATTAAACATGATTGATGTCGCTGCCGTTATTACAAAACGCTTGGTATTTATTTTCTACATAAAACTGTCAACGGGCTATGTTAATGCGCTTATTTGAATAATAAAATTAATGACAACACATCGATACCTACAAACATCCATTGAAACTGTACCGTGAAGTCCTTCAAAAAGTTTTCCCAGTTGTTGAAACTCGCGAAAAAAAGCGGTAAACTTAATCACTTCAGTCCGCAGTGTTTATGAATTAATTTTATTAAAACTTCCTTCAGGGTACGCGTTTAATTAACTAGGTCCGTCGGCTTATTTGTTGGACTGAGTTTTGACAGACGAGTGACGTAAATTTTAATAAGGGGGTAGTGGATCGTCCGTGCGGCGAGATTGCGCGGCGCGTTCCGTGCGGGCGCTCGCCGCCATGGCACTGGCCGCGCGCGCTCGGGCGCTCCCGCCGCTCCGCTCCCGCTCGGTGCCGCTTGGCTCGATGGCGGCGCGCGTCGCTCCCGCGCTCCGACGCCCGGCGCCCGCCCAGCCCGCCGCTGCTAACTCCGATTTCCGTAGCGGGCTAAGCCGAAGCTTTCCTAGATTGTGTGGCCTTAGTGAACATTAATTACACCCAACTTAGTCTGATTAAACCTTGAGGAATTATCCGGATTGACAAAATTAACTTTTAACTTAGATTTATGTCGTTTTGTTCAACAATGTTAGGGGCGTGGGGCGGCGCGCAAACTTTCGTAATCCTTATAGGCAATATTGTTATAATTCTTGGATTTATACGTTCCCCACACTCACTTTCTTACGAGACCAAAACTTTGCCAATTTAATTTAAACTTAATTTAGCATGAAAATTTAGTTTTGCTCTATTAACGATGTTGTCTTAATTAATTGGTTTTTGTTGCCTGTTTATTGACTTGTGTTGAAGATAGAGCGATACCATACGTCATTCGATAAAAGCTAATGGGTTTGTTTAATTAAACTTTAAAGTGAAGAACATTTTAAACATTGCACATTTAGTCCTACAATAAAACACAAAAAGCGTATTGAAAAGGTAATAACGTTAATTACAATTTCATTAGTTCAGCGAGATCGAGCGGCTGAGTCGTGAAGATTAATTACAAAACAACTTTACTGGTGAATATCCTCTAAGAATGTTGATCAAAACAAAATTTGTAAACGCTTCGAGCACGTCGGGCGGCAACTATTAAATTAACAATGCCCAACGGAATAATTATGAGGGCCAAATAGGTACTTACTGTGAACATTGTAAAAGTATTTGTGAACCGAATAGAAGAGGCTAAAGTAGGTAATAATAAATTCTGAAGCAGTAATTGTCATCAATCTTCAAGCAGCTGAGTGTTCCACATTTTGATTCGCGCCGCACATGGCGTGAGTTGTGACGTAATTCGCAAAGCTTTCGGCACAGTTATTAAGAGCAGCTGCACACTACCTGACGGATCGCGAACTTGACCAATTAAAACTTTGACAATAATAGTACGAATTATTTTGTGTCGATAAATACGTTCCATTTCAGTATTGCTCAATTTTCGTTCTTTAGGTATAATAAATTAAATGAACGCGACCATAATATTTGCGCTCGGATAGTAATTAATTTATTAGGGGCCTCCCATTAAGTGTAATTTAAGGGCAATATTAATAGTTAGATTCTTTATATATTATCAACGGAATCTTATGAAAGGAGACGTGTAACATTTATTCGGATATTAATATGAAGTAAATAAAATAACATTTCCTTGTAGACAGCCGTAATAATAAGTTTTGGCAGAAGATGTGACTGTAGCCATATTCCTTGAGAAAAACACGAAAAACTACGTTTATTTTGTAATAGCGTGCTGTTGGTAACATTTCCTTTGAATGTAGGTACCTAGATAAGTAGGTTACAGTATATCATTTGTTTTGAATGGTATTCAAAATATAACATTCGAAATTACAAAGCAAAATATAGGTTATCCCTGTGGACCATTGTTAGCACATGTTGCGGAATGAGTTATTATTTTCCGACACGCATTATTTATCGTTGTCCCAATACCAATACAATTTTTTCACTGTCCGACGTGTAAATATGAAACACTCTCGTATGCGGAAACACTTGAGTTATATACGGAGGCGTAGACAATAAGTAGTCACCAGGTATACATACCTACCAGATATATTTTTTCATTTAACTGCAGACCAAAAGGTTTTCATTATTTAAAAAGTACTAACAATTTAAATTCATGAGCCATTTGTGAAAATATTTTCAGAACTAAGATTTCGGATTTCGTTTTATTTTTAAGTGTCAACGACCGCAAGATTAAGTACTGTAACCACAGTCTTATCGATTGTGAAGTGAACCAAATAGTTCAATGAACACTTTATTTAAAGCATTCGAATGAAAGGGCTCACCAAGTAGGATCACATTAAACATGTTTATGATTAAGTCGGCTCCTGTGTTTATAATAAAGCTGAGATTAATGGCGCGAGAGCGGCTGACGCACCCGGCCGCGCCTGTCCTACATCCTCGTTAGATTTTTTATATACACACACTCGTCCTTTTATTCGGAAGCCGACCGCACACGCCTCACGCGTTTTATTGCTTCTCTTTCCGATCTAACAGGGGCGAACATATTTGTACATTATTTGCTGTATAAATTATTTATATTGCTCAGGTTGCACGCGTAGGTGACCTTAATAGCAAAGGGTTAAATGGAAAGCGTTATAAACAACGCACGTTCAACGCGTAAGGCTGACCGATCTGTTGCAACCCATGGAAATATTAAATAAAACTTGCGGGCCGTAGAGGAAAAGTTCGGGCGGCGACATCCGTAGCTGCCTCGTAGCGCAGGGGCGCTAAACATACAAACTTTTACACTAATGCTCACTAGACAAATAGGGGATTCTTTGTTACCCCATCACGCAACCACAAAGTTAGTCGAGTTATTATGGAAACAAAAGGTGGTATCAGCTAACCTGATCCCTTTCTTTAACCCGTGTCATGCACTGCCCCGCGGTATATTTGCGTAAGTTATGACATGTTTTGTTAGGGAGCGTTTTGCTATCTAAGCAGATATATAATAAATTGTGTAGTTCAGCAGAATACATTTAGGATATTTTATACTCTCACAACTGAAATATCAACAGAACTTTTAAAGCTGCGTGTTTAAAGCCACGAATTGATTGAAATATTGCCCAAAAAATCAACATTGTATTTATTCCCGACATCTCGGTTTAAACTTATTCCAATAAAAGCAAACTGTTCGTACATGAGTAGCCAAAGGTATTTTTCAATATTAGACTCTTGAATCGTAGTTCGAAGCGTAAATATTTTCATACACGATACCGCCACACAATTTTCCCAAGCGAGCAATTCCATAAAGCGCAGGTACATTTTATAAGCTCGACGGCATTGCACATTTGGTTTTTAAAATATTTTAACTCGTATTTCCATTACTAAAGAGATATTTTATGGGTCAACTGTCAATAAAGAGTCTAATGTGAAAAAATAAATCCTTTAGCAACTTTAAACGCAAATAAGTGATTTTATTTCGATAGAGCAGTAAAATGAAATGGAATTCGTCATCAGTGAAGAAATATTATCTTGTATCAGCTGTAAAATAATAATAACTCATAGGCCTGCCTTATTACTGATTTACGACAACACCTTATTTGCTTTTGGGATCATTTCGGAAAGCCACTGTTTAACGTCGGTGTGGGTGGGGTGAATAGGTAAATACTTGTAACTCCACTCATAAAATATTGAAGTGATTATAGCAATCGCTGCCCCTATAATAATGGAGGACTAGTTATTATTACACAGGAGATTAATGACAACACTGTCAAGTGAACTCTGGTGCTTACGCTTCATTTATCAAGTTAAGGTTTGGTCAAATCGGCCCGGACAAGTTACGAACGCAATTCCGGGTACCAGACTGCGACAGATAATATTTAAGTAACTGGACGACCGAGCTCTACTCAGGTGGAAATAGAGAAAACGAATTTTCCCAAATATGAGACCTAGCTAGATCGATTTTTCACCCCCGTAAACCCCTATAATGTAACATCCATTGAAATTGTTTTCGAGAACTTAACTACAAATATAATATTTGTGTATATAATATATTATATACAAATATAGCTCATTTAGTGGTATAGGATAAGTTTATTTATTTTTCCTTAAAATATAACTTAATGAACAGTATTAAATGCAGTTCGAATTAAGCAAAAATATTAAAAGACTGAGAAGCAGTGGCCCAGTGGTGGCGGCCCCGACTTACGAACAGAAAGTCGTGGGTTCTAACCCAGGAGGCGCATTACTTTCTTGTAATTTATTTAATCACCACTGCTCTCAAAACGGTAAAGGAAAACATCGTGAGGAAACCGACATTTCCTAAAACCAAAAATTCGAAAACATGTAACATCTACCAACCCGCACTGGGCCCGCGTGATGGATTATAGCCCATTCCCTCTAATATAGAGGAGGCCATGTGTCCCAGCAGTGGGAACATTATAGGCACATTATTTATTTATTTATTTATATATTTAGCTTAAGTTCAGCCGAAACTTTATTAAAGCACACGCACAAGTAAGTATTCATAAAAAAGAGGGTTTGTATAACGAGATCATAATACTGACCCCGTTTATAAACCAGAAATCTTCAGCTTCAGATAAACAGAGTTATTCGCGAAAGTTTCATTTCAACATGACATCCAAGCCAACTGTGAAAACATTTTGGTACAAAGCGGGCAAAGGAGCACACTTCCTCCTTAATCATGCAATCCCGACGTGTGTCGGAAACACAACCGCGGGATTACGACTGCGGGGTACATAAGTACATTACAGCTACATTCTAATATTAACTGAATGTTTTCTACAATTGGTTAGAGCCATTGGGGGTTGAACTTAAAAAAACTAGGGGTCATGTGGGATTGAAACACTAGTGTTCGAGTGCCCAACTGAGACTTTCGGGGCATCACTAAACGATTGGTCGACTCTTCACGCGACCAGAGGGCTAGTCTTTTTTGGACTAAAGATTTAGTACAGTACTGTCATGCAACGTAGCAATGGTAACAGCTTTCTGGGCACTTTTCCCGTCGACAGCGATGCGGACGAATTTTTTTCTTTTTGATACTTGTAGGAACATATTTTTACTAGCTTTTACTTTTACTTTTATTATTTATTAACTTGCAATGTTTGTTTGTTTGCTTATGTCAAATCTTGCAAGTGAATCGTAAAACAGTAAGCCCCAATCGATTGAGCTAAAATTTTGCATACACGTTCAGTTTGAATGACAATGCATGGTAAGCTAAGTGAAACCATTGTATATCAAATATAGGGGACTCCCAAAGATGGCGGACTATTTATTTTTATGCCCCCCATGATATCGGTATCAATTAAAAGGGATTGTCGAGAAAAATACGAAAAAAAAGAATGACGTTACACCTATATTTAGAAGCTTAAAAAAAGTTTTTTTTTTATATGAACATGTTATTATTATGTCAGGTCTATGTGTAGTTTGTACTCAAAACAAATTAAAAATAAGTAATAATACCTATGTTTATATCTTTTCCATCAAATTATATTACGTCAAAACCTTTTAGATATACGAGCCACTTTTAAAGCAGCTTGTAAGGTAAAACCGCGCTCCAACAAAGTGAATTCATAAAGTAACGCATTGCGAACATCTAGCTTTCTATTCCATACTTTATCGCCTTTACATGGTTTAGCTCGCTAAAAGCCTTATTATATCGCTGAAAAAGTGATTTAATCTAAAGAATCGTGACCGCTAAACGAACAATCTCGTATTTCATGACTGCACGAGCCTTTTCGTAATAAAATTATTTTTACTTCAAGTTTGTACTTGTAATGTAACGAGGCCATTACTTCAATCAGCGTCGTAATATGGCCGTAACAGGGGCATAAAAAAAACATGTAAGACACTACAGCATCTATTAATTAACTTGATCTATAATTAGGTGCATGTTTGTAAGAGCTGTGTCGCTTACGCTGCGTGTTTGCAGCGATCTTTCACGGCTTAATTACTTGTGAAGTATGATGCATGTTCGGAGTGGCACCTGTGAGGAGCAAGCGGGCCGGAGGGGGCGGGGGCGGATAGTTTATTTCGAGAGCATCCGGCGGCTCCCAGCTGTCCACAACGTTAATATGACGACAGCGACACTTCTATCCAATCTTCGAAAATATAAATTAAATGTCAATATTGAGAAAACGACTTTTTATATTTTTGTTATGCTTTACACATCATGGGCGGTTTATAGCTCTGACGAACTATATTTTTGGTTGGTTTTGAAAAGGAGGGTCTAATTAAAATTTTATAGCCGTGTCGAATAACTCATTCGAATAAATTATGCATTATTTTTAATTAATAAAAAACAAATACATCCCAGTAGAATGTATTCTTGGAACTGAAGTTATAGGACTGACTGTGATCATTTTGTAATTCATTGAACGGATTCATAAGCCCGGATGTGTACATCTACATACGTTTATGAAAAGGGTAGTAAAACAGTCAAATGATGTTCATTTCTATACTCTGAGCAATATCCGGTTGGTCCTCGCAGTACACCCGATGGCTATATTTAACTACGGAGCAATCTCCGCTGAATGGAGCAAATTAGCATTTTATGATATTATTAAAATGTAACGCGACCAGTGCTCGGCCGAATTTAATTATATACGTTCATCATAATTATAAGGTCATAAAAGGTCCGTTGATGAACATGCTGGCCTCGTCACAGATTGCTACGATGCTCGTTGCTTAAATCGCCGCATTGGGAAAAAGGAATGGTGATTTCAGTATCCTCTTGGTCATGAGTTATAGAGGGAAGTCCTATGACCGTCAGATCTACGTCATTTTATAAAAGCTGGAACTTTGTCTATGGAAGTGAAGTACCTTACTATAGGTTAGAACAATTGTATATTTAAAAAATCACATTTAATAATAAAATGACACTTCTCTTACAATTTAACATAACTTAAAGGTGTCTGGCGGGGGTTTTCCACCAAACAAAGTGTCTGGCAGTGGAGGAGGTGAATCATTATACTAGCCCTTATGTTATATAAAAAAATCACGCTTTATTGTATGACGTAGCATATCAGCTATTTAGCAAAAGTTTGTTTCCTGATATCTGCAAAGCCTTTCCAAATATCCATTTTTTCTTACCGAGTAAGGTACTTCCACAGAAAAAGTTTCAGCTTTTATAAAACGACGTCTGGTGATCTTGGTACATTACACGTTCAGGCGAAAAACAAATGAAAGAACCGCCAAGCTAGCGAAGTTGTGCAGAGCACGTCATGAGTCCCCGCCAAGCGACTTGTGGAACGATGAAACAAGTGACGCGCGCGCGTGTCGCTTGTCGCAAATCCCATCAGCCTGAAGCAAAATTACTTTGAACGTGGCCTTTGGGACGAATGCTGCTGTTGCGAAGCGGAGAGCAGAGGAGATGTGCAAAGCAGCAAGCCGCTCACAACATACAGCACACCGCACGCCGCTGACGCCGCACACAGTACACCGCTCACCGCACGCCACTCACGTCTCTTCTCGTCTCCGCTGGGCTAAACTATTACGAAACATTTCCTCTCCTCTGTGCTCAACCGCTACCACTAGAGCTAAGCCGAGATGAGAAGTGTAAATAATTATATTCTATTGGTGGTTATTTTAAAACACATCTCCTCTATTCTCGTCTCGCCTCCGCTTCGGTGTAATCCGGCCTTTAAGCGTCTCTTCAGAGGTCGTCAAAAAGTATGTCCACGAAACAGAAAAAATAAATGTTACAAAAAGGTGCAATCGGTGCATTCCCCGACTTTTCTAGGAACTGTTACCAAAAACTTAAAATTGTAAAGCGATTTTGGTTTTCTCCGAAATGGAGCTCATGCTTTCGTTGGCTACTCTGCTCGTAGCTTTCAATTTTGTCCTTAAACTACAAATCAACCCATATTAATTTTTGCACTATACTCCTCTACGACCTGTCTACAATGGAGATATTTGGCTGGTATAACGTGTGACGTTAAACGAGACACCAAATAAGATTTTGGTCGCTTACATTTCAGATGAAAACTCAGTGTTCATTGTATACAATAGCATTGCAAACTTAGATATGAGACGACCCACAAGACTGCAAAGCTCCTAGGCCGCTTACATGCATGTCTCCAAATAATAGCTTAAATATTACTAGGTACACAGTATCAGGGAAAACTATTACGTCTATAATCTTTGGAGGAGATCCCTAAAGCTGTAGTTGGGTCGTGCTATTATACAGCACGTTTATGGCGGTCTTAGGAGCCTATCCTTATTGGGCATAGTTCCAATCTCGGGTACCTACTTACCTACCTAGTCGAAAATGGTTAAAAGGAGTATCAAAACAAATGCTTTCCCGGGCAACGAGATAATAGAAGGCAGTCTTAGGAAATATTTTGCGATTCTTTTATTATTAAAAACACCCGTTCGTGCCTGTATGATCTTTAAAATAATAATGAGGTAACACCACCTATACAAATATTTAAAAAAATCATTGACGTTCATAGAAATTATGAATAACTAGCTTTTGCCCGCGGATTCGCTCCCGTTATGTACGGAAATTTACCCCCGGGCCGTTTTAAATGTAGCCATGACACTTGGGGATAATGTAGCTTCCCGTTGGTAAAAGAATTTTCAGAATCGGATAAGAAGTTCCGAAGATTCCTCTTTATAATATTAAGTATAGATTGAGAAGCAAACAATCTTAATACCTATTACAATCTTAGTTTAACATTGAAAGTGTATTTTTGTAAATGCACAATTACATTAAACTAAGCTGAGAAGTACAAGTTTCCTTTGTGGAAAAGATGATTAAATGCAATAATTTATTCAAGACTAATTTCATAGGACGGTGACTCGACTACCTGTGCGAGTGTGCGTCTCCTGCAAATTTGTACGGACGAAGAGAGTCAAGCCAACCCTTTAGTCACATCTCTTTTGCTTAGTCTGTGTTCATTTAATTAATTAATCGTGTATTCTGAATCCTGACTATTAATTAAGATTAATGTTCATTTTACCTTAATTTACATACACTAACAGCGGAATATAACTTTTTCTAATTCTGTTTTGCTGACGGCATGAAGTTGCAATGCAAATAAAGCGAATTACGGACCCTTGAAATTTGATTTGTGTTGGGTTTGTTTGTTTAGAAATTGTTTTCAATTGTTGTATTTGTTTTTGTTTACTTATTAACTACTATTGCTTTCTGTTTTTGATAAAGAGATTTAATCTTGAACATGAAATAGTTCAAAGAAAATTAGAAAACATATATTTAGAGTGGACATTGAGAATATTTTCATACAAAACATTTTGACCACGAACATTTTTGATTTTGACACACGAATGCTACCTGACAAGCGGGCGTATGACAACAGACAGACCGATTTGTTACTAAGTAGTAACAAGTATTAGATTACGATTTTATTCGTCTTGTGATCTTGTCCCGTCTATCGCTCGAAAATATCTGATTGTCTTTGAAATAGTTACAAAACGATTCGTATTTATTCTCTTGCACAATTTGATGGTCCTTTTAAAATAAAATTAATTAAACCTTCGTGTAATTTGCTAATTAGTATCGTTTGTATGTAAAGTATTTGCGTGGCTGGTTAAGTGTACACAACACGCCAGATATCTGCATTTAGATAGCCATCTTGTTCCGTTCCCAATGTTCTTGATCGCGATTGGCAAAGCACCACGAAAGACGAGTCTTTATGTACCCTCCACCACATTACAACGTTACGTATCTACGCTATATGTACTGACGAGAACGTTGTTAGTGAAATTCGTTTTGATATTTAATTAAATAAATCTATATCTATAAAAGAAAGTCGAGTTAGTTACACTATTTATAACTCAAGAACGGGAGAACCGATTATGCTGAGAATTGGTGGAGAGGTAGCTTTGAACCAGGAAACGGACATAGGATACTTTTTTTTAATATTTTATTTTTTATTTAGATCTAAGTCCTCGCGGACGAAGTCGCGGGCACAGCTAGTATTTAATACAAATAACTGGCGTAATGTGGGTGTACTATTAGGTACGTACACCTCTGCCTAACCGTTCGCGGATTACAGGTGTGATGTTCACATTCGAATTTATGTCAATTTAGCTGTGAAATTAGTGTTTTTATTTTAACATAATCTGCCAGTAACATCTTCAATTGCGGTGGAGGTTACATCTCTACAGTACCCAGCTTAAGTAATATCTAAAATCGAAAGTACGTCCAGAATAAAATACAAAAGCTCGTGAAAGTTTATATCAAAAATGTTCACATCCAATTTGTAACAATTGTTACAGCACCACCATTCAACGTCCAGTCCGATCGTTGAAATAAGAATATGAGCCTTTTCTGAACGTCCAATACGACGCGAAGAGAGAAGATAGCTTGACTTAATGTAATATACCTATCGGCGAAGGCAAATTCATATAAAATAATACTTTGTAGGCAAAACGATCGAAAGTCCCTCGGGTGTCGTAAAACTGCTAAGCCTTCGCCTAAATTGAGAAACTTGTTGAAAAATCTCGCATGAGGGATACGCGAGTGAGAGTTATTTTTCAAAATCTAATTGGACCCGCGCCATTGCTTCTATACACGCTTTTTAATTAAAAGAATATATAATGTAGAGTTTATACTAGTTTCATTTCCTTTTGTGGTAACGAACACGAAACGAGAACAGGCAGTTAGCTGATAAACGACGAAAAAATACATTGCGAATCGAGAATTTCAAGCAATTGCAAGCTTCCTTGAATAAAACCTACAGAGAACATCGGCCAAGTTTGCGCAAACAAAAGCTACACTATTGACACGTTTTAATTCACGAATGTAAATCTCAAGAACAGCTTTCTGTACGTCATTGATGAATATTACATTACGTGGAGTAGATCCATACGAATCTGAGACATTTTTGTAGAGAAACACATTTCAGTCGTGGAGTTAGTTACGCCCCTGTATCCGGCAAAACCCCAAGAAAAGCCTCTCGGATCCAAATCTCCTGTCTGTTCTCTAAAATACGTAAGAGGGAAACTGCAACCTTTGTTGTCGTCACGATACACGATGTTGAGACTGTTCTGTTACATACTGATAATTCTGAAACAAAGCCTATTCTAGGCGTGAAATATATTGTGAAATTATATCATAGTAACAATTAACGTTTGATGCAAATTACTCGAGAAATCTTGTTTAGTTTGAAATAACAAAGATAAGTAACACTGTAGAAATACATAGAGACGTCTCGAGATGACTAGCTGCTTCAATTCCGCTAAAATAACTGCACATTAAAGTTTTATCATTACAGATTGAACGAAGGAGCTGAGGTAGGATTTATAGAAATCCCCTAGAGCTCATGAGTAGAGCACGTCCCACCGATTCTACTAGATTCCTCCGTCCTGTAATTCCGCAATAAGACGATCATAAATGTCCAACTTAAATTGAAACAAAGAAAAGATAATGTAAAGCGCTAACGTGTTCTACAAGAAGAGGGAGCGGCCTTATCATGGACCCGGGAGAGGTCAGACACCTTCCGGCCTACTTGTAGTAAGAAAAGGTTAAATAAAATATTTAGACAAACTAATGGAGCCCAAAAATTTAAGCAGAATGAAGAATTAATATTTCATTAGGTTTGTTGATCTCAAAATGAGTAGCGAGCCTGCTTAATTAATGTAAAAGAAAAAACAGTTTGTTTGTGTGCTGAAATAAAAGTGATATCAAGAGCTAAAAGCACCATCTATCCTTTTCATGAGCGAGTGACGTAATAAGCAATAACAACAGGAAATGTTAATTGAAATGGTGGTTACATTCATTTGCTGCAGTTCAGAGCTGTGACTGCAATCTGCGAGCGAGCGAGGCGTGTACTTATTAATTACATCTCTAGACTACCCTCCGGAGCTCAGGCCACAATGCACGCTCAGCCAAAACCAACAACAATAACTTCTCAATTACGTTACAATCGATAAATAACGCCAAAGTCTCGGGTCATAAACCAAGTTATAATAAATGATCCATTCAAACTCCGGCCTAAACGCTCAGTTTTACATTCATAAACAATTTGTAATGCTTAATGTTGACATTTGTATAGTCAAAAGATTCACTTTGAGAGAACGTAGCGAGATAATACGAAGGACGCGTTCTACATTATCTCAGTTTAGCAGGCACATTTATCAGGCTGTGGTCACATTCCGCTAACGAAAAAATATACGGATTATGTACCTTAACGAAAATATTGCTGGATTTACGATACGGCCGCCACCAGCGTCGTGACAGAAATAGAAAATATCTGATAGAACCGCCTTGCACATAACATACATCATGTGATGACAGCGACATGACTAACTGTTAACAAACATTCTACAGAAAACATTGCACGGAAAATACCATAAGTTTTCCCTGTCCATCTATCAAATCAGAAAGATTGACACAGAGAATAAATAATTTAGAATTTACTCACAAGTTCACACGGTTAGAAAAACCGGTTTAAAAGTTTTAGATGATTCCTTTACAGCATTAATTTTTATTAGTACTAGACTAGCGGGTGCGCAATATTCAACCATAAATGTTTAATTTTCATTGAGTTAGACGCGAAGTTTCATTAATTATGAATCAGATTCAGAAATCGTGAGCCCTATTTTTTTTTCGTCTTTGGTTTTACCCATGTCAGCAAGCTCCAAGGTCTTTGTTTTTTTAACCGAGTTATTTTATCAAATACTGGAACGGTTCGATATATTATGAGTATGTTCTGTGCTTGTCGAGTTGTGTGTGTCATAGAGACAAATATTTGAACTGCGAAACTTCATACGGCATGTTTTGACGCGCTGTCGTACTTAATATGTCGAGCTTAAAAACTTTCAAAGAAATGTTTTGGCATGTTTAATCATAAATATTTATAGAATATATGTGTATGGTCCAAAGCTGAAATACAAATTCAGTACCTACCTACTGAAAATGAAATGAGGAATGTTGGCAAAAATCAAAGAGATGGGCTAATTAAAAAAAAATGAACATTTCTTTGTCTTTTATTACATTAAATATTGGTTTTGTGTTTGGAGTTAACCTTTGAAAATTTTACCGTCATATTAAAATCTTTGTTACCACGAGGTAAACAAGACCATAGCCAAAGTATAATATTACAGTATTATGAAACTTTGAATTAGCCATTGTTAAACATAATAATCTTCTGATTAAATTTCTGATCAGCATCGTGTCTCAAGTGTTAATTAATTACTGAAACAATATAAGTTCTGATAGAAATGAGATCGGGATGTCGGCCAGGGCGGTTACTATGACGTCTTAAATCAGGAGTAATTCCTGAGTGGGAAAGAGACAGAGCTGAACAGGTCGTGTAGCGCCATCTCTTTCCCACACTGGAGTTACTCCTGCTTTAAGACGTCATGGTAGGCCAGCAAGAGAGAGAAGTGGCGAAAATTCGTGAGGCGAATCACATCTGCCTCCACAGAAGTCGATACGCGATGACCTCGGCTGCTACGCCAAGACTGTCAGAATGAAAAAGATTATGAGCAGAGCTAGTAAATTTAATTTAATATGCCTGTTCTTTTACAAAGTTCAGTAACATCATTAAAAGTAGAAACATAGTAATACCGACTAGTTGAGTATCAAATAACCTTATTTCTAAATACTACTCTGATCCAAGTCAATGCGTTTGTATAAATTAAAGTATTGTCAGGACAACGTAAACATTGCACAATAGAAATCATTGATTAAGAAAAACTCTAATAAGAGCAAGGACAAAGATCAAAAGATTTTCATTTTAGTTTAGTTTATTGTGTTAAAGAATTTCTGAATCAAGGGCAATGATGTGCCATCCTAAATCATGATGGACGCTTTGATACCCAACGAATACTCCTCTAAATATAATCTACGTATGACATAGTTGTGACAATAATATTTTCACAACAGCACGACTATGCTCAAGTCTTAAATAATTTACGAGTCGCATCTGGAAGCCAGAGTTCTGCAGCTAGGTCCCATTTTCTAGAAATTTTCTTCTTTTTACAGATTCTTCTAGTAGACGTACATAAAACCAATCTTTTCTTGTCTCTACCTTTCTGTTTCATAAAGTTCGTTTCAAATTCCTTTGCGCATTGCTACGAGATTCGCCGGCCGAATGCTTTGAAGAACTAACTAAGTAAACTTATTGTTATTCTTGGAAAGGCAAGGGATTATGTTCCTGTCTCATTTATAAATAATGTATAATTAATAGCCCGGATGTAGGGGAGAATGATGGGGAGCTTTAGAAGGCGTAGATGAATCCTTCTGGTTATATGTGACCCTTTGGATATCCTTCAAAGTACGTACCGTTACTTGTACGTATTATGGTTTTAATCTTTACCCAGTAATAGCTGTTATTTCTACCTATGAAGATACTTAATTTTACGCCCGGAGGGCACAGTTGGGCTATTTAAAGTTTTTTTTACTAAAGCACTTGTAGACAGAGGCTGAAAAAAACAAAATAAAGAACAGTTAAAGAAAAATATTGCAAGAAATCCCACATCTATCTTAAAAACTTTCACGACTTTGTAGATATATTTTTGTTCTTAGACAACTTTGTCATACTACACTATTCCCCTAGGTTTTGCTTCTGGTACTGATATAACAAATAGTAAGTATATGTAACACTAGGAGACATCGGAATAACTCAAGTTTATTTGCCTAAACTTGTAACATAACATAACAAAACGCCTGAAATCCCTGAAGGGCTAGGCAGAGGTGTACCTAATAGTACACCAACATTTCTTCAGTTATGTTTAAGTCCCAGGTAATAGAGAGTGAGCCTATTGCCATCAACCGAGCACAAATACAGACTCCGTGACTGCTACTGACAAATTCCTGATGAAAAATACCAATAACAATTATCCGACCCGGGAATCGAACCCAGGACCTCATGCTCAGCAGTAGCGATTGCGACCACTAGACCAAAGAGGCAGTAAAAGAACTAAGTAACATGTGGATAATACCTCCCTTTATTTTAAAATCCTGGAATGATTTTCAAGTTTCAAAATAAAACTGTTATTTTGAAACTTGAAAATCATTTCAGGATTTTATAGGGAGTTATCTATAGGTACTACTCGTAATATTATACAGAGGTAAAGTTTGTGAGGTTGTAGGGGGTAATCTCTAGATCTACTGAACCGATTTTGAAAATTCTTTCACTAATAGGAAGCCACATTATCCCCGATTGCCATAGGCTATATTCACAACGTGCCCGTGGGGGAATTTCCGACCAAAACGCGAGCAAAGCCGCGGGCAACAGCTATTATCCATGTCACTTACTTCCTTGAACTTTAAACAAAAAAACCCTACCTATTCTGATCCCTGCACACTACCCAGACACGCTTCAATTACCAACAACGACTGTAGTCTAGTCTCAAGTGCGTAGGCCACCCTATGACACCCCATGGGGTTAGCAAAAGACATAAAAGGAGAATGAACAGAAACCGTCTAATTACGTCATACTCGTTGGTTGCAAAGTGGCTGGGGTGAGGTGATTATATCGTCTCACAAAACTTTGTATTAACTACCGCAAAAAAGTAAGCCATTAAAAGTATTACTTGTAGGTATTTCTACAAACGATGTTGTTCTACGTTGATTGTTTTAGTCCAATCCAAAATAACACTAACTACAATATGTACGATCTAAAAAGGAAATTATAGGATTCACGAACATTGTTTTTCTATATAATGTTAGTGGTCGCACACTCGACTGCTGAGCATGAGGTCCTGGGTTCGATTCCCAGGTCAGGCAAAGTGTTAGGTATTGGGTTTTCCCATCAGGAATGTCTCAGTAGCAGCCACGGAGTCTGGATTTGCGCCCGGTTGATGGCAATAGGCTCGCCCCCTATTACATGGGACTTGACCGTAACTGGCGAAATGCGGGTGTAAGTACTATTAGGTATGTACATCTCTGCCTAACCCTTCGGGCATTACAAGCGTGGTGTTATGATGTTATGACGCATTTATCGGCCTATATTTTTTGGACAGTTTAAATAAAACACGAAGTTAATTAATTAAAATTATCGTAATGAAATGTCTCGAAGCTCTTCTCCGAATACACTTAAATATATGACAACTCAATAATATCGAATTAACACAATCATTTTCAATTAACTTTCAACAGTTAAGTACTCACGGGCTTTTTTCGTTCGATTCCTAGAATTTAAACGACAGAAGCGTTTTATTTGAACGCGCTATTGTTACTGAAAGTCTATAAATTATGTTATATTTACTTTAATTACTTCTGTCAAATATTAAGGAACGTTACAATAAAATCGGAATTATATTATTATTTATTTATCGGATTGTCAAGATTTATTCCGTTAGGCTCGTACATCATGTGGGCAGAAGATGGGTTTCGTGCAATGAAAACTCACTGAGTGCGATACACTATTTCTATTAAACTAACAAATTACTTGATATTAGAATTTAACACAGGGCACAATGAATCGGGTAGGTACAGTTCCAGGACGTCTCAACTCCGCTGCGATCAGACATTGAATGTCGTCCTCGCTGCGAGCTCAAAAGATCAGGGCTCTGTAAAACCACGCTGTGGTGTGGGTAGACTGGTTTAGTTCGCGTGATGTTACCACTGGCGTACTTACGATTCATTAAATGTCCGTACCAATGACCGGATCCGACATAGTTATTTAGCGACCCTATTAAGTTTAAGCAACAACAATGCTGCTCGTGTATGATGAGACGAAAGGAATATGTAAGGATTTAATCATATGTTTAATATGTAATGAAAGATTTCTGCCTACCGCCATGAAAAAAGGCGCGAATTTAATAGTACGTATGTTATTACACTGCAGCATTATTATGCTGCTCCATATTAATTGTCCCTATGTATAAAATAAGTTATTCTAATAAACGAATTATGTCACTCACACAATACATTTATTCATAAACAATTTACTTTGTGTTGAATAAATGCATATGCAATTTACATACAAATATACAAATTATTAGATAACGTTCGAAAAAAATTAAATACATACGGAAGTCTCGATGTTTCGACATGTCAACGAATCAGAGTCACTAGTTTAAATTATGAATAAAATATAGCTAAAATAAAGTAAACCGACGTATTATTACGAGTACATGGTTCCTACATAACTATGAGTATAATAATAAATGAAGCCTAACAAAAACTAGGAGTCCCGGTGTATTCTGAATGTTTGTGAGGCACAAAATGTTACACAATGAATTTACTATCTTGTTAAAAACTCGGGTTCTCTTCTACACAATAGACTTTATTTTTATCACACAGTTAGCAAACATTACCAGCGGTGTTTCATTGTGAAATATGGAATAACTTTCAAAGGGTTTGTGAAATGTTTTTGTAACTGAACGCACCCTCCCTCTATGTTTGTCTATGCAAGTATCTATAATAGCTATGGTCTAAAACATCTCATACCGTGATTACCAAAGTACTTACTTAGCTGCAAATCAACATCATGGACCTTATCGGTAACAAAGACTTAACTAAACAACATTAACATAAACTTACGATATGAGTGAAAATCATTGCATTCTGACGTAGTTTTGACAGATCAACTGTCAGTTTACTAAACTTGTACCAATCTGTGCATAATCTTCCCCATGACACAAAATGGCATGAGTATTTCCTTTGATATTGTATTAAATAGATCCGCCACCACAGTCCTCATAGACGGCTTAGCTATGAGTACTATAACTAAAGCCCATGTAAAGCCTGTGCCTTCCACTGTCATACCTATATGACGGCTTGATTGACGCCGTGAACTGATTGATTGACTTGTCTGCGCTACGTTTCAGAAGTTTGAATCCAGTTACTATTTTAGAACAACTGCAAAATACTTGATTCACGTCAGATTGTTCGCAGAGTGTATGAAAGATTTGTGCTTGTAAACAACCTCACGTGAAAGAAAATGGCGAAGTGCTGGACCAACAAATGTCATCATTCTTCTGCTCTTAGCCCAATGTATTTGGGATCGGCGCAGCACGTCTTATTCTTCCATACTTCTCTATTACTCCTCATCTCAACAGTCACCTCCTTTCTAGCCATAACATTTTTGACACAGTCCATCCATCGATATCATCAACACAATCTTGTCTCATAAAGCCATTTAAATTCATACTCCACATTTTCCTCACTACATTTTCCTCATTCGTCAACAAATGTGAAATTTGGGCATGTCTTTTTCCAAGTCTTGTACGAACAAAACATAAAGAAACCCTTTCTCTCGTTCAATCAACTGCTTATACCCTTTGTTATTTTGTAAGCAAGGTTTAATAATCAGAATATTCTTCGCATATCAAGTGTCAGTAGCTGCCTTTATCATTATAGTTCTGTTATCAGCGCCCACGCTCCCTTTGTTCTGTACTACCTGCTACGTTATTAAATAAGTAGGTATGCCTGAAACGTTATTATGTGTACAATGTGTAGATAAAAACATATAATTATTTAGGTACGTTTCGACGTTGCCTGTAATAAAGGTAGGTGGAAACAAGTATACACTAGTAATAGTTATGTACATTGTACAGTCAACAAAATATATAATTACCCAGCTATGCAGGCACCTAACATTTTTAACCCATGTTGTTGTAGTGGTCATGTTTTTGACATCGAAAATAATGAATATTGCCTGTGTTTTAACAATGATTTATGTTTCATAGTATGCAGTCAGTATATTGCTGTGGGTACATAATACAGATTTGTCTATAATTTCACTCAAAATGTGAAAGCATATTTTTAAATTCAGCCGTAGCTCTCGCTGAAAAGTGCAACGCAAAAAGTTCCTGCTTAACTTTTATTTATCTCCTGTGATAACATCTTTTCGTCGCCGTGATGGCCCGCAGTTTTTAAATACACTCTATCTTTACACCAGTTGGCTTTATTGCACAAGTTGATTTCCAGTTTCCCGCAAGCTGTCTGTTTGACAGTTTTCGAAGTGGGGTGGCTGGAAATGTTTACCTGCATTCGGCCAGTCGTCAATTTGTCCATTAAACTTTTCAGTGGAAGTTATGCATGTTGCAAGAATAGTGTCCGACCGAAACCGGGTTTTCAGCCGAAACCGAACCTTCGGCCTTGGTCCCACAGTTTTGGCCGAAACCGAAACTTATTTAAGACATAATAGATTACAGTATACATATAATAGATTAACAATTTAAAGCGTGAACTAGCGATTTCGCTGGCGGCGAACGCCATACAACTCACGAATACCGAGTTTAGGCCAATAATTGGCTAAAACTGAGACTATGGCCGAAACTAGATTTCTTGGCTAAATCCGAAACCAGACCTTCGGTCGGACATTAACATAGAAATTTCTGATCTCCGATTTTGGTATGCACCCAAAAGTGGTACGCCTTTTCAATGTGAGACGAAGTCAGTCAAAACTTGAAGACGAACAATTTAATGGTAGCTATCTACGTAGCTACCATGAAACACCGACTTCGGGCAAAGAGGTCTACTTCGGTAAGCACAATAAATGTGTACCCAAAACGACGTCTATGCATATCTACCTAATCGACATATTTTCCAATAATACATCATTTCAAAACAATAAACAGACGCTGTGAAGTGCAGCTCCTATGCAAAACATTTGATTGACAGTCCAATATGGTTTGCATGCATATTTAGTTACCGCTTCCATTTTTATGAAATACGACCCGCTGATACCGCTCGAGACCATTGACATGTGCTAGGTTAGAGAATGACACTGGCTGAAAAGTATTATTTTAGATACGAGTATCGTCTAGCAGTGTTAGGATTTTTCCGAAGTGAAGAATTTCACCGTTTGTGAATGTCTAGAAATAGAGAAGTATGAGAAACGAAGAAAAATAAATTGGGACAAGACAATGATGATGAATATTATTATTGAAGAAACACACGAGGTGAACTTTAAAACCCTAGATTTTATAAATTTATTAAAACTCATAAAATAAAAACACCCTACAAATACAAAAAAAAAAATAATGATTCATAAAAAAAAAAATTGGATCCCGCACTAGGATACCCTGAGTCGCAGGATCCAGTCTCTTTCGACAGATAATACGAATTATAAAAATAAAATAGAAGAACATTGAACAAATGCAACGGTTAAAGTATAATTAATTAAAGTAAGGACAAAAAGGTAACCAAGTGTATGTGTGTGTGATGAGTGTGAGTGTGTATGTGATGATGAATACTATAATGGTTGAACGATAAGAGGTTTTCCGTTTCAGCATAATTAAGCTCAAGCAACCAATCCTGAACCTGTTTTTTAAACCCATACTTTGTCAAGGGGAGGATTTTAAGCTTATTTACAGAGGCGGACTTAATGCCTTGGGCATTTCCTACCAGTCAACCTTAGGGTAATGCAAAGAAAAAGCATAGTTGGAGTGTAATGTTACAGAAAATATTCGACTGGATAGTTAGGTATTCTTACATCTTTATCACAAACCTAGGAATGGTTTACAAAAAACTAAATCATCTATTTAAGTTTCGAATATAACCATCATAGTAGTTTCGTTTGTGGTACGCTAAAGTGCATTTATTATTTTAAAAGCACTCTAACCGAAAAATCCTCACGCCTCTCACATGAAATTAATTAACAGCTGCATAAAAAAACGAATCTAATCTTATAAGGAAACCCGAAATTAATATACCAGCCGGGCGTGACGAAGTATCGTATCTAGTGCGTGTTAAGTGATCAATGACGGGAAAGAGAGAAGTGACGTCAGGGCGTGACACGTGACTCACAAGTCACGTGACACTACACCACCGCAATTTCCGAACCAAATATAACTTGCCTTCCGGTGATAAATTGGATGTAGGTATGTGGATATATGTATACTTGTATCAGCCGCAGATACTTTTTTCCTACGTAATACCGTTATTTTTTTTAGGTTGAAAATGCTTTTATATTATTGGAATATTGCTTTGAGTTGCGACTGCAAAATAACGCATACAAACATATTAATCAAGTTTCCGGATGACAGCTACGAAGCGTCCTATTGTTGATTAAGTTAGCTAATATTTTATATTAATTAAATATTTACATGTTTTTATTCGAAAAAGAAACGAAAAAATACAGATTTTTAATGGCTTTTTGAACAAACTTCTCCAGATGTGTTTTCTTCTACTGGTAGAGGCAAATATGGTTTCCAATCTATTCGTAACTAAGAAACCTATTTACCTAACCGTATTATATCCAATTTTCGCTAACCGAACTAAACTTTCCAAACTCAGTTCCATGTATCAAAGTTTAAACATTAACCGGAGATCAAAACTCGCACAGCAACTACGCTGCGACACGGACAGCGTCAACTTTAATATATGTAACAGGTCACCCAACTAAAAGCAGGATTATCTGTCGTTAGGGCCGCGCTTACCGAAGAGCCCCCGTGTTTTAAACTAAGCCACGCAATCTCAAATCACTTAGACACATGTTGCTTGCCCCATAGAAACAGGGAACTACATTGAATAGGTATTAAAATGTCGCTTCGGCGTCATTGACATGTCTTAATTACTCTACTTACCTTTTGGCACGGATTAGTGTGTAAATGGAATGCTTATCGTGAATGTAAATTGTTATGTTGAATCTAGGCATTTTTGAATTTTGATATTGTGTGAAGCTCCACTAACCCGCACTGCCCGTGGGCCCGTGTGGTGGATTATGGCCTATTGTGTCTGACAGAGGGGAGATCCTTGTCCCAGCATTGGGAACATTATAGGCTAATTTCGCTATGCTATTGCTATTGAAACTTTGAATAAAATTATATTTATTAATAATACTTCGTCAAGGTCGAACTCAACATTTAATTAATGTCACTGCACATTAAATACATCTATCCGATGTTTTTGACACCGCCGGTTTCCTACTCACTCATTATTCCATTCACTAGTCTATAAAAACGCGATAATTACAGCTGGTTTTCGTTATTTAGTATTATACTATGTATCATTATTCATTACGTCAATGGAGCATGAGTATTATGCCAGCAATCGGTCTAACTACTTGTATGACCAGTATTAATAGCCTCGTCTTAGGCTCACTGTTGACATAAGCTAAATTATCTCTAATACGGATCAGGCCGATTCATCTTGCCGCTAAATCGGGATCACGTAATGGTGTAAAGTAATCAATTTACTTACTTGGCTTTTGTTGAAGGAAAAGTGTGACTTTTTCACAACAAAGAAGCTTTTACGCACATTAATTAATTACACAAAGAATCTGTCACACAATCATTATTTTTTGTTTTAGGTGTCGCAGGAAGTGGTGTTAACGTCACGAATACGGGTCGAGACGAATTCCCACAATTACTAATCGCTATGGTAAGAGTGGTGATTATGGAAACATTCCTTAGGTTAGGAACCGCTCGTCAACTGTACCTATTTCTCAAGGATAACAATACAGTTTGATATGACGAAGGATACGGCCGTCATAGTCTTTTGTTTCCAAGTTTATGCATAAGGCTGACTAAGAAAATTCAATCGGCTATTGTCTAAGGCAACAAAATCGACATTTCAGTAGCCATTGTTGCATCGTATATGTAAATCTCGGCTATTGTTCTGGCGCCTTTCAAATGCCTGATGCGATCGCTCCGTCCCACCCTAAACTGCAAAATGTTTAAGTCTTTTACATACTAGACGGAAAATGTTTGAAATATTTATTATGGGCTAGGTCACGAAAAATCGTCAATTAATGTATCAGCTACGAATCTACGTAAACGTCTAATCAATAGAAACTAGAATGTTCTAAAAATCGTATGGTAAAGCAGTCGCGTCAGTTACAAAATTATACATTCTGACGTTGTAATTTAGTCTCAACGGACGGGATTTATGATTGCTCTTCTCGGGCCACTCTCATCGTATTAATATTAGTGGGGCGAGGCGGGAGACAGGGACATCGCTCCTAGGAAACCGATCTCGAAACAAACCCAATTAAACGCGCCCGCGCCGCGCCCGCACCCGTACTTACCACAGAATAGATAGTACAGAAGGCTACCTTCGTACTACGAGTGAAAACAATAGAGTAGGTACATTACATATTATTTAGCCATTAATGCATACGTATGTTAACGTTCCCAAACGAATGCCAGTAAAGTGTGTGCTTTCCCTAAGTATACGCAGAAGTGTAACTTTGTGTTCGGCGATTTCGGTCGGTGTTTCGAACTGAGGTTCTGTACTTATCAATTCTATGTCTGTACTGCGCCCGCACCACCCCTAATCATCCACCCCGTGCCTTCTGTTTCACTAACCTAAATAAATTATCTGCCTTTTAAATGAATCATCGCTTTTAAATACTCTTCTAGGGTTACAAACTTAAATATTATGTTAAAATAATTGTCTGAACTAAAGGTTTTCTGTGGAAACAGTTCGAAATTTTCTGTTTTTGTTAGACCCATAATCTGGGGCATACCTAGACGGATCTAATAAAAGAAAATAAACACACATTCCTAATGAAAATATTCTGATTTTCAAAAAAAAAACTGGCTACGTACATTTTAGATTTTCTGTTTGTAGTTCTCATAATTTGATCCAATTCAGGATTTACATTAATATTTATAAGAAGTAAGGCAGCAATATGAGTTATGACAGCGTATTATAATGTAAGGCATATCCTTAATCCTACCAGAAGGTACAGCAGAAACTGAATGCTGCTATAAATCAAATTGTAGGCACAATATTTGACATTTTTTCACCATTATTTTTTACGACTAAGCCGGAATATATGAGCAAATACCGAACATACTACTAGATTCAATTTGTATGTCCTTAAAATGAAATGAGATAGAAAGAGATATGTATGGAATTTGGCTATTTATTCAATTCTATGTAAACAGCTTTGTTTTTTTCTGGAAATACGGTCTCATCCATCTCAATAAAAGTATTTTTCCGCTACAAAGCTTTAATAACCTTTTAGTTCATGAATATGTCAGACTAGAAAGTGACGTAGAGGATTGTACTGGCTTAAAAGGTTTTCCATTGACACAAATAATTTGTTGCAACACATAGCAACCGAACATATAAAGCCGGGTACATATTGCACAGAAGCTCGTGATTATATGGATAGGCAGTGTCATGTTGCATGAACCACGCTTACATTCACCCTGCAATGTGAATATATGGACAAAGCTATATTCGCTGCCAGGATTGGGTTACTCTACCAGATTTAAGAGAATTAATACTTTAAAAAGCTTCCTCAACAATAGAGGCTAATTTCGTGTGTTTTTCGTGAATTTAGTAAATTTTTGTGTTGTTTTAGATGTGTACCTAAATAATCTAACATGGGATGTTGCTTGTCTTATTCCTTGAAAAGTTACTCCTCGTAATGCTACGGTGTAATTGATCCTATTCTTAAAGCTCTGGAAAATAACAGAAGAAAATACAGTCCACGGGCTAGCGGGATATTCAGACAGCGGTAAACATAAAGCGACGACCAGTAAATCTATACATATAGTATTTATGTTGGTAGATACTGTAACTTTATACTCCAGGTGTTCATTCATAACGTCGGAAGCACTTAAAGCTAGGAAATAGATCCGCAATACACAGCGGATATGAAAGCAAAGCAACCGGCGCGTGCGGTTACAGACCCACAGTAAACAAGCCGACACGTATTGCCTTGTAAGTATTAAAGGTTTTACAACAAAAGTTATGTATGGGTTGAACGGGGTTTTCCCTTCGGTATGATCTAATTTTGTCTCAGTAGGAAGGCGGTAAAACGGCGTAATGGGCCTGAACAAAACGCCTCTGATTTATAGAGGGCGCGCCACCCAACTCGCACTGACATAAATAGAAAGTGGCAGACACCCTGAAAAGGGTTACGCGGATATATTCCATGTTTGCACTACGCTTCAACAAATAAAATGACAATAAATACCTAAGCACTTATTTCGGTCTATCGGTAATAAAATACTTTCCACGTAGTACACGTTAGGGACCGTCCACACTCAACGCATTTTCGATGTTTTTTTGTCAACAAATTGGCATGAGGACTGCGAGGCTGTATTTCGTTTTACATTTTGCTGCATGAATTTACATTGTCAATTCACAGCAAAATATTTGTTTTCAGAAATGTTTTATTAAAATCTAAAACGTCAGTGTTATTCATCCACCATTATCTGTTGTGTTTGTTTGTTTTATCAGTGCTTACTAACATAGTCGTAAGTTTTACTAACAGCTTTTGAGTCATGGATACTCGAATAAAGAGACATTTTATTCTATTCAAGGCAACATTAATAAAGTTGTGAAAACATTCGTGAAGCATCCTTAGTGTGAGTAAACGTGATAATAAGCCAGCAGACACTTATTCATTCTCGGCTAAACAAGTTATTCAAATAAGATTGTGCACAAAATTTAATTTCACTATAACAGAAAGTAAATTGGAATGTTAATATGTGTTAAGGGGTGGTACTTGGCCTTAAAATTAATTTAATCTATCTGCGTAAACATTGGCTAGTTAATATAAGTATTGGTACGCCGGTGCCGCGAGGGTTTGATGGAGGATAGAGGTCAGCACTACCGCTTACGTTTGTAAAAGTTTTATAGCCAACTGTTAACAAGATTGCCTCTGCATTGGGAATAGAACAAAACCACTACTTTTCTCCACAATTCTCCTTCAAGATTCAAGATAACGTAAACAAACATAACATAAAGCCTCAAGCCTCATTTATTTTGCATAATATGAATTGCGTTAATTATGACGTGTGTAAATTACATGGTAATTTGTTAGCGCACCCAAACGAACTCTCTGCAGACAATCTCATCCGCACACAACACGATTCATCACAGAAACCCAAACTTAACTAATTTACGTCGAAACAACTCATATAGGTAAACATAAAAGCCACGCTAATGAGGTTAACTATTCGGAAAATATTCTTCCTCAGTCCTCTCAGGGATAATATGATAACAACATGACACAGATATATAAGGAAAATACGTATTTCACACATAATTCTATACGAAAAAGGTTTTATGGCTCGTAAAGCCAATGATCCCAAAATTGCCCTCAGCTTTCTTCTAATCCCAAAGGTTTATATGTAAAACACCAATAAAATAGAATTCTAACGTCTGTAAAAATACATAAAATTATACAATTGAAACGGAGGCAGAAAGAAAATGGAATTACTTCTGTATATTTAGACTTATGGAATTATATTCGATTATTGCTTCTTGTTTTACGAGCGCCTAACATTAAAAGTAACCTTCTAATGATTCACTTTAAATAACGAGATCAATTTAGGGGAAAAATATACTTCCATATAGGAGCATTTAATATTAACCACTCTTAAAAGTATAGGGTGGTTTATATACGGTCCCTTATCCTGAATCTGAGGACACAGGTGGACGCAGCGTACGCTCTTGTAAATATTTGATGTATACCCTTAACAGCTCTTTGCTATTATAATTTACGGTATTCCAGTAAGTAGGCTGTATAACCCTACAGACTCGCTCGCTCACGTCTCATATTTTATACGTTAAGTTACGTTGCTCCTAATGCCACTTGATATTTAATATGACCACTATTAGACAATTTGTTGTGTGTTAAAAATACTTTATTATTTTAACAATTTGTTTGTTGTATTTAACAGCAAAATTTGTTTTGTATTGAGTTAATTAAACTTAGAAACATCCTTCTTTATTTAGTTACCGTTCTTTGTTTAGTTAATGTTCGTTTTTACTAATATTTGCATGCTATTTTTATGGCGAAATGTGTCATTTTTACCACCTTTTCTAATACATAATTTTGACTTTGACTTGAAAAACAGAGTGTATGAACTTGGATGGAGTGAAAGAAGTACGTAAGGAGCGTAGCTGGTGGCGTTATGTGGTTTCTACCTACCCCCATGGGTAAAAGGGGTTTTATGTATGTCTGTAGAAAAATAGAGTATTTTAAGTGTATTTATGTGTGTTTGCTTTTAATAAAACGGAAAAATAAAAATTCAAACATAAATAACAGTACACGGTACGTACCTACTTTAGTACGAAATTCAAAAAGAGTGAGGGGCCTCGGAAATATTTTGATGAAAAAATAAAGGAAATCTTTTTCCATTTCACATAATTTTGTTACAACACAAAGTCAGCAAGCTTTGTTGTGAATAAAAACCTATTTCGCCTGAACAATGCGTGTAAATACTGACAATAAAAGATGAGGCTTGAGAGGAAATCAGTTAATAGCAATTTATTCTTTATGAGAACATTATTCGGTAGCTATCTTTGCATTTATTTCATTACCACTGACATTTTCTAGAACAAAAAACTCGAAAATATGTGACATCTACGAGGGCGTTCCGCGTAGTGGTTTGTGTTCCGAGGAGGCTCGTGTCCCAGCAGTGGGAACAATATATAATTAGCTGAAATACTATCCCAGAAGAAGGTATGTACCTATTACCATATCTACAACAATTACACCCGAAGGAAGGATTTTATTAATTTTAATTTGAATAGTAATCCTATACAAAATTAAATACTTTTCATGAATAATGTAGCATACATTGTATTAACGGACAGTCTAATGTAAAAAGATCAAAAACGTGTTCCTCCTTTCATTAAAATTTTATTTTTGTACTCAAAATTTTTGCAAGTAGGTACGATTATGCTTGAAAAAATATTTCACAATTTCAATAGCTACTTTCGAAGAAAATCGGATTTGAATTCGCTAAGTGTATATTTTTTTCATTTGACTGAATTTTCTTGTGGTACTTTATGATAAGTAATATTATTTTTTCATTATGCTATTTATATCGAAAGTATGCTCGACAACTGATACTCTAATATATTCTAGCGAGGAAATAGTTTAGTCCATCCAAGGGTTGTCTGGTAGATATCGCTATCAGCGATAAGACCGCCATTGTACTCATGGAGTTGGCAATATTGTTAAAGAATTGTGAAACAATTTTGATGTACAATAAAGTATCAAAGTATCATATCAATACATTTCTACAATACAATATTTATCTATCATGTTGAGGGTGTTTATGGATTCGCAAATAACATAAAAATCCAATTATGGACACATGTCCGAACGACCACAAAATTGGTATATGCCGTTTGAATTTATCAAATTGTGAAACTACCAAAATATTACGTCAAATATTTGTTTGAGTGATATAAATTATTACTGAACTATATTAGGACTTAGTTAATGATTACTGACATGTAACTAATTGAAATTTTTAATTTACTTAGTGATTACTCTGGTAGTTGTTTTAATTAATTAAGTTATCTAATCGATGGATCTAGAACTAATCTTAGCATTTCTAAAATAATTAATTGATTATCAGTATCTAAGGATCAAAATACACGCTCACACATCATGTTTGCGTGCACACATGAGGCTAAGATTTTATTAAAATCTGTGCTTCTAAAGCTAAAACGATTAAGATTCGATATATTACTAAATATCCGTAAGAGGCATGACCTCTTAAACGAAATTATTTACCATGCGTACCATGCAATCAAAAAATCTTTTTTTTTTTCTTTGGCCCACTACACATTTAAACTCTCATACACAAACAGCCAGACCCGGAACAACTACCAGTAGATCATACAAATATTTGTTCTGTGCGGGGATCGAACCCGCGACACGCAGCGCAGCAGCCAATCGCTCAGCCACTGCGCCAACCATGCCGTTCATAGCAGCAGGCACCCATGAGGCACAAAAATTGCACCAACAGGATCTTTCAAAATTCTTCAGAGCAGCTACACGCTCTATCTACCTTTCAGCGTTTTGAATAAATATTATAATTTACAAAATTAATGCCAACAGCTGTTCCAGGATCCAAAACCGTAAAAAGGTGATTAATTAACAAAATATAAAAAGCTAGATAACAACTTATAATATTTACAACAAGTTGGCGGTCTGCGGTGGCAGCACATGCATTCTATTTCCATACAGCGAGCGACATGGGTGGCGGGCCCGTCATAAATCAACACAATTTGTTCCCGGCACGTTTTGATCGCCCGTTAATATTCGTGATAATTGTTAAAATAATATACACGACACAACATCCATTCACCCCGGACGCTGACCGTTTGTTATTTTTACATCACTCATTTAACAATCTGATTTGATTTGAATAAAGAATTTTGCTGATATCAAATGTTGTTTTGTTTTTTTTTTTCACGTGGTAAGTATATGGCGTTTTTTTTTTTTTGTGACTAGCCCGCCATGGTATTCCCAAACCAGTTTTCACATTACTCTTCTTAATGCCTTTTGAACGGCACGGTTGGCGCAGTGGTTGAGCGATTGACTGCTGCGTTGCGTGTCGCGGGTTCGATCCCCGCACGGGACAAATATTTGTATGGCCTACAGATAGTTGTTCTGGGTCTGGCTGTTTGTGTATGTGAGTTTAAATATTTGTGAACACACCCACGATAAAGGAGAAATTCCTAGTGTGGGGCAACGTTTTTTTTAAAAAAGAAAGAAATTAATTTTGAGAAGATCAAACATTTTTTATTCCTGCTCATCAAAAAGCTTTTGATAGAATATAATAATTGCGAGTTGTGTAAACAAATTGCCAATTTATGAATGTCCCGTGTTATTAGTGGAATCGTGTTTACAATCAGAATTGAATTGAGTTGTTGTTTAAATGTTCTTGAACGCTGTTTTAATTATTATAATTTGCAAATGTGCTTATTTAACATAATAATAGCAATGAAAACACTGATTACATTTAATGTAAATTAATATAACAGTTAATATTAATGTTACTACAAGTAATGAACCTAGATATACGTACTTACCTATTAAAATAACGAACCACTAAGTACCTAAAATGAAACAAAACGAAGTTTCCATTTAAAACATTCCACTCCACTTAAAACATGTTAAAATCTAAAATAAACCTCTAAGCGAAGAAACGCCAACGCTAAAACATAAGGACAGCTTAAGAAATTATAGGGAAACGAAAAAAAGAAAATAAAATTGTTTTCTCAAAGTCATGCTCTTACCTTTTGAAGTGTAGAGGAAGACAGTTAATAGTGCTTACTCGTGGCACTTCATAGAAAGCGATCCTTTTATCGTTGTGAAGGGACTCAGTTTTCGGAATCATTCCGGATGAGGCGAGCACTGATAGTTTTTAAATTGGTTTGTTTATTATTAGTACACAAACATTGTTAGAACATGCAACGGATGTTTCGTCACAAAGACCTGTTGAAGTAAAATTCATGGAATATAATATATTCTAAACGTCTTAATTGTTAAGCAAAATATTATTACGAAATCTTTTTATGATGGTACCTAGAAACAATAATGAATATAAGCGTCGAATTGGAAATCTCCTTTTTTTTAAGTCGGTTAATATGTAGATAGAGCAGCTTTAGCATCATCTCAACTAATTTTAGTACGACTAGGCGTCAAAGGGGGAGGTCCCAGCACACACGATGTGTTTTTGTTTTTGCTGTAAAATTCTGAGTTTTGCACGACAAGACTATCGTCAAACTAATATATTTAGCTAAAAATCCGCAAACAGATCCAGGCTTGGATGTAGGATGCAGCACCGCAATATTATGCACATACAGGAATTGTGAAAATTAGCATCCTACATGCAACCAAACCGATACACGACATGAATGTCTTTGTCTTATAACTTTTTAAAATAAATAAAACGTACTATTCATACTATTACTTGGGTATATTTATCTGTGGAACGCGTTAACCAAAACAAAATGCTGAAAACTGTCAGTTAATTTCCCTTTATGTTAGGTTATTCCTTCCGGAACTATTTGCACGGTCGTTAACATAATGGACCGCACAGCCAAAGATAAATGGTTCGTGGAAAGCGAAATCAACCAGCCAAGAAGTAGGAAAACTACTGTAAGTGCTGTGACGTAATGGGAATTTTCTAATAAGACCATTTCCGAAGACTTATTGTTGTCAGATTATGCTAATGGTTCGTGTAAATTGAACAGGCGAATCTTCTCTAAACACAACACACTATCTTTAAGCAAAAATATCTAAAACTGATACTCCTCCGTAAATGATAATAGAATAAACGTATCTTGTATTTTTATTTTCTCTCAGCAATGTGAACGTAAGATACGTATTTTATGAGATCCGCTCGTACTGGTGAAATGTCTGTCATGGTCTGCGGTATTGAAGATATATTCATGTTTAGATCCCTCGTCGGAGGCCGGAATATCGCTGGCGAGGATAATTCAATTATCCTCAGAGGTTCCCGTGTCATCACTCAAGCGCAGGTGAGCGAGAAATTTCTCGGATTCTCAGAACTTCATATAGGGAATAAATAAGTTACAGCAAACCGGTCGACACAGAACCAAACAACGACGTGACTCGAATACTTACACTTACACCTTTTTTGGAGAGGAAATCGTCGAACTATTAATAAATAATAATAATAATAATAATAATATTTTATTGTCACAAAGAAACATACATTAGTATACACTGATTAACAGGTTCTAACTACGCTGCAGAAGTCTGTATACAGATATCGTGAGCCCTGCCTCTTAAACTAGGATAACCTGTATCTTAAGAGACAGTGTTCAGCTGTGAGGTTACTTAAAAATAGGATTATGCAACTGCGGACTGCGCCAACTTATAATTGTTCGTGTTAACAATTAGATTTACTTTTAAACATATTATGTTTGAGGAAAAAGAGGAAAACAAAAAAAATAAAAATAATGAAACGAAAAATTGTATAAAGCAGCAGTATGTGTATACCTGTGTAGTATGAGTGGGTGAAATGTGTGTTTATGTTGTATGTATGTGTGTTGAGTTATGAGAGTAGTGAGTGTGAGGTGTTCTAAGTGAAGCACTAAAGGCAAAAAAAAAGCACTATTAGACAATGTATTTTAGTAGTGATTCAGTTTGTGTATAGTCCTGTTGAAGTAGCCATTCCATCACCTTAGCTTTTAATTTAAACTTATTGCAATCAAGTATATCTAGCTCTTTATGAATTTTCTTGTAGATTAGTGCACTTAATGTGAAGTATTGGTGTTTGGCAAAAGCGGTTTTGTGTCGTGTACCTGGGGGAATATTGGTTCGTTTTTTGGGATCAGACGGTGGGACACTGGAGTGTCTTCTGAGAACGGATTGCAACACGAAGAGCTGACGAACTGTTAGTACCTTAGAGTCTGAGTAGAGTTGAGTTGTTGGATAGCGATAGGGTTTTCGTAGCATCACTTTTAGTATTGCTCTCTGGGCTCTCTCCACTTTAAGAAAACTAGTTTTAGCTGCACCGCCCCATACATTGATGCAGTACCCAAGAACGGACTGACACAGAGCATAGAACACCATTTTCAGAGTATCAAGGTTTGCAGAGGCTCTAAGTGACTTGAAGATATGTATCAGTCTCAGCGTTCTCGAGGTTAGAGCATCAATGTGTTTATTCCAGCGTAACCCAGCATCTATTTGAACACCAAGGTACTTCACATGATCGGTACGTGTGAGTGTTGGACACTGGCATGAAGATGTCCGTTGTTGTTGACAAGTGTGCGCTGTTATCGAAAGAGTGTGGTCCGGTGCGGTGCTCTGACGGATGGCGAATGGAATATATAATGTCTTGTTACAGTTGAGGGTCAGCAGGTTTAAGTTTAACCATTTTAATATTTTACGTAGTGCCAATTCTGCGTTACTTTTAACACTATCCCATGTTGGCCCGTTAACTATAACCACGGTGTCATCGGCATATGCAAATATCGTCGAGTTGGGGAGGGACATTCTGCATAGGTCATTTACATATATTTGAAACAAAATAGGGCCCAAGATGCTACCTTGGGGCACTCCGTAGGACAAGGTTTCTTCATCACTGAAGTGATTATCAATTTTGGTTCTTTGGGTACGGTTGCTCAGATAATCTTTGAAGATTTGGAGTGCTATACCCCTAACACCAAGTAGCTCCAATTTGGCAATAAGTATGGGAACAGAAACTGTGTCGAATGCCTTCGAAAGATCTAGAAATATGCCAAGACATTTGGTTTTGTTATCGAGATTCCCAGCAACCAACTGCGTCAAATCAAGTACTGCGTCCTCAGTCGAGACACCGGAACGGAAACCATACTGATTATCTGCTATGATTTCGTATCTATCCAAGAAGTTCTTAAGCCGGTTACTAAGAATCCTTTCCAAAACCTTGGAAAGAGCAGTCAGTACCGAGATGGGTCTGTAATTGTTGACACAGCTTTTGCTCCCACCTTTGTGAATTGGGTGCACAATTGCTCTTTTAAGTGCGTCCGGAAATACACCCTCTCGGAGACAGCTATTAAAGATGTACGTCAAAGGTTTTATTATTGTTTGACTGCTCATTTTTAGCATTATAGGCGATATGCCATCCCAACCCAATGCACAGTCATTACGTAGTTGCGAAACAAGAGACTCAACTTCAGATTCGTCTATATCTAGCAGCACGAGGGAGTTCGCGGGAGATAGTGGGGGTTTATCACCGATATGCAGAAACTGACTGCTCATATTTGCGGGACACTGACCCTGTGATAGAATTTTATCCGCTAAGTTTTTCCCTACACTACTGAAAAATTTACCAACTTCATTTATGGACGCTTTAGGACTGTCACATATTTTCAGTAATTCCACAGGACTGGTTTTTATTGTAGCTGTGTTTGTAACAGTTTTAATAGTGTTCCAAAGGGCTTTGGGGTTATTTTTTGCTTTCTCAAATTCGTTCCTTTCGTGGGCAATTCTTAGTTTTCTAAGCAACTCATTGCAAAAATTGCGATAACGTGTATAAGTTTTTTTAAGAATTAAATTATCTGGTTCTTTATTTGATCGAATGTGCATTTTGTCTCGATTTTGGATACACTTCAATAGGCCTGCGTTTATCCAGGGTTTGATGGTCCTTTTTTTTCTTGGTATCTTGGAATACTTGGTGTGTTTAGCGATCACCGATGTTAACAAAGTTATAAAAGTGTTCATCATTGTGTTCGGGTCGCCTAATTGATAAATAGCCGTAAAATTTACGTTTTCTAGCTCTAGCTTAATTGCCTCATAATTTACGGAAGTAGAATAGTGACATGTTTTGCGACTGAGATTTGCGCTGGCGATAATAAGGACAAGAGGTTTATGGTCTGTGATGTGTGATTCAAGAACTAGTGTGGTGGTAGGCAAGGTAGATTTTAGGAACGCGTGATCAAGACAATTTTCAAGCCTAGTAGGTAAAAGGTGGGATGGTAGCAATCCATGCGATGAATTAAGGATAAGGTAATCTAGACTTCGATCATTTCTACTGCTCATGCTAATGTCAATATTCAGATCACCAATTAGAGCAATGTTCTGCCATGTGCAAAGTTTAGTGTAGATATTATTTAAACTATCTAGGAACATATCAAAACTTTCCCTAGAGCTGAGCGATGGGGACCGATAGACTGCCACTACAGCAATTTTTTTGTCATCTATTTGGCAGACTAGGCAGTTTCCACCCATAAACGTAGGCTCCCACACTGAGACTTGTAGACTCTGTTTCGCATATATAACGATTCCATCGTTCTGGTTCGAGTTTATGTCCGTTCGATATGATTGGAAGCCCTGTAGTATAGGTAGGTTAGTTACCTTACTTAGCCAGCATTCGGTCAGAACGATGATATCGAAGCTAGTATTTGTTAAGTGCAAAAGTACTCGCAATTGTTCAAAGTTTTTATTTATACTTCGTATATTTAAATGTAGGATTTTCATAGTGCCATCAGAATTCTTAACAAACTTATGGCAGTCTTCTGGGTTACAGGTCAGTGAATTGCCCACGCCCATTGAGTCTAGTTCAGAGTTAATATTATTTATTACTGCCATTTGAAAACATCATAAGATCCAAAGACATGATCTGATTGCGTGATATTTGAAGGGTATGCAATTTGAGTGCAAAGATACTGGAAGATTTTTTTTTTGCCTGTTTTAGCGTAAAAAGCGTGATAATGTAAGAGTGAACTGTATTTATTGATGTAGTATGAGTTGCATATAGGATGTTTTTGAGTGTGCGGAGTGTATGTGAGTGTGTGTACATTTTAAGTGTCTGAAATACAATATGAGCTAACTTACTTGTAGGAAAAATAATGAAAACGGTAAAATATGGATTAAAAGAATACGAAAGTGAAATTTTACTTAGGACTAAGGGATGATTTCTACTGGATAGTCACTTTTGAACACAAAGTTTTTCTAGGCATTTCTTGGATTTTATGGTAATGGATTTCTGACCCTCTTCCTTACGCAGTAGGACTTTACCATTAGCCGTCCAGCAGAACTTGAAGCCATTTGCATTTGCAAACGCGCGGGATTCAAAAAAGAGTTTTCTTGTGGTGCCAGACAAACGATCCGAAATGTAAATCGGTGTTCGAGTTCCAGTGAGACCGATGTGCTCAGTATTCAATTTTTCGGAATTATCTCGATTCTTATTAAATTTTCGGACTGCGGCGAGGACATTATTTTTGAGAGTGACGGTCTGTAATTCAGCAATGATAGACCTCTTGTCACCTTCCTTATTGGGAATGCTATAGACATCACGTACATCGGATGGAAGAATATCTATATCCAGAGCCTTGCACGTATCAACTATAAGAGAAGGCAATGGTGGTGAATTTTTCTCAGCTGGTAACAGGTTTCTTATTTCAATAGTTGAGCTACGGGAGCCAACCTGCATATCTATAACTTTACGCTCCAGCTCATCGATATGATTTAGTAGATTTATGCGTTCCTTACCAAGATCTTCGACACTGGACTTAATTTCCTCGTATTTTGCATTAGTAAACATGATACTTTTTTCCATTTCCAAGTAGCAATTGTGGATTTTTTCATTTTGCAACTTCACTTCAGCTACATCCGAACTAAGTTTATGCAGAATTTGTTCTTGATCTTTCTTCCACAATGATAACATTTCCATAATTTCATCCTTAATATCTTGCAGCTCGCTGGAAGGTAGCTCAACGCGTGGTTTTTTTGCACGAGAGGTGATATTTAAAAATTCCATGTCTTGAGAGGTATTAGGAATATCCGGGTTGGAAGCAGAATGTTGAATTTCTTTTGGCGGTGAGCGTAGTGTTTTAGGCATCGTAATTAAGATGCTCTAGCTGAGTGTTTATAACAATAACAAGTGAACGCGTCGTAGTCGATAGATACGTCCACGTAGCACAGTGATTTGATGCGAGGTCAGTTACGCGTAGCATTCGTTTCCGCGTAGCACTCGTAGCCGCTCTGCACGTCGCCCGGTTGTTGGTTTTACGTAGCACAGGTGGTAGGGATCCGATATTTCGCGGTGATGCGTCAGCGCAGCTTGGTGTGGCGGTGTACGTTACCGACTCCCGTGCGTGAGGTGGGCGGTTCAAATCCGACGCAAACTTCCAATCGCGGCGGCATTCATCACTTTGTTAATTAGGGATAACGACCGTAATATTGTTGTCACTTTCGCAGGGAGTGGCTTACTCGTAAGAACGCTTTAGGAAGAAATGAGAATTTTAATATTGGTTTTAGACCAATCACAATTTATCGCAGTGGAATTTTAACGTAAATAACTAGCGGTAGATGCGCACGTCCGCTCACTTAGACGCCCAACAGCCGAATCCAAGCTTTTATTAGTTGCTTCGAAAAGGTTTTAAGATTAAATTAGTAGACAAGTTAAAATACAATACATGTTCATGTTACATATTTTAGTTCTATCAGTAGTCTATTTATAATGTACAAAATAACCTTACTTAATTATTAAAGCAGATATTACTACCAATGGGGAAAAAATACAGATTAAAAATAAAATGTATTCGCTGTGTATTTAGAAAATGCTCATCAGAATCTGCAGTGAACTTTTATCAGCTAGGAAATCTTTTAGAATTTGTATTGATCGTGGCTATTGGCCACATTAGATGACGTCATTATACAACAATACGATCGATTTATCAATTTAGGAGATTGTAATTTTTTCGTATAGAAAATGTAACCTATTTCCTTATAAGAGAACATATTCAATAGTTCTTTTTCAGTTACATTCGACTGAAACCTATACTTAGCAGACCCTAGGTAAACTTTCAAGTTCGAAAATGAGGATACAAACCAAGAAACTTAGTTTCCAATTGTTTAAATCATTTCTTGATATTGTTCGCTGTACTATCTTAAAGTTGAAACGCCAAAGTTTGAGTAAAGTTGGGGTTATTGGCACTAGGGTTGTGTTCAATCCGTTTTATAATGCAACCGACAAGTAGTACTTATCCCGGATAATCCGTCGCGGTTTCACTACCAGCGAACCGCTGTAAGTTATTAGATTTGAAGAGTTTTGGCGGAGACGCTCTCAGCCGCTTCAATTTGTGCTTCGTTAAACGATTTTGAAGAATATCTCGAGGCTATTTTTGTATTACTTACCTGCCTGAACACGTAAAGTTCTTCCTTACTGATGTTTTGGTGGTGACTTTGCCTAGATATTTAAATTGGATATGGTGCTGTTCTACTGTTTTTTAAGAATTAAGAGACATTAAGAAATTATGAGATAGTATTTTCATTTGTCTACATAGCAATAATTTATGTTTTTATTAGGCCAATGTAGTCAGGGATGTGAGCGGACTAGTTAAGTCAGTAATTCGCCTAAAGTCGAAATTCGACAAAAATCGGAATCAGAAGGTAGGGAAAAAAGGTAATAAATATAAAAAAAGATTCACAAACATAAGAGAAAATGGTCCTTTAATTGTTTTGTCTTTGCCTATTTATATATTTGAACCCCTGTCTATATTTGCCAGCCTGTCTATACCTACACCTAAATGACTAGTATTTTAGCTCTCAAAGACTATTTATTCGTAATAAACAAAAGGTTAATTAGTTAAACAACGTGCCGAAGATCTTTCAAGGAAAACTGTTATATTGGCTCACTGTCTAGTCTTATACATTTTAGTCCGAAAATATTGTTGACACGACCCTGTTTCTATGATCGGAGGATGACACATGCCAAGAATAAAAGGAACTGACGCAGTGGAATTATTTTTGTTAATATTTTGAACAGCTGACAAATGCGTTAGGGTATTTTCTACCGTACGCTCTAAGCGCCCCACTCTCCCACGATTTATCCTTTATGACGACAACGAAACATGAAAGGCTAATGTCCGGACCTCGGGACTTGACATCATATTATTACTTTGCCACGTACACGCCTCACACCACGTTTGAATAAACATAATAACAGAAAACACGTACTTACTTATTATGATTGTGATAATATTTCGTTAACTTTCTCCCTAATTACTTTCTTAGTTGTTTTCATACTGTTGTAGCTATTAAAATTCCTAAAGTTAAACATTAACAACAGACGCGTAGACGGAGCGGAAGGTTTTGTCTTTGTATTCCTCTTACGTAACTGGATATTTCTCTAAACATAAAAGTACTGCAGAATATGAAATTTGATTCGGTTTTAGTTAATTCGGCAAATTAGTGGCTGTAACTAATTACCCATCATTGTATTTTAGAGCGAGCTGATGTGGCAGAAACTTGAGTTAACACTATACATCACTCGGCGTGCACACATGACGAAGCCACTATTAAGTCATTAATTAAGCTAAGACGACGTAGACAAAGACAGCTCAGAGACACTCTACGTAGACCTTAACAGCTAAGTGATAAAGTTGAAAGTGCTCTAATTTACAGTGGGCATGAAGTTAATGGGGTAGCATTAGAAGGGCATGCCGACGTCGACCGACAGCGTCGCAAACAAATAAAGCCACTCGTTAAATAAATCGCCACAGTCAAACATAGTCGAGACCTTTCCGCACCTCTGCACCCGTGAATAAATAAACATAATAATGTGTTTAGCGAACGACCCGATGTTTTTAAACAAGATAATAAATAACGTTTGATTAAAAACAACATTGGCGTCTGAGTAAATATGTACTATTCATCATGAATAATATAATATTCTTCACAATTTCAAGAAATGCCTCAAACTTTGTTAAAATAATCCATCTCTTTGAGTAGACTGTGCTCCAAAAGGAGCGACAGAAGTAACTATCTGGGAGAAAACATAAACTTTTATTTTCTACAAAATCTGCTTATCTTTGTGGAAAGTTCATTGAATGAAACACAAAAGCCTGTGAAGATATTTCTCAGGAAACGTTATGATTGTTTAACGTTTTAATTATTCGCACATTTATCCGATTTATGTTACGTTTCATCTTTGTGTCATCCGTAAATAACGGAGCAGAAATGGATTTTAGGTAAACATCCTTTTTGACTTCGCTTGTAACAATAAAAATCAATAGCTTCCGAAAGCTTAACTGACCGTGTATACCGCGGCTGTCCTCTTCCCTTTCATCAGTTTTCCTTTGTATTATTATTAAGTCGAGCCACAAACAGGCTCACCCACGCGAATACTTAAATCAATAAAGCCTTTATCAGATATGTTGTTCACGAACTGAATAAAAACATATCGCGCTCACTGCTTACCTTGCAAGGTAGGGAGTGATTTAGCTGAATGTCAGTAACTTATTTCTCTAGCTGAACGTTTTTACACATAAACCTGTCTTCACGCCTGTAATCCTCAAACGGTTAGGCAGAGGTGTACCTACCTACCTACCTACTAGTACACCCACATTTCGCCCAGTTATATAATACGGGGCAAGCCTATTGCCATCGACCGGGCACAAATCTAGACTCCGTGGCTTATACTGAGAAATTTCTGATGGAAAACTCAAGAACACTTTGCCCGACCCGGGAATGGTTCCCAGGACCTAATGCTCAGCAGTCGCGCTTGCAACCACTCGACCATTTGCCCCGGCAGCTGGACATTTTGATTCTATATAAAATTGCGCTATGAAACCTTATTCTGTATTTATGATATAGGCCTGTATATAGATTCATCGCTAACAATATTTCTGACTATTTGTATGCAATTTAGAGTGACAGATTTTTCGATCACACTAACTATCGGATGTGATGTATTTGGCTAGCATTTAAAATGTTTTATGTTGAAGCACCGTTCACTAGTTTCATAAAATAATTACTTTTAGAAAGATAACATTCAAACTTTTATCCCTGATTGATGATGTGTTTACGTGACATTGTGAAAATGTCAAAATTTCTGAACAAGACTGAATCAATTGTGTGTAACTTTGCTGACTTTGTGCTGTCCAAACTGAATTTATAAAAGAAAAATATTGAATCACGATCTTGCATGCATGAACTGAAAATTCTCTAAGTTTTTCAATCTTCAAAAATTCTATTATATTTTTTCAGCGGTTTGCGGGGACACAATGAACCGTCTAATCGACGTCAAATCTTATGTAAGCAAATTCGGTTATTCATGATTATAGCATAGTTGAAGCTGTAGAACATTGTATAGGTCAGCGGAACATTGCGGTCAATGCGCAATTATAATAAACGCCCTCCCGCTAGAGATTAACATAACGAGACAACGAGTTAGGGAAAAGTTACCGTATTGCTGAATCCTCAGGGACGGCTGAGCCGAGAATAATGAGTGAACATACCAACTTTATGAATTTGCTCGGATCGAAGCCATGGGGAGTTAGCGATGTCGCAGCTTAATTATTACGACTGGGGAATTTTGGGAAATATTATACAAAAATAAAAGATTGTCTGATGCTCCATTCCTGTCTGGAATTAGACAGTTTGTTTTATAACCTACTCTACTGAATGTAGTTTTTGAATGTGAACAAGCATAATTACTGAGTCGCTTGACTGAGACTTGTTGAAAGAGATGAGTTTCAATTATATCAATTAACTAGCTACTGCCCGCGACCTTCGTTCGCGTGAAATTAGTATAAAAAATATGACTTACCACTTTTTTTTTTTCAAAGTTTTGTTTTTGCACGGGCTCCTAATTTTTTTCTAAAATAAAATTGCCTAAGTCAGACCTTATCTACCAGTAAAAGTCCCGTCAAATCGGTCCAGCCGTTTCGCAGATTAGTTGGAACAAACAAACAGACAGACAGACACACATTAAACAAAATGTGTTTTTTTTATACGTGCCGTATATATTTTCATATGCATTCAGTAAAACGCTGTTATTTTGATATACAAACAGACGCTTCCATTTTATTTATTTGTGTAGAAGATCAATTAATCAGTACTTAGTTTGGCAACTGCAGGTGTAGTAAAACGTACATACCATGAGTCATGACCGCTGATCGAACTGATCGATGCCAGACAGGCATAAATGAGGGTTACGACAATCTATTAACCACGAGAGTGTCACAAAATCTACTTAACTCAGAATTTGCGATTGTAAATGCAACTTTACGATCCATCAAACTGCTTACGACCTTAAAATTAAGTATAAATCGCTGAATATAGCAGTAATATGATTTTCAAATATCCATTAGAGCTGAAAATGATTATGTGCGTACATAACAAAAAGAGTATTGACCTCGGGACCTCTGAGTAACATAATACCATACAGTCTAGCTAATCCGTTGTGATTCAGCCAACCCTACTGGACCCTCGACCCCAAAAGAATCAAATATCCAAAAGTTACCCAAAAAGAAGTTATGAGGAACCCTGATTACATTGAATGATAACTTATAATCCGTTTATTATGGAATATATAATTTTGTTCATTCGTAATCCATCGCGGTTATATTTTTCCATGAGAACACGCAGTCGTGCGATGCATATGAATATACAATTGCGCACAGCGGAGAATTATTGTCAACAAAAACACAAATTTTGTGGAAATACAGTCCTCGGTGCGTCAATGCAACTATAGTCAGCCGGATAGTGGACCGTCCGTGTCAAGCTTAGTGTTTGTGCATTTATTTGGAAAATACTTTTTACTGCTGCTGAGTAAATATCTCGGATAGTTTTTTCATCAGTACCTATATTAGTTATTAGTTTGAATGATTCTCTTTTATTTTCAGATAGTATGAAACATTCGTACACTTTACTATTCTAACTAAAAACTTCATTTTTTACTCAAGGAAAATCGCGTCGTTCCGCGGCAGCAACAAAAGGGATTTTTCGAGGCGACCGGTTTTGTACTCGGATTTTTGTTATGAAACCTTTCATAAGTATGTAAATTGAAAAATTTCAGCGCGCAGAAAGAAAGAAAGAAAAATGGCGAATTCCTTGATAACTCTGTGTGAGATGGTGACAGAATAATTTTTTGTAAAGTTTTAATGAGATCTTCTATCTGTACGTTCACATTAAATATGTTAGCTCGAGTCGCAGGTGACTCTCTGGTACACAGGCGCCTTTACTTCATGGCCGCCATTCGAAATCTCATCGTACGCTGTAATATAGACACAGTCGTTTTTACTTTACGATCTTGTAATGTCACCGAGGCGTATCAAACGGCAGAACACACCTCGCTCTCGGTGCCTGATAATGTTTTATAACACAAATCACTACCAACATACTTCGAGCACAATAATGTAGAAAAGGGTCTTGATAACATTGTGAGGTAGATTCTGCCGCATGGAAAGGGTAACCGAAAAGTCTTTTACTATTTTTGTCTACAGGTAGTTTTGTGTATACAAGCAGTGTACCTGGAATAGTTCGGAAAAAATATAGTGAAACTACTTGCAATACTAAAAGAGACTTACAGCAGGTAGTTGCCGAAAGGCAGATGTCGGTTCGACGCCGCAATAGCCACAAATTATGAAAATACATATTTTCACCCAAGCTATTGTGTTATGAAGCAAGAACGCCATCCTGTATAATTTAATTCTTTATAAAAGTTCGCGTTTATCATTGTTTAGCATAACAGCTTATTTTTAAACACATCGATCGCCTTTTACTTAAACTAACCTAATTAAATAGCACTAGTTGGTACTACAGGACTAATCCTGTAGTACCAACTAGTGCTATTTAATTGTGGGTACAGTATTCTGTTTTTACAACAAAAAACCCACATTTCAGAGGCAAGAGGCAAAGGGTTTCGTTTTATTAAACATTAGACTTTGAACTAGGGACGTCTGGCGATGCGATAAACTAAAGATTTAATCAAAAGATTGATTTTATGTAGGACAGAGGTCGCGTGTCCTGTATAATCTGATTTTAAATCAAAAGCGTGGTAATTGATTGATTGACTCACACTTAGTGCTTATACATACACGCATAAATTCTCGCCTGTTTTCTATAAATAAATAAATAATATCGCTGGACATTACACACAGCGCCATCTAGGTGCCACACTAAGCAACGAGGCTTGTGTCGTGGACACCAGATAGTTGATATTACTACATAGATATTTTTTGTTTGTAAATACATACTTATTATACATATAAACATCCATGACTCGGAAACAAATGTCCATGCTCATCACACAAACATTTGCTCCTACCGGGATTCGAACCCGGGACCCTAAGAACGTAAGCCAGCCTCACTACCGCTGCGCCATTCGGGTCGTCGGGTCTATGGGGGTAGACAGACACCACAATAGATACGCCATCTGCTACGATTCTTACACCTTTTGTTTTGTCCACTTTCGGTGCACACACGGCGATACTTACATCAAGCTATACTTATGAGCTTTCCGTACAATGAGAGATTGTATGAGCTTTCCGTACAATGAGAGATCACCGTATACTGGTAAGTATAGCTATAGTTATACAGCAGGTTGCGAGTAGGTAGGCACTACGTACCTGAGGATTACCACGAATAAGGGCTGTCCTTCTAGGGCTATTCCGGCGTTTCCATTAGTGTTCAAAATATGGCAAAAAGATGTTTAGAAATTAATTAAATATCTTGTGAAGGGAAATACTGCGAGAGGAATTTCGATAGACGGCTTGAAAGGGGTTGAGATGGGGGTGAAACCGCCAACCACGAAGACAATGCCTTATTGTCCAAGTTTGGTGGCTCAATGATCTTGGATTATAGTGCGTCGCAGATTAAATTACCGCAAAAAATGGCCTTGTAGTTAATTTTTTTTCCGGGACTATGTGGCCGACACTGAATATTACCTCATAGCTAAATAATGACAGCCGGTCGAATCGATCTTCAACATTAAGCAGTGCTTTTCGAGGTGGATTCATGGATAGGTGACCAATGACCACCCTTAACTATAATTGTAGGTAAGATTACAGTCATATTATTACATAATATTCTCTAAGTATATTTACATATATATATTCATGAAAATACTTATTTTGCAATAAATGTACGCTTACTTGTATACACACATTCACACACACGTATACACACCGTCACCAATTTCGCACTATTTCCACGTTGACAATAACTACCTATCAGGGGCGTGCCGTCCATAGAGGCAATTAGGCCTAGCCTACCCTACCATTCCTACCAACAACGCAACAAATGCATTTATTATAACTATATTAATAAAAAATAAAAAACTCCTGTTATAATACTTATAGCAACTTGTCGCAGCCGTGTGACGTAACTGATAAATACTACGACGCTCGCTCCCGGCCGTCTAGGCAAGGCCACAGCCGGCCTAATTTCCATTGATAAATTTACGCACACTGATCGTTATTTTCGTGTATATGAACGGCACACATAGTAAATTGGGGCGTAAACTCCTGCGAGTGTAGCTGGCTAGCTGGCCACTGATTGGCTGCCCCACAAAGTATTATCCGGCTAAAACGGTATGCAGTGATGCAATTATATTTGGTAGTGTTTTATTATCGACAAAATAACAATTGTATTTTTCTTAGAAGCCATATTAATTTGTTTCACGTGACTAGCAAAATTTATTTCGCGATCTTCAGTGTTTTGATTTTTATAATATCTGACGTTTGTAATTCGTTTTGAAACGTATATTAGTGTAAATATTATTTGTTGTATTTGTTTATTAACTTAGAAATGGTGTTCTGTTGTGAAGTTTGCGCTGTTAGTGTGTTTGTTAAAAGTTAAAAACAGTAAGTATTCACAATCGTTTAATGATAAGATTCAAGTTGTGTCCAAAGAAAGATGTGTAGGTACCCGAATTACGAGAATTAACCTAAAATTCATCGTCATTTCAAATTAATCTTTCTTCTGTTTGCATTGTCAGTAAATCGTGATTTGAACCTTGATTAATGCGGAGTTCTTGTATTTATAACTTTGGTTTTAATAGGCTTATTTTAAAGGTTTGTTTTTCAAATATTCCGGTCAGAAAACTCTACCTTTTTTTTTGTTTACAGCGCACTCTGTATTATTTTTTAGAATTTTTTGTAGCGGAGCGACATCCTTCGTTCTTGTATTGACAGAATTCCATTGAAATTCCTGATATTTATACGCTTACTAAAAACACCAGGGGTGGGTGCGGTGGACCCGGAAGGGTAAGTGAATATATCAATAGATGTGAGTACTTTGAGGGTCATCTTAGCGTGGCTGGCCTACCTTCCGCGGAGAACCACTGCACGACACTGCTACCTATGATGTAATGGGGGACCTGGAGTTCTATAATACAGGCCGAGGCTTAGTTTAGACTCCAGATCTCCCACAAATTACAATTTTCTGCCTAACTACCTGTCAACCTATATATCTAACAACGATGTAATTTGTGGAGATGAATAAACGTTTTTTTTATTATTATTATTATTTATTAACATACCAAGACCTCTTCGTGGGTCAGAAAACAAATTAAACTGTTGGTGTAACCCAGTGTTAACAAAAAACATCGCGTTACTGGGTATTGGCGATTAGGGAGGTCGCTCCTTTGAAATACAGGGTGTAACAGGACCCATAACGAAACCGTCAACCAAGCATTATTTTTAATTTTTTAGCAAATTAGTTTGATGTACATAACGTAACTTTACGCAAAAAATGTTGCTGGGAAAGGATTTTTTTTTTTGGAAAGTCCAATCACATTTTACGGTAGGACTCAATGTAACATACTAAAACATTGTGCTGATGGATGGTTTGAATAGTCCGGGGGTCGTGAAGCTGTTTAAAGTAAAAATCTTACATCAAAAACATGTATTTAAAAAAAACCTTTTGAGAAAGTTGTAACTTTGATCCCCAATATATCCGTAACTAAAAGTTTCCCAGGTATGGTCTAGAACAAAAAAAATATTGCATTGACACGGGGAGAACAAGTGCTTGTCGGCTTGGTTAAGGGTCTTGTTACACCCTATATAAGGTATATCAATTCATACACGAAATCTTTTAAGGGGTCATTGTACTCATCCATCATTATACTCATCATTATGAACAACTAAAAGTTGTTCATAATGATGAGTACAATGACCCCTTAAGAGATTTCGTGTATGAATAGATAGACCCTATATACTAGTAGCTGCATCTGGTTAGACTAAAAACCGGCACCAACATAGGAAAAGGCTAGGTAGATGATTCAGAATACTATACTAGTGTGGGTTCATTTTTTGCTAACAAAAATAAACATATAACATCACGACTGTAATCCCAGAAGAGTTAGGCAGAGGTGTACCTAATAGTACACTCACATTTCGCCTGTTATGGTTTTAATACTTTTAAGTCCCATGTAATACAACAACGAGCCTACTGCCATTAGCCGGGCACAAATCCAGACTCCGTGGGAAAATTTAATTACAATTTTCTGTCCTAGGAATCGAACCCAGGACCTCATGCTCAGCAGTCGGGCTTACGACCACTAGACTAACGAGGCAGTTACACCATAAAAAAGTACCGCAATATAATTTAATTTACATCTGTCATGCTTAAACCGAGGTGACACCCATCAACCCAACGAGCCTAATGAGAGGTCATCTGACATGAGGTCTGATGAGATCTAAAATTACGGCTTAATCGGCCGTAAGCATTTACATTTCTGTAACAATAATAAAAAAAAATAAAAAAATATGATTAATGTAAAAGATACTTTGTCAGTCTGTTACGTTTTCGCGCCTGAACGGCTGAACAGATTTGGATATGGCAAACCTACGTATAGACCATGACCAGGTCAGTTAGATTACTTTTATCCCGATAGTACGTTCAAAAACACTGTCATAGAATTATAATACCTAAAATTAAAGTGGTAGAAGATAAAATCATGTCTGTGAAAACCCGAAATTCATAAAATTATAAGTCTATGTGCAATATCGGTAAGAAGGGCGTATACCTTAGTCATGTTTGCCACTCCTTCCTTATAGCAGTAATCAACGGAAACTCGTACACCCAACGATATCCTTACACCGATCATATACTCTGCCTGAAAATAAGCAGTATCGCTTCACGAAGGTCGAATAATTCTAAATTCTTACAGGCAAGATATTTAAATATACTTGCAAATATTACGATAGACGGGATAACGTGAACAAGATCGTAATTTCCAACTGCGTGATGTGCGGTACAAGCAAGTGTAACGTTTCAAACTTGGCAATTATAGTGCACGTGCAGCCTAGTTTTTTTTAACCCGTGTCCATATAGTGGAACTAATGCAGCCATCTTGCTTTTTATGGTTCAGTACCCGAAGGATAACCACTATTACTAAGCCTCCGCTGTCCGTCCGTCCGGCCGTCTGTCCGTCTGTCTGTCAGCAGGCTGTGTCTCATGTTCCGTAATAGGTAGATAGTTGTTAACAGAATGTGTAAGTATTTGTGTTGCCGCCATAACAACAAAATATAAAAATAAATTAAAAAATAAAGGGGGTCCCCCACTACGATGGTACGGAACCCTTCATCCACGAGTCTGACTCACACTTGGCCGGTTTTTTATACACAATTTCCAGAGACAATGTTACAATTATTTTAAAATGAACCATGACGGACTATTTCTTCTGATAACATGTTTAAACCTCTTTGCTTGTAATAATAGCATATTAATTCGGGCTACTCCCATAGTCTTAGTAAAAATGGTCTTATATTTGATGAAGTTAGTTTATAAGTATTATTTGTGGAAGAAAAATAAACATTATTATTATTATTATATTGTCAGTGTAAGAGTTCGATAAAGGGATACCAAATGACCGGACGCATAACGAACTCATATAAATGCAATATTGTCCACGGCCGACGGGGGCGGACGGGACTCACCTTGCGACCTCCGCCTCCTGATTTATTCACAGTCTAAGCTCGCCCGGAACACATCTACTCAGGATTTAACCCAAGCCACTTTCGCTTTTGATAGCCCTGCTGAAGATTTTCGTAGAAGGAAGTGTGACGCAACAATCCCCCAAATGGGCTCGACTTACTACCGTCACACTTCATGCAATGCTTATCTAGCTTCTATTTTTTCCTGACACCCTGTTTTTATGTTTGCAGTAATGCAATTACGGGAATTCTGTATTTTCAGTTTTTCTACTTCATTAAACTTCGTAGTTGGTAGTAATGTAATATTATATGAGTTCTTTGTTAACCTCCAAACACAGACAAAAGTTCGTACATTTATTACGAACTATTCAACCCAGTGAGATTCACAGTCGGAACTATAACAATTTTCTCAGGAAAATACATTCTGCTCCGTCTTTGGAATAAAAGCACAATCTAGATTTTTTTACACAGTTTGCGGATCCTTTTAATTGTTCAATCTCTTCGTCATAATATTTTGTTACATTTATTTCACTTTACTAACAAGACGAGAAAGTCTCTCGGGCTAAGGACAGGTCCGCCCTCTGGCTAACTGTTAAATTACCTTGTTGAGAGTCTTCTGAGGTACATGTTTTGCTTACATTACAACAAGAAACTAAATAACTTATGCGGTCGCGTAAGAAAATGTATAAAAGTGGTCCGTTGTTATTGGAATAACTAATTTCGGTTACTTTGCCGAATAGAAAAATGTAGTACCTACCTAAAATTAATCAAAGCTCCATTTTAAGAATAACACGAAGCTACTAGCTTCAAATACTAAATTATCAGAATTAATTTCGTAGAAGTTTGAAATATTCTGTTCGTAGGCGTAGACAAAATAACAGTTCAAATCAAATTTTCATTGTTTGTATTCAAACCTCATAAAGGTATTTCAATGCTGGAGCTCACACGATTGGGAATTTCAAATGGTCAACACAGCTCCAAACATCATAACATCAAAGAGCTAAATTGTAGCAATTCTGTGGTTCTGGCAGCTCTTTGTAAGCTACTGTATTGATATGCTGGAAAGCCTTCATCCCCCCGCTTCCAATATAATACTCTTTACATTCATATCCCCGTGAATGATGTAAAGCTGTTACATGCAATCAGAATTCTCAGAGCATGCAGTCCCAGGTAACTAAAAAACTTCATCAAACGCAACCCAAAAAATAGTTCGCAAGGCAAACATGGCGTACGACTGCTTCGCGAAATTGATATGCAGAGCTTTTAGCCAGAAGCACATGTAAACAGGAATACGAATGAAAAACGTTTATAGGTACACACATCCCAGGTAGATAGCACAGGAGATATCGAGCGGCGCTCCAGATTTATGAGCTCATTATACATCGAAATTTACGATCATTTCACAGCCAGCCAATCTCCTCCTCTGCAAATGTATTTCATACATAGGTAATATTTTTGTCACGGTTGACAAGGGAGCTACGACCTTTAAAGGCAGTACAAAATGTGAGGGTTATTTTATATACTGCGCTTTGGAGTTTTCTACAAATTTATGCATATATTCGCACGTAAATGCTTTAAACGATACCTAGCCTTTTTAGTTAGTGTCGCTTAAAAGAGTTTCTGGAAAATTCTTGTGTATCTTTTTCCTGCGGAGTAAGCAATAGTTCATGCTCAGCCAACACACCTGGTGTGTGCTGTCACAGCGTTAGGAGTTACCGCTGTTGAACCACGCACACTGATGTATGCGGGATCCTAGACCATCGCTTACTAAGCACAACTGTGACCTATTTTCCCCAGATAACCTTTAGAACATTGAGGAAAAAATAAGAGTTAATGTATTCTATGCTCTCCTGAAACGTGGATTGAAAACAAGAAAGATTGTTTTAGTAAAAACTGAAAAAGGTAAAGGAAAAAAGCCCTCATTATTTCTGTTACGAGCTGCGAATAGCTACGTTTATATAAAGTCTGTTTAACATAACCCGTTCAAAATTAACATGAAACATAAAGCAAAACTATACCATAACAAAGTTATTACTATAGTGAGTGACTTAAAAGGGCCGTTTACGATTACGCCGACAACATGTTGTTCAACCACAAAGATGTAATATTTCAGGGTCCGTTGGTTATGACGCAACCCTAATTAGACAAGGTCTCTAGTCACGAATAACAGACCAAGATACTTCATTATTATTTCGTTTCGCGAGGGCGCTTTGGTTGGCTTGGTTTGTTACTGTGAAACTATCTGGTGGGTGTTCTTTTGTCCGGATGACAAAAAGCGACGCGTACCGACGGCACTACATTACTCGTAATAACTTCCTGAGTCTGCACGATGGAATAATGGGGCGTAACATACCGTAACCGACTCGACTCGTCTTACAGTGCGGTCCTCTCGTTACCTGCGATTCCTTTTATGTCTCTCGGTTTCGTGCTTCACTGTGCTAGCTGTCGGGTTCCATGTAAAACGTGAACGGTGACGCTATTCCTCTTAATTTGAGAATTTCGGAGAATTTTACACCACATCGAAATTGAAGCAACGTAAATGCATGTTTTAGAGGAATTTGTGGTATTTCTGCATCGTCATTCGACTGAATCAGAAACGCCAAGAATTTTTATTGACAAAATAACTCAAATAAAAAGCTAATATAAATGCACAATCATACATGATGGTTTGTTCGATGAATAACATTGAAAGTATTTTTAAATCAAGCTCACAGAGTATTTATTAATTTTAAAGAAAAAATGTTCTGCGGCATTGCAAAGTTCGCGTCTTTTTCATTTGGACCCTTTAAGTGCTTAGACTGAAGGTGCTCCTGTTACATTATTCATAAGCCGGGTTGCGTTACCTTAACTCGACGATATTATTTTTTCGCAAAAGAATTTACAGGAGCAAATACCTACTAATCACTTTTATTAAATAAATATTGGGTTAAAACAATCTCCATTTCTGGCAGTGTTTAAAAGGTTTAGATTTCTCTCAATATTTTTTTAAGAATGTTGTTTGTCTCGAAATTCTTTAACTCAGTGAAAAACTTATCGTATTTTTGAACATCTTTTTCTTGATACCTAGTTATCCTAGCCCAAAAAGAAATCTAGACGATATGGCGTTCTTTGTTTTTTGTCTAGTTGCAAAAAATACAGTCAGTCTAACTCAAAGACAAATAGAGTCGACGTAAGTTTTCGTCAATATCTAACCCTGAACAAATATAATCTTGTGTATTCTGTAATACAAATAGTTTATTTTTCCACCCTCTACGAGGTCTACGGCGTAGCGCTACGCGGTTGTCGTTTCGAGTTCGTGAACAAAAAAAAAAGACTTTCAATGACTTTGTTCTATTTTTCTAGATGTAAATGTCCTAAAGTTCTAAAGTAATATCAGTCAATTTGTAACTTTCAACAGTGTGGTGGTGAATCGTACTTTCAGAAGTTTGAAATGAATAGATTTTTGGGGAGAAAGGAGGAATATTTTTTGACGTAAATAATAGGATTACCTAACTATTAAACAAGATTCTATCTACAATTATTCAATAATAAACATACAATTCCAGGTAAGTACCTACTTATGTACTAATCAGTATGCTTTAGTTTCCCACTAATACGCATATGATTAAGTTCTGATTATGTCGAATTCCTATCTCCCAAAGGTCATCAGGCGTCCTAATTTCACATTAAATCTTACTGGCCTACCTAATTGGGCAAATTATTGGACCCATTACTACTTAACTACTTACATGTCAGTAAAGACACTACCTAATAAACAAGCGGCCACCAATAGGAACAATTTATAGGTTTAATTAGCGACCCGACCCTGTTTCACACGAATGCAATGGCGGCGTGTCAAAACATTGAGATTTCTGTCCCTCATTATGTTATAGATATACAGAGCCATTACACAAGTGAGCCGCCTTTATTACTTGTCTAAAAACATGATAATTTCTTTATATGTCTAAAAACATGATAATTTCTTTATATTTATATGTCGTCATCATCTGCGGCGCTTTTTTCCAAATATCTTGAGGTCGGCTTCCAGTCTAACCGGATGCAGCTGAATACCAGTACATAGAGCGACTGCATACTGCCTAGCTGATCTCCACAACCCAGTTAGGACTGGGAAATTCGATCGATCGATTCCACCTCTTTGTAAGCCCGGCTGTCGTTTCTATATATTTTTATATCAAGTTTAAGTAATATTTAGATGTTACTTAAACCTTACGCAATTCTAAACTATGTTGAAAATCGCATCAGAATCCATAGCATTGTGTAAGAGAATTAAACCGTCATCGCGTCACACAGATAGACACAGCAAGCGGCTTCGTTTTATATTATGTATATTTATACAGATATAGATTATTAGCTCAGCGGGTTAGACGTTAATCCCTACAGATTATATTCAAAATTGGAAGTCTATAGATATTGATTTGGCTTCTGGCGTCCCAATTTAACAGTTGACGCCAATCAATTTGGTCTAGCCGCTTTAATTATAATTATCAATCATTTTGACATTACTAGGTCGGAGGCATATTTACTCAATCCCTAAAAATAGGTTGTATTATACTTTCGTAAAAAGAGGTACTCTGTTGAATCAGGTTACTTAGTTTTTCAATGTATTGCCCCCGAAAGAAACTCGAAGAAAGAAGGTTTTATAAAAGATTACTCTAACTTTATGGTCCACATTCGAAGCCGATCATTTCAGTCCACTTTTCCTGCCTTATGCTACCAATTCCATATTTCGTTCCAATCTCTAGGGAGCCAGCCAAACCAGGCAGCTCTTTGAATGGTTTTAGAACCACTTGCGTCTTACTGTAAGTGTAATCGCTTTTATACAGTACACTGGCGAGCGCAGACACAGGCACTAATTGTGGTAAACGTTGCTCCTCGTAATAGGCCACTTACTTCCTACAATCCTAGACTGCATTCTGTGTAACATTACGATACGTGTTGTCTGAGCTGGACAATGGAAGATGCAGTTGTTTGTTGTAGGTCTTCATCTTTTATTTTACGTCTGTAACAACAGATATAGTGCTATTCAATTTGATTCAGTTTTATTTTGTGTGTTCGGCTTCCAGCCTACCGGTATTTTAGATGGAGCGACTGTCTATAGATAGACATGCTTAAGCGAAATATTACAACTTTTTTACCCAGCTACGGCGAAGTCAAAAGGAAGGGTTATGATTTAAGCAGTCTATGTATGTATGTTTGTATTTACGTATGTTCCTCCGTAGCGCCTAAACTGTTAATCCGATTTTGATGAATAAGGTGTCAATCGATTCGTTATTATGGCCCGCATAAAATAGGCTACAAACCGGAAAAAAACGGGTCTTAATCAGAGCGAGATTTTTCAGTAGTCGGGATTTAGTGGTAGTAAACCACACAAATTCTTGTTACGTAGTCGGGTTTATTTTTTTATTTATTATACCTTTTGCAATTTGAGTTAGCAAATAATCAGGGCTGCTACATCTAAACTCAAATATCAACCAATAATAATATGACATTACTGAACAAGTGGAATCCCTACCGTGTGCCATCCCAACCCCAATATCCAAAAGTATCATCTGTTCCGATAAACCCTCTAAGCTTTAAAAGCCACGTGTGGCTGCAACGATATGAACTGTCAATAATGAGATTGGCTGAGATATATTTTATTTACTATTACCTCGTTTATCCGGTTTCCAATTTGTTATCGAGCTCGGAGGAACGGGCGGCCCCGCTCGCCCGCTGCCCGGTGATATTTCTACGTCATGTTCTATTGTTATGTTCCAACTGGATAATTTACTTATAATTCTGTATAGCACTGCCCCGTTTGATGGATGCCTCAACGTCACAGGTAAAACGTAATCTGATTTATTACGAAAGAAAAAGGATCAAGTTTTAGTAAATAACAACACAAATGAACATAAATTGTTGTTATTAGATAAACAAACAGTTACTAAAGATAAACACATAAATAAATACTTAATAATCGTAACTGTTAGAGGAATTATGCTACCAAAGTGGTATTAATTTAAGTTGAGCGAGAGAAATGATTTCACAATTGGAATACAGAGTAAACAAGTATTAATAATATCGCACAAGCAAGCTATCTGTATTTATCTTGCCGCCACAATCCCAGCGCAATCGACCGATACATAAAATTTGGCAAATCTGAATCGTATCTTTGATATTTATATTTAAATGCACGTATTATTATTCAATACCACGGATATGGTTTAAGAGGGAAATGCTGCATAGAATTAAAGCGCTGGCAACACTTTTCATATTTTTCTACTCTCAGAAAAGATCTAGCTTTTCTGTCGCGTAATGCGAGCCTGGTTGAATTGCGCTAGACAAATGCGCCCTCATCCTCAATAGGCTCGTTATTTGTCGCGTTAGTGAGCTCGTCAGTGCAACACTGTATATTTTTTAAATAAATTATATTCACCAAATGAACGACTGAATAAAATATAAAGTTTCAAAAAAATGTAGGCAGTATTTGTTCGGTTTTTCAATTCAGCTAGAGCGGTGTACTAAATTAATCACGATAACGCTGTGATCTACCAGACAGGTTGGTCGGCTGATATAACAATTACCTATACCTGGTGTTTGAGCAGTAATTATAGAGAACAATAATAACTCACAGCATGTAGCAGGCCATTGTAGGAGTGCGCAAGCCACGCAAGGACGGCCGCTATTAACCGCACCCGAGGTGATCATCGTAACTCTACTTGATATAACTACAGCATCATAGAAGACGACACACAGCCGTTTTAGTGCCATAAATTGAGTTATCTGGTTTATTACAAGCGCAGAGCAAGTGGTTATAAATCGTAGCGCCCCACCGTAAACAAGCGGCTCTCCAGGCGACTGTCAATCGAGCATACTAGCAAAACGCCCCCATAAATATTGTTGCAGGTATTTCTCACGTATTTCCATACCAAATTGCGGAACGATAGTCATCTATCATTCGCTTTGACGTTTTTCACATCACGAAAAATCTGACAAAGTTACAAATGTTCACAAATTGACGACATAAATATCTACGTGGAGTTACACGTTCGGGACATATGTTTCCGACCTTTAGGTGGGAAGAGTATACGTTATTGTTCCAGTATATAATACTGGAGTAACTTCATCGCATATTGTCTACCTTTAAAATCGATATATATTCATGATAGCTTAGCTACGTACGCTGCTACGTACTGGACTAAAACATAACATATGTACATAATTATGTATCTCATATTTCAGTCAACAACAAACACGTCCGTGGGTCTATTGAAGCAAAACTTTATACTGTCGACACGTTCCTGGATAATCAAATTATATATGTTTATTACCTGTCCTACCTGTACCTAACTATTCTGACTTGGTAATAAAATAAGTATGTATTATCATATTAGCTGTTGGCCGCGACCATCGTCCGCGTCCGCGTTATAAAAATACAATTTTCCCGGTTTTTGCAACATTTTTCATTGATGCTCCTCTCCTTTCGGTCATAGCGTGATGTTATATATTGTTGCCTATAGCCTCCACGATAAATGAGCTATCCAACACTAAAAAAAAATCAATTCGAACCAGAAGTTCCTGAGATTGGCGCGCTCATCCTAACAAACTCTTCACCTTTATAATAGTTATACTAGTTTATATTACTTATACTGCCTCGTTGGTCGAGTGGTCGCTAGCGCGACTGCTGACCATGAAATCCTGGGTTCGATTCCCGGGTCAGGCAAAGTGTTAATGGGTTTTTTTATAAGGAATTTTTAATACGCCACGGAGGCTTTATTTGTGCCCGGTTGATGGCAATAGGTTCGCCTATTACATGGGACTTAAAAAAACACAACTGGTGAAATTTGGGTGTACTATAGGTACACCACTACCTAGCCCTTCGGGGTGATGTTATGTATATTATAATTAACCTGTGAAAATAATAATCCTGGTTCCAGTTTCAAAGAAATAATTTTTGCAATACGAACGCTGTGAATATTTGAATAATTATCATTGAAAACACACATTTAAAACCAGAGTGCTGGAGATGTAAAAAGCATGCAAATGAAATTATAAATATGCAGAGAACTAGAGAGTTACAATATACCTACTGATTAACTTTTCTTACTAAATCCCGGAATCTGAAGTGTGTATACCCAAGCAAGGAAAGCTTTATCCCAATGGGACTTTCATGGTTTAATATTCACTACACACATCACCTACGAACTCTCTAAGTACGTTTATTAAAGGTATAGAGGTACCTACGCATTATAAATGTTTTCCGTAATGCGATATTTGCTAATATGTTCGGCGTAAAGTATTTAAGCGGGTCCCGGGTGGCCCCCATCCACGCTACGACCGCTCATTAGTCACTGCCGACCCCCGCTGGGAACACCTGCTCTCTCCAATTTTATTTTACTCAATAGCTTTGAATTTTCCACCGGAAAATCATATAAAAGTCCAGTTGACATCTTTGATGGAACAGTTTTTACCCGAAACCGTTTTCACCCTGACGTGTAGCCAAGAATCTGTACAGTCATTTTCTTGAAATTGGGTTCGAACTTATTTACAAAATAGTTCAATTTCGTTTTTTTGGAAGGTAATTACTTATATGAGTACCGCATTCATGCGAAATTCGAAATACGTGTACTTGCATTCAACAGAATAATTTGCATAATGAAGCAAATTCAATCAGCAGTCTGCTACGTAAATTCCTGTTTTACTGTTGAAACCACCGACTACTACTACTTAATTCATCTTTACGCACGGCCACCTTCTCACTTGGACACTTTGAACAAGGAGAGACTGCGTCATTCCAATGTTTCCTAGAATTTTACACATAAATCGTTTGTTCGAACTAATTTAGTTAAAAGTTCACGAATTCGGAATAAAAAACCCTGGCAAGAAACGAACTGGAATCAAAAGGAGCCGGGTGCATTCTACTTCTCTACCTTGCATTTTAATCTAGATAATAGGTAAGTAAGACGTGTGAAAAATACTAATAAATTCACGGCAATAAATAGAATATTAAAATCTGTCCACATAATAACCCATTTGTATAATATACGCCTCATTACATTTGGTATTAAGCTAATTAAAACAAGTTAATTGCCCCTCGTTTATTTTAATTTTGTGCGTTATGAACTTATGACATTAAAACTATTGATAAATACCTATATATCGAGTGCAATGATTAAAAACGACTATCACTATACAAATCATAGAGTTCAATCTGGATAACTATAATACAAATCGCATTTATCCGACCTTACAGTCGGAATCAATAATCGATTAGTAGGTAGGTAGTTAGTAGGAATCATAAACTCACGAGGAACCACAACACATGGATTCAATCATCAAAACACTGGCTGTGTAACCTTATTTATTTAAAGAATTCATTTACATAATTATAAGCTTTTCAGTATACCACCGATAATATGCTAAATTAGAGAGACATTAAAACATAGATTAAATAATATGTATCCTCCATGAACTCCATTCTTATAAAGACCAGCCTCTCGTTTCTCGGGATTTGAGGAAGGACTATTAAATGAAATATTGGCATTGAAGCAGCCAGGCCGAGGTTCGCTAGCAGTATCGACTAACTAAAGCATTATATCCTTTAATGCACGTCAATCTTTCCTGATTTGCGCAAATCTGACCAAGATTTTCCGGAAAATGTACTACGTCATAGATTGACCCGTCCTGCCAGTTCGAACGATTCAATCACATCATTCAAATGAACAAAAGTTTTTCCTTCACATGGAAAGAAAAATGCGAAGAACAAAACAAACATATATCGTAACCGGTACTACAACGCGTTTCGCTGACCAGTGCCCGCAGCAAATTGTGGGTTATTGAGAAACTTTTTCTTTCACGCCACGGTGACTATGTTCCCTCTGAACATCCGGAGGGACCCATCGGAAAACTCTAGTGATTTGCAACTTCCGTATCTGAAGGCCCACGGATTTTACTAACTTTTTTTTTAAATTTCGTTTCTGTCACCCAATTCCAGTTTCGAATTTTTAATGCGTTTTGCGTTGTTCTAGACGAGTGTACGACGAAACGCCGACAGACACTACGCCGCCGATAGACTGAACACCGAAAAGACTTTACTTCGACGGCACTCTTCGCCGACAGGACACTTCGCCGATAGGGCTCATCAGCAACTAAACTAATCTCCGATAATAAGATACTTACTTGCTTTGGAAACCGATTAATTTCATGTACCTCGTTTTTGGGTGAAAAAAATATGACAACTTACCCTCCTATTAATAAACACAGACTAAAGTTATTCCAAGTATAAACCTTTGAAAATGTATGGTTATTCCTTTGTTATTCCTGGTATAATTTTATTCCGTGTTTATTAATAAGAGGGTTAGTGTCTGCACTACAATAAAGACATTTAATTAAGGTGGAAGCGCAAGGGTAGCCCGCGAAATTCAAATTTTCTTACGTTTTTTGCAATTTGCATATCAGTGTCAGGTTGTATGTTGATGAAAAATTAGTCGCGCCAGTAACACGTATGTAGTTATAGGATTATAATCATTAAAATCATCAATAAAACCCTGAAAGTTCATTTAACCCCGTTGAAATAGTTTCGTGAAATAGTTACAGAATAGGGTTAAATGAACATAGAGGATTGATGATTTTAATTTTTATCATTTTTAAACTTAAATAATAGCATCATAATATATAACACTGTTTATTAGATCACACAAATCATCACCTCAGAATTACAAGACCTTATTATTATAAATTATTGGCAGTCACATCACCCATAAAACTTTTAATTTGCTCATTAAATCTCATAAACAGTCCCTTCATTCTCAATTCTGAGAATTTTCAACCATCCTTTCAAAGTTTTGGGGGACAAGGTAAGTTGTTCCCATTATGATATATCAGGGTCACATGACCTCATTAATTCCTTAAGTCTACTCCGACATCTATGGAAGATTATGGAGGATTAAAGGGGAGTTACACTGGTATTCCCAGCTTAAGCGACAGTGAATACGTACGTTCGTAGCAACCGCCGCAGTAGGGTCGCGTTGCGTAGGGTTAAGGATCACATGTTTTACGAGCAACACAGCAACCCATTTCCATTTACTTAAGTGTTACAACCTGCTTTAAATGCGGAGTAGCTGGAATTCTACTGCTCAGCATGTCGGTGAATATACTTGTTGTGTTTGACGATGAACACACAAAGGCTGGGCTTGGCTCGTTAAATATTGTCATATATTACATGTTATACATATATCAAATACATTGGTTGCTGGATATACGCTTGAATTAAGTCTACTAACACGATAACCCTTGCAAAAACGTATAGCCCTATCTTTGACATTAACCACGTAAAGTTTTCACATTACTTGCATTTTATGATATCAAATCAACCTAAGAAACTTATTTTATAGATCAGTTACAACAAAACATGTCACTTTGAATTATAGATTCATTAATTCCCCACCATTCATAGCCAACGTTAATAAAATCAGCCAACATAAGCACAAAATTTACGACTCCTAAAATAATTAAAGCAGTGAAATACAAACGCGGTTATGAATTTCTTTTTCTCTTGTTTTATCGTTGTCTCGGTCTTAATATTAATATTAAGAAAGGAATTACGACGCCACAGCTGCAGAAGGGTTATTATAAACTATCTTTTGGTGCGAAGCGGCTGGTTATCTCCACTTTCGTAGAACTGAAATGCTTTTTATATGGACGTGGTGAAACTTACTTCTAAAAATTGCTGGTTCTCTCTAATACACCTGCTTCAACTTTTTTTTCTCTTTTATACCACGGAAATATACCAACTTATTTTCTCGAACTACTAAGAACGCTTGCTTTTATAATTTTATATTTTTTCCTAAAGTTTTTCAATTTGTTTAATAAGAACCGCCTGCCTCATACTACAAAAGTATTTTAGGTCATTAGTAACCATCAATTTTCGACACAACCCCTGCCTAAGCTACGAGATCCTAAGCATGATGGTTGTGTTATGTAAAAATACTTTCCCACACGAATACAAATGAACCAGTCAATTGCAATTGACGCCTGCCGCGGCAGAAAGCTAATACACCCAACCCTTTTCCATTACTAAAGTAACATGAAAGAGAACAAAAGCACCTTTACGAAGGTTTTCCACCTACAATCGTTACTATGACACTAAAAATAGTGCAGTAGGTTGTGAAATAAAACAACTACATTATATTCCTTCGGGAAAACTCTTTAACGCCCTATTGTGGGACAGAATAGACACGTTTATTAGTTTGAACTCTTTTATATACCCCATTGTCTAAGCCACAATGGATCCGAATGCGACATTCGTACAGAGATACAAGTAGGGTGGCGGATCTTTTCATAAACCGCCTTTGAGTGGATGGGACACGGCCGTTAGCGTGTGAGAAAAGCTCTAAATTTCAACAGGGCGACATCCGATGTCGGTGAATTTCTTTTGTGCCCTGACAGTTTATTACGAGAACAAAAGGATGACGTTGTTTGAACAGACCCGCTTTAGATTTTACTACGCTGATTACACATTACTCAAGATCTACTCTATTGTGACGAAGATCTGTATTCGCTTTCAATTCTAAAAGGAATTACATTTGGCTGTAACTCACCCCAAGACGAATCGAATTCATCACTCAGTTGATAAAATCTTACTTTCTCGCTGATAAGACATAAATTGACGAATTATTTCAAATTCGAAGTCGGTTTGACTCAATGAGTTATCTCATTATAGAAATTGTTTAGTATTTTCGTATTGGGAATGTGTAATGTATGCTTGGTTCGTTAGCTTTTATTTAGTTTGTCTATATTTGTTTAACATTATTCAGCGAAGTTGATATTTAGTACAGCCTCATTTGAGCACATTTTCATAAGAAAGGCACATCGCTCTCCCAACACAGTAGGTACCTAATCTCGGGCGGCTGTTTGTTAACATGGTACATCGAGTTTAAGGAAGAGACTGCCAATCCAAACCATATTTTGATTGAAAGATTTGTTCTTTGATATTTTGCTAGGTGGACTGATGACCTAGTGAAGGTTGCGAGGATCCGCTGGTTGTGAGCTGCACGGGCCCGGTCATTGTGGCGACACCTGGGGGAGACCTCCCAGCAGTGAACCTCTTTCGGCTGAAATGATGATGATTATTCGTTCTTTAACATCAAACGTTGTCCATTTCAGTCTCTAATTTCCATCCAAAAACGGTTAATACATCTCCTATGTTTTCTATTTAGTATGCACGTTCTTGAGGCGGTTATTTGTGGCGACTATGTCAAACCCTTCAGTCAATCGAACATGTGAAGCTTTGACTCGATATTATTGGCTTAAAACGTCAAGATGTCTCCTTGTCTTAAGATCAAAATATAGTATTTCCTCATTTATAACTCGAAAAGGTAACATTATGTGTAACGGAGCGGCCAAGGGTGCGCTTAAAACATTGATCAGATAGTTTTCTGTAGGTCCTATATTATCTTAAAAACCACGGACTGGAAGAGGAACTATATGTCTTGACGACCTGATAAAAGGCAGTTGGAGAAGACTATATGCGGAAAACTATGTACTATGCTGAAACTTCAAAGTAGCCTTTGTTCAGAATATAACTGAAATATAGGCTGAATTTTGACAATAGAAATAAAGTAAGTCCTCTCTGTGTCCAGTATAAATATAAAAAGACAACGTTTATCAACCACGTTTATCAAGGCATTTTCACTAAGAAGCTGCGGTACGCATTAGCCTTATTATTGCAAGTTTAAAATTCATGCACTAAAGAGACATCCCCCGCGGGAAGAGATAACATTCCTGGGAAGGTTCAAAGTGTCCTCAAGGCGGATCGCCAATTTCCTTTGTAAGCGCTTCAAAGTTATTAGGGAAATTGCTCTCAAAATAAATATACAGAGTGGGGAGAATATACCTTGTTTACCAGTAGTGTTATCTACTTAGGTATGGTATGAATAGTTGATGACGAAATTGTTTCCGACCCTAGCCAAGTGTGAGTGCTCGGTAGTACGTAATATTTAGCCCGAAGGTCCATATTTGTCACTATTAAGTAGAGATGGGACAACTATGACTTTCGCCGACTGGCCGAAAAAACTGTTAAGCCAATAATTGTTGTCGGTGGAGTCTAGGAGTTCGTTTCATGTAGGTACAACTGAGACCCTCGCATTGAGTAGGTACATCATACAACGCACTCTCTCCATGCTACCAGCTGTGAAATCAAATAAAATAATATGTTTTTCTTGATTTAAATTTGCAATTCATTGACTACCAAAGGAAGAGTTCCGATTGCTAGATTATATAAAAGCATGACAGCTAAATCATAACCCTTCTTTTCGGCATTCTCGTAGATGGGTAACAAACGCCTTACTTCTGCATATAAAATAAAAATTATTATTTATAATTTCATTTCAATACTTGAGCCGTTTTTTGACTAGTCGCCGACTCCACATAATGTCCGGATAGTCGGCTCCTGTCAGTACATCTCAACTAAGAACATAAAACGGGTCCATGTGAACAGCCGCGCGTCCTTATTCAAGCGAGCTCGTTAATTATTTACTTAGATACATCTCGGACAGCTTTCGAGCCAGGACCGACGGCGAAACCTTTGTAATTACTTGTACACTTTGAAATCCTAAGGACACTATTGTATTTACAACCGTGACTGAACCTAATGTACCGTTTGTTTAATCAAATTATTTTTTTTAAATGTTTTTACTCGGAAAGGAAAAGTTTTGTTTCGTGGTCGGCTACTGTAGCATTCTTAGGGTTACCCGAAGGGTAACCAATGGGACCCTATTACTAAAGCCCCCACTGTCGGTCCGTTTGTCTGTCAGCGTTCTTTATTAGGTAGACAGTTGACATTTCACAGAACATGAATTTATGTTGCCTCAATAACAAAAAAAAATGAAAATTAAAGGAAGCTCCCCTACTGCGGTGATATGGAACCCTTCATACGTGAGTCCGACTCACACTTGGCCAGTGTTTTCTTGTCTTGTAGGCCAATGTAAAGGATACATGTCATGTACTCTCCTACTGGGTAGGTATAATAAGTTTACCGACAGAAGATTCGGTGTACCAAAGGACTGGCGAAATGTAGTTGTAGTACTATTGATACACTTCTGTTTGACCATTCGGGAAAACAGGCGTGATGTTAAATTCAATTAACCATGTACTAAGTCATGTAAGTATCCTTCTATGAGGATACTCACACTATGTATTATGTTTTCAAATACGACGCGCAAATCTATTCACGTTACATTTCAAATATTTACGCAACTGAGCAAACCGGAAATGAAAGGGAAAATACATGCGTTGTTACCCGCGTGTTGCTTTGTCACGGTTTTATTTTCATGTACCAGGATGTCACAACAATCCAAAATTGAATATGATGATTCGATTTTGTTTTTTGCTTCGAAATGTATTTCAAAGTTTTCGAGCAAGATGAACGAGTTCCCACACTGTTGGGACACTTTACATTGTCAGAAGTTAGCGTCACATGTGCGAGTCGTGCGACACAAGATACGAGCTGATGCCGTGTTGTCTCGTAACGTTTCATGTGTGAGAGTAACTCTTAAGTCAGGCCGGCTCGACGCTGCACTCTACGTCTCCCAGTAGACGGTTCAAATAACACTTCCAGCTGATAGCGTCGTTAAGCTTTAACGTGTTCGTGAACACCCAGTTTGTACTTAGTTTATGTTTAGTTTTATTACACCGTGCAGCATTTGTTACGAGCAAGCCGTTGCAAACTAACCTTGTTATAATCCTGTTTCTAACATAAACTACCTACCTACAAACATAACTCGTAAATTACACTATCAACAGTTAATAGATAGTGTCGGAGTCATAACAACATAACAAACGGGGGGATAACTAACGAGTGCTGTCATTCTCATACAGCGCGGGCCGAATTGTGTGTTGGCCGAGAGAGAATTAATGAGGGCGGGCCGGCCGCCAGTCGCACGCGCCGCGGCCCCGGCCTGCCACCCCGCTCGGCACCAATAAGCATCGACATTACTAATAGTAATTCTCAACTCGAAAAGAATGGACCGAAAACTAAACGCTGCTCATAAATCTAGGCCGTTAACATGCAGACAAATAACGCTCATGTTCTCTCTCCAACAATATCGCGCAACAAAATTCGATTATCTCTTAACAACTAAACAAGTGTCGAACATTGTCGATTAGAAGTAACGCTATTGTAGCGCCCCTACCATGTAACTTGTACAATGCCTCGAAATTCGTAAGATAGTTGAACACGGAACTCAAAAATTAGAGGCTGTAATGGTAACTTAAACAAAATTAAAAATAAAATGAGGTCAACAAAAAATAAAGTGGTTTTCTAGAAAGCTAAAATGAACGCAGCAATCACATAAATAAACAAGGCGCTTTACCCTCTGCTACAGTTGATGATTCCGGGCGGATTGTGCGTTCACTTGTTTTTTTAGGACGGACAAGAAAAAATAAATGTCTTGAATGAAAAGTTAAAGGTAGGGCAAACCTTTTGTAATAGGTTCACCCACTCGAAAGTTTTACAAGCGAGGGATGTTTGAACTGTTACATAATAGAGCAGATATAGATTGGCAATTTTAATGACAAAGTTATATGAGTTCTTTGAGCACATTGAGTATAAAGATCGAATAAGTGATAGCTATTCATATTTCTCGCAAAAGACGTCCTCTTTCAAATATGTCCGCGGGGGCAAGATATCGCTCAAATTGTTTCCAATATCTTTTACGAGCATTTGACACTTGAGTGAAAAATTACCAAGAGTTCCAAGCGATATTGTTATTTTCACGCTGTGTTATTTATACGGATGTAATCCCTCAAGTTTTTTTGTTACAGCAATGGAAATGTTTATTTTATGATACTCGACATAACGCGCATGGAATTTTTATTTTGTAACTGAAAATATACACAGTTGTTCCAGTTGTTGTTGTGTGTTGCGTTGTTGTTGTTGTTTTTTGTTGTTGTGGTTATTGTTGCAGTTGAAGTTATGAATAAATGAGGATTTTAATATTTATTACGATTTAGTGAGCAATACGGGGAAATCGTCTTCATAATCAGGTAGTATTTCATCGTGTCTTTCTGAGTACCTTGGAAATAATTCAAATCTACAACTAACAAATATACAATTTACAATACATCATCATCTGCCTAGCCTTTTCCGATCGGCTTCCAGTCTAACCGGATGCAGCTGAATACCAGTATTTTACATGGAGCGACTGCTTATCTGACCTCCACAACCCAGTTAGTACTGGGTAATACGATACCCCTTGGTAAGACTGGTGTCAGACTTTCGGGCCACTGACTACCTATAACGACAGTCAAAGATGTACAATAACAGCCGGGACCAACGTGCAATCTTAACGTGCTTTCCGAGGCACGGAGGAGACCCGATATGTAATGGGTGGTCACCCATCCACAGACCAAACTAGGCAAGCGCGGCTTAACCTGAAGATTGATCCGAGCGGCTGTTATTATGTCGCCACGAGCTCCGCGTATACAATTTACAATACACACATAAATACTATGTGTATTTATGTGTAAACCGCTAAATATTTTGAAACCACGATCACATAGCACACAGGTACGTTTCGTTGCTGACTAACAAACAAAACTGACGGAGGTAAACGAATACTGCCCTGTAGGTATAAATAGTGCAAATAAACTGCCTGAAAGATGCCCGCATTACAGGTATGTACCTACATGAGGGCACCGGCCGACAGTTCGCAAATATTTGGCCAGTTCTAGAATATCCCACGGAATACTGACAAAGCGACGTCTAATCACGCTGTAAAACAAAGATGGGGTAAGTAGGTTACTCATTAACATTTCAAGTCTCGAACCTTCGGCCCCGGTTTAACCACGGGGTGACCAGCCTCGCCGAGCAATGGGAAATACTCAAAACTAATTTCGTTGATACTAAGGCCAGACCTAGTGGCTGAAGTGAAATAAGTAAAATGTTCTTTTGTCTTTCGTTGGCACGATACAGACAGATAATTACTGAAAAGTTTAATAAAAAGCAATGATAATCGTAGGATTCAAAATTTAGATAAAACTTATACAACGTGTAACGGAAAGGGTATAATCATATGGAATACTGTGGTACGGACCATCAAAGCGAACAACTTTCTCTATGGGACCACCATAGAAATCATAAAAAAATAATCAGCTGTCCCATACATTTGGGTCGAGTAGGTATTGAAATTTTCTATGGGACAGCTGATTATTTTTTTACGATTTCGATGGTGGTCCCATAGAGAAAGTTGTTCAGTTTGATGGTCCGTACCACAGTATTCCATATGATTATACCCTTTCTGTTACACGTTGTATAGCAGTTCTATACTATGTAGGTAAAAATATAGGGTTGAACAGAACCTCTGTGTTCTTTAAACAATTCCATCTTAACATCACATCACGCCTATAATCCCCGAAGGAATAGGCAGAGGTGTACTTATTAGTACTCTCACATTTCGCCAATTATGTTTTAAGTCCCTTGAAATAGGGGGGCGTTGCCATCAACCGGGCACAAATCCAGACTCCGTAGCTGCTATTGAGAAATTCCTGATGGAATAACACTGTGCCCGACCCGGGTATCGAACCCAGGACCTCATGCTCAGCAGTCGTTTTTGTGACCTCTAGATCAATGAGGCAATTCCATCTCTAAATCACAAACGGTTTTTGCAGACTATGTGATGTACAGGAACATTATCCTGTGACGTTTATTGCAACGACAAGATGGACCTTGTAAAAGTTATCAAAGCGAATTGTTACGTCAAACTTCGTTATTTTATTGAAAGTAAACCGATTCTATTGTCTTAAAGCTGCTACATATCGCCGCATAAACAGAAACAGCAAGTATTACCGCATAAGAATTTCAGAACCCAGTACGGAGAATTTCCTTGTTTGAGAGCCAAAATCGATCCGAGCGACTTGTATTGGCGAGCGGGTCTTCCAAAATGCATGGTATGCGTTCCAATGAACATTTGTAATACCAGTTCGGCACTTTCATTGTATTGGTTAAAACTATGTGCTTCCGTTCGAACTAAAGTTAATTCTAGTTCGATAGCGCAACGTTTCTATGGCTATACATACGTGTGTGCTGGAACTATTTCAGCAAAGAGCTCTTCATAGAAATGGAGACGAGGGGGATCGTGTTGGGACGAGATACCTCAGAAATAGCTAATGTCGTGGCAGATTAGCTCGTCAGCAATGTTAGGAACGAGGATGTCTTACCCAGGACTGCATCAAGTATTTAAATATCGTCATTCACCGAGGTTCTTCGTAGAAACATTGGTTTCTCTTAGTTAAAAGACAAATAAGAGATTCTATTTGGAATAAAATCCAGTGCTCAAAGGAGCTTGCAAGTTTAACACAGAGTTTCTACAAAGCTATTTAATTTCATCTGTTGCCAAATGGCATGTCATTGTGATTGTTATTTTGGACAAGCCATCACAATGCCAAATAGACGATTAACTGATCAGAGATCCAATCAGGCGTTCGGTATTCGAATGTCAGTGCCAAAATCGATCACATACTAAATACACAGTAAGCCAACCATTTCAGACATTGGTTGAAACAGCCCAAGAAAAGATTAAATAAATTCAAGAAAATACAGACTCTTTTGTTAATCCGATAGCCTCTAACTTAAACACATTCTTAAATCCACTTAAGAAAGTTAAGACAATTTAATGAAGACACCTGAATTGAATTAATGTATTTAAAATCTCGGTTCTCCCAAAAATATATACGTTCGAGCTTTTTGAAGGTAACTTCGAAGTATATTTCATTTTGACAAGGTTGTTCCTTTAACGGCTTATCACTGTCCATAAAAAAGCTGTAAAAAGGCGAAGGCTTCAGTTTTCAGTGTGGCGCTCTTCCTGTCGCCAACTTGATGTTTTGCATAGAAATATGAACCTGTTAAATTTTGTCACAAAACGCACTCAGACTGATGACTCGTAACTCGTGAGGTAAGAGCCTCATTTGCATATTAACAGTACCCCTTGTAGTCCTTAATCCGGGAGTCGCAGGTGACTAGCATCCGCCAAATTAATATTTTATACTTGCATTTACACGGCGATCCATTTACATCGTATCGCAAGATGGCAACACGAAAAATGGCTGAAACTTACATAGTTTAATTAGTAATAGATTTTATGTTACTCTTCTTCTTGAATATAATATCCTGTAGTGTTAGAGCTCCTTGTGACAAGGCTTTAGCCAGGAGCCACGGTTTGTGTTCTACTGTGAAAGATTTAAATCCCTGTGTAGGTTCAAACAAATTTGCAATTTATATAAAAAACAGGTATGATGATGATTATTGAGCACCACACCCAGCCAGGAGCAAGCCTGACCCGGACAAGCCGGATACACCAGGGTGCACGATTTTGTAATGAAAGACATGCTCATGACATGACATGACATGCATGCTGGGATGGGAAAGGAAGCCCGACCAACCGCAGCCAGTCGGGCACAATCAGCCGACTATGCAGCCTAGAGCCAATATAGGAATAGTGGTAAAGACAGGTAAATACGTAGGAATGAGCATTGGTGTTTTGACCTTCATTTGATTCTATCAATGGAGAATAAAAAAATCAGGTATATACAATGTGTAACAGAATAAACGCACAACCTTTTAAGGGGTCATTGTACTCATCATTATGAACAACTTTTACTATGGGACCTTTCCCGAAATCGCGAAAAAAAAAACAGCTGTACAGTACATTTTGTCGAATTATGCGCACAGAAATGTATAGGGCAGTCGATTTTTTTTTCGCGATTTCAGTGTTGGTCCCATAGTGAAAGTTATTCATGATGATGAGTACAATGACCCCGCAAGAGGTTGTGCGTTTATTCTGTTACACATTGTATATAAAACAGGTATCAGGGATCTTAGGTAGTTCATTTAACCCAATTGAATGACTTTTTCATGAAATAGTTACAGAATAGGGTTAAATGAACTTAGAGGGGTGTATTGATGATTTTAATGATAATAATTCTATAACTACTTACGTGTGACTGGCGCGACTCTTTTTCTTCAACACACAACCTGACACTGACCTGCAAATTGCAATAAGCGTAAGAAACCTTAACCAAGCAGTAGTAAGGTTTAATTATGATGGTGGATGATACAAATTTAATGCCTGACCTAACAATGAGCATGATGAGCATGCTGTTAAATTTAACGCTCCCTAACAAATCCCGCTCATCCTCTAAAGACCATTAATCATAAATCCTACTGCAAATGCGGTGCGTGCACTACCAAAGATATAAATCCTATTTACAACGACCTCTGAGGCGAAATAATATACACTTCGGTGGAAAAGTTCCAACAGTCAAATCCGATTTATAGAACCGAGTACGGTTTCATTTACATTAGCAGATTATTCTGCCAATATACTGCATGCGGAATCGTGTTCAGTGAAAGCTTTTCGTCTGTTAACTTTTTACGACAAATTTACTTGCATGATCCGAAAACTGTGTGGAATTTTTCGAATCGGACTATTTTGATCTTCATGTTATTTAAATACTTACGTGCCTATGACGAGATCTATGAACGTGGACGAGGGAAAAGAAGTACCTATGTAAGGATCGTAGCCTTGTGGCGTTCTGTGGTTTCTGCCTACCCCCATGGGAAAAAAAGGCATCGTGCGTATCGGTTTTACGCGCGCTTGCTACGAATATATCGCCTACAAAAACCCCTCGCTCGTCCAAATGCAATTCTCAGACTAATTTCCTTCCTATTCCAACGCGTTGTAGGTTATTAAGTTTGTATTTTTATTCAAGTGCTTAAATAAATCAGTACAAGCTGTTATCCTGTGCAGCCGCAGCAGCTTAGTTGGTGCATTCGGGGACAAACAGCTTTTAAGTTTGTAATACATCCGCCTTTTTAGAGCTAACTAAGTGTAAACTGGGTTGCTACTTAACTATAACTTGATGTCTACTGCAAAGTATTATATTAAGCCTATTATTTTCATGAAAGTACCAAAAAGCAGTTTTTTGTACTTTATGAACTCCTTTTTGGCAATCCTTTTAGATTGCGGAAACATTGTAGAAAAAAGTGTGGATTATACAGGGCTAATTTCCAAAGACCCGCCAAATTCTCAGATATGATGCAGTACAACATTCTGAGCTCCCCGACAGAGGTTTTGTTTTATAAAAGAGAATCTACTGTTTCCTACAAAAGTGCAATACCTACACGGTCAAAATATATGGAACAGCTGTTTTTTTTTAATAACCGATGAAAAATTTCTTTGAATGTATTATGTACTGCATCATATCTGAGAATTTGGCTGGTCTTTGGAAACTAACCCTGTATTACGCTTTGCCTAATTTAAGGTTCCTTTCTCCCTTCCTTTACCATGCCTTATTTCCCTATTAATGTTACATTTCATAATAAATAGACAAACTCGCCAAACTATTAAAATACTTAGGTACTTTAGCAGAAACTTTTTCCCTTATAGGTAGCTAATATGAGAAAGTTACGGACTATTATTTATCATGGTGGGTGGTGAAATCTGTTGCCTCTGTGCCAACTTGGGCCCCATATTTTCATTCCGACGTGAATTCTTAGCAGTAACACAATGTAGTCAATTTACTCCAGTCCCGGCTGAAAGTTTTCTCAGTTCTGTCAAAGTTGTGATTGCCTTGTTTTCCATCTCGCTTATAGAAAGATGACAAATAAAACTTGAGTCCGCCTGGTGCATCCGGATTTATGTAAGTACTACTTGGAGCTAGCACCTGTTTCATTTACAGCTATGTCTACCTATTTGAGAAGAGATACTCTGCTCGAGAATTTTATGCAAAGGATAAACGAAACGATGACCTTGTACGGAACCATACAAACCGTACATAATAATGTGTTGTCTCCGAAGTGAATTTTCTCATCCTGAGTACAAATACACACATCCGGAGACATCGTGTATTTAAAGGCATTCTCGCTTTCCTTTTGTTGAAATTGTATCGTAGGTAATTTTCATATAAGCGCAGTAATGCGCCGGTAATGGTCCATAACAGAAAGCTCGCAATATATAGAGGCCGTCCCTCACCCCGCACGCCCTGCCCCCCGCGCTGCTACCCGCGTCTACCCCCACATGTTGTACAGCACCGCCACCACACCACACACTAACAGAAACAAAATGTTCAAACTATTCAGGATTTATTACTAGATATTCAACAAACCATTCAGGCTGGAATGTAGCAAAATATCGAGCAAACAAGCGCTGAGTTGACAGTGGCTGTTCCAAATAAAACAAAGCCCAATACTCGTGTATCGTAAAACAATATTTCATTTAGGTACTTTTTGCCACTCATTTTGTTACATACAATATTTAAACAACAATTTCGTAATTTAACGATTCGCCAGAAGTTATCACGGCCATATTAAATCTTTGACGTTACGAAATAATAAAATACAAGCGTAAAAAAGATAAATCTGTAGGTAATATAATAAAATAGCGGCGTGGAAAAAATTAAATTAAATCTTGTTGCGAGACGCGTCCAAAATATGCTCGGGAACGCGCCCAACGCCAGTGCTTTCTTTTAAATATCAACAATGGCGAATTTTTTACATTAGCTGTGTTATTTTTTGCAGCATTTTCCAGTGACGTCGAAAATTTCATGTTTTTTCAATGCAGCGTTTTTTTTGTTAAATAAATACTCATTTGATCATCTACGAGGCCTTCATTGCAAAAGTTTTCAGCGTAAAAGCATAGGTCTGGGAAATCCAAGATTTTTTAGACATTTCATTTGCATCTTTATAAGAAAAAGGAGGTTCAAAATCAACAAAAATATCAAATACAACAATACCCCAAGGTAATTGGTGCACAATGCACGTACACCGTAAGTAGGTACAGATTGTTGGGCGAGACGTAAGCCCTGGACGACGTAGCAGAACAATGAAAGCCCGGCGTGGACAAACCGTAATCCTATTTGGTGTGCAGAGCTTGGCTCGGCTGCTGGCTCCGCCGCGCGGGCGATGGACAAACAATAACTCTAGCTCACACCTCTTGCAAAACCACCAGAATTAACTGGAATCACGTAGACGGAATTCTGTTTTGTACCGTCCGGTATTTCCTTTAAGAATTGTTAATAGTGCAGACAGAAAGCTTGATATTACAACGTATTTATGTGCATACTAAGTTCAGTTCTCTACTGTTAATTAGCAGCGTCTTTACTGAGCTTATTGCTGTGCTGGTAACAATAAAGACATTTCTTTGTAAACATAAGCTAGCTATTTCGACTATAAGTAATGTGTTTTTCATACTCATAACTACGTCTTCAATTTAGAATTTACCATACATTTTGAACTCAAACCCATTGTAACATATGATTCTTAATAAATGGCAATCACATTTTCTATGTGTGTTTTGTTTCCCAAGTGACCTAAACGCTGTTTCAAACCACTATGAAGCAATTAATTTCCAATCAAACGAAAATTCAATCTATGAAACGTTGTATCGCCCACCTCATAATTCAATACTGTACAGATTGGACAATTTAAAACAAATAGAATATTTAAAATTCGACGCTGACAGAATATTTTGAAACGTTGAAGTTTTCCAACATGTCATCGCGGTAACAGCTAATGGGATTCACAGGTTATACATGGAAAACGCTGCTAAATGCTTTAAATAAATGATTAATCGCTACATCTCTCCGCCTTACTTCATTCTCTTAAAACTGCTTACAGATGTTTCAAACTACAGTAAAGTTGTTTTCTCACTGACGTAGTCATAAAATCAAATCTGTATGCATCTGTTCTACATCAAAGAGAAGCTCATAGATCAGTGTGAACAAACACTGCTCAAATATTAAAGAAGGCAGAACTAAACCACATACTGATTAATTTCAAACTAGCCCCGTACATGTTGAGAATCGCTACGCTTCTTGGTACTTGTTGAGTGAAATATTCAAGGTGCGGGTGTCCTCGGTGAGTAAACTCGGCACAAACTGAGGGACGTGTTGCTCCAACGAGATAACTACTGACCGTCTGCGGCGGTCCCTAATTAATTATTCGACAGCATGGACACACTTGTCCTTTAGATATTACAGCGGAATTACCTTAAGCGCGCTTAAAGTCGCCATTAAGACAAGATTGCCTTAATTGATGTTTACATGTTGCTTAGTATTTCGTTGTCCTCGTAGTTACCGTATATCCAATAGCTGACGTAAACTACAGGTTATTTCGGGAAACCGGAAACGTACTAAAGTTTTTTAGAAATTAATTGATTGAAGGTTGCTTAATTTACAAATGCTTCGTTTACAACTTTTTCAACACACTTGCTAGTAAAGTGAGCCTTATTACATCGTTCTTAGGGCCATAAACCGAACTTTAGGTAACACACATGTGCATAATAATATTACACACTAGTCCATAATAGAATTATCCCTACAAAGTAAATAAATGTGTACCTAATTATGACGAAAACATATTTATTATTATCAAATTATTTATAGTTCACAATAATTTGTTATAAAATATTTGAAGAAATTCAAATATTTTATAACAAATTTGCCTTTTTTTTGTTTGCCTATTTGTGTGTCCCACTGCTGGGCAAAGGCCTCCTCTTTCTCCTTTCAAACCTCTCTGTTCTGTGCAATATCAATATTTAATCACTAAAATAATAATTTTGAAGTAGGCTATATGTAATCAATCACCTTACATTTGGCGCGTGCAAAAAAAAAAACTTGCACGCAAAATTTCCCATAATTTTCATATTTTGTTTGTATTTGTTACTGTGCGGTAAATAATTGTAAAAATTACAAGTTTTAGTACAGAAGATGAACAATTGATAGATTTAAACCCGCCAGAAGTATTACATGCAGCACAAAATGCAAACGAAAGCCTAATACCTGCAAAATCTAGAGAAAAGTACTTAGCTGCTTGCGATAGTTTCCTACAATGGAAGAGCAACAAAAAAACCCAGTCATTTTCTGTAAATGTGTTTTTGGCGTATTTCTCTGAACTCGCCAGTACATACAAACCCAGCTCCCTGTGGTGCATCTATTCCAAGTTAAGAAGCATGGTTAAGCTCAAACGTGGTGTTGATATCAAAACGTACTGTGACCTGATGGCATTTTTGGGGAGACGGTGGATGGATATATTTGTCGGATATCTAAAGTTTTGTCACTAGCCGACGTTTTTTGAATTAGGCTCCGGATAGTCAGTATCTAGCAAAAACGTTACTTTTAATATTTTTAATCGAAATGTATCTACAATATATTAGTGCGTAACCTTAACATAACTTCAAGAACTAATTAATTGATTTCTTTGCAATTTGCCTTAATATTCGGTGTTACTGGTACTTGTAGACGACACGAGCTGTATAATATTACAACAAAAGATGTAGAAACCCACGGAGATATGCTTCTTGCCAAAATTATCCAGCATAAAACCAAGATTCTACGATCTTTTACAATCCAAAGAACGTTTCATGAAATAGTGAAAAAATACTAAGATCTCCGTTCAACAAAAACAAAGAGAGACCGCTTTTTAATTTAACGATTTATGCAATACATGTTTGTTTTTTCCTCGCAAGTGTGTTGAAAAAGTGCGTATGAAACTCGTGAGCAACTTGCTCACTAGTCACTACGGCTCGGGCTGCAACCCACAGCCTCGTGTATAATGAGCAACTTCGCTCATTTGTATCATTAGCTGTTATGACAGCAACCACAAATTTCAGCTTAACTTAGGCTGCTTATAGTCGTGACGCACCATTAGTATGTCCCATTGAGTTAAAAAAAAAAATGCCATGATAGGTCGTTAACCCTTCGCTTAAAAGCACCACAATTGCCCCATTTGTCTCTACTCACACATTTTATCAAACAATACGGTGAGTGGGTAATGATAATGACTCTATTTTGTTTTTCTTTCTACAGCAATATGTTTGTGTCTGTTAAGCCATTTCGGGTGGTTCCCTAGAAGAAAAATGTTTTCTATTATACTCTGTAAAGCTACTGAGAATCTACATTAATATTATTAAGAGGTAAAGTTAGTATGTTTGAAAATTAGGGGTATTTTGGACGTAGGATAGGGGATGACCCCTACGTCCAACTTTCTTATCTTCGGGACTGCTGGTCCGATTCCAAAAATGATAACACGTGGCCATAAAGGTCCATGGGGACCATGCATGGCCCTTACTCCTCCTGCTTGTTGGTACTCGTAAGTTAATCTTGACTCTATGATCTGTCATCGTAACGTGAAGTCTCGGACCTTTACAACAGACAGAACGGTAGATTTCTTAGATTTCTTGGAGAATGCCCATTCCCTAGAGGCCTAGACAGTCTGCATACGCACGAAACACGAACGCACGAACTACTCGAAATCGTTGTGTCCATGAACAATACTAGTATCACAGCTGTAATTCTGGAAGGATTAGGTAGGAGGTTTACCTAATAGTACACCCACATTTCACCAGTTATATTAAGTACTAATAGGGGGCGAGCATATTGCTATCGACTGGATACAAATCCAGACTCCGTGCTCAATACTAAAATGCCAATACCATGTAATTTACCTAAAATACTGTTACACAACGCTATCTAGGTTAGCTATGATCGATATAAAATCTACCTATTGTATTAATTAATTACTGGATCATATCGCTTGATTGAGTACGAAAGAAACATTTTCACGTAAGATGTACCTGTCTTACAGTAATTTATGGAAATGTCTTATTGAATGTGCCAGCACTTTAAGAAATGGATGTTCATCATTTGTCAATGTCAAGATCCTATTTTTCACAGAAATAGATGATTCTACCACAACTATATTATTCCTTAGTCGCCATAGCGCGTTGTACGACAAAGTCCAGATAAATAATAATCTAAAAAATATTTAATTATGAAATGCTGGGATACTAATATAAGTTCTGTGAAGTGTCTTATTTTCTTTATAGTAGGAGTTCAAAGCACTTTGGAGACATTCAAATTTTGTTCAGACTGATTATTATTTTATTTGTTATGTTATGCGAAAATACATTAGAAATAGTCATTGGATTTTGAAATAATTTTTTTTTTTTTTAAATCTCTAAGTTTTAACTAAAAATTAACTTTTAATAATCATTAAAGTAATTGGTAGAGCTTTCTGTTATTTTTCATCTTCAGATATAAAATATAGAATTGCAAATAAAAATAGGGTTCGAATTCTATTTTTATTTGCAAATTAAATTCGCTTTGAATATTGACAAATGTGGCGCTTGCAAAGAAAGAAAATCACCACTTTTATTTCACCTGGGTTAACAGTAAAACGCTCGAGTAACAGGTAAAACATTATTTATTTAAGTACCAGCGGAATGAACATATTTACTCGTTGGTATTTATATTGGTACAATGTTTCCGTGAACATCAATCGGAGAAACAAGTTCGTGCCTTATTTTCTTCATGGCTTACAAATATTTCCTGAAAATAATCTGGATAAATTGATAAATGCTCGTGGCTAAATAATAACAGCGCCCGGGTCGCTCTTTAAGTTAAGCCGTGCTTGCCTAGGTAGGTCTGTGGATGGGTGACCACCCAATACATACCGAATTTCCTCCGTGCCTCTAAAAGCACGTTAAGCCGTAGGTCCCGGATGTCATTTTTAGATCTTTGACAGTCGTTATAGGTAGTCAGTGGCCCGAAAGTCTGACAACAACTCTTACCAAAGGGTATCTTATTACCCAGTACTAACTGGGTTGTGGTGATCAGATAGTCAGCTCCATGTAAAATACTAGTATTCAACTGCATCCGGTTAGACTGGAAGCCGACCCTAACGTAGTTGGGAAAAGGCTAGGCAGATGATGATGAACCTGGATACATTATTTTTCCGAATTAAGAACTTTTCTTTACGTTATTTTTAATATTGCTAGAAAATCACTAGTGATTTGAAATTTTTTCAAAGTAAATATCTATTAATAAAATATCACCTTTTGTATGAATATAACAACGTAAAGAATTCGACCTTAGAAGAATCACACAAATTCTTATCCTTTAACATTTTACGTAGAGTTAATTGAAAACTTGAAATATGTTATCGAAATGTTTTTAATTTGCTCTTTGTTGCAGAAGAAGATATCGAACTCTTGTAGATTACGCAGAAATCCACTTTCGATTCGTCGGTAAGGTCAAGAAAACTCTTTATAGAATCCCAAGCGTTTGAAACCAAAGAAGCTGACAGACGTACATAATATTTTCCATTTTAAAGTCAAAATGGCTGCCTTACTCCCGTATTATTTTACGCAAACAACGCATTCACAAACGGAATGCACAGAAATATGGTCGGGTGCTGACAAATAAGCTGAATAACGTCTATGATGTTACCGCCTGTTTCGTTGCTATTTTGAGTACCTATTTGCCATATACGTGTTCTATGTAACAAAATAATGCAATAGATAAGTAAACAAATATTTAACGTGAAGGTGTAACGTTGTCGACGAACTTTTAGTTCTGAATCTAAGTATAGGACTTCTAAGTGTATGAGTATAATAGTGTTTAATTAATAGTTTTCTTTTGCTTTCTACTATTGACATCATTGTTATAACTCCCATTAACTACCCATTATTCGTTTACCTACTGGATTTTTAATTTATCACACGAAAATAAATAAAACTTTTTTCAATGTTGAATGAATGAGGCAAATAAAATATTAGGTCCGTACTAAATATTTGCCAATAAGATATTTCCTAAGAATTTGATATCAAATAAAAGTGTCAGAAATAGGGAATTCAGGCTCCAGGAATTTTATTTAACATTTTTACCCGAAAATTGCTACCCGCCCTCACGATCTCGTAAATAAACGTCCAAAAAATATGAAAAAGCGTAATAAGCGCTAAGATGAAAGAAACGACGCGAGCGCGTTATGTTCTACCCATACATTCCACCTAGGTACATGTATGTGTGTAACCAGTCCTGAGGTGTACGATGTAGGAACTCGGATGGGGCACGAGCCCCAGACAAGCGTAATTCACCCAGCTTTATTTACGCCGCTCAAACTTACTTGCTGAAATTACGTTCAATTACGATAGATTTGACGCAAAGTGAGTCTTCATGAAAACAACAAATTCAATCCAACCTACAAAGTAGCGAGTAAAACTTATGTACCTGACTGTATGAACTGTATCAAAGCAGGTTACTCATTATATTTAGAGTTAATTAGAAACCTGAACCTTACTCTGCTTCTCTTTTGATGTCATTCCCAGAAACCACAAATTTTATTCGTTACTTCAAGCCTCTTTCAGCAGGCTTCAGACGGCCTCAGACAACGTTTTTTGATGGACTGAATACAAAAACTACAGAAGGATTTCGCAAAAATTAGAAATCGAAAAGTTCTTAGTGTACATTTATTTTATTTTAGAAATCTGCGTCTCTCGATTGGAAATTTACCAAATTGTTCGAGTAATAACGGCCGTCTAGAATAATAAAAAAACATACTAAAGTATCCACATTTTCCACAAGTTAAAACGGTAATTGCGAGAACAAAGAGCGAGCCATTTGTTGCAGGTAACATCGAACAGTACCTAACCTACGTTTCTGCATGAGTGCACACAAATAGGACCATGTCCAATGTCCCCCATGAATTCAACGAAACGTGCTCTCCTTGCGCTTGCTAGCGTCTTAGACAAGCAATATTGCAATATAAGATACGGCAAATAGAATATACCAACCGTTCGCGTTGGTATGAAATTCTAACTATTTTAGTCAGGAAAATGGAAAATTATAACTTGTTTTCACTAGGGACCACCAGTCTACACAGCTTAAGTTAGGTACTGTAATTCAAGATTCACTAAAAAGTATAATATGTCATCAAAATGGCCTTATCGTCATTGTTACCTGCCTAGCCTTTGCCAACTATAACTACCAGTGTGTTCTTCTGCCAAATATGATGCTCTGTGGCCCATAATGACGTACGGTGCTGAAACATGCGGATGCTCACGCAGGAGGCTATGTACAGAGAGCCATGTAGCATACCTTGCTCAGCATAAAGCTGGTAGATCGAGTTCCTAACGTCGAAATCGGAAGACCAAAACAAAGGTTTTCGATATTGGAAATCGCGTCAACATCGCGTTGACACCTAGCAAGGCGCGGTAGTGACAGGTGGAGTAGGCTGTCACCGAATGGCGTCCAAGAACTGGGAAAAAATGTGGGTCGTCCGGCGGCGAGATGTATAGATACATAAACATAGACATAGTTGCCATAGTAGGAGGACAAACCTGGATGAGGCTGACACAGGAACGTGTAGATTCGTAAAGAGAAGGCTATACCTAGAATTCATGCTGAGGATGATGATGATGTTGACTGACTATCTGACCTCCACAAATTCCACAACCCAGTAACCTAACACGAAACCCATTGGCAAGACTGGTTGTTAGTATTTCGGCCGTCTGACTACGAACGAGGTAGATAAAACCTCCTTAGAAGCATTTATTGTTCTACTGTTTTTTTCTTGCTTGAACACTTACCCGCCTACCAGTAATTAAAATACATAAATATTTACCTACCCAACTAATTGCTTTATACCTTTCCCATTTAAAATAAAAGCGGGTTTGTATTTAAGTATAACGCATCTCCAAAGCAAATATAAATTATAAAACACAGCCGTCCAATCCCGCAACCCATCATATCTCTCCTACACACATTAATTTTACCGCTGGAAAATACAAATTGGTCCGCCATTTTAAAATAAAACACCCCTTCACAGGGATGACACAAAATTGACGTTTTTTGAGACCGTTTTCATTTGTTTTTTTATCACCATCCTTTGCCTGTTTCTTTTTATTCTTATTGGATTTCATTTTTATGATCAATATATCCTATAATAGGGCGTTTGAATTTTATTCATGTCAATTAGATATCAAACGGAAATTAAACGAACGCGCAACCGTATTGATAATGAAAATTTTGGGTGTTACTGAAGATTATAGCTTCTCATAGTATTTTATATTGTATTGTATTTTATCAATACTGAATCGTTTATTTTCGTCCTGTAGTGTGTCTCACGTCTTGTAGACGGCGCTATAACGACCTATCACCTGTCCATTCGTCCCCACATGCACTGTTCACTGCAAACACTAAAGACACTCCATGCGGCTGAAGTTGTTCGTAGCACTCTAAACCACATGCAGTACTTAGGAACGAAGTACTGACACGCAGGAAAACTACCAGATATTCTGGAAAAGTATATACTACTAAAAGGTAGGTGCGTGAGAAGATTTATCTCAATGTGGCTTACCTCTGGAGTACCTATTCCGTGCGTGATAAATATTTTATCAAATCTACCTGACCTTTTTAGGTTTTTTTTTAATGTCCACGCGTTCTCACTTAAATTTAGAGCAAATTCGTGAGCCACCAACACGGATTACTTTAATTATATCAAATAAATTGCAGTTAAGATACCTCGTGCAAGTTAATCGGTTATTTTCTGAGCGTTTGCCAGGATGAGACTAGCTAATGAAGTTTTAAGTCACTCATAATACACTCATTTTTTCTAGATTCTTCATAACCATAATACATGAAATCCTTAAAAACAATGCTACCATCCCCCGTGTATCTATTCGTTCTCTTTTTAAGATAACTCTCACAAAGTCAGCACGAGACCAACTCTTCGTAAATACACCACGCCTTAAACAGCCGTGAAATCAATAAAACTAATAATAAATGTTCCTATTTTGATCTATATAACAGTAACATTATGGCTGTGACAGCCAAGGATACGGACAAAGATAGTTTTAGGAGTATTCTCTCTAACAGAGTCGGGGATTCGAGACCTGTCGATAAAATTCCGTTCCAAATTGTTTTCAATATGTTTTATCGGAATGTGATAGTGAGCAACGACTGGAAAGTGAGAATTTTTCTTGAAAATGTGTTGATATGATTCATTTCATGCCATTATAACAAATTGTAGCTAGGTATCTTTGTAAGTATTTACTATGTTCGTTGTTAGTTAGTAACCGCAACAGATTTAGGTAGGCTCGCATAAAAATGGCTGATTCGGCCCGCTAGTTATGAATAAATGATAGAGTTTAGAGTATTGATCTTTCTGATGGAAAACCGTCACATAGTCTATCCTATATTTTTCGTCGAACTGGTTAAAAAATGTGCCGGTACCTAATTACCTAACCATAGCATTGATAGCCTAGTGGTGTGACCGTCGGACTGACAAGTCATAGGTCTCAAGTTCGAACCCAAGACAGGTACCTCTGCATGATATTTCGGATTCATGTGTATAATTATCACTTGCTTCGGTGAAGGAAATCATCGTGAGGAAACCAGCTTGCCGGAGAGATATTCCTCGACGGCATGTAAAGCCAAGTCAGAGGCCCAGGGCGGCATAAAAACTCTGACACTAGGTTAGGCACTAACCACACGATAAAAGAAAGAAACGTAACCATAACAGTATTGTTTTATCATTATTTTTAACCACCTTCGTAGAAAGGAGGATTTTTAAATCCAGGTTACCTCTACTATGCAATAGCATCAACGTCAACAGAGTTTACCTATCTGACTTTTTATAAGTGAATCAAGTAGATTATATTTCAGTTTCTTAAGCCATGATGTATTAGAAATTCCGTTCTTTCTGAAAGATACCACCAGGTGAGTTAAGTTCGCGTGTGCTCTAAATTAAGATGGATTGTAGCGTATCTACACTATATTTTCTTAAGTGTAGTTCGTAGTTGGTAGATATGTTTTTGTTAAAGAAGTAGATAATACATATTCGCTATAACTTTAGTATTCAATAAATAATAGTAATTATTTTTGAGTTTAATCATCATCATTTCAGACGAAAGACGTCCACTGCTTGACGTAGGCCTCCCCCAAGTGTCGCCACACTGACCGGTCCCGTGCGACTCGCATCCAGCGGATACCCGCAACCTTCACCAGGTCATCGGTCCACCTAGTGTGGACCTTCCAGCGCAACGTCATCCGGTTCGCGGTCGCCACTCCAGAACTTTTCGGCCCCATCGGCCATCCGTTCTGCGAGCAATGTGCCCACTGCCACTTCAGTTTGGCAATTCTTCGGGTTACGTCGGTAATCTTGGTTGAGTTTAATGTCCCTACGTAACTAAATGTGACTTATTTCTGTAGAATCCATTTAACACCGAATACTAAAATTATGATGTTTCAATATTCGATAAGTAATAGGTATGAATTTAACACAAACCAAAATGGTTTTCAAAAATAGAAATCCATTTACCTCCAGGTTTCAAAACTAAGTCAAATTTTAACAAAACCCATTACCTACGTAAGCTATGTTTCGTTCGTATCGACGTACGTGAGCAGGTATATGACTACATCCACGTGGGCTTCGTAGTTATTAATATTCAACGAAACAATCGAACTTCATTATACGTTTGAAGGTAAGATAGAGATGATTTATTGAAGCAGAAACAGCCGGGGGCGTCCTCTCCGGCTCGTTTGATGCCGTCCGCAACACCTAGACATCTCGTGCAAATCCCTAGTGACATGTTTTACATCTTCATAGTTCACCGAACATTACAAACTGATACTGTTCAACATTGTTCAACCAATTCGACCTTAGATTATACCCATTATAACTTGTCCTAACCCTCTGAAATTTTCCGCTTGAAATATCCTATTTGACCTCTGGTTATCCAACATCAACCGTTAAAATATTAAAGTAAAGTATCACGGTAAGTGGTGATAAATAACGCCGCTACCTCTCAAACATTAACTGTAGCTAACATAGATCCAAGTCACAAAGTATCCCAGTGTCTACTTACGAACTCATCTTTATAATGGCTCCCTTTATGCTCTGAAAAAGCTGCTTTTTACGTTAAGAACCAACGATTTAGCGTTAGCCTAATGACTGTTAAGGTGATGACGTGTTAAGAAAATTGTGCCAATTTGTTTGGTGAAGTCAATTTGTCACACAGTCGACGTGTGTCGGATCGCGCTCCACCCTTCCTCGGCGGTTCTTTCAGTTGTGTTCCCTTCACGAGACCGATGCAATTTACATTGAAAGCGACTGCAAAAGATCCGCTTTACGGTGAGCGGAGTGAAGATAATTCCTTGTAGGATTGATCCTAACCAGGTTTATTATGCTAACAAAGTTGGTACCGCTGACAGTGATCTTTTCTTGTTTCAGTTCTATTACATAGAAGAGGGTGTTACACTTTTTACCCGACTAAGCCAAAAGTAAGCGAAGCCAAAAGGAAGGGTTATGATTTTAGCAGTTTAGTTATGTTTCTATTTACATAAGTTCCTCCGTAGCGCCTAAACTATTCTTCCGATTTTAATGAATAAGGTGTCTATCGATTCGTTAATATGGCCCGGGTAACATAGGCTACATTTTAACCGACTTCAACATTAGGAGGAGTCGACTTTACCTTGTAAACCCCGATTCTAATTATACCATGATTTTTCGGTAGTCGGGTTTTTTAGTTATAGTACCTATACCACTCAAATTCTGGTTTATACTAGGCGTTTTCCATAAAAGGAATTGAATTGAGCTTGACAATACTTGACATTACATTTTCACTGATTGGACAGCGTCAAGGCACCGACCTTGCTAAATAAACACATTTATCAAATTAAAAGTAAACTAGTAACTATAAGCTAGGTAGATAGCTAGAACTAGTAGCTAAGACTGAAGTAAAAATACCTAGAAAAATGAAGAGTAGATACATAGGTATATCGGTAAGTTCGGCAAACAAAAAAAAATAGGAGACATGATAGATAACTGCTATCTCGCCGGCAAAAAGGGCAAAATGAAGAAATTTCGCCGTCATAATAATATTATAGTCATGCCATGTGTCACGCTCGGGCGGCCGCGCTCATTCCCTTCACGACACCACTCCGTCAGGCTCCTTGTCCCAAATGGCGTCGCATTAACCCATGCTTGTCTATGGGGACTGCTTTATTATTATAGTGAGGTAAATCTAATGTAGGTCGTATTTCTACTTAATCAAAATCTTAAATTCATTGAACGCACAACCGCACGGTTCGGGAGCATAAAATTTTGTAAATGAAAGACTTAGGTAGTTTATTGAATAACGAAAAGTGCGCACCAGGGAAAGATTTTTTTAAAGATAGTGGATAAATAGGGAATAAAAGTTTTTTCTATAAGTACCTACATCATTCTTGCCGTCAGGAAACCTCTTTTCAGGCACACGCCTTGTTTTGTAGACACGTTCCTATTTGTCTTGTCTTTGTCGCAGGAGTCCATAGCACAGGGTATCTTAGTTTGAATTCCTGACTCCCATAAATTAATTGTACGTTGTGGGAGAAAATAAATCGTTATTATTTGTAATTCTGTGCCTACTATTTTTGTGTGTAAGCAGCCATACACGTTGGGTGTACCTGACAGGTTTGCCTGTGCAGGCATACCGGAACTTGTAGGTACCTATGTTGCAAAACTGTGCAGGTTTTCTTAATCATGATGAATTGACTGCTAATTAATTGTGCCTATAATGTAGGTAGCGCATACAGCGTATGTGCTATCAAATCAAAAGTAGGGACTATTACCCCGACTCAAAGGAAGGCTAGCGCGAATTCATTTCGAAGAGGCACCTACAGAATTATTATTACACCCTTATGATGGATAAGTGCCGCAAATATGCCACAATATTCAAAGCTAATAATTCACAGACAGTACTCTCATCGCTCATCCCGATATAACGCCCATTAAGTGTCTGCTCAAATTCTATCTCAAGATTGAATATTTTGTAGAAACATATATGCTTTTAAATACACACTAATCGATTAAGTTGTATTCAAAGTCAATAAATTAATGTCTTCGCAGCGCTAAAGGACTGTCGGTCCCTCATTAACTCTTTTTATTGGACACTCAGCGCTGAATGTCATTACCCCCATCAGTTTTTCCTGCTCCCTTCGTAATGACGTCACTTTACCTCATCCAGCAGCCGTTCCCTTACCAGCATACCTGCATCCCTAGTAGATTTATATATATACCTAAATCACTCTGACGACCGATCCGACTTTCGTTTTCTTTGTATAACGACGCTTCTATAATGTTAAGGATAATATATAAAGGTAACATTCATTAGTATTTAGGTGGTTATTTTTTGTGACCTGGCGCCGAAGCACTTCTATATTTTAAAGATTTTAGTTTAGGTCAGTCTATCTAGTTACCCAGCTATTCAGGGCCCACCTTTGATTAATGTTTATTGTGGAGACGATTCAGGTTTATGTTACTTTAAAAATAAAATACTTGGTGACTTAGAGAGTTTCAGTTTTGATCTTCTCTTCGTAATGGTTTGTTCTTAGACACTTTGCATTTTCAGAATAATTCTCATAAAACATGTTAACACTTAAGAGTAGGGAGGTAAACAGCATTAATAGGCCAACCTACCCGATTTCCTATTTTTCTACAGCGTGTAACAGAAAGGGTATAATCATATGGAATACTGTGGTAGGGACCATCAAACTGAACAACTTTCTCTATGGGACCACCATCGAAATCGTAAAAAAATAATCAACTGTCCTATACAAAATTTCAATACCTACTCAACCCAAATGTATGGAACAGCTGATTATTTTTTTACGATTTCCATGGTGGTCCCATAGAGAAAGTTGTTCAGTTTGATGGTCCCTACCATAGTATTCCATATGATTATACCCTTTCTGTTACACGCTGTATATGATACGCTGTTGGTAGCGCCATCTACGCTGTCATCAAGTAAATCATATGAATTAGTGATATCTGGTGATAATATCACTGTGAGCAGCAAACACCGTTCATTCGAAGAAAATTGTGAGTCTTGATCAACTTGATACACATTCGACATTTTCCAATCCTGGTACCTGTCAAAGTTAGGTACTTATTTTATTTAATTATTTTTTAAAGTTAGCCAAAATTAAAGCATTGTTGTAAGTTGCTACAATTAGGTATTTTTACTCCAATTAAAGAAACAATTAGCAAAAAAAAAACATATTTAGACCTACACTTAGAAAAAACCGGCCAAGTGCGAGTCGTACTCACACGCGCACAGGGTTCCGTAGCGCCAAACAATATAGTAAACATATTTTAAAGGCTCATTCATATAATGTTGTATAGTTTTACATTCAACAGCAAAACTAAATTTGTTTTTCATAGTTTGTTTATGAAAAACAAAGTTACTGCTGCAGTTTGATGAAAAAGTCCCATACTTATCTCAAAAACTAGACATCAAAACTTATTCAAACAAATTTTGGTTAAGTAAAAGTTTTATTTACGTTCTACAATCCTACATTTTTTCAGAAGTGTCCTCCAATCTATAGACACCCCCGCACGTATAGGTTTGATGAAAAAAATATTTTTTAGTTTCAGTTCCATCTAAGGGAAGCCCCCCCTTAATCTTTTATTTTTTTTTATAAAAATCGTAAAGCGGTTTACAGAATACACCTACCTACTAAGTTTCAACAATGTAGTCCTAATAGTTTTGGAATAAAGGTACACGGACAGACAGACAGACATGGCGAATCTATAAGGGTTCCGTTCCGGTCCGTCGGTCCTAGGTATCACTGATAGCCCCCTGTGCAGAGCGTGCATGGAGGCGGAGGAAACTGTAGCGCATGTACTCCTCGAGTGCACCGGCGTCACCCAGATCCGTGAGGATACTCTTGGAACACCGAGATCCCTTGAGGATGTCCTGAGAAGACCGGGAAGTTTGATCTGCTTCTGGAGGGAGGTGGGCTGGTTGGAGTAACGGCCACCATGGCTCACGTACAATGGTCCAATTTAGGGACTAAGTGCGGAAACCAAACCCTTAACATAGAAGGGTTCCGTTTTTTGCCATACGGTTACGGAACCCTAGTTTTCAAGCGCCTACCAAAACTCACAGTCAAACCGAAACGTACCCACGGCCACGTATATGAACTACAATACAATTTTTTTTCACTAACTGAATCGCGCCTGTGGGATAAGGAAACACGCCGTTTATAATATTGCATGCTAAGTTACGACGTTCTTTCACAGTAAAAAAGCCTGAAAGTCTAACAGATATCCCTTTACTCACCCACTTTACTCTACCCAAAGTGCGGGAAAACGTTTTTTTGGCTCTCCGGTAAACATCCATTTTGGAGTGAGTTTTATTCCAGTCGCAGGTCGATTTGTTCAGCTAATACTGGTCAATTAATTCATACAGCTGCATGACATAGATTTACAAAACGGTTATTTTGCTGTGTGGAAACAGTAGCGGAAATCTCGGAAATGGACGAAAATGGAACATGAAACTTCTAGAACAATCCAAGAATCTTGTCATAGACACGAAACCATAAACGAAACCAACAACACGGTGGTTGTCACCTTTTCACTGTCATTTGCTGTTGTTAGTTTGACACTTATGTCAAAATAGACCACTGACGTACCGTCAGTGAAATAGACGCTAAGTAGGGATGTTCGATATTAGAAAATAATCAACGCTGACATCGATGTTAATATCGATTCAAAAGCATTGATGTACAATAATTTACAAAAGTAAAATATCTATGTTCAAAAACGATGTTATAAGTGGTGAAATAAAACATCAATCATTTTATTTATTAATTTTACTTTTTACGAAATCTAGGAAAAAAAAATAACAATTTGAGATCACTCTAAAAAAAAGGTGACTTTTTTTAGAAGTTTATATTAGTCAGTCTATAAATCTGTTCCTTTGTTGATACAGATGTTGACCAGCTTTAAAAAAAAGTCTTACCGAAGCTGATAATGTCGCTGTGCAGCCCACATTTTAATGGCTACTTCCTTCAGTTGATGTGAGCTAACTAATGCTAACAGCACTTATCAGCGAAAACTCTTGAACCCAATTCACACCTGATGGCCTAGAGCAAATCGATGTTTCAATATTATACATCGATGTTTTGATGTTTTACGGAGACATAACATCAATGTTAAAATATCGATATGATACCTAGACATCAATTTTCTGTACCGTCGAATCGATGAATATCGATTATCCCCATGCTCATGTAGCCCACACTGCCTAGTGCCTGCCCTAGTTTATTTATTGTAGTGGTTATTTGTGTCTTGTAAATTGTAAACGAAATAAAACAACAACATCTGTATAAAAAGCAATTAAATCGTTATTTGTGCCTTATATGATATACAATAATCTACCATCATGACTATGAGACCAGATGACCACCGTAGAAAATGGGACAAAGACGAATTCGAAAGAATCGCTGCAGATCGGTTAAAAGCTGAATTAGAGGAAGAGGAACGATCTAAAAAGAAAGGTATTTTTACTAACCTATTACCGGTTGCACCCTATAAACGTCAGGGTAAAACATGGCCCTGAAACGATACAAGTTCCAAAGGCTAGAGATAACCTTGTGAAGGAATTTATTAATGATTCACTAGGTCTAGGCTCGCCAGGCGAAAAGCTTGATGAACTCAGAATATCATCAGTGTGTGGACAAAAAACCTGCTAATTGTGGCCACGTTAGTCAAATTTTGTTACCCTGAGTTGTTTAGTCATCAAATGTTTGCTAGGAACCTCAAAACAATTAGTAATGTTTATCTAAGTCATACTTATTTGTTTTCAGCCGCACCTATCAAAAGAGAGTTACTCAAACAGCGCGACTACAAAGTTGATTTAGACTCAAAGCTTGGTAAAAGTGTAGTGATAACAAAGAACACCCCTACCTCACAGTCCGGAGGATACTACTGTAATGTCTGTGATTGTGTTGTCAAAGACTCCATCAACTTTCTTGACCACATCAATGGAAAGAAACATCAAAGGAATCTTGGCATGTCCATGAAGATTGAAAGGAGTTCATTAGATCAGGTTTGTATAAAGTTAATGTGTTAAACATTGGTAAAATAAATTCATGATGTAAAGAAAATAAACCAGATTATGAATCAGCAAATTTATAACCAAAGATCTAAAAAGGTAGAGTTTATTTGCTGAATCTTCAAGTATGTTACATGTGAATTTCTATAAAATCCTGAAATTATTTCCGAAATAAAGGTGTGACATTAAAGGGAGAAGAGGAGGATTTCTTCACCTGTTACTAGCTTTCTTTAAGTTTAGGGAAATTTACTTTTCCGATCTTTAATTATAACATTGGCAAAGGCCTCACCGGAGAGCAACGGTGGCCCAGTGGTGGCAGCCCTGACTTACGAAAAGTAAGTCGTGGGTTCGAACCCAGGCAGGCGCATTACTTTGTGTAATTTATTTCATCACCACTGCTCACAAAACGATGAAGGAAAACATTGTGAGGAAACCGGCATATCCTAGAACCAAAAATTCAAAGACATGGGACATCTACCAACCCGCACTGGGCTCGCGTGGTTGATGATTGCCCATTCCCTCTCATTGAGAGGAGGCGAAGTGTCCCAGCAGTGGGAACATTAAAGGCTGATTATGCTAAAGGCCTCACCTAGCATTTTCTTTTTGGGATCCCTACGCCTCGTAACAAGTTTAAGCTTATTTGTATTTTACTGTTGTTTTGTCTTTTCATGCGACTAGTCCTACTTTCTTCAAACGGATATGTATCATATGAATGTCCAGCCTGATTTGTACTCTGAACTCACTGAACATAACTCTGGATTAAAGTTTTGTTTCTGCAGTCGTACAAAATCAATTTAGTAGTAAAAAATTGTGCTCATCTTTAATGTCTACAGGTCAAAGCCCGTTTTGCAAATAACAAACGCAAATTAGAAGAAAAGAAGCGTGAATACGAGCTTGACACACGACTAAGGGAAGCAGCGGAAGAAGAAGCCAGGGTCAAGGAACAGCGTCGCGAAAGACGCCGTGACAAGAAGCGTAAGCTCATGGAATCCGAGGAGCCAGAGGATACACCAGCACAATCTGAACTAGCTCAGATCATGGGTTTTTCTGGGTTTGGAGGGTCCAAGAAATAGGTTAATATTAAAGTATGGTTGTAATAAATAAAGATTTGTATATTATTTATAATATTTAATTTTTTTAAATTGGGAGGAAACCAGACTTGTATCTTACAGACAAGAGTACTTTGACTTGTTAACACTTCATTCACACAATTCCAGTGATAGCTCTCCTTTGAGGTTGAAATAAAACTTAATGCCATAATCACTACATAGTAAAAAACACAAAATGTAAAAAATAACTTTAGCTTCAGAAGTCGGTGACTTTTGCTAGTTTGATTTTGTTTTTTTTGTTACCGAGTCCTCTCTATTTCTCCAAGATCCTATCATCAGATCCTGAATTGATGATCATGGGACCAACTGGGAAGTATACCCTTTCAAACTAAAAAAAAATAAAAATCAAAATCGGTCCAGCCATCTTCGAGTAATGGGGGAACATACATAAAAAAAAAGTTTCCGACGAATTGAGAACCTCCTCCTTGTTGAAGTCGGTTAATAAAACAAAGTCGCTTCCCGCTGTGTGTTCCTATGTATGCTTAGATCTTTAAAACTCCGTAACGGATTTTGATACGGTTTTTTTTTAATAGATAGAGTGATTCAAGAGGCAGGTTTCGCACCCGTGCGAAGCCGGGGCGGGTCGCTAGTCTGCTATAATTCAGGAATCCAAAATTCGAAAATCTCATAGTCAACGTTTAGAATAGAGGAATGAAAATTATGAGATGATATATTCCAGACACTACTGCTGCAGGCTTGATTTGCTAACTCATATTATGCCTTTGAATAGGATCAAAAGTTCCCTGAGAAGAAAATGTTGAATGGTATTAAGAATTTTAGGAATCCTAATAAAATGATCATTTTGAGTAGGTATGCATGTGGATGGCTATATGAGTAGGTAGAGGAAGACCAAAGACACGATGGATAGACTGTGTGAAGGATGATATGGCTAAAAAGGAGGTGACTGTTGAGAAGACGAGTTATAGAGAAGTATGAAAGAATGCTGCAAAACATGCTGCGCCGACCCCAAATAAATTGGGATAAGGGCTGGAGAATGATGATGATAATTAGGTATTTAATAGCTCAATGGTTCAGGTGTGTTCACACCTACTAAGTACCAGTCGAGCCACTAAGTTCGATTCCCACTCCGAAGCCCGTAGCGCATATTAAATTCTGGCGATAATGTACAATTGTCATCATTTTATGCGATTCTGGAAGACCAACGTATGTTTGATAGCCTGTAGGACTGTAAATTTACCAATACTCGAAAGCTAATCATTAGATTTTTTTTATGCTCAAAAGATAAACGTAAACAAATAAGTAATGAGGTTCTAATGTCCATTTCCATATGTAATCAAAGTATTACGCGGCGATGACTGGTCATTTCCGTTCGAGTCCACGCCTATGATACCGTGTGTCCAGTGTCCTATTGTATGCATGCTTTCGTGCGGAACATGCAACTGAATTGACAAGGTCACTTCAGGTAATGAAAACATACACAAAGTACCACAATCTTATATGTGGTACATAGATCTATGGTGGGTACAGACGACGGCAAAAGTCAAGGCAGTCAAATAACCAAGTAAATTTTCTATATTCTACCGGTGATTCAATCGAGACGCAAGAACAGCCCAACTGCATACAAAATTGGGCATTGTCCTTTTACCGACCAAAATATCAATTTCATGTTATCTATAAAAGTGGGCCAGTTATCAAGTTTGAAGCTGATTGCCTCGTTATTCTAGTGGCAAGCGCAGCTACTTAGAATGAGGTTCTAGGTTCGAAACCCAGGTCATAATAAGAAGTTCTCCGTAAGCAGACAATAAGCCCTATTTCATCATGGGACCTCATCATTAAATAAACATTATTTATAAATTTAAAAAAAAATACTTAAACACCATGTACACACGGCTACACATCAAGCTATACATTTCCAGTATAAGCTGACCTCGCATTGTACGGAAATCCTATACAATGCGAGATCAGCATAAACTGGAAATGTATAGCTTAATGTGTAGCCGTGTGTACCACGACCAAACCTATCTGGTCCCTGGTCGTCGTACCTGGTCTTTCGTGACCTGCATATACAGCGTGTAACAGAAAGGGGATAATCATATGGAATATTGTGGTAAGTACAGACCATCAAACTGAACAACTTTCTCTGTGGGACCACCATCGAAATCGTAAAAAAATAATCAGCTGTCCTATACAAAATTTCAATACCTACTCGACCCAAATGTATGGGACAGCTGATTATTTTTTTACGATTTCGATGGTGGTCCCATAGAGAAAGTTGTTCAGTTTGATGGTCCGTACCACAGTATTCCATATGATTATACCCTTTCTGTTACACCCTGTATATCACGAATAAACATATTTCAATTTTCTTCTAACAACAACTAAACTTTTATTTGTGTCCACTTGTTGGTATCAAAATGTACTATTAGGTACGTGGGACTTTAAAAATCATTCCACTTCCTCTCGCATAGAGGTGACATGTGTCCCAGGACTCAGGAGTGGGAACTTTACAGGCTGACTTTGGTTTTTGGGATTTTAGCATAACTATCGCCCTTTACTTTCATACTGCCAAAACAGAGCTATAAGATTTTCACATCGATTGTACAGCTGATACATGCCTTCCTATACCTATCGATGGGATAGGTACCTGTCGGAAAATACGAAAAAAAAGGTCAAGCAAGTCAGGTTAGCGCAATCAGGGTTCCGTACTTAGAAATATAGGTACCACCAATCCCCAATTCTAGAGTTGAGCGTTGGCAAACTGGATTCGAAAATTGTGCCAATTTTCACAACCCATTCGGCTGATTTCATGCATCCGCTCGTGTTCAGTTATCAGTTTTATACAACCCCACAGCAGAATACCCAAGCCAGCGGCCGCGCAAACTCTACCTGAACCTTCGAGTTAACCAGCAGTAGTCACCCAGCGCTGAGCATAAGTCTCCCCTTTTTTTCCGTCATAAATACTTCATAACGTCCCGGTTCTGTGCGTCCCATCCAGGTTGTCACGAATTTGCCGATATTTGGAACCCAACGCACTTTAGGACGGCTGCACTGGTTTGTTTTTAATCAACAATGTTTAAAACCAAATACCAAAAAAATACGACGTTTGTGTTTTTGATACGGAACCTTAAAAAGGGCCCTGAATACTTGCCATAGTAGCGATGAGACTGCAAGCAATGATTTTCCGCCACAATCAGGCGAAGCCACGCCCTCGTATAAAAGGCAAGTTCACAGTCATGGTGAATCAATGTGGTGATCGAAACTAGAGACATGAGGACGATACTGCTAACCGTTGCTCTCTTAACATTATTTTATTCGTGTATATTGGCATTTCAAGTGAGTAATTAATTTTCTTTTCTTTTTGTTGTCATTGTTGCCAGTTAGGCGTTTTCTTCAAGCTTTTTGATTGTCTAAAACAGTTACGCTTAACGTTATTTATAGGTTCATAATTATGTATCTTACGTTGCGACGGATAATTTCATAGGTATTTACTAGATTATCACAGAGAACAGAGGAGTAAATATTTATGTATCTACAACACTGCTCCACAGTTTTTCTTTGCTTATTATCATAACCCGGACACAAATCCAGACTTCTGTTAGTTACTACTACAGTGCTAATGGAAAACCCTAAACCCTAAAAACCCATTTGTTTGACCATAAAATCGAACGACCGACCCCATGCTCAATAGTTGCGCTTACAACCGATGCACCAAATGATTAAGCTTTATTTAATTACAATGCAAATTGCTGTTTCAGATTTCACTTGACTCTCCCAGCCTTTCAAGTAAGTATGTTCGACGGTCTCTTTAATCAACAGTTTATGAAATAGAAGGACAGAACTATATTTATTATTTGACGTCAAAATTGGCTTAGTGGCTAAGCGATTAGCTGCTGCGCTGCGTGTCGCAGGTTCGATTCCCTCACGAACAAATATATGGCCTATAGGTAGTTGGTCCGGGTCTGGGTCTGTTTGTGTATGTGTTTTAACGTTTGTTTCACCCACGATACAAGAGAAATTCCTAGAGTGGAGCAAATTTAAATAAAAAAAAACGAAATGTACAAATTCCAGTTTTGATTGCTAGGTGGTAATATTATGGGGAGGCTATCATAATGTACCGGTAAAACCACTAGCCAACTTCTGAGCTGAGGCCAGCCTGTGTATTGAAGGAACCACACGACATCCCAATTAGGTATTGATCTAATATTTTTTTTATGAGATATCACATTAGGATACCAAATTCAATTGTTAATAAATTCCCATTTTGAATGAAGGCCAGCTCCTTGGTTATGTCTCTGTCTGTCATTTAATTAATCATGTGTGTTTTTTTTCGCAGCTAATCTTGATAGCATAGAAGACTCTCATCGAGAAAAGCGGCAGTTAGAGAATTTCGATGATGAATACCCGACAGCAAGCCAGCACGAGGAAGAAGAACCGGGCTTCTGGGACAGAATTGTCAAAGTAGCACTTAAATTATTCAGTAAATTCGTAGAATGGTTAAATTCGTCATAATAAAATAATCATGAAAGTATTCCAAGGAGTCAAGATTGTTCGAAAATGTAGAATCGGACACCATCAGCTAATGCGTATTATATTAAGTATACCTACTTAAATTATTATTTTTAATGTAATTGATCGTTTGATTTAAACCTTTCGTTAACAAAAAGAGATGAGAGCTATGTAAGGCTTATATTTATAGCCTCGTCTCTTCAACTCACTGAAGTAAGACTAAAATAGTACTGCTAGAAGAGGTCGTGGTAGGCCCCCAGGAATGTGCAGGAGCGCAACTAGATAACATTATAGTGTATGTGCAAACATGGACGCCATGTTAAAAAAAAAACATATAGATATACATTATAAAATAATATATTTATTGTAATGAAGTGGCATATTCAAAGGTTGGTACTTAGGAGTAATGTAACATGTTAATATAATTGCAAGGAACCAGCACAATGGCACTTTTTCGTATTTTATTACAAAAGAACAGTTAATTAGATATGCAATTATAAATTTCCACTAGTAAAATGAGTCTTTTATTATTTCGGTATCAGAATCAACTCTTAGAACTAGTATTTAACAGGAGATTAGCAGTAGGTAAGAGGTTTTTTATGTGATATTCATATTAAATGTTACAGTCTCATAAATGCAGGATATCGAGGACGCATAAATTATTAAACTAGATAGCATACATACTTTCCTCTATACTGCTGCGTCCGACAGTTTTTTTTAAATTCAAATTTAATAACAAACCACAAGTGGTATGAAAAAACTTACTTCAACTACGGATTACACACTATTATTGAACATTAACAAACGATTATTTAACAAGTAGTAATATGTGACATCCGGCGTGCTCTGTATTAATACTTATAATATCATGTAAAGTAAAACTAAATTGCTATTCTGATCGAGTTTCCATAAATAACAACAATGAAAATAAGAAAACAAGTACTATTAAATGCAAACATAAGACTTCAGTAAAATAATGAACACAAGGTTGTAGTAGTATATAAAACTATAATAATATGCTTGGGAACATTTCGTATCGTTATTTAAGGTGGGATAGGTGAATAGGTTCGCTATAATTAACTATTGGAGTCAGTGCGAATGGTGCAATATTCAGTCAGTTGGGTCAGTAACTATTGTCATTATGTGAGACTAGTAAATTAATAGTTTCGTTATTTTTCCTAAAAGAATAACTCATTAAGGCAATCGCGTCGATTTAGATGCTCATACACAATAAATAAAAAGCTCTGTTACGCAAATAAGGAATTTGCAATTTGACAAACATTTTCATTACTTAAATGTAGGTATAATACGATCTTGGCAATTAGCGGATTTTATCTCACATACGTAATTGGTTATTCGGTTTTCATAAAGCTATATGTTTTGTTTTCTTCGGATAATAATAATTAGTTTGTTGTGTTGGTTTTTATTTTACAAGATTTTTCATGAACGTGGGTGGGCTGGCCGGAATCTCCGTCGCCGTGTAAAGAAACAGGCAGTACTAATGAAATTCGTGGCATATAAAGTGCGCTTAGAGCATAGCTTCCGCCACGGGCCACCTTGAAAGAAGTCAGTTTTCTAGACGTCATTTGTCATAGTGCAAATAAATGGTGACCGGATGAGATGACGAGTAATAGAGAAGGATGGAAGAAGACATGCTGTGCCGACCCCAAATGAATTGGGATAAGGGCAAGAGAATGCTGATGATGACGCTTCGCTGTCGAGGCGTCTCCATCCAAATGATAACTATTGTATTGTATAACTGGCTGGTGTCCGCAACTCCACGTCCAAGCGCGTATTTTGCGTGCGGGAAAAATATTAATTATAGTTTGTCCACGCTCATCTAAAACCTTGTCACACTAATAAACCTATTTAGCTTTAATTCATAGTTATAAATTAAAACTCTATAAATTTAAAAGTCTCGCACACTTTCATAGGGGCATAATTTTATTTTATATTCTTCCGATGATATCGGAAGACCTACGTTATAAAATAATATAAATTAGCATTATTTTACATGTATAACTGCAACAATAACTTCTAATACTAATTGAAGACTGTTGTGTAACGTTAAATCGTAAATAACTAGATAGTTATTTTTTACATTCATATTTTAAGGTAACCTATCTATATTAAAGTGCTATAGTATAAATTCAAATCCATACAAGTGCTTGAAAATAGAATAACAGTAAGTTATAGCATCAGAAATATTTAAATTAGTACCTTATACATTACCAAAACCTGCATAAAAGTAAAACTTCAGTAGTAATCGTTTATAAGATAAATTATGTGAGGTCGCGAATTTGTATTTGCACAGATTGCGCAAGTATTTACAAAGTACAGAAATGGCAGTTTTATATAATTAATCATCAGACGAACGGCATCCATCCGTTTATTTTTAATATTATCTTAATAGTAGCCTTTTTAAACAGTATAATATAATACATTACAAAAACAAATATACTTAGCATCTGTGACAATCACACGTTGGGTTCCAGGAAAAAAACTTGGAAGTAAATTCTGATCCAAATATTACTTTTATAATTAGCAGTCCACGACCTCACAAACTCGTAAATATCAAAATACTATTGTCGTACGACCGGGCCTACACTAGCCGACGGCGAAGCAACGCCGTGTCGCGTCAGAACCGCTGCGGGTTCCATCGCAAAACAATCGAAACACGTATCAAGGAACAGTTCTTGTACGAACCTTCGAGCGCACAACATGTATGTATCTCTTGCCAGTAAGGCACAAACATCGGAATAAACACAGGCACTACGAAACACCTCTGGATGGCGTTGCTTTATTGATAGCAGTACTGAACGAGCCTGGAAAAAAAGAAACATTACTTAGTATGATTGACAGTGAATAAAAAGAAGAAGGACGCAGAATATTTTCTGATGACTTTGAAATATACACTTTATTTGTAGGACTTTAAAATGCTAAATTGTCCAACAAATGACGAACTGCTCAACTGCTTGCGCGGGTAATAAGGATCATTATTCAATGCCCTCATAAACTGTTTGTACATATAATATAAAGTATGTTTTTTCATAATTATATTGTTATTTTAAAAGTACGATACCTGTCTCAAATGTACAGGATGGGACATAAAATGCACTTGATGCAATAGTTCTGCTTGTGGTTCTGCTTTACTATCAGCAACGGGTTTGTCGGTGGTCGGACTGCGAGGCTCTATGGTATTTATATCCATACCTGGAAACCAATTGATCATACTTGATGATTATAATTAATTTGGTATTGACGTTAGACTACCCAAAGACAATAAAACAAAGTTCATATTGAAACCTACAACGTGCAATAACAGTATTCGGAGTGTGAACGACGAAAAAAACGGTCCGCCGAACTTTTCTCTCCTAATACGGTAGTTGGCACCATAAAACAATAGAAGTCACGACTTCTCAAAAAACAAAAGTTTACTTTAGGCTTGAAAACCCAATTTATTTTCAATTAATAACAAAATTAAATTTTTGGTTGCTTTGAAATCAATAAATAGTTGAGTCATTGAGTTCACCAAACAGTGACGTCAGACCGTGCTATTGCCATACAAAATCTATGGGAGAGTTGAGTTTTGACAGCTCATAAAAAGTATGTCAATTGATCAGTGTCAATGTGAAATTGTCTTTGTATGATCCCTTGCTAGACCATATATTACTTTAGATGATGGGTGAATGGAATGAAAGAAAGTAAAGTACTGAAACACTACTGTATTGTCCCAAAGGTACTTAAAGTAAAATGAGCTTAATATACTGATGCTGTGGAAATGAAGTGAGTGACGCGGCCCTTGTTGGCTGTAACGAGAACGCCTGGCTGACTTGATAGCTCAACGCGAACTGAACTAATTATTATGAGTTGAATGAATGTGGCGTAAACTGCTGAATTGCAGAATGTGCGGTTGCATCGTACAGTCTTAAATTCCTATTGATCTACTAAACCAAATATCATCCTTACCAGCAAAGAAAGCTTCGCGCAGCTCATGCGACGAAGGAGGTCTCGTCCGCACACAGGCCAAACAATCCGCAGTAATATGTCGCCACTGCCTGCTCGCCGTCGCCGAGGCAGCGCTGACGGCCTCAGTAACTACTGCCCCTACACTTTGAACATTGTTTTCACCCCCATCAGTAATAGACCGAAGGTTATCTTGAGTCACTTGATTCGTGACCTGTGCTTCTATTCCTGCTATAATATCATCTTTAGTTTCGTTATTAGCCTTTACACCTTCATCGATAGCCTTGCTCGGTGTTACACTTTCGTCTACACTGACAACTCGCTTGGTTTTGTCTTTGGTTGAGCGTGGGTTGTCACTTGTTTCTACGCTAGCTATCGAAGTGTCTGCGTTGGAGCCGGCTGGTTCTGATTTTTCAGAACTAACTTTGTGGATTTGAACTGCTATGGTGCTTAAACTTGCTGTAATAAAAAGGAATATCAAGAGAAATTATTAGTTTTGAATATTGAGCATAAATATTTGCTGGATATGACGACCTAGAGTCAGAAAAATTCTGAACCAGAACCATAGTTTCCAGAAAAAACGTGGAAAAAATCTAGTTCATACCTTTATGAGAAGCCAGTTTCTGACTATCCGGCGTAGCGCGTGATTTATTTTCCGTGCTAGCGCTACTTGTGTCTACTAGGAAAGACGGGAGACGATCGCGCTTCGTGTGGTCACTCTTATCGGTGTCTTCGTCGTTCAAATCTTCGTCCCTGTAAACATATTGTTTTGTAAAAGTTTACTTTCTATCAAATAGACTGTCTAACTTTGCTAACCCAAAAGCCCACTGGCACAGACTGGTTAAAACGCAATGTCTATTCGATTTCAACACTAGACGCAACGGCGCCTATTCGCTTCGATAGACGACCTAAAGGCACTTTTAAAGGTCAGAATGTGTATACAGGTTGAATTTTTCAAGTGGGCGTGGATGGCCAAATCCGAAACTATGAGGAATAGCGAAAAATGCTCAAAGAAGTCGAGTCCGATTTTAATGAAATCTAAAACTGCATCCTTACATTTTTGATGATCAATATTCGTCGCCAGGAATCAAAACCATTGATTAAAAAAAAATCGATTGGCCATACACGCCCACTTGGATAATTCACCCTGTATATGTGTATATGAAACGGCTAATCTGTAATGACATCTCCGTGAAGGTAAATGAAATAAAATGAGCAATAATACCTGGGAAACAGTTCCATAAGATCCCTCGGGAGACAGATTCCAATGTAAGCAGGTGTATATCCGTGCGTGACGCGCACAGGCGGCGGCGCGGCCGGGCAGGTGGCACGCCGCGCCACCCCTCCCCCGCCGCCCGCACCGCCCGCGCCGCCGGGGGATGCGCGGGAGTTGTCTCCCAGCGGTAAAGGTTTCCAATCGTACTCCAACAGACTGCAACAAAGTGGGGTTGTTGTGATTCAAGAGAGTGTCTTTCGATGTTATATAATTATGTATCAATGTGTTCATAGTCACATCACGCATGCTCGTAATGACAGCTAACAACCTCTTAACTCATGCCGAGATACAATTACGCAATAGCTGTTGCTGCTTCAGTAAACATTAAACTTAAGCATCTTCAATGTTATCAATCAGTTACACTTGGAGAAAATCTTTATTACTAAATCAAATAATCGGAGCAGGTGACAACATTCTGCCGATTCTCAACCTGGGGCCTTAGTCTGCTATTGCAATAGTGTCAGAATGGTCTATAATTGCTTTAATAAGGCCCCTAGCCCACGGCGTACTGAAGCGCGTTCGAAACTCGTTTGACGTGCGTACAAAGGGTAATTCGTCTGCGCGGGGCCTTATTAAATCAATGCTAGACCATTCTGACACTATTGCAATAGCAGACTAAGGCCCCAGGCCGGTTGAGAACGTCAAACTTGACCTTGAATCCCTTGTAAAAATACGAAAATTTATGTAAACCGAATACCGAATAAATACGCCGCTAAAAAACTGATAATGTTACCTCATTTTCGCCATTCTCTCTTTAGCTGACTTGGCTCTGTCTCTCAGAGAAGAGAAAGGCTTTGATCGTCTATTTGTGTCCGATAATAACCAGCTCAAGTCATCCATATCACTTGAACCTGCAGCGCTTTCTGACAAATATGGCCTAGAAAAAAGCATGAATTTATTATTATCCCAGCGTTCAGGTTCGCGAAGCTCAACCAGTACCCGATCAATGTGTTCATTGCAATTGAATAAGCTCGTGTTCACCTCGTCATCAATCTTTATTTGAATTCAAGTAATTCACAATCGCTCTTTAGATTGCCAACCTTTTGCATATTTTGTACATTTGATACATTAAGTTAAACTGCATTATTTGTATTCGAATATAGAAAGAGGATACCACAATGGAGACTTTGGAATTATCGAAAGTTAGATGAAAAATATTACAACCATAATTTAAAAGTGTACTGATTTCCTTACCGTCTATTTAGAGACTTCAAAGTGGCGTAGCCTGTCATATCCATCTGAGATGGAGGGGAGCTGGCGACCTCGTTACCCGTGAAACCTTTCAAACAATAAAATGACATTAAAAAAAAATAACAGTCAAAATAAGAAATTGCTAAAATAATAATGCAGTCCTATTTTATGCGAGTGTGGCAATTAAACATTTTCGATAAAGAATAATAATATTTTTCTCTACTATGTTTTAATACACCACAACCACCACCATGTACCATGTTGTAACACTTTTTTTTTATAATGGTGGTCCAACTCACTTGAAGTAGAAGTGCGACGTTGCAGTTCCGATATCTTCGGCCGGTGCGTGCTGTTACTGCTCTTCATACCGTAAAGACTCGACGAACTCGGTATTGGACTCAAAGTCAAAACTCTATCACTGCAAACAATATTCAACACATCAGAAAAAGAAACTAGATAAATTACCGAGATGACTTTTAGTTTAGACTTACGGAATAGCGTATTTCCCAAGAAATGAATCGCAACTACTAACTCCACTAGTACTAGATTCACTGGTATTCCTCACTCGACCTTCATGATGTTCCAAAGAGTTCATTCTTCCTATTATCAGCCTATTCTCCGCCATTGGGACCCGGTGCGGTCCGGGTCTCTCGTAGCTCGAACAGTCTCGGAGTATGTCGACAGTTCTCGATTCCGACAACGTTGGTCGATCGTGTGAACTAGAACAACTCTGCGATGGTAAGGTATGCGACTTTCGTTTGTCCGGCCGCCCGTCAGTGTAACCTTTATTGTCAGTCACATCTTGGTCTTTAATTTCCGAGGTATCTGCGGATATGGAACCAGTTTTTCCATAAAGTTTGGTTGTGTCTGAATGTAAGCTTTCTGCTACACTTTGATCGGTGTGGTCTGAATGCTCGCTCATTTCAGTGTCGTAGGTATTGTAGCGAGATTCTGGTGACGTCACAAAGTAATGCACATTCGCGCCTTGTTCAAAGGTAGCGTAGGATTCCTCGGGAATCACTGGGAATTGATCGTGTCTCGTGTGTCTTACGCATAGCCATCCTAGAAGATTAACAACAAAATGTATTCATGAAGCCAAAGACATTAAGTCAATACAGTCAATACATCTAAATTTAAAAATTATTTTACTTACCAAGATCGGAGAGCAGATTAGCCCCATCATACGTGCTTCCGATAAGTCCAAGCACATAGAAGGCAGTCGCTCTCACAGAATACACTGGGTTGTACTTAGCCAACCGTACGATATGAACTAACACAGAGTCTTCCAAGTACCCGTTACTCAGGCTCATAAGCTGGTGGAGGCCCTGTGATGTGACTGCGGTGTTGCCAATAGCCCACAACGAAGCCTTTATATCAACAATTTCTTGCTCGTTGGCGCACTTTTTGCGTTGTAGAATCTGGAAGGATTTTCAATCAAATTAGAGAGAAGAGAGAATGTCTTGGTTCTAGCTGTTGACAAAGGGCGCGCAGGCATACGACTTTAGGCTCGTATTCTTTTATAGCTGGGACAAATGATACGAAGCAGGTCTAAGCTTCTATCGCGGTATCAGTGCCGCTTTTTGAGGTGAAGAAACACTTTGGACATAAGTGAAGCCTGGTTTGGTCAGGAGCACCGCACTGCGTTGGGTGTTGGGACAACATTCAGAGTTGAATGGGGCATAATGCACAAGTCGTGCGGGCGCGTCTAACCTACAGCTCGCTTACCTTATAGTGGTCGGGTAGTACAGCGGCCAGCAGTGCGTGGGCGCGGTGTGCGGGGTGCGCGGGGAGGGCGGTGCGCGAGCGCGGCGCCAGCGCGGCGTGCAGGTGCGGCGGGGGGCGGGCCGCGCGCCGGGCGCGGGGGGCGCCGCGGCACCCGCCCGCCTCGCTCACTGCTAGAGCCTCGTGTACACCTGCTTCGACCAGACGCACGTACCTGGGACAATGCATCACTTAGTTCACCATAGAGGAGAGACAAATCCGGGAACCGAGAAACAAACGCTACAACATTATAACCGTTCTCTGAGGTCAGCAATGTGTGGGATGGATGCAGCCAGGGCGCACTTAGAAGGCATTAATGGTGTAAGGACAAAACTTTCCAACCTGCAGAAGAAGTCTACTCGTGCCCCTTGATAACTAGTTATGAAGTTCATGGGGCTCTCGGTGACATGCAAGTACAGCAAAAGCTCAGTTGAAGACGGTATTACAACCGATTCATTGCGAGTGGGAGAGCCAATTTTATTATCACACATTATTGATCCTATTTAACTCTATTTTAAAAACAGGCATATTTCCGAATAACTCTTTAATAAGTTTTGTTTCGCACCTGTACAAAGCCTTCATCAAGGCGAAACTGTTCACTGCAGCCCTTGAAGAAGTTTTCCAAAAATTGGATGCTCCCTGACGGGACAAGGGCATTACCGTTGGGGAAAAGAGATTACCTAATCTACGATTCGCCGCCGACATTGTCCTTTTCTCTTCTGCAGGTGATGAGTTGACGCTCATGCTCGCACAACTGAGCAATGCCAGACTCGAGGTCGGACTCCAAATGAACATGACGAGAGCGAAATTAATGACGAACAGCACTACACGCAAAATAGACAGAGGGGGTGTGGAGGTTGAATATATCCATGAGTACATATTATGTATCTCGGCTAAATAGTCTCCTTCCAGGCGAGACAAGACAAAGAAGTGGCTCGACGCACCTTCTTTGTCTTACGCCTGGAAGAGATTGGTCGTTGAAGCACCTAATGAAAGAACTCCAAAAAGAAACCCATGGACATGTGCATTCTTTTATTTAAAATTAAGGAATTGTCGTAAGTCCGCTCTCGGGGTCTGTCAGCGAGCAATGGAACGAAGTATGCTCGGAGTCAAAATTACTGACCGTATACGGAATAGTATACTTCAGTCCAAAACACAAATTGCAGACGTAGGCAAACACAACCGGCAAATTAAAATGGAACAGGGGGTCTAAAATCGCCGCTTTATCAGAATCATAATACGAATCACGTTAAAAATTTAAAACTCTTAAAATGGACTTTGTAGTCATAAACATAAAGACCATTATAAGAACTTTAAATTTTTAACGTGATTCATATTATGATTCTGATAAAGCTTCCATTTTAGGCCCACTGGGCAGATTTCATATGCCGCATGTCGCATCAGAATTGGGCGAAAATAGATATTTTCACCGGATTTTATTTAAGGTTGTAGGTTCCGCACAGGAATCAGCGACACGGCAGGTCCAGAAAGAGATGGCGAGATGAGATGGACGCCTACTTAAAGGACTGGGCTGAAATAGCGCTAGAGAGAGAGAATAAAACCCGTCAAGTGCGACTCGGACTCGCGCACGCAGGGTACCGTATCATTATATTTAAAAAAACACGTTTGTTGTATGGGAGCCCCCCTTAAATATTTATTTTATTCTATTTTTAGTATTTGTTGTTACAGCGGCAACAGAAATACATCATCTGTGAAAATTTCAACTGTCTAGCTATATCGGTTCATGAGATACAGGCTGGTGACAGACAGCCAGACAGACAGACTGACAGTGGAGTCTTAGTAATGGGGTTCCGTTTTTACCTCTTGGGTACGGAACCCTAAAAATCGAAAAAAGGAAGGAAGGTCTTAGCCCTGTAGTTGGACACAACGGTCTTATGATAATAACAATCAGGGCTCGGAAACCGGTTAATTTTCCAAACCAGAAACGATTGCGGTTTAGGTTTCGGTTACCGGTGTTTTAACCGGTTAGTGGGAGAACCCGTTTTTTACAAATTCCGATTCTGTTGAGCGAAATTAACCGGTTAATTTGAGATTCGGCGGTAAGTAAATAAGAGTTTTACCTACTACGCCATCTCTCTTACATCTACAATAATAAAGCTCTCGGTCTAGTCGCTCTACGCCAACGAATAACGCACTCACAAGCAGATTGTGTTCGACCGCGCTCGTAGTTTCGTTTTAATTATCGTGAGTGCAACAAAATACTTGAATGGAGTCTGAGTAATACCGGTTTATTTAGGTTAGTGCGAGTATTAAAATAATATTTTCTGCAAAAACCGGTATCCAAAATGACCCACGATGATTCACGGTTTAGTCTAAACCGTTTTTATAATTACCCAGTTAATCGAAGAACGATACTATAACGGGTTTATGAACAATATTAACCGGTATTTCAAAACCGGTTCCAAGCCCTGATAACAACACAAGTCGATAAAGGCGGCGCGATTGGCGCCCCTCAAAAGATGGAAAGAGGCGAAGGTAGAATTACGCACACTAATGAAAACATGAACGTGATGATGTTTATTTGGTTCATTTCCGTCAGGAAGAACGTATACCGACAAATTCGCTCTACTTAAATCTCGCAAAGTCACATTTTTTTAACTTTCTTCAACTAAACAATTGTAAAAAATGAAGAAAAAACTCACCGATAGTTATAAGATTTAGTCCAGAAATCCAGATGTTTCTTAAGGAAAGCGATCGACTTCGCGTCGACAGATTGAACGGCGACGGCCACTTCGAGACTCAACCACAGCAAGTATCCTCTGTCACTGACTACAGCGAAATCCAAAGCGGACGGCTCCGTGGTCTTATCCAAGTGACAGTTCTGACAGAGTGTCTCTTTCATCGTTATCAACTTCTCCACGTACGACTGCACAAAATACAAGTAGATTATCACTGTACTTGAAGGCTCATTAGTAGAAGACGGGACTTCTTCATCATCGTCTTCCAACCGTTGCCCCATGTTACTTGGGGTCGGCGCAAAACGTTTTTTTCTTCCATTCTTCCCTGTCAACCGTCACGCTATCATTTACTCCATTTTCCTTCACATCATTCCTCACACAATCCATCCATCTTTTCTTTGGTCTTCCTCTCCCTCTGGATCCATCAACATTCATATTCTAGTTCAAGGACTTATTAAGCAATTATTACAAACCCACATCATTTATGGCTTTGAAAAAAAGTAACCTCTAAAACCTGAAAGAGGTCCTTTTTTTTCGGTTGCGAATTCGTCAAATGACTCCTCCCGCTCTGGGCGGAGCAGGAGGGAGTGTCAGACTTTTACTGACTACCTCAAAATTATTAATAATAATTATAAAGAGGTCATTACAGATTTTTTTTTCAACCGATCGTACAAATAAAAAATTAAAATATAAACTCTACTTACAGGAACATGATAAGCTTCTTCCAAAATCGTGAGCGCTGTCTTAACAACCACTTTCGACTCATCCTTTATTTGACTGACCAACATTTGTAATATCCAGGTATCCATGTCCACACCGCTGTTAGCATCACTATTATTTTCTTTCTGAGTTGCTTTCAGATGGTCATTAACCGCATTCTTCTTCAATTTAGCCTTTCTTCGGACCAACTCAAGAGATTTTCGAGATGCTCTCAATAAGACATTCAGGAATTGTGTCGCATACAATCTTGAGGCTTGAATGTTGCACGTCAAAGTTTTTGCTAGAACGTCTCTTGGGAACGAGTCCAGAGTGTAATCTAGACTAGATATTACAAGCTTCACATAGCAGCTATGGTGTGTTCTTGTTGAAAGTTCTGAAAGGCTGAAAAGTGATAACATATATTAAAGAGGCGTATTAAAGAAAAATCTAATGCATGAAATTCGGTCCATACCACATTGCTAAAAAGAGACGGAGCTATACAACACGTAGCACCATCCCTTTTTTTCTTTTTGGCTGACCAATAAAGTGACGGCAAACTTACTTTTCATACAACCCAGTCTGTTTAAACAGCCTCAAGCCATTCTGCGAATGACACAGTTGGCCAATGAACAGGAAGTACATCTGACACATAGTGTTGCACATATGCTGAGGACTGAAAAGGCATTCGTGAGCCCTCAGACCTGTCTCTATAGCCTCGATCTGACGGCTCACGTCCGAGAACAAATCTTCCAACAACCTTTGGCACTCAAGCTGAAAACATATTTTTTTTTTTTTTTAATCAACACCAACATTATTATCGGTAGCCGAGGTTATAAAATGCGAGAGCGAGATGGCACGAGGGTCGAATTTAAAAGAATCCCGTACTTCATATTGTATATATTATATTTAATACAACTTACTCGCAAGTTTTATCACCGCGATTTATTTATTTAGTATGGTTCTGTTTTGCCAGAAGTAATGAGCAACAGAAAATGTTACGATCTTTTTTCTTTTACTTACATCATTATGTTTCAATAGATGCCTAATAAGTTGGCAACCCGCACGAGTGGCGGAGTGACCGTGGCAAGTACTAGACAAGTCCGTGTGAGAATATTTATTGGAAGACGGCTTCAGGTAATTAATTATACGCACGACCCACGCTTTGTGGCCGCTGTCGTTGAGGTTTAACAAGGGAGTGTCGTTTTCCTGAAAGAATATTTCGTTATGAAAGACAAGTATGTTTTAAATCATTTAAAATCCAAAATGAGGATCACTGATTCATAATTTACCTTCAATATAGTCCTTATTATATCCCAATTCCAGGTATTGCCGTCCTTATTCTGCATGACTAACGTACATCGAATCAAACTGTCGCTATCTCGCTCGAACAGATTGAAAAACTTCGCAGTCTTAGTAACTCTACTGACTGCAGCACTAGTCCGAGAACTAACACTTTTACTTTTAACTAAAGCACTCACATTTCTGTTAGGAACATCAGCCCGAGAGCCAACGCTGTGTCTCTGCTTTGGCTCGTTTTCGTTATCAGAATCATTCAAGAATTCAATACTATTTTCTTTATGGAGGGAAACGTCTTGTTTTGGCTTAACCATACTAGCATTGTCTTTTTCTTTTCGACTTTTAGTATTATCTTCTACTTTCTCTCTAAATGCACCACTACAATACTGTATAATGTGGTCTAGGAACAAGCTGCTGCTCGCCGGCCTGGCTTCGAGCATGGAGTGCAGTCTCCGCAGGGCTGCCACGGCGGCCAGCGCCTGCGGCTTCCCGGCCGAGGCCTGAGACATGAGCGTCGGCAGCGCCGGCGTTATACTACATATTTGAGGAGGTAGATACAGGTGTATTAAATGCAATAGTTGACCCAATAACACAGTAGCTCGAACTGATATAAAAGTATCACTTGTAACAATCACTTCAGCTAAACCGTCTAATAACCCAGCCTGAAATAAACAATTTATATTAAGATATTGCACCAGCTGTTACTTATTCACATTCATTTGTTTATAAATACCGTACCTCTAAGAAACACTGAAGTAAGAGTGCAAGATGAATTTCTATTATATCAGGGCCCGTAGCACCAAGATGAGGTAATATGGCAGTGCCTTCTGCGGCAACGAAACCTTCATTCAGCCGCCAGGAATCCTGAAAATTTGTTAATTGATTCAACATCCGACCATACTGTAGTTATCCTGTGTAACAATAGACAATTCTGTCTAAAGAGTACTCACTCTTTATTATGCATAGCCATGAGCACTAACCGTATACACTTAGCAAAATTCAGAAACAATTTTCTAGTGAAGTTTCAACTTTGAGATACGACCTATTTCGTAATAGTATGGTTTCCAAAATACTATGTTCGTGAAAACGTTAATAAATACATTAGTAGAAAAACACTTTTAAAATTTGCTTCGTGTACATACATATTAGTGCTCGTGACAATACACCATACAAATTCCATTAACATCAAAAGAAAACATTTAACATAGGGTAATACAATGGGCGGTTTTCAAGACAACCTTCGTTGTCTATGGTGTACCATTTACATAATAATATAATAATAATGCTTTATATCCAAGTTTACAATTTAGGAGGAGCTTGTGGTAAATAACAGCCACTCGGGTCAATCTTTAGGTTAAACCGTGCTTGCCGAGGGCCACGTGGTGGCCCCCGGCCACCGTAGGCGCGGGCCTGTGGACGGTGAGCTACGGGCTAGCTCGCCCTCCGTCCGTCTTATGACGACACGTCGTGTCGACGGCGCGTTCGTGTTCCACGCGCGCCTAAAGAGGGTCAGCAAACAGGAAGGGGTCCGAAAGGACCGATGCCTGCCAGGGTTGCGGGACTGTTCGAAAGAGATACCGCGGGCCCTGAACGGCGCGTTCATGTTCCACGGGTTATTTGATGATGTCCAATCCGAAAAAAAAAAAGACAGTAGTAACACTTACTTGAAAGTCAGATGGATCAACTGCATCTAAGGCTACAGAAATCTCATCTGTCCAATCCGGTTGCGGTAATCCGACTAGTTCGTACAAGAGATCTAATATCGCTTTCTGAAAATAAATCATACATCATTAGCACAAAAATAATTACATTTAGAATTAACAAATTTTATTAGTAACCGCGATGTTCATGGTAGATTGAGAGACATTAAAAATGTTCATATCTACATACATATTATAATAATCTGTATTTATTTTATAACAATATTATATTACATTTATAAATTACAATAGCCTAAAGTAACTAACATAACAATAAACTAAAATTTAGCGTCAAAATTTAATCCATATTGCAAGTGTTTCAAACACAAACTGACTGTTAAAAAATAATAATATGTAAACCTCCCCTTAGGGCGCTCTCATGAACAAATTTTCTTCAGCATTTGTTTAACATAAACGTCATTGAACAGTACGAAACGTGGTTTACTCACTCGAACCTCTAATCGCGGTAGGTAGAGGGCGGCGACTAGAGCGCGCAGGCCACCCGTGCTACATGGGTGACAGAAGTGCAGCAACCCTGGCCAACTGCGAAGCATGCACAGCAGGGCCAGGCGACTACACGTGAACCGCATCTCGCGTTCGTCTCTGAGCAAATTAACTTACAAATTAATTAATAACATAACATCACGTTTGCAATGCCGTAGATTACTACTTAATGTTATACAAATGAATGATGTATTGCTAGCCCAAAAACAGTAAATTGGTGTTTCAGATGTAGTTGAGTGGATTTTAGAATAGAAGTATGATAATGTGTGTTTCTCAATACACTAGCTGTTGCCTGCGGCTTCGCTCGCGTTTTGGTCGGAAATTATCCCAAGGGCACGTTGTATCATACTATGGCACTCGGTGATAATAGAGCTTCATATTAGTAAAAGAATGTTCAACATCGGTTCACTAGATCCAGAGATTACTTCCTACAACCTCACAAATTCACAAACTTTACCTCTTTATAATATTAAGTATAGATTGTCAGGCACCCCTACAGACGACAGATGCAAAAGATAGGTAAGGCACCTTCAGTTTATGTGTTTTTCAAATACATACACTGGGTGGAACACACCCCCCCAGACACAGAAAATCTGCTGTTCCATACATTTTGACGATACAGGTAGTGCACTTTTGTATAAAAGAGCCGATTTCCTATAAATTACCGATGAATAACTTCGGTGTGTCGGTACTTCGGTGTCCCTTTCTCCCTGTATTAATATCGTTAAACCATAGAATTTTAAAATTATAGTAAAACTATACCTGCTAGTCTCAGTACCAGCTGGACGGAAGTGAAAATCACAGTAAGGTGAACTGAGACACATGAGGTCAATCCGCGCGGCCTTCCGCGAGGTGGGGTCGTTGAGTGCGTGTAATAGCACACCGCATAGCGCCTCCGCCATGCGGGGTGTCGCACATTCGGCTAGCTGGCGCGTCACTGCGTTCACACCGCCACATGATATGAACATGTCGGGGTTTAGGACACCTGCAATTTTAATTGTTTTGGTTCACAATTTCCCTTCTCACATCCCAGCCATTTTACATTTCAAAGTTACTTACAGATCTCAGCAAGCGTAGCAACGGCGGGCCTTGACAGTCGATCACCACCACCAGTGCCGTCGCCAGCACTGGCCGCGCGAGCAACCGCTGCTAGACAGCGTAGTAAACCGTGTTCCACGAAGGCACCACGCTGCCGTCGCACTCCGCCCGTTGCACCGACCACGGCCACTACTCGACGAACCACACGCAATGCCTGTGCTCGTTCTTCTTCATTACGAAGCATTAAATCCATTGACCTAGGAAATCACATGCTAATGAGTTAGGATCATAGCAGGTTGTGTTGCGCAGTTTATGCCTACCCTTATGGGAAAACCACAACCTTACCCTTTAGGGAGATACAGCTACAGGCATGATGTTATATTTAACGGGGGGCTTGGGCTGGCCACACTGGCAGCCGGTTGTCAATAATTTTCGTGTTATAATTAAATTGTAAAATAAATATTTCTAGTGTTATATTTATGTCAAATATACTTAAATACGATAGTTAAAGTTGTAAATAACGAGGATCTGTGTTTGTGAGTTGTTTCGCTGCAAGATCAATGAATAAATCGATAATCTAGTTCCAGCTGTCATCCAACGGACGAATTTTTAAAAAGTCACCACCTAACCGGGGTGCCTATGGGGTTGGCCTATCAACATGTTGACCCGTAGAGCTGCATCCTTGGAGGAAAAACTGAGGGTTACTCTAAAAGAGTTGGAAATCAGCAAGAACCTGTGCAATAAGCTGCTACAGGAAAGTGAGGATAGTGAGGTGGAAATAAAGCTTGTTGTTGACAAGAACACAGAGCTAAAAAGCCAGTTGGCTGAACTACACATCCAGCATATGGACATACTAGACCAGCATCAACATCTCCGGCAACTTGTATCTGATTTCCAGGAATGTAGTGACACTCATGAAGTGGCTTTAAGTCGTATATCCGAACTGGAACTGGAATTAAGCCGGGCTCACAACACTATCACCCGCTTGAAGTCTCTTAAATCCAATGAAGAGTCTTCGCAGACCTGCAGCCTTTATAATGAGATGGTTGGTAACGGGTCTGGACCCATATGTGTTGAGCCAATAGTCACAATAGATTTAACTAATGATACAATTACTAAGTGCAATTTCCACCTTCAAAGTCATAATAAGATTAAAAAATACATTAAAATTAATAGATTTATCAGAAAAACGCACTCATCATTGAAACGACTAAAAGTAAATAAATTAAACACAAAACTAAGAAAAAGTAAACTCAATTTATTACAAGAATTAAAGAATTGCAATAGTGAATTGGATATAAGTAGAAATATGTATGAAACTGATATTCAGCACCTGCGGGATGAACTATTTGTTAGGGAATATGCTTTACAGGACATCTTTAGTAAATATGAGGCTTCTCAACAAGATCTGAGTAAGCGCATGCAGGAGGCTAGTGAGCTGGTGGACCTGGTAAAGGACAATGCAGAGCGGTATGAGTCTCTGACAAATAACCTCTCCTGTAGCTGTAACTGCTCCCAGGCACCACAGCCCCAGCATAATATACCCTCACCCGCAGTGGCTGAGCCAATAACAAGTAATTTTAATAATGTAAATGAAAATATCCTGATCAAAACAACTTATGTATTTTCTGACAAAATTGGTCAAGGTTTTGGTAGTATATTTAATCAGTGTCCACATAATTATGTAATAAATAGTTGTTTTCCCGGTGCCAGTTTAAGCCAACTAATAAATAAAGTAAAATTATCAAAAATAAACCCCGGTTCAACTGTTATCTTATTATGTGGGGATAGTTTAACTGTAAAAAAAAAAGGACATACTTGAATGTGTTCATTTAATGTTGCATCTCAATGACACAAATAATTGTAAATTTATTTTCTGTGCCTTACCCTACTCTGATTACTTAACTGATAAGCAAAACAGGCACATTTATGATTTAAATATGCTTATTTATAATAGGATATGTCGTCACAGTGATGCTTTTTTGTATTTTGATTGTAATCAATTTATTACTGATTACAAACTGTCTAGTTTTAAGATGTATTTACCACCTAGTTGTAGGAGACTGATTGCTAATCTTTTAGCATTCAATATAGACACTGGTACTTATTCTTTACCAGCAGTCACTGTTAGCAATGATACTAACATTATTATTGATACCCCTAGTTGTTTAAACTGTTAGATACGACAACGGAAAAACCTCACATGTTGAATGTTGTACATCAAAACATGCAAGGTCTGTCCGGCAAAGAACTAGAGATGAGCTTGTTTATGGAAAATTATGATGTTCAGGTGTTATGTTTAACTGAACATTGGTTAAAAGAACATGAAGTAGAATTTATCAATGATGATCATTTTACTGTAAAAAGTGCGTTTGTAAGAAAAAGTGCGATTCGCGGTGGATCTTTAGTTCTTGTTTCAAACAAGTTGAAATGTAAACAACGTTTAGATTTAGTTAATCTTTCTATCGAGCGCACTGTTGAGCTGTCTTGTGTTGAACTCGAGCGATATATAGTCATTTGCGTGTATCGACCCTCTTCTGGTGATTTTGGTCTTTTTGAATCCGTAATGGAGGACTCACTCAATAAATTGAAAGCAAGTAACAAAAGTATTATTTTATGTGGAGATTTTAATGTTAATATTTTAAATGACACTCCATTAAGTAGCAGACTTCTCAATCTGTTTAAGTCCTTTAATTTAGTTAACTTGTTTTTTGAACCAACTAGGGTCACCGAGTCTACGTCGACCTGTCTTGATAATATATTTACTGACTGTGATTCCTTAAATAAATTAGTATTAAGTGACTTGACATCTGACCACAATGGTCTATTAGTTAGCTTCCCTGTGCCGTTACACAAAAAGCCTCATAAAATAGAATGCAGGCCTTATACAGCTAGTCGTTGCGCTAGGTTTAAAAATAATATAGCAAACAAAATTACGCCGTCCATAGTAGAACACGAGCATCCTAATGAAATCTATGGAGCCCTTTTTGATGTTGTGCAAAAAGAATACCAATCAACTTTTAAGTCAAAAACCATAAACGTTGCGGGTACCTCAGTTAGCTTCAATAAATGGGCTACGCCTGGTAGTAGAGCGAAACTGTATGAACTATATGGTATGAAACAGTACAGGTTTGATGCTCCTTTTCTAGAGCGTGTTAAAAAGTATTCTAAATTATTTAAAGAGGTTTGTGCCCTTGCAAAATCAAAATATTTAAGCGACACGATAAAAAACTCTAATAATAAAGTGAAAGCTACTTGGAAAATGATAAAAAATGAAACGGGCAAGTCGATTAAACAAGAAAATCAACTGGAGATTATAGTCGACAACAAATTAATTAGTAACGCAGCTGATGTAGCTCAGGCATTTAACGAGTTTTTTGCAAACATACCCATAACAACGACTCGCTCTCTAAGTTCGTCCCCGTCTAAAGCCGATAACCTTTTACATGGTAGTGTGCCTAAGTGTAATAACTTATTTCGTTTAAGACATTAAAGTTGAAAAACACAGGGGATTACTGGGGCACTTCCATTAAACTTTTGAGTAATATAATAGCCATCGTAGCCCCCTATCTTGCTGTTACTTTTAATAAATGCGTTGATCTAGGAACTTTCCCTGACCTCATGAAGAGTAGTAAAATCATACCTTTATTCAAATCAGGTAATAAAAATGACATAGGCAACTTTAGGCCAATTTCCATCTTACCTGCATTTAGCAAAATATTTGAAAAATTAATACTCAAGCAGCTTATAAGACATTTTAATCTAAATAGCCTGCTCTGTAATGAACAATATGGTTTTACAAAAGGTCGCTCGACTACAGATGCGGGTGTTGCTCTCCTAAAACACATATTTAACGCATGGGAGAACTCACAAAATGCAATTGGAGTTTTCTGTGACCTCTCCAAAGCCTTTGATTGCGTACGCCATGACACGCTTTTGCGTAAACTGCGTCATTACGGTCTCGAAAACGTAGCTCTTAACGTAATTGACTCATATTTAAATAATAGATTCCAATGTGTAGATGTTGATGGCACGAAGTCTTCAGGGCTACCAGTTCAGTTAGGTGTACCTCAAGGCTCAATACTGGGTCCATTCTTGTTCCTTGTATATAATAAATGATTTACCATTCTATCTAAAATGTCTCTGCGACGTTGTACTTTTTGCAGACGATACTTCTCTTATCTTTAAAGTAGATAGGAATAGACACAATTTTGATGACATAAACGGCACACTATCAATGGTTACGGATTGGTTTACGACTAATAATCTTGTTCTTAATGCCAAGAAAACTAAATGTATAAAATTTGCCTTACCTAACGTTAGAAACCTAGGACCCAATATTAGTTTAAATGATGAAGTGCTTGAAACTGTTGACTCTGCAATTTTTTTGGGAATAACAGCTGATTCGAAACTTCAATGGGGTCCACATATATCAACCCTGTCGGGAAGACTGAGTTCTGCCGCATACGCAGTCAGAAAAGTAAGACAATACACTGACGTTGACACAGCTCGTCTAGTCTACTTTGGTTATTTCCATAGCATTATGTCCTATGGTATTCTGTTATGGGGAAAAGCTGCAGATATACAAAATGTCTTTGTCTTACAAAAACGAGCTATACGAGCAATATACCAACTAGGATCCAGAATTTCTTTAAGAGAACTTTTCAAAGACATTGGTATTCTCACGATGGCATCTCAATTCATTTTTGCCAACATATTATATATCAGGCAAAATATACATCTATATCCCAAAACCAGTGATATTCACAATTTTAACACCAGAAACAAGCACAAGTTACTTGCTCCTTCCCACCGTCTTCGTAAGGTGCGTGACTTGTTTGTGGGGCTCGGTATCCGCTTGTATAACAAGCTACCCCTTTCTTTTTTAGACTTACCTTTCAATGCGTTTAAAGCTCAAGTTAAATCTAACCTTTGTTCGAAGGCATACTATTCCGTTAACGATTACTTAGATGATAAGAATAGTTGGTCGCTGTGTTGAACGCAAATGATATGTTCTTTCACAATGATATGTTCTTTCACTATGACTATGAGTACAATTTTTTTTTTTTAATAAGTTGTATTGACATTTGATTTATTTTTACATTCTGACATATTTTGATTTATTTTTACAAGCTGACATTTGATTTATTTTTTACAATCTGCCATTATTATTATTTATTATTCTTTTACTGGTATTGTTTGTCAAATCGTTGAGCTCCTTGTGTTAAGTTGAGCTACGCGATCACTGACATGAATTTATCTTTTTTTTTGCAAATTATTATATAGAATCAAGTTCTTCAAACATAACAGACAGATGTGTTGCTGGTGAGTTTGTTCCGCCACTTCTTCTCATCAGCTATAACACTACGAAGTTGGCGACACGGGGGGACGTTTTTGGGGGACTGTCATATGTAAATTTTTGACGTTCAGAAAGTGCTGATTTTCAGCCTAATTTGAATAAATGATTTTTTACTTTACTTTAAAACTTATGCTTTGTAAAATTGTCCGCCTTATTTACAGGGTGATTGGTAATTGGGTGGGCAGAATGGTGGGCATTTACCGGGAATTTCTTGTGTAAGTGACATTAAAAAAGTGCTGATGTTCAGCCCATTTTGAATAAATGAATTTTGATTTTGTACCCATGTGCTGTAGCTGCATTTATATTAATATGTTGAAAATTATGAATTATTAGATATTGGCACAACTATTTAAAAACAGGCAAAAATAATAAAAAATGGGTTTACCTTATAACTAAAAATGGTAGCTTCAAGTTATTGAATGTTGCTACATCCGTTTCTGTCTTGATTAAGTAGCGTAACACTCTCAGAGCTGAAGCTCTTATTACCATAGAATCGTCAACAAGACTCACACGTATACTGTAAACAAAAGTCAATTAAAAATTATTAAACATAATACAGGGTGTTATTTATTACTTAAAAATCTTACAAAACAAGAGGATTCATCACAAATTTAACAACATAGCCTCTTTCTATAAAAGTAACGGTTTAATTTATTTTAGTATGTATTCTTACCAAGTCATAAGTTCATCAGGTGTGAATCCCAAATTATTTCTGTCTTCTTTACTTAAAAGTGTGACTAAGGCATTTAAGTAGGACAGTCTACGGCTATCAGATCCACTCTTCTGCATGCCCCTAAGACCTGACTTGAACTCCATGGGGTTATTTTTGTTGGTGGGTGAGGTGTCATTGTGGAATGGTTTCTTCAAATATAAGCCTTGAATGATTTCCTTTATATTTTCTTCGGGTGTTTTATTCTTAGTATCTAATTTATATAAATCACTTTGTTTACCTGAAATGTGTAATGCATATTAGTGAAATGTTATATTTCCCCACATGTAAATAAACCCGTACCTGGTTTGGAAATCTTATTGTTTACCATTAGAAAATAGATATTAGCACACGAATAAATTAATACTTATTAAATAAATTACAAATATTTACCTTTCCTGCGACTCAACCAATTTTCGTAGGTGGTAGCCATTATAACATTTTTTACGCAACAGTTTTTAAACGAAATCAGTGTTCATATGTTACAGTAACGTGTAGGGACATAAATACTTTCAGTAATTCCTTTAAGAATTAGACATAGATCATAAAATAAACCGTAATTCAGTCCTGTTTTCCTCACACACCAACACCACACATTTGACTTGACAGGACTTGACTTGTATTTTGACAAGTATAAATTCTGCAATATTTTGTAACTGATATTGGTCTCTGGTATAAGTGTTTCCAAGAGGTATCCTCTGAATAAATTGAAAACCTTTCTAATACCACGATAAACTAAAAATAAAGCAATTTTATAATTCTGGTTTTTTAAATGAAGTTAAGTTTTTTAAGTTTATGCTTTTACTCAGTCTGATAAAAATCGAAGAAGGAAAGTCTGGATAACCTGAGCCTGATAACAAATTATATTGAAAAGCTTGTCTTAGACATTGTCACATCGCGGACCTGTGGACGGTGAGCTATGGGCTAGCTCGCCGTCCGTCCGTCTTATGACGACAGGCCGTGTCGACGGGGCGTTCGTGTTCCATGCGCGCCTCAAAGAGAGTCAGCAAACAGGAAGGGGTCCGTAAGGACCGACGCCTGCCAGGGTTGCGGGACTGTTCGAAAGAGATACCGTGGCCCTGGAACACAAAGGGCAAAGGAAGGAACATGGATGGGTTTTAGTCAGTAAAAGTCTGACACTCCCTCCTGCTCAGCCCAGAGCGGGAGGGGTTATTTGATGATTTCCAACCGGTAAAAAAAAAAAAAAGACATTGTCACATACGCACATGGAAAAGAATTGCCACTTTCATTCTGTCACTCAACTTTGCCACTGCTCTAACTTAGAGCGTTTGATTATTGATTTTAATTATTATAATTCTGTAACTACATACTTGTTACAGGCGCGAATATTTTTTTATCAACAATACAACCTGACACTGACCTGCAAATTGAGGAAAACGTAACAAAATTTGAATTTCGCGGGCTACCCTGGCGCTTCCACCATAAGCCGTCTGCCTGCCGATGACACAACGGATACTGTCACCCATATTATACTCTTTGCTGTCACCAGCAGGATTACTGCCCAATTCATTGCCGTTCAAAGGCTGTGTGAAAAAAGTCTGTTTTACAGAAAGTCCACCGAAGATTTTATATTTTTTGCATTTCATTGCTAACGATTATGCTTAAATTTTATCATTTTCGTGAGTTTTGGGATTTATTTTGTTACAGAATAAGCAGACAATAAGAATACTGGCAATATTGTGCTTCGAAATTTGACGAACTACGACGCACACTATTTCCTTTTCATTGTCTATGGCGGCGTAGTGAGGTGGTGAACAGAGATTGTCATAAAATCGTACCAAGCAATCCCTAAAGATTATTTAGGAAAAGTGAAGTGCTTCGATATAAAAACAGATTACTATACTGCCATCACTTTAGTTTTGGTGCAATGTTAGATCCTATTGATACTATCGACATGAAATCATGTCGTATATGCCTGACAAACAAAAAACCATTATGTCCTCTATTCAGATATAAGTTGTCTGGTAATTATGCTGAAATGCTTACAGCGATTGCCGACGTGAAGGTAAGTTGGAAATACCACTGTTTTGTATACAAACTAGAGGGCCTTGGTACTTGTCAGTTGATTTCAGATATTTGACCAAAACAAACTCGATAGTGTCGGGCTAAGTGATAACCGATAACCGCGGGAGATCGTGGACGAAAAAACTTGAATAATATTTAAATCCAATTGAATGCAATTAAAAATTGACATATTTCTGTCCGAAACAAAATAGAATGCAATTGCGTGTTTGTCACAGAGCATCATATATATTATTGTAATCATGCATGCATTCTACAGTAGAATCGTTTTTTTGTTTACAAAAAAAAATGCTTATAATCATGTGAATAAATGTTTCAGGTTTCATCCAATGATGGCTTGCCCGAAAAGATTTGCCTCAAATGCTGCACTACTTTGGAGAAAGCATACCTTCTTAAAACAGTGGCTGAAAGGTAAAGAGTTTTATATTATCATAATGATTTTTTTCTCACAAACAACTCTAATACAAGGGAGGCTTTTAGCTAATTGTGCTCTAGTGATAAGTTCTGTAGGATATCTGCACTTTAGGCACAACCCAAATGCTTTAAAATTACCCTCATCTACTTATGCTGTATTATCCCACTTCAGAGCAAAGACTTCCATCTTATGCTATGTAAGCGGGTTTGGTCTTTGCATATAGTCCTTTAAGTAGAACAATGTGCATGAAGACCTTCCTATTCCTAAAAAAATGTTCCTTATTACAACTCACTTCTGACTTTTGCTAATGTGGCTCATTCCCTATTTTGTAATTGTTTCAAGTCAAATCCAATCTTTTCAGGTCTGATAAGAAACTGAGAAAAATGCTAGCAAGGGAAAAAGAAAATGTACCAACTAAAAAGATTGCATTTGATTCTTTTACTGACATAAAAAGTGAAATTGGCCCATTGACCATAAAACCGGAACCAAAATGGGAAATGGAGATAGAGATCCCAGAAAAACCAGTAGAGACAATGGATGGCAAAGACATCGTAATTGCAAACACAGTCATAAGAAAAGTTGACCCTAATGCAGAGGAGATAAAAATTGATACCGGTGATGAAGACGTGCAGTTAACTTGGAGAACAACAAGAACTAATTATGCTACTAAAAATGATCCAGATGTGAGTAAATTAACTTATTGTTTTTATTGTCATCATTTTACTTGGGGTGTATCCAGTGGCGGACCTATCATACAAGCCGAAAAGCCCGGCTTGGCTTACAATCATTCTCAACAAATAAAAAAAAAAACTTTCTTTAGGTTTCTTAAAGGGTTTCAGCAGGTGCTAACGCTTTCTCACCCGCTGGCTTGCATCTGGCTTCTGACCTCTCACTTTCTTCTAGCAAATTTTTAATACATCTGTAGGTACTTATTTGGAGATATTGTGCTGAACTTTGTTGTCATAATTGGGCTTTGCCTTTCTTTCAATGAAAGGCAGCGGGCACGCCACTGGGTGTAGCGTCTTTTCAATATATTTATTATCACTAGAGACTGGATTATGCAACTAAAAATGGTCAAAATAAGCTTATTGATTGTGCGAAGTATGCAAGACAATCGCAAAAATAGATTCCAAGTATACAAGATAACATTTTATTATGCACCACAAAATTGTGTTTTTTTTTAATTTACTATGATATAGACAAAATATTATCATTTGCTGTTGAAAATTTTAATAATGGTGTATAGTAATACGGGGTGGAAGGGTCACCGACGGAAAGGGAAAGGGTTACCACTTATTCAATACAAATCATTCTGAGCCCCTCCATAGAAATTTTTCATCGGTTATTCAAAATAAAAAACAGAGTTTTCCTACAAGTGCTCTATATAAACTGTCAAAATGTATGGAATAGATGATATTTTTTTAATTAACCGATGACAAATTTCTATGTTCCGGGCTCCGAATGATGTACTGAATACGTGGTAAACGTTTTCGCGTCGGTGTCCCTTCCACCCCAAACACATACATAAACTCACGCCTTTTCCCCATGAAGATAGGCAGAAACCACAGAACGCCACCTGGTACGATCCTTACGTACATTAATTAAAATGTTTGTATAATTTGAAAACGAATTATTAATTTGGAAATGTTGTTGTTGTTGTAAATTCAAATATTACTCAGTGGCGTCAGTGGTACATCCACTGACGCCACTGAGTAATATTTGAATTTAGATGTTTTAACGGAAACATGCCTAAATAATGGGCAATCAGCCGATTTTAGTTAGTCAAAGTCAAAATATGCAATCAAGTCAAATAATAGCTATAATATGCAGTTGCATATGTATATATATGCATGGTGACTACACACACCAACTTAAACTTTTCCAGGTTGAGGCTGAATATTTAGATGATGATGTTTTCCAAGACGATGATGATGATGACTATATTCCTCCGGTTGAAAAGCCCAAGACTAAATTCAAGAAACCTAAACTGTCAGATATCAAAGTATTTAAAGGTAAAACTGTTGTAAGGAAAGTGAAAGTTCTGAAGAAGTTTAAAGATGAATTTGACATGGACTCTGGTAGATCTGAGAATAAATCACGTGCTACAACAATAACTTGCTGTAAGTATCAAACTATCAAGTAATCTAGTTCCATATGGGAATATTGCCTATTAGAAAATTATTAATTTACTGATCACCATTTTGATGTCGTAGGTATTGAATGAGGTTTTGCTCTAATTGTAACTACCTTATGTGCTTTTCTACTGTTACTGAACCATTCAAAAAAATATAACTGAACTAGCAGTTGCCCGCAGCTTGCTTCGCTCACGTTTTGTTCGGTAATTATCCCAAGGGCACGTTATAAATATAGCCGGTGGCACTCGGGAACAATGTAGCTTCCTATTAGTGAAAGAATTTTCAAAATTGGTTCAGTAGATCCAGAGATTCCCCCTACACACTACACAAACAAACTTTACCTCTTTATAATATTTGTATACAGCGTGTAACAGAAAGGGTATAACCATATGGAATAAGTATAGATGACAAAACACCTTTATTTTTATTTTTTTCGTGTGGGAAATCATCAAATAACTCCTCCCGCTCTGGGCGGAGCAGGAGGGAGTGTCAGACTTTTACTGACTAAAACCCATCCATGTTCCTTCATCGCCCTTTGTGTTCCGGGGCCACGGTATCTTTCGAACAGTTCCGCAGCCCCGGCAGGCATCGGCCCTTGCGGACTTCCTATTGCTGACATCTCTTTGAGGCGCGCGTGGAACACGAACGCGCCGTCGACAACGCCTGTCGTCATAAGACGGACGGACGGCGAGCTAGCCCATAACTCACCGTCCAATGACAAAACACCTCTAATTATATTCTAAAATGGGGCAAGAAGAGGTCTTGTAGTTTTGTCAAGAGTATGAATAGTATGATGCTGATATTAATTAGTAGAAATTCTTGTAAAGAATAAATATCTAATAAACATATTTATTATTTGTAGATCCAATTTTAAAGAATGGTACAAGAGGTTCACCTATTTTATTAAAGAGACCAAAGGATGCAACAGTACTAAAAGTTCATACCGGATATAAAACAAAAACTCCATCATCTGGTGGAGAGAAAATAGTACGTAGAGAAAAACCTGTGAGAATGGTACGGACTGCCGTCACCAAACAACGGGAGAAGATGGTGTGCCCTGTATGTGGTATACTTACGTTCACTTTGGGAAATCACATAGCAACACATCAAGGTACTTACAAAAAATGAATCAAATTTTTTAACTTAACTTACTATATTAACTTTCGAGCTTAGCCTTTTACCATCAAATGGACACAAATTGTAGACTTCATGGCCGCTACAAACACTTATACCGACTTGAGAGTCGAACCCAAGACATGTTCAGAAGTCTCACTTTCAACCATTAGAGCAATGAGGCAGTCAGAATGAAGTACCTAATATCTTTTGTATTTTGCAGAGAAAAAACGATACACTTGTGCTCAATGCCCGAGATCGTTTGCACAGAAGAGTAATTTGATAGTCCATGCGAAACAACATACAGGAATAAAAGACCACATTTGTGAAATATGTGGAGCCGGTTTTTACAGCCAGAAATCTTTGGTTAGGTGTGTATTGCATTTTCTAATCAAAAAACTATATGAACTACAGCAATAAACATGTTTGTAACTTTCCTTCTTTTATTGGTTTCAGACATAATTTAATTCACAAGGGCGAAAGACCATTTTCCTGCAATTTGTGTACGAAGAGATTTATTGCTGTAAGTATAAAACTTGTTACGATAGTAGTGATTAGTTTTAATTTAATGGCTGTATTTCTGAGTCCCCTCTTATGTGCTGAAAAAATAAGTGCAATTGATGTATTTCAGCGTTGTGATCTGAATCGGCACCTGCGCATACATTCGGGTTACAAACCGTTCAAATGTAACACTTGCACAATGTCATTCAACGCGAAACATCAGTTGCAAAACCACGAGAGAATGCACACCGGGGAGCGGCCGTACACATGCCAGGTGCGTCATAGTCTTTACACTATTGTTGTCACGTTCCAGATGGCAGGTCTGCGCCGCCATATGGCGATACATACTGGGGAAAAACGGTTCAACTGTGACTTCTGCAGTAAAAAATTTACGCAAAGCCACCATCTACAGAACCATATGGTTACCCACACCGGTGATAGGCCCTATACTTGCGAGGTCAGTAGGCCACATGATTCTTAAATCTGGCCAAATAACTATATGTTGCCACGAGATTGACCATACTTATATATTTATAAGCACTATTGTCTAAAGCGATTGTTGCCAGTTTATTAATCCTATTTTTATTTAGTCTAGAGCTGCCATAAATAATACTTTATTTTTAAATACCTATAAATTTAGATACTTCAAAACTAAACTAAGTACAGATCGCGGCACGTAAGTTGAACCAAAATGGCGGTCGTCCGCGCAGACACAATAATGGATTGAGACTGATTGAGGCCCGAAAATGTGTTACTGCGCTTTCAAGATCAAAGTTCAACTTAATTGCCGCGAGCTGTAACACATTTTCAGGTCTCAATCGATCTCAATCCTTACGGTCTGGCCACGGGAACGGGCGACGCGAATGGCGGTGCGTCTGGCGGGCTTGCGGCCTAGTTTTCAGGCCACAGGCACTAGCGTTCACCGCCGCGACCACTATACACCATGAGCGATATTTCTTTTTCAAAGTTATCTCGATATTGCTTGGAACGTAATCGTTTTGGTTCAAGACAATATTTAATATGCACTATTTGAAAATTCCAAGAAAATGGCAACCCTCGTAATATCAGTTTTGTCTCGGAAATAAAAAAAAACAGACTATTGTTTGGTTCCTGCACTATTAGCCGCGCTATTGGCATGCGTCGTACTGATCCATACATTTGTTTCTGCCGCCTGCCGCGCCGCTAGACGCTCTTGAAATTCGCTCGGCAAATTTCGCCGGTCGCGCCGGCGGTCGCCGCTACGCGTGGCATGGCTAGTACATTCCTATACATTTGTTTTAGTCGCAAGACGCTTCGCCGTTCGCACCGCGCGAATATTCGCTGCAGCGAATGTCCCGTGGCCAGGCGGTTAGTTGTACCAGCGCGGACGACGGCCATTTTGGTTCAAGTTACTTGCCGCGATCTGTAGCCTGTTTTATCCCACTGCAAGACAAAGGCATCCCTCTCCCATTTCCACACAATAGGCTAGTTCATGAAATTTGAAAAAATGGTAAACCTGAATGTATTTAAACCAAAACACATTATTTTTCAAAAAATCTAACATTTACATAATTAAGTATATTTAAATTTACCGCAAAAAAAAACTTAAACTCTCATGGCGTCTTCAATAGCGCCACAAATGACTGGTTTGGGAATGTTAACCCAGATAGGGTTACCAACACCCAAAAATACGATTACCCCTAAAATGAGGTGAAAGCTTATCTTATTATTGGAAACTTCGAAATTGGAATCTATTGATTTGACAGAAATGAATGAATGATTGATTTGTGCTTTAACAGAAACTTCCTTTTACAGGTCTGCAATGTCGCATTCAGTTACAAAGTGAACTTAAATAACCATGTGTCTAAAGTGCATGGTATCAACCTGAAATTCAAATCTATTCATACCGTGACTGAGGATATTCTTCGACGGGAGATGGGTATGATAAATGAGACAAGAGTTGCTCTGTCGCATATTATGCCACAATTGGGAGATGTTCCAACACCGGCTGCGCATGAAACCGTACTCTCACTATCCTGATGCGAAAACAGGGAGGAAATGTCTTACATGGAACTGTATCATAAACCTATTAGTCCACATGCTTTGGAACCTTAATATCATGTTGTCATTGTATTTGGTGTCGATGTCTTCGAAAGCGGTTATAAATTGTGTTTTATGTGCATACAAACGAAAATCATACAATCTAAATCTTGCTTGTACATGTAAGATTTTGGTTTTGTTATTATGATACCCTATAATAGTTTAATATAAAGAAAGTTAGATAACGAAAATTGTCACTATTGTAAATACTTGATTTTGTGAATAAATTAGTTGAACATTTAAATTAAGAGTGGTTTCTTTTACGACAAAGTTTGCGTTTGAGCATTTTGTTCTACTATCGTCATGGCATATACTATATTTCGGTATTATAATAAAATTGAAAATAGTAGGTACATTTTGAAATAAGTGGGGAAACTTTGTTAATGCATTCAAGGCGGAATTAACACCGGAGCTGCTGGCGAGGGTGTTATGGAGCCGAGAACTGCAGTAACAAATCCCCACGCTTATCAAAGTACGTTTTTCAATACACTTTCGTAGAAATAAAATATTAGAACGAAAAGTATTTTTGTCAGCAATTATTACGAAACTATGATTTAATTTTCTTTTTTTCCGCGCTTTGCTAAATCAACCTTTATTAAAAAGCCACGTGTGTGAAATACATTGCATCTTGAACCTAATCGTAGTGCGATAAGAATCAGTTTTCGAGAAAGTGGATTGAAAAATAATTGTTTGAAATAATCATGTTTATCTATGATATTTTTTTTATAAACACAATTTAAATACTCAATAAATATTTACGCCGTAAAGACGCTAAACGCGCAAGAAAAAAGTTGATCCTAATCGTAGTGCCCTAAGAACCAGTTTTCGAGAAAGTGTTTTGAAAAATATTTATTGTCGTTATGGTGTTAGTAAAGAAGTAGTAGAATTATTATTTTCCTTTATTCATATACATACAAATTATTTACATTTTTAAATATTTCTTATAAAAAAAAACAATATAAAAACATTTACTTAAAGAATTATTATTATTATTACCACCCCATATTAAAAAAAAAACAACCATGTAAATGCTTGTGTAAATGCTCTGAATTTGAATAGTTGACGCCGATTCATTTAAATTTAATGAAATCTGTAATAAGCATAAGTTTTAGATGTGTATAAGCGGCTGATTTTACCGGATAGTAAGCATCCATCTTGCTGCCCTTGTCCCATTCTACTTGGGGTCGGCGCAACACGATTTACGCGGCGCAAAGAAAAGGTTTCATCACACCACCCATCTTATTCATTTTACCGAATAGTAATAGTATATCCACATTTTGATTGTGGGATTAGTTTGCTCATTAGATATGGCAGAACTGAGTCGAGATTATTAATGGAATGTATTTAATTCATGGAATATCATCATGTTTTCGGAATACCATAAAGAAGAATAAACATAAATCTGTCAATAAAAATGACGGTATAAGGAATTAGGAATAATGAATAAAAATCCGACGTAACAAGATCCACAGTTTTATTTTGCAGTGGTTAAAATGTGCCCGTAACGGCTTTATTCACATATTTAACTGATATGGAAAGACATTTTCGAGTTGCTTTCCCGACTGTCGAAAGTTAGTCCGATACGTGTTGGTTAGTTCGCTGTTTCATAGTAGTCTCTGGCACATACACATCCCACGCTGATAGGATGATAATCCCCGACCCATTTGCGTTTTAGGTCGTCGGGTATTAGAAATCGGGAAGTTTGTTCTGACATCACCCTTCTTTTAATAATTGACAACTGGAATATAAGAAAATAAATCAGTACGTGTTTACACAAGGTCAATTTGGAATAGCTAGCAAAATTATGCCTATGTGTAAAGTTTGACGTTCAAAAGTACATTGATAAGTAGTGGCCTGATCAAAATAAATGGCACTAAAAAAAGCAAAAAAAGAAGATATATATCAGGATATTTCTCTTTCATCACGTCTGCAGAGTTTCGCTAGTTTCTATATTTAAACCGGAATATAATGTAATGCCATACATTGTATATGTTTTCTTTGCACTCGTAAGGCCAGGGGCATGACTGATTGCTGCAATAGTAAGTTTTTACGGTTCTCGGGATCGTGTTGTCGCCCAAGATTTCTGTGCCATTCTGAAAAATGTGTAAGTAATATATTTGTGAATAAAAAGATTTTTCGGTGGTAATATGACAGCCAGGGAAATTCGTTGCTAAACAAATTGACAACCCACGTTAAGTTGCCGGGTGATAGCAATTTCATAAAACTATCAATGAATGATAGTTACGATTTGAATATACGGACAATTTAAGTTGTTATTCAATTTGTTTAGTGATTAATTTCCCTGAATACCGCAGTATTGCAAATGATTTTATTGCTTACGTGAGGTTTACAAGCGCAGGGAGGCTCCGGTAAAGCTTGCTGAAATCATTTTAATTCATAAATATGTTTAATTCCAGTTTCGGTGAGAGGTTACTTAGAACTGAAAAATGTGCAGCCACATTCCACTAAGTTTTTTTTCCTAAGTGGTTTGTCATTTTTTTTCCATAAGGTAAGGCACCGGCAGGTGGTGGGTCTACCTTGCGATAGGTGGTCTCAACTGGTGTTAGTAAGTAGTGGTTGATTTTGCTAATTAAACTTTTACTTTTTTTAAATACTAGTACCTAAAGATTAATTTACTTCATTGGCAAAAGTCTTCTTTAAATATATATTTGTACGCCAAATGGCAAAACATAGAGAAACTTTATTATGTATCGTACCATCCTGCACACTGTTGTAACCTGTGTCTACAAATAAAGACTATTGATTGATTGATTGAGTAGTTTGTTTGGCACCCTCAGAATGAGTTGATGATTCCACTCTTCAGTGGGACCTGTATTTAAGGATGTATTTTAAAATGACGGTACCTACTGCATATAGAGTGACTGATAATTAGTGACTGATACTTAAACATGAGATTGTACTCATAACAAACAACTTTCCCAAAGCAACTTTTTTTTAAATACTCTTTCACTCGCCCGCATTTGATATATCAGCTGTTATAGCCGCGTGATGCCGTTCTGTCTCATTACTATGGTACCGTGCAACAGTGTAAACAAATTAAAAATAATATCACAAGACTGCGCGCGGGAATTTCATACGGCTGTTGTGTTTAAAGTGATTGTGTATAAAAAAAATGTTTCTTTGGGAAAGTTGTTTGTTATCATGAGTACAATCACGAGTTTAAGTATCGGTCAGTAATTACCAGTCACCCTATATATCTAAAACTCTCTTTGCGAAGTCAGTAGGTAAGTGTAACAAGCGACGATCACCATTCCTTTAGCCAAACAAGTTCTTACCGATCATTTGAAATAACTACAGAAGTTGAGATACGTTTCACAAACTAAGGCATAGATAGGTTATGATGCTACTTACGTTATGATGCTTCTTAACTTTAATGTTACCCCTTTTGCGAGTCCTTGTTTCAACAGAATTGTCCAATAAAACGACGTCGTTCCGTATCATATTTGCATAATCGACGATAAAAGCTGATAACTCTTCAGGGTTTGCAGGATCAGGTTGAATAGAATCTGTATCGTAATTGGTTCCTACGTTCCCAGAATTGCCTAATATTTCACTGTCTCGAGCCAATCGCACGACATAGTTTTTTCTTTTGCGAGAACTTTGATCTTCTAGCATGTACTCGTCAACGTTAGAATTCTTCATTGCCATTACCTTTGGGACTAGTGACTGAATTAAAATGAAGAATCCAAAACATACCATCACGAAGACAAGCGGTCGTGTAATCTGAAAATTAAAATACGATAAATAAAAGTTCTCGGAATGTGGGCAGAAATCGTCAGCACGAATCTGGCACTATAATCATAACAAATCAAAACAAAATAGACACACGAGTAAAACTAAGGTTTAATTTGTGCCTGTACAAAAAGCTCCCAATTCAAACTATTTTTGCAATGTGAAATAAAATGTATTTGTCAAATTGTACCATACCCATATTTTCAAACAGATCATAAGTTGCACATTATATGTAGGTAGGTACTATGAAAATGTGGGTGTACCTCTGCCTACTCCGTCGGTGTCACGTGCGTGGTGTTATTATTTTCTCAGCTATTAATTTAAAAATGTGGCAAAAATAGTGTCATTTGTAAAATTATATACATCTAAGTGCTATCATTTGAAAAGCACTTAAAAATATTTTTTCACCACACTTTAATATTTTTTAATATTTTTCCGCACACGTGCGGAAATAAAAATTTCCACAGATAACTATGTATCTGTACGGCGTAATTTTTTTTTTTTTGAGTATTCATTTTTTTTTTTATAAATGGCTTCCTCCTATAAAGATGCTCTATTTCATTATTGCGTTTATTTTAGTTAGCCGACAAAAAAAATACCCCAATCTGGGTGATCTCAAATATTTTGTAACTTCTAGGTGAATTGACTTACGACTTCGGTGCAGTAACAAAAAATGTTTATTATGTTATGCCCTACCTAAATTATAAGTTTATTTTTACTTTTGATAATAGCCCAATCTGGGTGATCTCCTTTAGTTGTTTAAATTGCAGTTCTCGGCTCCGTAACACCCTCGCCTGATTCCGCGCTCGAATGCAATAACAAAGTTTCCCCACTTTTATCAAAATGTACCTACTAATGAAGGGTGGAAGGTATACCGGCGCACTAACGGTTAGGTACCAGGTATTCAGTAGGTAAATCATTCTGAATGATCACAAATTTTTCATCGATAATTTAAAAAAATCAGCTGTTCTATACATGTTTACCGTGTAAGTATTGCAATTTTGTAAAGAACAGTTTTTTATGTTTTGAAAAATATGAACACAAAATAATATTCAAGTAGGTATCGTAGTAGGAACTTACCATGACTGTAGATACAGCTTTCTCTAATTTTCGCAAAAGACTGATGTTCTTGGTTAAATTTTCCACCCTTATATAGCAGATAATGATTGATAGGTGAATAAAAGGGTCCATTAGTTGGAAGAAAACCACGCATTCTGTTGTTTATAATCGATCGAAGCTGAGTGGTATCTGATTACACTTTTGAAGGAACAAAAGCCTTTTTCTTATTAATGGGCTTGGTGACAAGGGTTATTAAGATTATGACAAGGTGTAAGGGTACCTACCTACACCTAAACGAGAAAAGACATTAACAACCGAATACCTTGTAAAATATAATATCTACCTAATCCTGGTTTATCTGTTGCCTGCTGGATTATTACTTGGTACTAAAACAGTTTTTTTTTTACTATTCAGCCTATTCTGTCCCACTGCATGCTGGGTAAAGGCCTTGCTATACCTACCTTTCCAATTACCTCTGTGGTTTGCATTCTCCGAACAATCAGTCAGGAACAAGTCCAAATCGTCACGGCAGTGTTTCTCGGGCTTGCCTCGATGACAACGCCCGTCTTCAGGCAGCCACTGTGTGACGATCTCAGAGCCCATCTGTCTTGGTCCATTCTAGAAGTGTGACCCGCCCAGCTCCGCTTCAATCTCGCAGATTCATCACCAACATCGGCTACACCCAGTGGCGAAGCTAGTCCTAGTAGGGCCCTGTACCAAATTTTTTGGGGGCCCTTTAAACCCGAGTGCGCCGAAGCCCAAAAAGAGGAGAAAATCATTAATATTAAACAAATGATTTTTGCAAAACTAATTAAGAAATATCATTCTGACTTGCATCGCTTTAGCTGTCATTCATTTCAGGCCCCTTTTATGGCATCAATAGATACGGTCAATCTTAAGGATCCAATCTCTCTAACAAATATGATAAATTAAATGAAAGGAAAACCAAAGCACTTTTACTCAAAAGTCCATCCCATTACTTCTGTTATTACTTATTTAATACATTGAAGAAAGAAGATTGCAATTTCCACGTGTTTGATTATGTAATTTGCAATCTTCATATCTAAATAATTCTTCGTCATTTTTTAGATCGATCAGTAATACTTAGTAATAGTCATAAAAAAATAGAGGATTATAGATCGGTGTATACCATCGAACAATATGTCTTTGGTACGGTCGGTCTAGCTTCCAAGCAGTAGGTATTGATGTTGCAGCATTGATGGTTCTATGACCAATTAGCTATTAAATACGACACAATTATTAGGTAGGTATTATTTTACTATAATTTCCTACACTATTAATATGAATGTTGAATAATATATTTTTGTAAAAGTAATTATCTTCCAGTTGTTCTGTTTGAAATAGAAAAGTTTTTTTTTTCGTTGCATTTTAGTCTTAACAAATGAGTTATTGTTAAAGTGGTACCTAATTCAGTTATGTCTGAAAGGTACCAGATAAATGGAAACACTTGAATAAGTATATTCTTGCAGGTCGCTCCATAGTGTCTCAAATTCCCCCACTCGAAGCCTGCCACTCGCTGGGAAAAATAGAAAAGAGGACTCGAGATTTACTTATTAGCCACAAATACAGACAAACCAGACATAATGAGAGCAAAACTTCTTCATATTGGTGGTCTGTCATTACAAGAAGTATATTACAATATACCAGGCGCTCATGTTACCTACATGAGCGCCTGGTATATAGAACAAACCGCCGATAATAATGTGTATACTATTGCCGGTGGAAAATTGGATGGAAGTTCTTGTTACGCCTACACCTGCAAGGGTATAATGTAAAATTTACTCCTTTATAATTTAGATGAAAACATAATTGACCAAATTACCGAAAAATGTGAATCCATTGAATTCAGAAAAAAGATACTTACCTACCGTGATGTTATTTTCCCAATTTTTGCCTTGCCATAATTTTTAATGAAAATGATAGTTTCATTATAGGCTGCGCGTCAAAGTTTCACTCAGTGCCATTCCTTGACCCTACCAGAAATAACAAATAGTAAGGGTCTGTACTGTACATTTAGGTACCTACCTATCTAAATAAGTTTTTAAACTCACATGGTACATAACTTACTACCTAACTCTATGACGGGCAGGAGCTTACGCTTGTGCAGTTAAGGTCCTACAAAGGAATGCAGTGAAGACTGCACAAAGTAGATAAAAACTTTTTGTAAGCACCAGAAGTGCAAGGTTGAGGTAACCACTCATTATGCCGTACGAACATTTTTGCCGTACGTGAGGGGACAGATGAGAGTCCCCAGCACGAGCGCGCGGTGTAAACGTAACGGTAACTATCGGTCGATAATTTTCGGTTCAAAAATCGAACATAAACATTACCTACTGGCATAATGTGGGTGTATTATTAATGGTACAGCTCTGCGTAACCCTTCTGGGAAATACAGGCGAAATATTATGTTATAGGTACAGTCACAAATAGTCACAATGTGTTGTTAATTGCGCTGTACATCATATTGCAGCTTCATATAGCTTACTTTCCCATTGAGAATCATCTTCTAATGGACCCTCGTCGTCGTTATGATATTATTTTGTTGCGCGAGATACTTGCATCTATTATATTTCCTAAGATATTCATCTAAAATGGTGTAAAGGGCAGTTTTGGTCACAATTGAACTCTAAACATGACTAAGGGCTCATTTACGGACACGCGGCGCGTTGAGCGGCGCGCCCCGCTTTAAATTCAAAACTTAAGGAAATGTATGACAGCGTTTACGGAGGAGCGATTTTACGCGCGTTTGCTTGTACTGCATGCGGCGCCCGCTGCGTCGCCCGCTGCGGCGAACGCGGCGGGAACGCGGCGGTGCCCGCGGCAGTACACGCGTTTATAGTCCGGGAGGTACCTACCGTTTGTAAGCAATTACTATTTAAATAATAATATTTCAATATGAATTTAAGTAAGTACAGGCATTTGAAAGTGTTAAAAGTGCGTAATTTGACTAGTAAAAGTAATTAATTGAGTTCAATAAAACTAGATACTTACCTAAATTGATTAAATATTGTTTAATGATGAAATACTTATAAATTAACGTAAATTCAATTTCAAACCATTAAAATTAAATGTTTAGCAAATACTTTCGACTAAGAATTAACTTCGTCATCCTATTGGCTAAAAATGGCGCGCTTTCCCCTCTCTTTGGTAACATAGACACAGAGCTGTCGAGTAAATGGAATACTGTTTTCGGAGTTAGTATTTTTGTAACCGTCGAGCTGTACAGTGAAAATAAAGTGTGTATCCAAGTCTCAGTGTCTTTTCTTTCACGTTGCAAATGAAAAAGTCATAGTAAGCCGGCTGAAATTGACATAGATAGTTGATCTTATAGGACTAATAAGAGAACCGACCGTCAGCTGCTCAAGTAACGTGGGTTTGTGTGTGGGAGGTTACGGACGTTTTAAAAATATACTATCTATGAAAAAAGTTCCATCCGACGTACTATGACTTAATTTTTTATTTTATTTTTACAACTTCCGTAACCTCCCACACCCAAACCCACCGCTACTTGAGCAGCTGACGGTCGGTTCTCTTAGATCAACTATCGATGTCAATTTCAGCCGGCTTACTATGACTTTTACATTTGCAACGCTACCTCCCGGACTATAAGCGCGTGTACCGCCGCGTGCACCGCGGCGGGCGACGGGGCGGGCGACGCGGCTGCCAACGCGGCGGCCACCGCTGCTCCTCACGCACCGCACCACGCGCCGCGTAAACAACATCGTACATTGCCATAATATGTTTGTGTTTGGGCGGGCGGTAACGCGGGCCGCTGCACGCGCCGCCTCTCCGTAAACGGAAAAAACGCGCCGAGCGACGCGCCGCCCAACGCGCCGCTTCTCTGTAAATGAGCGCTAATATATTTATCAATGCATTGATACAATGTCGGTAAAAACACCTTCGCAAATAAAGCATTAGTTTTGACCAAATTTTAAAATCATAAAAATGGTTATGTTTAGTCAGCCTTAAAAGATAGGCATGTGCTGTCGCGGACTTTTTTTAGACCTTTTTATGAGGAATACTTCCCTCATACATTATTTTTGTGCAACTTTAACCGTTTACGCAGCGCACACAACGGAAGCTCTCAAAAAGAATAAATTTTCCCTGTTTTTGCAACATTTTTCATTGATGCTCCGCTCCTATTGGCTGTAGCGTAATTATATATAGCCTTCCTTGATAAATGGGCTAACAAACACTAAAATAATTTTTCAATTAGAACCAGTAGGTAGTTCCTGAGATTAGCGCGTTCAACCAAATAAACAAACAAACTCTTAAGCTTTATAATATTAATAGACCTATAGATTCTTAAAATTATGAAAAATTAATATTTACGTTACGTTTACACCTCGCGCTTAGGGCTCAAGGTTGCAATATTATTCTTCGGAAATACGCTGTTAAGACTATCTTCACTCCGTTCAAGAAAGTGTCTCAAATGCTTCGTTCGCCGAAGGCCAAGTTTCCGCTGGCAACGCCCGGTGTTTATAAAGACTGCAGTGGTAAGTCGTACTCGTACAAAGACATATTCTCTATGTACTCGTAGGTTATATTACAATAGGTATCTATCAGACGAAAGTTTACCACCGCGCTCACTGACGTCGACCAATTTTCACCTTTATGCCCTAAGTTAAAGGGTCGAAAAGCCAACCGTCGTAAGCGCGTTATTACTGTAGCTTGTAGAATTTCAGAACACGGACAATGAAAAACAATGACAGCCAAAAATCGGCCATTGCTCAACATCTTTTGGAATCAGGATCGACCCTCTGGATTGAGTTACAGGAGTCTATATAGGGCGATGCTATTTTCTTAGTTTTGCAAGAATCATTCGTTTAATACCTACTAATGATTTTCTCCTCTTTTTGGGCTTCGCCGCACTTGAGTTCAAAGGGCCCCTAAACAAATTTGATATAGGGCCTAATCTATTAGGACTAGCTACGCCACTGTACATAACCCTCAGGTCATCTCGACAGAACGCCACTATATTCCTTGACTGGTAAGAGAAGCAATTGAGATTACCAATTAAAAGAAGAACTTCACCCGGCGTATGGATTTCTACACTTTCAGCTAGCAAGAGCCTTGAATTCAGTGGTTAAATTCGCAGTGGTTAGGTTCGCGAACGGCCTCAGTGAGTTTCATGTCGTTAACAATCGAGTTGTGAGTGACAGTGTAGCGGCTCCGAGCGTGCAAAACGAATAAGAAAGAGGGTAGATCATCACCCGAGAAACTTCAGTTTATTCGTGGTCATGGCGCTTGCAACTCATGGTAAATATCTCCTTAAATGTTAATCATACTGAACATTTGCCTGTTTAGATTTTGATCGTTTTAGAGTGAGATGAGGTTAGTTTCTGCCGACTATTGATTTGCCCTCAAAGTCCGGGCCAAGAACATGTACACATGTACAATTTGGAAGGCTAAGGGATTTGGATGTGGAACTGCATCGTAATCTATGCCTCACCTCCTTTCCTGTCCTGTGTTCCAAAAGCTGCACCCAAAGCGACCTCTACGTTGCGATACCGGTGAAGTGGCGAAGTATTAGGCAAATAAAGTTCAATAGTAGGTACCATCTAGTGTCGGACTGGAACTCAGCAACGAATTTGGCGCTATTACTAGCGTCCATCAACTCCCAATAACTTGCGCGCATGACTTGGAAAAAAAATGCTGAACATGTTATCTCCAAAAAGAAAACGGTAGGTTTCTTCAGCAAGTAGATGTTCTCAATATGTTTAGGTATAAGAATGGGATATGGAAATGAAAAAACAGATTACTTACAACTTTTCAATCAACTTGTAATAACGGAGTATTGTAATAATAATTGTAATAACAATATTCTCATCAATAGAGAACTTAAAAAACATTTCAAAATGTATGACACGATTGTGTGAAAATAGAATGATGATAGTTGTGGTCATCTATCCGTTTTTTGTTTATTCCGATAATAGTTTTTATACCGATGCCATTTGTCAGGACCACAGGATACTTGCAGATATTTTTTGCATGGGTAACACTTAAAATATTATAGGGATCTTGTTAGCTTCTATGGCTTTCATAGCTTGTTCATACGCCAACGCCGCCTGAGGGCCATCAAATGGGTTTTCTATTTCTCCACCTTTTATGATGCCGTGTGCTCGAAGCGATAGTTCCCTCATAACCGCTCTTTCTTGCTGTAAAACTTCTTCGTTCATGACACGCACGGATCTTCGTTTCAAGAACACTCCGTGCTTTTTGAAACAGTGTCGGTTGAAGTCGTGTTTGTAGCTGTATGGTTGCGAACAAATCTGCAATTGAAAACCATTAAAATATTAGAAGACAAAATAGAGTCGAAAAGCTACTGGTCCATGAAGACGCTAATAAAGGGTGATCTTCCGATCTCCCTGAAACGCAAACGCATCGACATGGGCAATAATGGGCATCTTGCCGTCCTAACCTACGATGCTCAGACCTGCAGGCTTATTCACAACCATTCGATACGTTTCCGTGTCGGTAAGGAACCGTATTCGACAATCTCATTTCCGAGCCGAAGAACTGTCAAAACGCTATTCACAGATCCGAACGGATGCGTTTTTTTCTATCCGATTGACCATTGTGTTTATGGGGAACGCTACAAAATGGTAGTAAATAGACGATCGTGGTAGAAAATTTAAAGTAGTAAATAAAATTGGTTTATTTGAATATTTCGTCCCGTTTAACTAAGGAATATAAAGCTAGTAATTTAATAGACAGCAAACGATACAAAATGATTTTATTATTAACCAAAATTAACTTTATTTCGAATAAACATGCTTTGTAAACAGCCGTCTGTCAAACTGGCGTAGCGGTTAGCGGAAAAAGTGTTCTTTTAAATATAGCTGCAGGTACTTAGTTTTATTTTTCAATTTAAAAAGGGAACTAAACTATAAGGAAAAATGACTGTAAGTATTTGATATCAGTATTATACAATTCTTGCTATTTGCTCATTGTCATACAATAACACGTGCAAATGCATAATTTCAGAAAAGAGTGTCTCTCGAGCAGCGGCAGAAATTATTCGAGTTCATGAAAGGCCGTGAAGACCTTACCCGGGGCCGTATCTCAGGCCCTGACGCAGCCCGCTAGGCCGTGTTTACCCATGGGTATGCAATAATAATAGTTTGCCAAAAATAATATGTGGTTATGTTACATGCAAATAAAAATGACTTTTTACTTTTGTATAACTTGTTGGCTTTTATTTACTTCACAAGGGAATTGAATCCACTTGCAAAGTACTTGAGGCATGTTTAGTACCATAGTGGTCTCCGCAATAGCCCTGGAAATTGATGGCTGACTTAAACTAATGCAGGCATCCCTCCCGTCTGCTTTTTGGTAACTTCCTTGGGCATAGAAGTGTAGGGCTGCTAACATCTAAAACAACAGTGTAAGTAAGCATATTAGATGAATAAAACTGAAATGCAATGCATATGGGGGCACGGCAATAGCTACACACAGTCGAGCAAACAAAAGGCACAGCCGTACCATAATTGCTCTAAGTCACTAGATGTTTCTGTCATGCCTGTAAATTTCTGAGAAAACTAGAAGCCTGATTTTTCATCAACTAGCTATACCCCCAAATTACCTTCTATTTCTACCTTTATTTTAGCTTACTCACTGATTGTCAAAAATCTATAGTTCGGACACAAACAAAACGTTTTGTGCTCAAAGAAAGAAACAATAGTATAGATATAAATAAAGATTATAGATACAGTCGCTAAATGTTGGTAGGTAACATATCTTATTAGAAAACAATTGGATTTGACTTGGGTGTAAGTACATGGGATCTCATAGATAGGTACATTTTACTATGAAAGGTTCGCGTTTGAATTTGTGTCAGAGTTGATGGCAATCTTCTCTTTGGCCAATAAAATAGAAAGTGGATACAGTCGTGTTGTTCGCGGCGCATAATGGGGATGACAGTATTAGTTATAAAGTCCTTTTACTTACTTTAATTTCTATGGGGATTGCGGCAGATGAGTGCGAGTTTGGGTAATAGGGCCTTAGCTCTTCAATAAGGTTAAGGGCCATGTCGGGAGTTAATCTATACACCGACTGAAACCGCGAGTCGGCAAAAGGATTCGTCACATCCTTCATGGCTCTATGAAGAGAGAACGTCTCCTGCCTCTGTTGTCCTGCTGCACGCTGGCGGTCTCTGGCTTGCACAATCGAATACTCCATCTACCAAAATACCAAATAATGTTAACTAAAATCTAGAACGAATATCACATTTCGTAAACACTTTTAACCTAAGTAAAAAATGTAGATGCGGATATCAAATCATCAATGAAATACGGTCAATACAATAATAAAACTTCATTTACTTACTTCAGGCAGTGTTAAAAAGTTTACAGTCTTTTAATTCCACTGAAATAGGCTGGAATTACAATTATTTCTTCGTTTAAATTTTTTTCGGTATGACTCCCGATAGCAAACAGCTGTCGGAAAGATTCGAGTCTCATATCGAATTTGAACTGTCAAAATTATTCGGTATCGGATCTGTGAATAGCGTTTGGAGGACATCTTCGATATCATAGACGTTCGATTCGGTACGGAATCGAGTCGAATGGTTGTGAATAAGCCTGCTGGTCGCTCACCGAGTCTCAGAAGTTCCGCCTTGAAGTTTGCCAAAGGGCAATGGAACATACACATAGCATTCTGGGTGTCAAAAGACAAGATAGGGTTCGAAATATCACACTGCGTTCCAAAAAGGGCATAGTGGACGTTGGCAAGAAGGCTGCGAAGCTAAAATGGGATTGGGCGGGTCACGTCAGCCGTATGCACGATGACCGCTGGGCACGTCTCCACACGATGGTTGCCGGAAGACGGACGGCGCCGCCGAAGCCGGCCCAGAAAGATGGGAATATTTAAGGAATAAATATATTGACACTAATCGTATTTTACCTCGCATTTAAAAGGTCGCTCGCCGGTGTGCACGCGCATGTGATGTCGCAAACCGTACTGTGTGTTAAAACTCATAGTGCATAGCTCGCACTTGATGGGTTTGCTTCCGAAGTTATGTGTCATCTTATGACGTGTTAGTATCGCTTTCTGTAAAAGGAGAAAATATTATAAAAATACATACATAAACTCAATGGGGGTTGGTAGAAACTACAGGACATAACTGAACTTAACCGGTCTGAACATTCACGAAACACTGATGAGAATGTTCAGTTTTAACAATATACTTCAAGACAAGAAGTAATCGTATTTTTATAATTGTATGGTTACTGAATACCTACCAACGACATTTATGTTATACATACCCTTTTATATGCTTTATTGCAAATATCGCAAACATGTTTTTTCTCATCACGATGGACTATCAAGTGACTGAAAAATAAAACAAAAAATGCTTGAAAATCTATGAAAATATATTTTTATATATATTTTTTGTTTAAATATTCCTTAGAAAAAACAATTTAAAAAACATTTAAAAATATTAAAAAAAAAAAATACTTTTACGTTCCTCGGCTTTATTGCCGGATTTATAGAATAGCACGGGCCGTAGCCAAGTACTACCGAGGGAAAGTGGTGAGATATGATATGATTGAATTTTGCGATGATGAGTCTCTGTGTCTGTTAAACTGTGTGTGTGCGGTGACTCGATGTTTTGTGTTTGTGGTGGTGACTACAGATTAATTTTAATTTAGCAAAAAAATCTGACAATCCTGCATGTATTCAGTATTAAAGCTTTCTGAAGACTTTGGTATGTGTACCTATGGTGGTAAGTCAAGTGTTTTTAAAGACTGGTGAAGTTGTTTAGGAATAACTCCTGTTGTTGATAGCACAATAGGGACTATGGCGACTTGGCTAAGGCACCACATTCGGCTGATTCTTTTAAGATTTCTATTTTAAGATCTGTATATTTTGAAAGTTTTTCTGCTATTGCATTTTGAAGATTGTGGGTGTTTGGTACGGCGATGTCTATGATTTGTGCGGTTTTGTTACGTTTATCTAATAACGTGATGTCTGGTCTATTGTAGTGTATTGTTTTATCTGTGAAAATTCCTCGATCGAAGTACAACTTGTGGGTGGCGTTTTCAAGAACAATTTCGGGGTGTTATTTATAATAAGGCACAGGTGGAGATTAAATTTTATTTGATTCCTAATTTTTTATGGATTCGCTATTTGGTCATGCCTGTGTTTGTAATCAGTCTGGACGACTGCTTTACACCTGTGATTTGCTGAATAGTTTCGGAAAAACTATTGCATCGCCTACATTATGTCTATTGTATGAGGAACTCTCATTATGTGTTTCTGATAATTACGGGTTTCTGTGACCTGGTCCTGAATCGCTATCATGAACCCTTCGGTCTCAGGGAACAGTTCTCCACGCCTCAACCGTTCGTTCGACGCTAACTTGTCAACGTTTAGGTAGGTTAAGGTCGTGTAGGTGTCTCCCATGCAGTGACTTTTGAGTCCATTCGGCGATTTTAGTCTGACTGTCCGTCTGTAGTTCATTATTTTGTGTTGGTCTGTCATACATACTCAAAGGGGTGAGTTTTTTGTCATTATACGCTATTGCTTTGTGTAGGGTTGAAGTGGAACTTTTAATATCAAAATATGTTCTTAATGTTGTAATTTGCTTGTTATGTAGGTACATAGGTAAGTGATATCTATTATTCCCCTGCCTCCTTATTATTATTATTTTTATGCAGTTAACGGCTCTTGATCTGCTTAATGTCTGCCTTACTAAATTTGCAAAATCAGCTCTAGATAGGTTTTGCAGTGCTTTCTAAGCGTGTCGACGGCTCCGTATGCATAGCTTTATAATTATACCATCCACAGCAAGATTCAACGGAAACAATACCCTTAGTACATATATCAATATCAATATTATATTTAAGAAGGCATCAGCAGAGCTATTGCGTATCTCTGTGGACAGTTCATAGTGATCATCATTAGGCGAGTTTTGATACACAATGAGCGTTCTTGTTTGTTTCAACTGACACTACCCGTGCAGAACTGTCATTGTATATCAAAACTCGCCAAGTGATGATCACTATGAACTGTCAACAGAGATACGCAATAGCCTTGCAGATTCACCAAGTAAAATCTTCAATCATTAACGATATGGCGTGTAGTCATGTAGTGTAGTTTTTTCAGTAAGTAAATAGACCTTACGTTTTCAATGCTGAGATGGAGCGGAAAGCGCCGATACATTGATCACATTTAAACTTTCTTGCTTTCTCCATATGCACCGTCATGTGCAATTTCAAAGTTTTTTCGAAGATGTATGCTTTTGGACACTGATCACATTTAAACTTCTTTTCAGCTGAAAAATAGTTTACACATTTTACGTAACGTCTGCTTCACACGTTTTTTGACTTTACAAAACATCTTAATCTTCCAAAATAAATAATTTAATTTAATTTTAAATAAAAAGTTAATTACAGTTAATTATAATTCTTACCTGTGTGAAGCATTATATGATTATCTATGTTGGTAAACAGTTTTCCACAATAGGGACAAACATTGGTCTTCTTAGGATATTTCTTGTGCGATTTTCTGGTCTTTGGGGTATTAATCACATCTTTAGTTCGAACTAATCTCAAGTCTGCTATATACTTAGGCCTAATAGGTTTGCCGAGGAGAGGTTTATACCGATCTGGGTTCTTGTTTGTTTCTGAAAGAATATCTTGGTTATATTCTTATTTTACATAATATAGATACATCTTCAAGACTTGGCACTTTACATACATTCTTATTTCCTTTATTTATGCTTGTACTCATTTAATACATTTTTAAATATGCCTTTATAAAATAATATTTAAAAAAATATATATAAAAAATAGATAGCCCATCGGCATTAGGAACAAGGTCCAGCCTGCCGGTAGTCAGGGCTCCACAGAGGAATCTCCTCACTATGCGTGCCGTGCCCAGGAGTACTGCTTTCGAGAGCCTCCTAAGATGTTGGACAGGTGGTGTAGATCTTTGATAGCCATTACGGTCACACAAGTAGTTACAGAAAGTCTGACAAGGCAGTAGCTCCATGTAACATACTGGTATTTAGCTGCATCCGGTAAGATTGGAAGCCGACAATAACATACTTGGGAAAGGCTATTCATTCTTTCAAGGTGGTACTTACCTAATGCCTTTTTCTTTTTTGTATATTTTTTCTTCTTATTGTTTTTACAATTACTGTAGTTACTTCCTGAGTCAGAATTATAGTCATCAGCGCCTATTTCATAGTCCTGCTACAGTAAAACAAATTAGATTAAATTATCATCTTTGATTTATTTTAAAATACTGTCACTGTTCTAAATTATAATATTATACAAGATGTTTTATACTACAAAGGAGATTTTTAATGAATCACCCACACAGGAAACCTTTTTAAAAAGCCCCATGCTTATCCAAGAATTGAATGTTAAACTATTTTTAAGCATATATGCTGTTTGTCGTCTAGCAGGAAAATACTGCAAGATTTGTAACCAGGGTTGATAAAAAACATGATTATATTTAAAAATAAAACAATCGGATTTATTTAATTTAAATCAGATTATTTGTGATACAGTCAGATTTATTTGCGTAACCAATCTTTTTTCATTTGGAAGTTGGTAATAATTAAAAACATCTCTTTGCCTATTTTAATTATTAAATAAAAAATAATCAACATTGCAGTTATTTTTAAATTACCAATATTAGTCACATTAAAAAAAACCACTTCAGAAATTAAGAATCAATGTAAAATTGTCAAAAACGGTTTCAGTTTTATTGCTGCAGTGGCAGTCACTTAACATATTTTCATATTTTGTTGTTTCTTACTGGTTACATAGTAATGTTTTACCATTCAGGTTTATAAAAAGAAAACTAAGTAATATGGATGCCTTCTCGGTGCCTATTCTTATTTTGGTATACACCAAATTGCAAATGCACCAAAAATACATCAAGTCGTGAGTTTACATTTCGGGAATACACAAACTGTGTAGATAAACAAAGCATTGTACGTTGCATTGTCTATCTATATGCCGAATTACATCAAAATACGTCTCACCGTTAAGGCATAAAAATGTAGCAGACATACACACACTTTTCACCAGTTAAGTTTTAAATCTCATGTAATGTGCGTGCCGTAGTTTATGTTGGGGAAGTCCCTTGACACTGTTTGCTTGATTTTATTGCATTCAAAAAGGTTTTGATGTAAATCAGGTCATCAGGTGATTTAAACTTTGGTATATTGGATGTGGATCAGCATTCAGGTAGTGTAACGGGATTGCACGGATTCACGTTCCTGCATACCAAAGGTTAAATCATCTCAACCCTGGTACTTACATAATCGCAGTCATTGTCTGACTCTGTTTTAATTGAATTCAGGAATTCACCAACAGACAATGCTTTCTTTTTCTTATTATCTTCATTTTCACTTGGTTGTTCAATTTTTTTAATAATAGTGTTATTATATGATATGCTGTCAAGACCTTTTCTAAATAATTTCTCAGAAAAGGTCTCCATTGAAGATAGTAAAGGCTTACAGTCAGTCTCAATTTCAATTTTTATTTTAATGTCTTGCAAGTTACTGAAGTTGATTCTCTTCGAGTTGGATGTTTCTTGTAATACTATATCAGCCCTGTAAATTATGAGTAAAAAATAATGTCATGTGTTTTAGTAACACAACATTTAGTTAACGTTGTTTAACGTTAAGTTTAACATTGTGTTTTAGTCAACAAGTTTCGAATTAAGGTCTCAATTCTCTAGTATTCTTTATTGCGTACCATAATGTAAGTATATAGTTGGTAGGGAAATAATTGTACTAGTCGCAAATTATGGACCCTGTGACCCGGGCACAGCATAGAACACAGGGCACAGGGCAGCATGGTAGCATGGTATATTACACACCTTTCAATTTCGATTTTAAAATTGTAAGCCTCTGCGAGTTTTGAACGACAGGACCGGCAAATTTGATCACTAAAACCATCGTCATTTCGTATCTGAAAAACAAATACAAAAATTTGTAAAACAAATATGATTAAAACTTGATCTACAAATCCTACTTCCTACTACTTAATATTATAATGCGAAAGTTTGTAGGATAGGTGTTTGTTACTCTTTCATACAAAAACTACTGAACGGATTTGGATGAAATTTAGCATACATTTAACCTAAAACCTGCATTAACACATAGGATTTCCCGATAGTATAATCCCATGGGACAGTAATAATCGAACTCCACGCTGGCGAAGCCGCGGGGATAAGCTAGTACTAAATGTTTATGTTCCGGTTTAACGGTATTTATTCTAGGTTCAAAGTTTAATCATATTTTTATTTTACTTACCTTAATATTAGCAATAGAAGACATCATATCGGCAAATGTAATTCCGTCTGTCTTCGCAAATATTGAGACTACATTTTTGCGACATCGTAAACAAATACGACACTTGTCCATTATTATTATTAAATTGTTAAAAATATTTACTTTCTTCTATGTAAACAAAATATTCCAGAGAAGTAAGACAATAATAAAGAAAAAAATAATTGCACAACAGTAAAACATCCAGAGGATCCCTTAAACTCAGAGTGGAATGCTTACACCAAACAGATTGGGATTATTTCCTTCCTCTAATAATTGAATGGTATCCTGAACAAGATCCTGAATTCCTGACTGGAGCAATATATAAGATGCTCTGGGGACAAAGTTATATACTCTATGCTGTGGACTGGACTCATGGACTGACATTTGAGTGTGTTTCCACTTTAATGTTTTCCTTTCCCCACGCATCAATTGAGATTTCCCCTTCTTAGGACTTTTTTCCCCTCAAAAATTATTCTGCTATAGTTTTGGCACTAGTAGTAAAAATCTGCTCAACGGTAACATTTGGTCAATTATATTATGGTAGTACTATCGATAACAAAAGTGTCAAAGTGTGTGTTTTGTGTAATTTGACTTCCGTATTATTTATATTTGGCAACGCCACGTAAAAAAAAATAGATAGAAGTATGTTTTCAGTAACTTTGCTTCACTCAAAATAAGATCATGCGCAAACATCTATTATTTATAGTTAAATAATAGCATGTCGGAGTTAAATTTGTCAAATAAAAAACAAATATTATTTAATTGGAAACGCAAACGATGAAAAATATCTGAAACAAGTTTTTTGTTTGGTTAGGCTTTACCTATGATTTCCATCGATTTCCCCTTTTTCTTCCCCTCTGGACCCTAATTTCTCCTCAAAAGGGGAATTTCCCCTCATTGTGGAAATACTGCTATGACCAGTGCTGCCAGTATGATTTCACAAAAATGGACGGTTGGCTTTCTGAAAAGGTACGGTTTTTTCAAGGTACGGTTGGGTCGGTCGGGATACTTCTGCAAGAACTTAGATCAGTTTTTTTCTTTTTCGAGTTGGCTGTCTGCGATCATAGGTTGGAAAAAAAGCGATAGGGAATCGAATATTCAAAGGGATATGGCAAAGTAAACATGTTTCGTTTTGACGCTAGTGGTGATTATTAATTTTAAATAATTTCTTTAGGTGTCAAACTTTCAAGGCGATTAAATAAAATCTACCTTTGACCATCATATATCATATCGGAACAGATAGTTTGTAAAATTTTAAGTTGTTTGTCAGTATCTATTTAATAAGAATGAATGAAAGGCAATAAACCAAACCTTGGCAGTGGTGATAACAAAAGAAATAAGATAATAGCATTGTAATTTAGTCATACAACTTTGCCTTCCTGCAGTGCAAACAAAAAACATGAAAATGCAAACCATCATCAACATCAACGTCTTACCTTTTTTTTTTCGGATGGGAAATCATCAAATAACCCCTCCCGCTCTGGGCTGAGCAGGAGGGAGTGTCAGACTTTTACTGACTAAAACCCATCCATGTTCCTTCCTTTGCCCTTTGTGTTCCAGAGCCGCGATATCTCTTTCGGACAGTCCCGCAACCCTGGCAGGCATCGTTGGAAGAAAAAAGTTTTTTAAACGCAAATTCAGAATGTTGAGAAAAACAAGAGAAGGGTTTTCTGGCCCTTTGTTGTGAAAAATAAATCACTAGTATAGAAAAGGTACGGTCTACACTGAGGTACGGTTGTGGTACGATTGTGTTATGAATAGTACGGAAAACCGTACTTTTTGGTACGGTCCGGCAACGCTGCATTTGACATTGACAATAACAAAAAGCATCTTTATTTTATTTTATGAAGGCTATGGACTTTCGACCATATTGCCTTGTCTTACGCAAGGTCTTACGTCCATACAAAAAACAAATGTCACATAGTGTTGTGACATTTTTAAGACTTTTCTTAGTCAAAACAAAGGCTATTGAGGCAATCTAAAAAAAAAACTAAAATCCAGCTACGCCATTTCGATTTGTATAGCTTTTGCCTCTAGAAAAAGCTATAGAAATCAAAATGGCGCAGCTGTGCGTTACACCCCGCTGCCAAAATACAGACGCCAACACACCAGTAATATAAAATTAACAGAACAGTAAAACTTTTAGGACGCTGACTGATGTTTTGATGGCATTGATGACTTCAGGAAACTCTTCAAGTTTAAAATGATGATAATGCTGCAGGTCATCTGCACCTTCCAATCCCCTCACCACCACCCCACACCTCTTGTCCTTTACAAATTCTTACACTTTTTATGTATGACCCCGGAGTCCCCTGTCCCGGAGTGTCTTACCGGGATAAGAGTGTACAACCTTTACAAAGCGGTCCGATTTTAACAATTCGTTTTGTTTTAGAGTGTACAGCCACCATTCGGATAAGTTTTACCTACTTTATTTTCAATGCTGAAATGATTTTGTTGAAGGAGGATGGCATTTCTGGGCCCAGCTGCTAACTAATAGAAATACACACATCAAAAGTGTCTAGGGATCAAGCATTTTTATGTGGATTTCTTGAGATTGAGATGTGGCTTTGTAATAAATTTATGATTTTATAAATTTATATGGATCCTTTTTGGTGCATTTCATAATTTGAATCAGGAACTGTGAATCAAATTCGAGTAAAAGATGAAAATCAGCTGTCAATATTTTCCCTATAAAAACATACAACGCATTGAAGACATTATTAGTGCTACTGTTTCCCTACTACTGATTAAAACCAACGTTATTATGGAGCGGCGACGTCATTTAAGCAGGGAAGAAATGCTCAGAGCCGTGGGAATGATAGAAGCTGGTTCCCGGCAACGTACTGTGGCTTTAGCTCTGAATACAAGTCAGAGTGTTATCAGTCGACTTTGGAAACGTTACCGAAGCACTGGTACCGTGGCTGAGCGCCATGGAGGACGGTATCGCTGCACCACACGGAGACAAGACCGATACATTCAAATCTTAACTCGAAGAGCTCCAACAATAACCGCCATGATGTTAGCCGTGAGGCTTCATCACTCTTCAGGGAACTTAATTAGCGACCAAACAGTCAGAAACCGCTTGCATGAAGTGAACCTTCATTCCCGAAGACCGCTACGGGTACCACCTATAGCAATGCACAATCGTAGGATACGATATCAATGGGCTCTTGAACACAGAAATTGGGCAGAAGAACAATGGCGTTTCGTGTGCTTTTCTGATGAGTCTCGTTTTGGTATGAGACCGGATACAAGACGTATACGACACTGGAGAACCCCTGGACGCCAACAGCGATTAAAATCCTGCCAGGAAGTCCATCCTTATAGTGGTGGAACCATCATGGTATGGGCGGGTATTTGGATCGGCGGAAGAACTGAGTTGATTTGGATCAGAGGCAACCTCAACGCTCAAATTTATGCTGAGACGATTGTATCAGACGTCATCGTTCCTCTACAAGTGCAAATCGGTCCCTTATTTCAGTTAATGCATGATAATGCACGACCGCACACCGCAAGAGTTGTAAGACAGACTCTCGCCGCAGCTAACATCAATGTCCTGCCCTGGCCTGCTCAGTCGCCAGACTTAAATCCGATTGAGCATGCATGGGATATGCTACAGAGAAGAGCTCTGCCGAATATGGAGGGTATCCAGTCGCAAGAAGACCTTTTTTTGTTGTTGCAACGAACATGGGCGGCCATTCCACAGCGTGATTTGGATGAACTCATTTTGAGTATGCCAAACCGATGTTCTTGTTTTGTTAGTGTTCGCGGTAGAAACACGGATTATTAATTGTTTAAGTTACCCAATAAAATTTTAAAGAAAACTGTTATTTCAGTCTTTTTTTCGAACTTTTGTGTTGGTGGTTCAAATGTCAAAAATCCCTTTATTAGGAAAATGGCAAATTTCTTTATTAATGCAAAGGTGACTTGGTTTATCGTTACTGTGACAAACGAAAACACTTTATTTGATGAATCCTTAAAGAAAATTTTAATTAATATCAATCAGGAGAAAAGTTATTGCAAAAATATATGTTGATCCCTAGACACTTTTGATGTGTGTATGTACCTACCAAACACACCGTATTTTTTTTCAATTAAATCACAAAATTCAGCAGCATTTTACTACCTATACGGCTACCTATTCGGCAGCGGCCTGATTGTCACACTATTTCTTTTCTCTTTTCCATTGATCTTCATCAGTATCTTCAGGAACAATATAGATAGATGTTAATCAGTCGACGTAAACCAGAAAATTCTTAGAACAAAAAGAATTATGCATTCCTCATGTGAGTTGACCAAGATTATGGTGGACCTATAGAGAGACTATGACCTCTGAGTTTGTTTCGGCTTTTCTATACAAATAATAACTTTTTACTGAATTCATATGAAAATATGTACGGCACTTATGACAAAAACTTGTGAAAAAAAGACATTTTTATCAGTTTTTGTCTGTCTGTTTGTTCCGGCTATTCTCCGAAACGGCTGGACCGATGTTGACGGGAATTTTACTGACAGCTGCTGTTATTTGCTGATGTTTTAAGGTCTAACATAGGCTACTTTTATTTAAGAAAAATAATTAGGGTTCCGTGCAAAAAAATAAAACCTTACAAAATTCGATTAAAAAAGGGAAGCAATATTTGTTTATAATCATTTCACGCGAACGAAGGTCGCGGCCTCGCTGACAACAGTTATGTGCTAAATAAAATAATATCATGCTGCAAGCGCGAGCGAAGTGAGCTCAACACCGCTCAGGATAGGTTGTATTTTCTTCTGACCCTTCATTTAGAAATAGGAATTACTTGGTTGACTTTATAGGTGAAAAAACGACTAAGACCTAAGATAATCTAAGCTGTAAGACAGGTTAGAATAGACGCTCATAATGAACGGGAAAGAAGTCCAAATGTGAATGTAGGGAACGTTTTTTAGAGACTTGTTACAATAAGCAGATAGGCGCTCCACGACAATATTTGTACAGTTATTTGATGAGTGATTTCCGAGAAAATATTAAGTCACTGTCGAAGATTTCCAAGTAGGTTTTTCAAAATCACAGTTTTTTTTTTTTAATCTTTGCCCTCTTTATATTCAATCTTTTGGACTAATAAATATACGTTTTTGCGTTACGTACTCATGCAATTTATCAAAATTTTCCTCCTCCAAGACCTATCCATTGCTTTCATGAGCCCAAGAAGTGCCATAGTTTTCATGAGCCCATAGCTAAGGTGGTAAAAATACATCGTCAGGTTGTGAAGAAAGCATGCTTTGTCTTGTTGTCTGTTTGCAAAGCCAAAATAAACATTACTAATAACTTTTTAAATAATGGTTTCAAACTTCGTTGAGTTTTAAAATAATTGTTGTCTTCACAAAAGTAATAAAACTTGTCAGGTTCATTTTTACACTTTCTTGTAATGAAATTTATTTTGGCTTTGCAAACAGACAACAAGACAAAGCATGGTTTCTTCACAACCTGACGATGTATTTTGATGCTGAGAACAGCGGTGGCCCAGTGGTGGCGGCTCCGACTTACAGTAAGTCGTGGGTTCGAACCCAGGCAGGCGCATTACTTTGTGTAATTTATTTCATCACCACTGTTCTCAAAATGGTGAAGGAAAACATCGTGAGGAAACCTAGAATGTCCTAGAACCAAAAATTCGAAACATGTGACTTCTACCAACCCGCACTGGGCCCTCGTGGTGGATTATAGCCCATTCCCTCTCATAAAGAGGAGGCCGTGTGTCCCAGCAGTGGGAACATGAACATAGCTGATTATTAGGATAGGCTGGATAAGTAGGTTATTATAACTTAGTAACCAGTAACCACCGCCAATGTCGTATTCTCACTTTTTTTGGACATATCACACGTCAATAAGACACATCTGTGGAGCGACTTGTAGTACAGGGAAAGGTTGAAGGTACAAGAGCGCGCGGCAGGTCACCAATGCGTTGGACCGACCAAGTCAAAACTGCACTTAAGGTGGATGCACAAGGGTAGCCCGCGAAATTTAAATTTTCTTACGTTTATTGCAATTTGCAGGTCAGTGTCAGGTTATATGTTGATGAAAATATGAATCGCGCCAGTAACACGTATGGAGTTAAAGAATTATAATCATTCAAATCATCAATACAATCCTCCAAGTTCATATAATCTCAAAAAGTGACTTTTTCATGAAATAGCTATTGAATGTGATTATATGAACTTGGAGAGCTGTATTGATGATTTGAATGATTATAATTCTATAACTCCATACGTGTTACTGGCGCGATTCATATTTTCATCAACATATAACCTGACACTGACCTGCAAATTGCAATAAACGTAAGAAAATTTAAATTTCGCGGGCTAGCCTTGCGCTTCCACCAGACGCCAGCACATCAAGCTACCCGAAACTGTCTTTACCCAATCAACCTTGAACCTAATGCGTTAGCGATAAAGTCGAAAAAGTTGTGTTTGCGTATGTACAAGAAAAGACACAATACAGGAGGAATGGCGACGGATTGTGAAGCTAGATGTGACGACCACGACCACTCTCCCAAGAGTGTGACTACGAAGAAAAAGAACCACCTTTCATGTTACAAAATTTTGTTGACCACTGGAATCGATGCTTCTACAGTTTTCTGCTCCCACTAGGGTTGCCACCCGTACTATAATATATAGTATCGTACTATATTTTAGTCAATTGTATATAGTACAATTGACGAAATTATAGAGTACGAAAAATACTATGTATATTTTTATCCCTAATTCAACTGTAGCGCTTTTTTATATCAACTGTGACTGGTCTGGAACGCACCCGCAGCGCAGCACGGGGAATTTCAGAACAAAACGTATTCGCGGCAACAAAATAAAAAATGTAAATTGCCCAGATTCCTATAATTATTTTATGAGTGAGATCATTGATAGCCAAAGCGAAGAGCAATGACAAATATACCTTTACATAAAAAAATACATAATGATTAAAAATAAATGTGAACTTTTTTTTTCACCTGCATTTCCCAAAAGTACTATATTTTTACATCTTTTTTCGGAAAGATACTACCTATTTGTTTTTCAAAAAAAAGGTGGCAACCCTAGCACCCACTAACGTAACTTTAACTAGGAAGGAGAAAACAAATAATTGCGCAAATTGAATACAAAATATCGTTTCTATCGCTCCTTAGATTCTGGTCATTGGCTATTCAATAATTTATGATCAAAACACTTTTTTTGCTCATAATTATTACTAGTGGCATTTTTCTAGCCTCTGTTGAATTATCAATCATGCGAAAACCCATTAAACTGTAGACTAAAATGTATTACGTTCTTACTTATTCTGTGAAGTGAAGGCAGGAAAATATAAATAACGAACCTCTGGCGACGCCCATGCTACCTAGACCTGCCGCTGCCACACCTTTTTTTGGTGGTCTGAGGCCACAGCTAATTAAAACAAAAAACAGATAATTATTATCTGCCGTATGATGCGGTTTGAAAGGCTCCAACTGCTGTCATAGATTCCAAAAATTAAACTTCTTCATTCTTTCGCTTGTATTTTAGAGCCATTTCTGAGTAGCAGTGGTGGTGTTAGAACATTTGTAGATTTGCAATCACTGAATACTGTGGCATAATATCTACTTAAGTAATATAATCTATTTGTTTTTCAGTTCTTTGCGACCCCCAAATAAATTGGGATAGATAACTAATTTAATTCGATTTGATTATGTGCAGAATTCAGTATACATAAAATTGTGCTTCTTCAAATAACGAGAAGGCGCTAGTTGTATGAAATTGCTAAATAGTACGGCATCTTTATTCATTCGCCTGTAGAGTTTTCACTCAATATTAAGAGGGAACAGGGGCTGCCATTCTCCATATAAACGTATTTCCCTTTTTTCTTCCTGAATAATGCCTCTAGAGCAATCTTTTTTTTAATCAACGCCTACAGACTGTAGACACGTCCCTGTCATTTCCTTTTTTTTTCAGCAACTATTATTAATAAGTAAAGAAAATATGAACCTCCAAAATAGACAAAAAATGACCCATCTTTACGGCCGTGATTAGAGAACTTTAAGACAAATTCTAAAAGTTTTTAACTTAAAAGAATTTGATAGGAACCTAGACAGGTATTCTTTCTTAAAATAATGTGAAATTTGAATCGGCTCAGTTTTTGGGGAGAAAAAAGGATAAAAAGAAAAATGTTGATTTCGTCAAATTTTTTTGGGGTTCCGTAGTCAACAAGGAACCCTTATAGTTTAGCCATGTCCATCTGTCCGCAGCTTAGCTCAAAGACTCTTAGTTCTTGAAAGCTGTAGATAGAGCTGTAGAGCTGTAGCGGTAGCAGATTATTAAGTGGTAAAATTAAATCTCGAAAAGTATTTTTTTCAGGGTATCTCCAGAACCAACTCGTAAAGAGGGGGACTTTTTGTCTTTGTCTCGCGTACCCCATAGTGTGGGATGTTGTTGGATAGGTCTTTAATAAAATTTGCGGGTTTGTTCAAATAATGTTTCGGTTATGGGATTCATTTGTCAAATAATAAGCTTTACAGTGCTAATTTTTTTCAGACTCAAGTGCCTCTACCAGCTAAGCGGTTGTGTTTGGGGTGTGTGAAAAAAATCACGGTGGTAGTATATATAACGGTATTAAAAGGAAATCTATCACAGCTTTCGTAGGCTTTACAAGTTTACGAGTAATAATCGACCAACTTATAAAATGTACTTTGATAACATATTTTCCTAAACATAATGTATGGGAGCACAGGTTTTTCAACTGCAAATGTAAGTTTGTCTTTTTAATACTAAACTGATTTTATTACTAAATTAATTTTATTTTAATTTTTCTTTTTTGGGCGCTCCACATCGCCGTCAATGTGGTGAAGCAGTCGACTGCCTCGGACACCATGGCCTTTCTTGTGGTAAGAGTGCAGGTCGGCTTGCGCGGCACGCTAGCATTAATGATCTCATCCGTCGTGCTCTTGCCACCGCCGGAGTGCCAGCTGTCTTAGAACCGACTGGCTTGGCACGCGTCGATGGGAAGAGACCAGATGGTATGACCATAATGCCTTGGAAGTTGGGTAGGCCTTTGGTGTGAGATGTATCTTGCGTCGATAACATTGCGCCATCCCATCTTCCTAGCACAGTGAGCTGCGCTGGGGCGGCTGCTGCAGGTGCTGAAAACCTCAAAATGCACAAATACAATAATTTAATTGGTAGTTACGTGTTTGAGCCGTTTGGGATTGAAACACTAGGGCCATGGGGTCCGAGTGCCTACCTAGTATTTCGGGAAATCGCCAAGCGGTTCGTCGACTTTTCACGTGACCAGAGGGCGGGCCTATTTTTTGGCCAAAGAATCAGCATTGCCATACAACGTGGCAATGCTGCCAGCCTTCTGGGCACTTTTCCTGTTGACAGCGATGTGGATGAATTTTTGACGCCCTGTAACCCTTTTGATACTTGTACATGTTTTTATTACTATTATAGATTATAGATTTGTAGTTTGTAAATAATGTAAATAACTTAATTCTTTCTTACATTTTTAAATTTTCGTCTTTTTTTTACTATAGAAATCATCGTTCGAAGGTAAATCCGCATATTTTGATGAGCATCTAAGGAACCCTACATTGTGCTTGGCCCGACACGCACTTGGGCGGTTATTTGTGATATAATCACATACTACGGGGGCAGGCTTGACGCAGCACGACGGCAATAGTTTCTTCGAATACCTACCTCGCAGGCCCTGTTAGCTTCTGCCTGCGACTTCGTCGCCATCTTTGAAACATAGGATATGTTTAGCACTCGGTAATACCTAGTGTAGTTTCCCATCAAGTATTTTCGAAATCTGGTGAGTAGTTTCGGAGATTAGGAGCCTACATCCAAACTTTACCTATAATTAAAATTAGTATCGATCGACTGACACAAAACCCGAGAAACCTCATTTATATAAAATCAGTGTTTTTGTAGGTTTTTGGAGCTCTTTTTTTTTTTACCGATGGGAAATCATCAAATAACCCCTCCCGCTCTGGGCTGAGCAGGAGGGAGTGTCAGACTTTTACTGACTAAAACCCATCCATGTTCCTTCCTTTGCCCTTTGTGTTCCAGGGCCGCGGTATCTCTTTCGAACAGTCCCGCAACCCTGGCAGGCGTCGGTCCTTACGGACCCCTTCCTGTTTGCTGACTCTCTTTGAGGCGCGCGTGGAACACGAACGCGCCGTCGACACGGCCTGTCGTCATAAGACGGACGGACGGCGAGCTAGCCCATAGCTCACCGTCCACAGGTCATGTTTTTGGAGCTCTAAGATCGCTTTGAATACCGAGACTGTTGAACTCATTACCCTGCCTTTTCCGTAGTTTGGATAGTAGCACAGCTTAGCGCTAATGTAGTAGCAAACGTTACGCTACTACATTAGCACTAGGCCCACAAGGAACCAGGCCCTACGGTGCTTAGCATTTTATGTTCGGATTTAAGGTAGGTATTGTATAGAACCCCTAATTTCTCCTAATTTTGAATTCCTTAATATGGTAATGGACACGTTATGATGCTAATATAACAAATGAGCCTCCTTTTGTAATCCTCTAATAATTCGCAATATACAAAAACAAAAAAAAAATAGCCCCAAGTGTTGAATTTACTAGATTTCTTAGTGTTTTAAGTATAAGTAGGTACTTACTTACCATGTGATCGGGGTGGCTCAATTTTGGGTCGACACAATTTTGCTTCTAAGAATTTACTGCTCGGGAATCGAACCCAGGACTCTCTCGCTCAACAATTGCGCTTGCAAACCAATGAGCCAGTCAAATCCAAAATACTTGCCTTAATTATGTTTTTTAGTTTGTGTTCGAAGTTCGAGCCTCGGCCGTTGCACTATTGACGTTTACAGTCTCCTCAATAAATAAGCAACAACCCAGAAAACTCTTAAAAAATAACAAACTTGCCAAAACGATGACTGCTCCAGTACCTAAATTGGGTTAGATTTAGGTCAATTGACTAATAGCTTTATGGTCATGTTTCCGAACAAAGCTTGACAATGAAGATGATTAACTACTTAAGATTAACTTGAAGATATAATTCTGAAAAGTAACGGAGACAGCATGCTACCCTAGGGAACTCCAACACAATGAGCATTACATCTAGTAATATGAAATGCGTTAAGCGTAGTATTTGCGGTTACCAAGCGGCAAATATGTGTGAGGAGTAAATTATTTTTAGAGATAAGAGACACTTTAAGGCAAGTGTCAGTAACTCAGTATAATACAGTAGTATACGCTTTTCTAATGTCTCGTAGTAAGAAAAGTTAAAAATGTCGAAAAGCTGTGGGTAAAGCTTAGGGGTGCTTGCTTAAAGATGCAAGTTTTCAGGTCCCGATTAGTCGGTACTGTTTTTTTTGCTGTTTTTTATTCTGCACTTCTTTCTTTGTGTGCGATTGCATAAAGAAAATAGTCGCATGATTTACGTTATACGTATGGAAACCTGTAGATACAGATCCGTCCCGAGCTGTCCGTACTGGGAAACTGTTTCTTCATGTAAGCACTTCTAAAGAACATGTGTATAGTAGAATATACAAAAGAACCTAATTACCTTTCCCATGTAATGGCGAGACATTATGTAGGTACATTAACCATATATCTGGGGAATTCTGGCGTGCATGTCACTCTTTTTTTACCAACATTTCGGTGAAAGACTACATCATTATTGTGAGAATGAGCTCCACTCAATCTTACGGACGCAAATTGATACTACCCACTTTATTTGAGCGAGTTCCTACTTTATAATGAGTCAGGTCAGGTATCTGATATATGAGACATTCTGCGGGCATTTGTACTTCTCGTAACATGCATGATGCAGTATCAGTACACGGAAGTTTTCAGATCTTTCGGATGTTCCTACCTCTCGGATGTCCCGTCTGTAAATGTGCCTTCTGAAATGATCATTGTAGTTCATAGGTGTTCAATAACTACGAGCTGTAGGTTAGATAACGCAGAGGTAAAAAGTTTGCTAACCCACTTTACTAGAACTACATACATACTTTACGTCTTATCCTGTTTCTCAACAAGATATGTAATCCAGACTTTTTAAGTCTTACCTGATAGGTAGGTATTCACATTTTTTCGTGAGAGCTGTCATAATATTTATTTTACTCTACACAACGGATTAGTCCATATGTTACTTGTTAAAATAAACTGTTTAAAATTACTACATAAATATTTCTAACAGTATATTTTATTTTACCCTGAATTTACAGCTTGTAGCTCTGCTTAGCAACTGATTTGTTGCTACCTGTATTTTAAATTCATTAGATCAGCAGCATCCTGTAAGTTTACAATCAACGCTGAATTTAGTTATATTCTGTGGAGAAACACTTGCTCAGATATCCTAATCTAGTTACATACCCGCATACTATGTATAGGCCGTACCTAAAGTAAATACATTTCAGTTGCATTTAATGTGAAAATGTAAGCATAAAATTATATTTGTTTATTTGACTGCGAAAAGGCTTCCTGCTACCTGAATTTTTCCTCCATAACATTCAGGCTGTTTATGCCTCTGCACAGGGCGGGTGGCTCGTGGTGCGCTGGCACTGCAGCTTCATCATTGGGCGCATTTTCCGAGTTCCCAGCGCAGCCCTGGCGCCGCCAGCATGTGAGTCAGCGGGCTGCGGGGGCGCGGCGCGGGGCGGCTGCAGCGCCCCGGGCAACGCCGCGTGGCGTGGCGTGCGACTGTAGTGTCGAATGTGAGTCGTGTGCAGTGTAGCACGCGCCGCCCGCGGCCTCACATCGCTCATCGCGCTACGCCGCCGCCTCCCCGCTCTGCCGCACCACGCGTCCGCTGGGCGCGTCGCGCGGGCCGCGGGCCAGGCCCGCGAGCCTGCTGCTTCTGGCCGCGTGGCTGGCGGCCGTCGCTGCCGAGCTCGCCTGTCCGCAGGACCCTCCGGCGGCTCAGATCGCGTGCGCCTCCTGCCGCTCCTACGAGAACGCGCGAGAACACAGCTTACGAGTGATCCGCGAGAGCCTGCTGGCGAAACTAGGCTTCACTCAAGCCCCGAACACGACAGGCCGGGAGCTGCCCACCGTGCCGGCAGACATGATGGAACGATTCGAGCGCCGGAAGCCGCCAGCCGGCGTGCAGGCCGATGCACCAGCTCTCACCAGGACCTTCGTCACCCACACGGAACAGGACGACTTCCTCGCGCGGACCGACAATGTCCTCATTTTTGCACGTTAGTACCTTACGAGAAATTAAGTTCGTAACAAGTTATTTAGTAATCAGTTAAATATACTGTTTAATATCGATATAGAGCTAAGTTCGATGCCCCTAGTCTAGATAGAAGCATCAGCCTATTTGTGGGTTTATATAAGACAGTACATAAATCACAAAAATCTTTCAGTTAATATGCAAGTGCAAGTGGTTGATCTGTGTAATTTTTCTACTTAGTGCAAAAAACTGCAAAAAATGTCGGTGCATGCAATATATTCCTATAAAGTTAAGAGTTTTTGGCTGACAACGGGTGACGGATAGATCAATGCCTGTGCCTAGAAATTCGGCGGTTTAACGCGTGCTCGGCTATTGGCATGGTCTGCGAAGTTCATTGACAGGCACGTGTGCAGCCTAAGTGAGTAAGGCACTTCGTGGTCGCGTCACGCACAGCAAATTTTAATTAGCCAATGATTGCTTCAACTTCAACGCGTATATTATGTGCCATTGTCTATAGAACACGACAACTTGAGATTGCTATCGCGATCGTCTCCGACAACTTTTGAATAATAAAATCTGCAACGGTCAATGTATACGTCTATTGAACATTTAGGTACCTACTTAAGTATTCTAAAACAGGCAAAGTCAAAGTTATGTTCATCAAGTCATGTAAAGCGAATCTTTGAGTGGAATCAAGTCCATCGAAATAGTTTTTCAACTAGAGTGGTCTTTGAATAATGAATGATGCTTAAATTGTGACGGACGTTTTGTATTTTTAATCGTTATTAGTAAATATAGAAATGACACAGAAGTTGGAGGGTGAAATGGTTGTAATGCGAAAACAGGGCTATCAAAGTTCAGACTAGTATGTAATCTGGTAACGTGAGCGAGGGGCTTCGACCGCTACGATAACGTTAACTCCACTGCCACAGCGTATAGCTTACGATTAATTGAACAATGTTAGCGCAAAAATTAATTGATAGCTCACTGTAAGTCTCGTCACCACTTTTTAGATTAGTTTTCGTGCGAAGTTCGTTTTCTGAAAGAAAATTAACAACAACAACCTCTTACCAAAGTAAGTATCGGAATATATTGCATTCATTGAAGTAGAAATAAACAAGCCAACGCTTTAGCATCACTACATAGTATAAAACAACGTCGCTTTCTCTGTCCCTATGTCCCTTTGTATGCTTAAATCTTTGAAACTACGCAACGGATTTTGATGCGGTTTTTTTTAATAGATAGAGTGATTCAAGGGGAAGGTTTATATGTATAACATTGACCCGTGCGAAGCCGGGGCGGGTCGCTAGTAGTAAATATAACCCAGAAGCTAATCAAACTTGGTGTAGATTAAAATTTTGTAACTGTATGTTGTTAATTTTAGTTGCTAGCTCTTGACTCCAATAATAACGCTCGTATGTTAGTGCACGCATAAATTGTCGGTCTCTCTTGGATAAAATGTATTTATAAACCAACTTGTTATTTGAATTTTAGGCCCAATTATTTATTTATCACTGCCCAGTTAATGTTCTATTCACTAAGCACTAGCTGTTGTTCAATTTATCTTTAAAACTTTATTTTTTCTGGACAGCTGTTATTCCCACGATTATGGACCGACCCAGAGCACTAGTTAGGTATCTACGTTATTTATAGCATATTCAAGCTGATAAAGCCATCACTAGCGTTCTTGGAAGCGCATTTAGAAGGTGCAAGATATCAGGTTCGCTAATGTTTCACCAAAACTCCTTTGACAAATTTTCAGTTTACAACTAACCTTTTGTAAATATATATTATTTAAGTACCAAAAAACTTATTTGGCAAATGTTTCATTTTTAAACACTCACTTTACAAACATTCATTTGGCAAAATGAAATGCTTCTCTTTACAAATTGAATGTTTCGCGTCACAAAATCACGTTTAACCTAAATATAATTTTGTAAAAACAAAATAAAACCTTACGAACCTATCCGAGTCGGGATCACTTCCCTCGCTCTTGCATCCTAAGTTTTTATTATTTAATTTAAATTACTCTTTTGCCTATCTATTGAGTTTCATTCTAAGAAATTGTCGTATCGTAGTAATGCCATATATGTAAAACTTTTTTATTTCAAATATTGTTTTACGAGTTGAAATAAATAGAAAATGAATTGTTTGTCAAATAATAAGTTATCAAATGAAATTTTCAAATAAATATTTTTTGAGTGCATTATTTGCCAAACTTGTTGGTGTAAAATGATGAAATTACCAATCGTGTATGTATTTGCACATCGTTAGGTACTTGTCAAATGAAAATTTGGAAATTAATTTTCGGTGAAACGATAGGACACCAAGATATCAATGTAAAATACTCAGTATTTTAAGTAGAAGAAACAGAATTTTGTATGTACTTAAAAATATTTGTGTAGGTTACAGTAGAGAGTGAGATCGAATGTGAGAGATGGTAAAGCACGATGTTTCTGTTTGTTACTTTTACCTGCTTTGTAAAAGTGCGTGGCCGCCACCACAAAACTTTACTCCTTGTTTGTAAATATAACAGACAAAAACTTGACTGAATGCGAAAATTGCTTTGTGGTTCATATATACATAAAATTGGTTGTGGTTCTTTAGTTAATCTCCATAACAAAAGTGAGACGTTAGGTTAAGTGAAAAGGGGAACGGAGTCACTACCCTAGGCGGACGTACTATTAACCTATTCATCTTGTTTAATCATCTTGCGACTGCTTTATTTTATTTTTAAGTAACAGTTTCTGTCTCTATAATATTAATAATGATAGGCAGACCTAGAAGTTTCTAATCTAACGTATCCTTTAATGAATCGCTTGTATAAATTTCGATGTTTCCTATGGTATTTTAATACTCCAAATCCGTACGTGGTAAAACTTGCTTTGTACAAATTAATATTTTAGACATCTTTTTGACCGGGATGTTATTACAAGATCCCTTTTCTCATTGTCCAGATTTATAATTCGGCGACAGCTGAACTGCCCTAAAAGCTGATCGCAATTGCCAATCGCGGATTTGACGTAGAGTAGGTGAGTACTCGAGTAGGCGGTCGACGTCTCTGTGTCTGCCATCTGCCATTCGCGCTGCCCGAGGAACACTGCCCTCGACTCATATAATCGACGTGCAAACGCACCGCCTCCGTTTAACTGAATGACACAATTCCTGACACATTACCTAATCTCGACATCGTACGCTACTTCAGTTTTGGGACCTCGAAGATCCCAATCTGTTAGACGAAATTGCACTACAATTGTTTTCCGGATCATACCTAAGACCACCGGTTACTCCGTATGGACGACATTTCAAAGAGGAATAGGCCTACTGGGGAGACCTCTATAAAAAAAACGCACCTACGGTTCTTACCTCCTAGGTGGTGTGGAAAAAGGACCCAATTTTATAAGTAAACCAATAAACACGTAATATTGGGCATAATTGAATGATTTCTGGAACAGTACCATAACTTTCGCTCTACTGATTGATTTCCCCTTGACCCACAGGCAACATCCTGCCAAAACGATGACTACAGTCGATAAATCAGTTATCGCATCACTGCATCTCCGAACATTATTGAGATATATTGTCGGAAAATTGTCAAATATCCATTAATTTAATGTACACGTGCTGTTACTTTAATAAATAAAATCATTCCTTATCATGAGAAGCAAGGACGCGACACTGTAACGAGTTTAAATGTAATACGTATCTTAAACGGTTAGCTACAGTTTCTGCATTTTTAAAAGTTTATCGAAAACTCTACTTGACTGAATATGTTAATTTGATGATAACTTACGTATCCAAAGTAACAATTAAAGTTAAATCTAATTTAATTAAAGATTTTAGGAACGATGATTTTTATTCTAATAATAAAAACAAACTTACATTTGCAGTTGGAAAACGCTCCCACGTTTTTCAACTGCAAATGTAAGTTTGTTTTTCAACTGCACTATGTTTAGGAAAATATGTTTTCAGAGTACATTTTATAAATTGGTCAATTATAACTCGTAAACTTGTAAAGCCTTTAGTAGGCTTTACAAGTTTATGCGTGATAGTTTTCCTTTTAACTTCTTTATATTTTTTTCACACACCCAAACACAACCGTTTAGCTGGTAGAGAAGAGATCACTTTGTCTAACAAAAATTAGCACTTTATAGCTTAATATTTCACGTACGAACATACTCGCAATATTTCTAAAGACTTATCCAACGACATCCCACAAAGGGGATACGCGAGAAAAAAAATGTACCTACAGGAGATACCCTAAAAAATACTTTTTGAGTTTTTATTTTGATTTTACTTTGTCTGTCTTTGTTTGTCTGTCTGTATATTCATGCCAAATTACAGCTTTCTAGTACTAAGAGTCTTTGAGCTAAGTAAGTCGTCGGTGCAGACAGACGGACAGATGGACGGACATGGCGAAACTATAAGTGTTCCTTGTTGCGCGTTTTGGTCGGGAATTATTCCACGGGTACGTTGTAAATATAGCCTATAGCACTCGGGCGGGGATAATGTAGCTTCCTATTAGTGAAAGAATTGTCAAAATCGGTTCAGTAGATCCAGAGATTACCTCCTACATACAAACTTACAAACAAATTTTACCTCTTTATAATATTAGTATAGATATCGATTTTAGAGGGTAGTTAAGGCCCTATGTAGGGAAGACTTGTTTGTTGCTATGAGAAAACAAATCCGGAATAAGCTGGTAACTAATGAGAATGAAATCTATTTCTGGCTCTCTCTATTATAGAGTCTAAATTGAAACTCTGATTTTACTACAGTTGTACTTTAGTGTGTCACGAGTGGGATGATTCAATTTAATCCTAACGTGACCTAAAAGTTACATTATCATTTAACGTAGCACACTATCAGCGGCAAAAAATAATCTTATTTCTACAATGTAAATTATAATTATATTGGCAGTCCGATGAGTACTGAGACACGAGACTGTCTCGCGCACGTCTGACAAGTGCGTGTCAACTAGACGGCCATTTGCAACGATCGATTGTTTTGGCTGCTGGCAAGTCACCTTAATTGCTCGTGAATCAAGATGACACGAGTGCTTTTGTATGGAATGATCAGGGACTAGTCTCGATTAATATATATAGTTATGTTTGATGAGTTTACAATTTTTAATATCCACTTCTAGCATCATTATCTAGAGTCTTCATTTCAATTCCACTTACCTGAAAGATAATATAATTAAAGATAATTTTTTATTTTATTTGGTATAAAGTTTTAAAATCAATTCTTGGAGTTTTAAATTCTAAGCGAATAGGTACTTTTAAAGAATATAGTTGGCAAACATTTCAGGTAAAAAAAACAGTTTAGCCACATCTGGAAATTCCGTGCAATAAAATCATTGAGCATTTCCAGCCGCCTATCTTTAGTGCTATTTATGTCTTGTGCTTTGAAGAAAGTTATTACCTGATGTGTTCCTGAACGCCCTGAACCGCCCCGAGTACTTTAAATTGTAAGACCTACCTGTAATCTTTACATTGTCAGCTTTTATTCAGATCAGTGATTTCCACCTATCCACCTATTTTTCTGATGGTTGTTTATTTTTGGAGAGTCAAATGGTTGTATCACGTTGGTATTACCAACTATTCGGGGTAACAAAGGGTGATTCTTAGCCACTTTTAAAATGTCAGGCTAATAGGCTATCAACAAGTCTTCCTTAGATACACGAAATTGAAGCCATGTTGCTACTGACGTAGAGCGCGACTTCATTCATTCTAACTCAATACACAAAGATAGCGGATATCTCAAGTATGGAAAGCACATCCGCAGACTTAAATAGAGGTACAAACAGCATACCTATACAGTATGATGTGCAAAATTATATGTAAAGTTATACGCAGCTGAGCCCGCATGAGTCGACCACCCTCGCGCTTTCGCAACAAATCGGTAATTGGTAGGGTTGACAGCAGTAGGGCTAGGGATGCGTTCAGAACACTGGGCAGGATAAGGTTTAAACTTTTTATATATCATGCCCACAGTGCACGATCGCACGTTATTGCTCATTTCGCACAATGGATGATCCTACGTAGGTATGCTTACACCGCGCAGATTTGGGTTGGTCGCATCCGAGTCTTGTACCAGGTCATGTCTGTAGATGGTTGAACTATTTATGACGTGATATAGGTCGGCATATTTTTAGTCTTCTATTGCAATGATGTTGCGTGGAAACTCCTGTCACGGACCATGGTATGCAAGTGATGCGGAATCATCGAGAATGTCATGAGGAAATGTTGAGTATGAAAGTGTATTATAATAACGTTACAAATGTAGAAGAACCACAGAAACAATGGATGGATAGTGTGAAAAATGAAATGATTAGGAAGGCGATGAATACTGAGATGCATAACAGATGTCTGAAACCATAACTTGAAGTACTTAAGTAATGAGGCATAAACTAGTAAGTAGTAGATAAGTACGAAATATTAACTTTACATGGGTAGTTAGGTGTCGGTATAATGTAGTTTTCCTCAGCTGCGCTGGCCTGCACCTTGCAGAATAGGATACGCCATATCTAGCAAGGTTTTTGAATAAATAATAATAAAGGTAGCTGCATCAACAAACTAATTACAGGTACCTAAACAAAGTAATAGAAGAGGTTACATCGACTGTCACACAGAGTCATAACAGGATAAAGGCTGTCTGTATCGTAATCATAAGGATTGCATAAACTTAATGGAAGTCAAAAAAAGGTTCGTTCTTTGTTAGCGGACATAGGATAGTCAATAGCTGCCTATGTTACTTCGATTGATGTTTAACTACTCAATTGAAAAAAACGTATGTTGATAATTTTCAATGCCAAGCAAATTATCTACTTGTGTCTTAGAAATAAGGGTCGGTTCATTGCCTAAAATAATGCAGAAATTCATTATAATTTTAACTATTTGATCTAGATCTATCTCTTTAGTGTTACGTATGAATGAAAGGCTGTGATCAGTTTGTAGACTGGCTTATCGCTCGTAGATGTGATAGTTTTGAGACTTCCTTTCACTATGCAAACAACACCAGGCACCTTGACACTAGAGGTTGTTAACCGGTGCACTAGATGGGGCACAACCGCACAATTGAGGCCAGTGTGTGAGCGAGTTCAAGAGCAATTTAGGTTCCGTAGGTCAGTTCGCCGAAGGTAACCTTGACATTGACTACAATAGTTACAGTTACACCTGAAATGTTTGTTTTTGTTTGAACTATTTCGAAATATGTTTATTTTTATCTCAGCTACAACAACAACGCTCAAACTAAACCAAAATAAAAATGATAATAGAATTAGGTATCTACTTTAATCTACGCAATTCAATAGATAGGTACCTAATTGTTTCAAGTTGAGTAATTCGTACGCCCATAATTGGCGCATATATTCACGAAACATCATTGGTGTGACGTATAGATCTTCTCATCATGTTTTAGGCAAATAACGTTTGCACTTCGGTGTTTATCTTATCAGAAACTTTAAATACATTCGTCGACGAAATACCAACTGCATGATTATGCGACATTTTATTGTTCCTAAAGGTGTTTAGCAATGGCTCTCTGTCTACATAATTTCGTGGAATTTTATGCATTTCGCCATAAATTTTAGGCAGACTTTAAAGTTGACAAATTCATACTTGATAAACAAGTGTTCGTAAACATTTGAACAGCTGAAGTACGTAGTGTTTCAAAATAACTTGTAGCTTCGTCGCGGCAGATTTCCAGGAGACAGGAGACACAGACAGAAAAAAAGGAACACCACGTAAATTATAACCGAGCAGAGACGCTGCGCGTGCGCTGCTGTTTCATTCAGGGCTGTTTTAGGTTTTATTTAGTACATTTGTTGTCGTCTGCGGTTATTTATAACTTAGAGTAGGTACAGTAAAATAAGTACCTAGCCTTTGATACTTCAAAGGATACTATACGGTCTGGGTGCGAAGGGCAAAGACCCATTATTGTGGATTTATCTGAGAGAAGGATATATTTAAGTAGGTACCTACTTCTGTCTTGTATTTCTATTTGCAACAAGATGTTGAATGAGATGCAAAATTTTTATGAAACTAAAACGAAATTTTTGCCAAGATATTTTTTTATTATTTATTTATTTAAACTTCATGTACAATAGTGGTACATAGGCGGAATTAACGCCATAAGGCATTCTCTACCTACCAGTCAAACTTTGGGTTAAATAAGAAAACACTGTGGTAGGGTAGGTACTTACTTAATTATTATTTAAAAAAAAAAAAACTTCTTGCTTAGAGAGAAATGAGACATGAGATATCATGTTAAAAAACTAACGATTAATTCAACGAAGTTCTAACCTTCTAAAGGGATAGATACTCTCTGAAGTTTTTTGTCTCTCTGTCGACTGCGCCAAGTAGATTATGTAAAATTTATGTTTTAAGATAATAATATTTAGGTAAATATTCCATCATTATTCTAGGTATCTGATTTACTTTCTTTTAGGGCGCGAAATAGACTCTCACGATACCTAAGTTCCTATATTCATTCCAATCATGCAGAAAGAAAGGAACGCTGGTTTATTGAAGCACAAACAACAGAGTAATTTGCTTTTAAAAAAACAAATTACCATTCATCATTCTAAAGTGGCAGCCCTGTTTCATCTCGTTCAAGAAAAAGAGGATGTCACGATAATGTGTGACTGTTGATTGCAATAAGCACTTACTTTGCATCAGTTCAGTCAGGACGTCGATTTCAATTTGACCACATCCTGCTTTCTCAAGATATTCTTGTAATTTATTGTTATGAGAGAGTTTTTTAAATCAGCACTCTGACCCCCACTTGTGTTTCAACTGTTTGTTTAATGCACATGTCGCAAAAATCACGGGGACATTGGGAGCCTTTGTGCTTGTAAGTCACTGTTGTCCTTCAGGCTCATCAGAGAAGGTAAATTTTATGATAAATGTGCAGTGTTTACAATATTTAATAGGTTACCAGGACGTTATATAATTGAGCTATGTGCTTTATTACTGAATAATAATAATGATTAGCGCTGGGCATCAACGTTGCTGACATGAAGCAATCGTTAAAGGAGCGTTTCTTTGGCCGCCTGAAAAAAGTATTTAATAGTTTATCAGTCGGAATTAAGGTGCTTGCTTTCAACGGTTGGGTCACGCCAATTTTAATGAACTCTTTCGGCATACTCAATGGACTCAAACAGAACTAGACGCCTTGGATAGGAGGGTCCGTACATTGTTGACGGCATATGGCATGCATCACCCACGTTCTTCGCTTATGAGACTGCATATCCCGCGGAGGTGTGGGGGTCGAGGCTTTTTAAACGCTAAGACTCTCCACAATCGCGAGATATGCAGTCTCAGGGAATATTTCTTAGAAGCCGACGTGGGGATGCATCGAGATATGATCGCGGTGGACAAGGATCTCACCCCGCTTCCCTTGGCTAAAGAGAACTGGCGCAAACCTGTAGTGCTTGACACTAACGACCGCAGTGAGATATGGCAGAGTAAGGAGCTTCACGGACAATTTTTCCCGCATGGGCCCGATGTAGACCTGTCAGCGTCCGTAGCCTGGCTACGTTCCAGGAACCTCTTCAGAGAAACCGAAGGTTTTGCCTGTGCAATTATGATGACGAATAACTACCGGAGATTTATTGTGAAGGACGGTGCGATTGACATATGTCAGGCAAGCCACCGTCTTGGCGAATCAATCCGTCACATTATCTCCGAGTGTTCTCGTCTGGCTAACGGAGAGTATTGCATAGACAAAACCTTGTAGCCAGGATTATCCATCAGCACCTTGCTCTAAAATAAAGCCTTGAAATCGGACGTGCACAACCCAGTTCTCGAAAATCGCAATATCACACAGTGCTGGGATCAATCCATCATCACTGACAGGACTATTGTAGCCAATACGTGCCGATAGTTGTATCAGCCCATGGCTTAATTAGCAAGAGCCTCGGTCAATACCTGAGGAGGCTCTCTATCTATAGGCAGCTGGATCAAGGGTTTGATTCAGAAAGCGGTACTCCTTGACACGGCTCGTATTGTTAGGAGGTTCCTCTCTCTGGAGCCCTGACAGGCGCGCCGGTAGCTTGGATCCTGTTCCCGATACCGGTGGGCTACATTTTTTTATATTGGCATTTGTTATTGTAATGCTTCAACAAAATATAATATACGTCAACATAAAGGAACATTTAAAAATGTAATTGATTTGTAAAGATATTATATAAATAAAATAAATAATGATTAAATCGCCTTTACGGTTCTGCAAAAGCAACTGCCCGCTGCAAGAAAAAAATCTTCAACCAACATTGATCACCATGCTTTGTGATTTTGAACCAAATGGAACTTCTATATGTATTTATAGTGATACCTTGCCGGGCCCGAACCCGCAACCTCGTCTTTGACCCCCGGGCCATCATGATACGATTTTTTAATAAGTTAATCGTATTAAGCAAAGTTGTATTTGTTTTGCGTATGACATCAGCTACATATCTATTAATATGCTCACAATACGCTGAAATAATTTGCCCGTTTAGAGCTGATGGTGGTAGTGACGATAATTCAATTAAGTATTAAAAATCGTAGCAGTCTGTAGTTTCTGCCAGGGGAACAAGATGTGAGTTCATGGATGCATGTATGTCTTCAGTTTATAACGCAGTTTACTATTGGATAACGTAAAGTCCTTTCTTTGAGAATTATTGGTATGTCTAATATTTTTTTGCCAGGATAATCACTCCGGTTTAAAAATCATAATCGATCAAGTATTAATACGTATAAGTTCAGTATAAAGTTGGTGTCGATCCGTTGATTGTTTAGGATGTGCACGTGTGTGACTAGTTACTGTCAATAGTAGGTACCTACTCAATTGCTTAGACCACACCATAATAATACGGCAATGCACGCACCACACCTTAGTACTTAATATGCCAATGCATATTAAGCCCAGTAGCAACGGCTTCTTACGCGTCGTAGGTAATACGAGTGTTAAGTAACCGTAGTAGTGGGTTTAAAACTTTAAGTATACAATTTGGTTCATGCCACTGTGGAGAAAAACATTGTAAATAAATTTTGTAGTTCTTTAATAATCCTCCGTTTGGGCTTCGCCGCAGTCGGGTAAAACAGAAATTAAACGACGGTTGATGTTCATTAGGCCGCTAGAGCCGCGGGGTGAAGAACAGCTCATCCATCCCTCTCCCAAAGAGGAGGGGTATGGCTGCGTCCCAGCAGTAAAAAGAATTACGGTCGGTGGGTACTCAAAATAACTACTGGAAGAACAAAACTTTTAGCTAATCACAGCAATATTGAGCAAAAATTCAAACAAAACTGTAGCCACCTTTGCAGTAGGTAAAATGAAAGGGTATCGATTGTTTTGGTATGACATGTGTTATGGAGGGATGAAACACATATTATGAATAAAAGAGTTATGAATGTAAATGATGATGGCTGCTGAGGGAGAGGATGGAACGCATATGACTAAAAGAGTTACGAATATCTACAAATGTTGATGGATGCAGAGGAAAGGAAGATCAAAGAAAATAAGGATGGATTTCGTGATAGCTTTACGGTTGGCAAACGAAACTAGAGAGACAAATCGTGTTACGCCGCGCCCTTTCCAAATTATACATATTATGTATATTACCGTAAAAAATTATAGGTGATTAAACTATACTTTTTGATATAAGTTTCCGAACGACTTTTTTATCACATGACATTGACAGTGACAGATGACAGTAATATAACCTAGTCAGAACAAAAGTGAATTTAACCTACTGCTGCGTTCCATATCGCTTATTATTTCATAGAAATCATAGATAGTAGTGCTTTTAGTTGTGTCTGGGTTAAGTTAAAAATAACATAGTATTTCCTCAAAATTTGGCATTGAATGAAACAACGCACAGTGTAACAAATAACGAAGGCAGTGTTCTAAAAATGATCAGCTAACAACAAACATCGAATTATAAAATGTTCTTATTGATGTATATAGTGTTATTCACATTATAATGGGAAACCTGTAAAACTGTTTACAGTATCCAAGGTTATGAGGTTTGAAAGTTATATAATGAAAATATTTTCCGCGTTTGAATCAGTCAGTTGACGATGAACAAGATGTTTGCACCGAATTCATGTTTCCATGTTTCTTCACTTGTCAAGTACCATTGGAAGAGATGTAATCAATGTATGAAGCTGTTATCTTCGCAAGCGCGGGAAAACCCTTCACCTAGTGATGGACCATGGTCATTGTACTCTCAGAGAGTGGCAAGTGGAGTTCTAAGTACAGATTCACATCAGGAAAATGTTGTGCAGAGTTTACAGAAAGTATATGAAGAAGTGGTGGCCTTTGAACGACCAGCTTTACAAAGCCAGAATGCAAGCTCTCTGTTTAACTTCTTTAGAAAACCTCAGCCCCAAAAGATAATAGCACCAAATGGACTTTATATATTTGGCAGTGTTGGAGGAGGGAAAACTATGTTGATGGATTTGTTTTATGAAACAGTTCCGGTAATTATAATAGTTTAATGGATTTTTATACAACATTTTAATCATAGATTTTATATTTTCTACTGTAAGTGCTGGTTTTAGAAAATTGAAACATATTACTATTTATTTGCCTATTTACTTTAGTAACAAGTATTTAAAATAATTTTATTTTGCATGCCTATTTTCAGATAAAAGAAAAACTGAGAGTTCACTTTAACTCATTTATGTTGAACATCCATGCCAGAATTCATGAGCTGAAGATTAAATCAGGAAAAGGGGCAAGCTCCTTCCGTGATGAGGGCTCGAAGCCATTTGATCCAATTCCCCCAGTTGCTGCTGACATCACTCAGGAATCTTGGCTCATTTGCTTTGATGAATTCCAAGTAAGCGATTCATTATGGTTTACAAGTAGTATGTATTATGTAATATATTTTTTTTTTTTTGCGAGATATTTTTTATCTTGTTACTACAGTGAAAATAATGTTGTACTTACTGGATAGATAGTGGATGGCACTATCTATCCAGTAAGTACAACATTATTTTCGGTTTGTAGTTTTTAAAGCTACAGTAGCAATTAATTAGCAAGAAGATTGTTTGTTGTTTGTAATGCAAAAATGCAGACATTTAAGAATAAATGTCAAGATTTTGTTATCATTTTCCTGTTTTATTGACCTTTCGCAAAAATATTTTTTTTTAATATCTTACGTTGAGGTTTTTCCAACTGTGTTATTAATGTAAAGACTTGGATCTTAATATATTATATTGTGATATCCTTTTTTAAGTTTGTGTTCCTTTTTAAGGTTGTGTTCCTTTTATTTGTAGGTAACAGATATTGGGGATGCTATGATATTAAAAAGACTATTCACACAACTATTTGACAATGGCTGTGTTGTAATAGCAACTAGCAATCGGCAGCCTGATGATTTGTACAAAAATGGATTGCAGAGGTCAAACTTCTTGCCATTTATACCTGTGCTAAAATCTCATTGTACCATGGTTCAATTAGATTCAGGTGTAGACTATAGGTTACGGGGAACTGGCACAAAATATAGTAAATATTTTCTGTAAGTACTGAATTATAATTGCATGTTTTCAATTTTATTTACAATGCGGAATTGAATAGCTGTTCTCATAAAACATTTAATTTACTGGGGCTTATATTTATGTATTATAATAAAGGAATACAGCAATTTGAGGGAATATTTCACTTGCATAATTATGTTTTTTTTTTGTGAAACAATTTTACACCCAAGTTTCAAATCACTCTTTGTTTTACTGACCATTTCAAACATAATTTTATTGCCATAAAACTGAATGGTTTTACCAATTATTAAATTGATTACAGAAACAGTGAGCTCACTCCTGAGAACAATGCAGTTGACAATTTGTTCAAATTTTTAATATCAAAGGAAAATGACACAGTGAGGCCCCGTGTGATAAACATTATGGGTAGAAATGTTAAGTTTGCTAAATCTTGTGGAAGAATTCTGGATTCCACTTTTGAAGAGTTGTGTGACAGGGTAAGTATTAAAATAGTAAGCACCAAAGATTTTCTATGCTATTTAAAATTTAGATAGAAACACACTCTTTAGTGTACCTACACCAGGGGTTCCCAAAGTGTGCGCCAAAGAGGGTAAAGAGGCGCGCGGTGAGGCGTTCCTGTTTGCCACTATCCAAAAACTAAACTTAGGTGTTGGTGATTATAAATCTAAAGAGCTTGTTGTCTCACAAGTCTTGTTGTCTCTTTTCAAAGAATAAATAGGTACTTTGCCGAAGACGATGTCGAAAAATTTGCGTGGATCCAAAATCCTTCCTATGCTGCATAGGAAGGATTTTGGATCCACGCAAATTTTTGAACCAGAATTCTCTTCGCAAGCAGAGAGTGACTGAACTCTCCAGCGACAGGAACCAATATAATTATAAAAACTCAGCTTCATATTGTGGATGTTTTAATTTTTGTGCCTATCAACTTATCCTTGTATCCTATTTCGAAAGGGCGCTGAGACAAATCCTATAAGTGCGCCGCGAACCGAAAAACTCTGGGAACCCCTGACCTGCACCATACCAATTAGACTTGATTTTGTCATGGTTTATAGAAAAATTTTGCTTTATTTTCAGCCCCTAGGAGCTAGTGATTATCTTGTGATATCAAAGACGTTCCATACTGTATTCATTAGAAACCTGCCTCAATTGTCTTTAGCAATGCTAAGATCTCAGCTAAGAAGGTTTATTACGCTTATTGATACACTCTATGACAATAGAGTTAGGGTAAGTACTAAAAACTTAACAATGGAGTAAAATACGCGCCACGAAAGATGAGACTTGACGGTTTGACTTGCGCGGTAGACCTCATACCGCTAAAGAGTCCTTAAAATCGTGTACTGCGTAAGTCAAACTACGTGTTGTGTCAAGTCTCATCTTTCGTGACGCGTATTGTATTAATTCAAATTGTCAGACTAATCAATATTTAATTTTCATATATTATACCTTAAAGGTTGTCATCTCAGCGGATTGTGAACCAAAAGATTTGTTTAAATCAGATGTAAAAACTGATTACGGTGATGCCGATAGAGCGCTGATGGATGACTTGAAAATTACGAAAGATTCCGTAAGTTTAACAAGAATTTGTGTGGAATACTACAACGTATTATATTATCTGTGCTGCAACTAAAAACCCCGACTGCTGAAAAAATCACGCTCTAATTAAATTCGGGGTTTAAAGGTAAAATCGACTCCTCCTATTGTTGAAGTCGATTAAAATGTAGCACCCGTTAGTTAGTAAGTTACCCGGGCTATAATAACGAATTGATTGACACTTTATTCATGAAAATCAGATGAAAATGATACATAAGACTGCTAAAATCAAAACCCTTCCTTTTGGCTTCGCCGTAGAAAAAGCTCTGCCCATTCTTAGTAAAAGTTAATCAACCATGTTTTAACATGTTATACTTTTTCAGGTAAGTATTGATGTAGAAATGGGATTAAAGCCCTCTGAGAATTTGGGCGAATCTGATTCATAGATCCCTAGTTTGAAACACAGCTACCAAATTATAGAGAGATAAATAAAGTTAATTTGTTTGTAATTTGGATGTAGGTAATCTTCGGAACTACTGATTTAATTCCAAAAAATATTTCACAAATGGGAAGCTTCATTATCCCCGAGTGTCACAGGCTATATTTAAAACGTTCCCGTGGGATAATTTCCGACTATAACGTGAGCAAAGCCACGGCCAAAAGCCAGCCAGTCCTAAGATGGAGCATCTCCTTGCTAGTTTTTAGACGTAGTCAATAATATGTAGCCTAGTGGTTGAAGAGGCAGTAAATAAGTGTATAGTAAACATCACCAGTCTCTTGCCCTTATCCCAATTGATTTGCGGTCGGCGCAGCATGACTTATTCGGTACTTCTCTATTACTCGTCATCTCAGCAGTCAACTTCTTTCTAGCCATATCATCCTATATTAAGTTCATCCATCGTTTCTTCTTTAAAACATTTCTTATACCTCCGCATCGAATGTCCATAGCACGATAACCGATTACCATACAACTTTTCAGTCACCGGCGCCACTTTCAGACTGACTCATAAGTACTCATTTCTTATTTTATTCATTCGCGTTACTTAAGTGTAGAAAACGTGAGCTTTTATAAAATATAACTTTGTTTTGTAACAGGCGGATGCCAATGCAGCGATCTTCACGGGCGAAGAAGAAATGTTTGCGTGTGACCGGAGTCTTTCTAGAATAATGGAAATGCAGACAGAAGAATATTGGGACAAATGGGGCAAAAATGTTAATTAATGTTACGATTAAATTCGTTAATAGCCAATTTTGAAATTGTGTTCATTATAGATGTATTGTTTTCAAGTGAGATGTTGAAAATGTTAGCAATATAGCCTAACGAAGTGCCTATATTAGATGTGTTACATAATGACTATACTACATATGGTACCTATACAATAAACATCAGTATTATAACATTCTCATGTTATTCAGAACTAATATAATATGCCATAGTTTCATGATGTTTCCAATTTGTGTTAGGTATATTTTGTAAAATATATTGTACAGTTATGTTAAAAACATATTTTTATTTTGTTAGTAATTTATTATTTGAAAATAAAGTTGAATCGACATTTTTTATCATTATCGCTTTTATTTTTGGTCCCACGGGGTGTATGTCGACATCGTTATGTTAATTACCTACCCTTAAGTGGATGACTACCTAGCTAAAAATGAAAACGTCATTAACATCATTTGCCATTGTAGCATGTGACAGCATGTCATATGAACCGCCACTTTATGACATTTGTCAATTTGATCATTCACACAATCGTCAAATTCATTTGGGGCTGATTTTTCAAAGTAATTGACTTTATTTTGAAGAAAACAATAGCTGTCCGCTGACCGCCTTTTATATTCCTTAGTTCGGTATAGATTATCTGAGGACTGTAACATCGGCCCTTAGTAAACTTATCGAGGATAATATGTAACTTAATGAAACGCATTATATAATGACAAGACATATATTTACGTCTGATTAGTTTTTGTTTTCAATTAACGCTTATCTAATCGTACATATGACTGTAATACTCTTGATACACTTGGATGTACGTTTCTTTTTCGGAGGGTGTCATCTGTGCTATGACGTCATCGTCCACACTTGTGAGTGGGACTGTCTTGCCGTTGACCAACACAGAGGGCGCGTTGTCGTCAGTATCAGAATCTTCGCTTTCCATTTCAGCTGAAACATATACAAAATGTGAACAAATTACCCTTACTACTGACTACGGAAAAAACAAATTAAAGAAATGGTTTTAGGGCCATGTCACGAGCCACCTAAGACGCAACAGTACTTGACAAACAAGTCTCATGGCTTGATGGAACAGTCAGACAGATGAACAAGTCTCATGGTCTCATTGGCGCATTACAGTTGTAATTTCATCGCTCAGTTCACAAGTGGTTTTACTTAAACTACGAAAAAAGGGATGTCAATGTCAATTAGTTCCCACAGCTGTGCTGATTTGCATCATTTTAAAGTAATTCTTGTGTGTTTGTTTTCCTTACCAACTGCAGCCAATTCGTCCTTGAGTTTGTATGGGTCTTTAGATTCATTGTCGCTGGAATCTGAACTTTCTGGTTCTATACCCTTCAGAGCGTTCTGAGCAGCATTGTTACCTGTAAATATAAACCAAGTTGTCAAAAATATATTTCGATAGCTTGAATTAAAAAATATGCTTCCTATTCTATTACTTTTCTTCTATTAGTCATTTTGGATTTAATTCAACCTTATTGCTGTAACCATCAAACTGTGTCTTCATAATTCGTTTTCAAAGTAGGTACTTGGTTTCTTCAAACCATTTATTTCAAGTATGCTTTCCCAATACCCCAGCTAAAACTCAACTTTTTTATACGTCTTTACCCCAACTGTTACGGTTCTTTTTCGTACCGAATGATTACCTTACCATAACAATATTTCTGTCCGAATCCTTACCAGTGTTTTGTTTCTCATGAGCGAGCAGGACAGACATAATGTCGTCGTTCTTCTCTTTCCCAGCCGCCTTCGCGTTACTGGCATTGCTGGCTGCTTTCTCCAGCGCAGCATCCGTCGAATGAACGCTGTCACTCTGTAAATGTGTCAAGATTAGTATTTCTTTTCAAGTCTCAATGTGGCAGAATCAATCATGATTATCCAAAAATTGATGCTTCGAGGAGGCGATCTGGTTTTTCTAATAGATTCTATGGGTAATAGATTCTATGATTCTCATTAGATAGAATGTGACTTCAGTTTCGGAACACAGTTTTTAGTATGAAATGAAGAACACCCTTTTTTTTTTGGATTGGAAATCATCAAATAACTCCTCGCGCTCTGGGCAGGAGGGAGTGTCAGACTGACTGACTTGACTGACTAAAACCCATCCATGTTCCTTCTTTTGCCCTTTGTGTTCCAGGGCCGCGCCGCGGTATCTCTTTCGAACAGTCCCGCAACCCTGACAGACATCGGTCCTTTCGGACCCCTTCGCGTTTACTGACATCTCTTTGAGGCGCCCGTGGAACACGAACGCGCCGTCGACACGGCCTGTCGTCATAAGACGGACGGAAGGCGAGCTAGCCCATAGTTCGCCGTCCACAGGCCCGCGAAATGAAGAACACCCCGGATCTATATACCCAATCGGGCATTTAAGCCTTACTTTTTACCTGAAAAAGGTAGCGATATCTAACAAAGGAACCTACTTTTATTACGCTTGTAAATGAATTTGTAAGATAATATAGGTACCGATCGATCTATCTTATCTATCAGGAAATGTACTTACCTGATTTCGTGCTAAAACACATGACATTAAAATTTCTCAATGAATCACACGATAGATGCGCATTTCATGTAATATCGAAAGATACTACGCCTAAATGTAGGTCAAGCCAAGAGTCAGTTACCTACTTACAAAGGAGTTATTTAAACGATCGAAATAATTTTCACGATATAAATAAAGGGATAATTATTAAGTAGAGCATTTCCGAAAATAGACGACCTTTTGAATATTTGAACAATGAGCGTCGATATAATATGGAGCCTAGTTAAAGACGGCATATCGTTAATGAATGACCCATTTGAAGTTGCACAACTGCGTCTTTTGAAAAAACTTTGAGGTCGCTGTTTCCATGCGCAAAAATGGAGATAAGGCGCTTTTAAAAAAACTGTGGCAATCTTGTTCTTGCAATCTTAGCAGACGCTGCGAGTTTGTAAATTGGACAGTTATTTCGTAAAATGGTCGGTAATCACATTAAGATAAACTCCAAAATACAGTTGATAATTCACGTGGTAGGAGAAATCGCTGTGGGTGGTACGGTCGGCCAACAGGCATTGACAATATTTTCTAGTAGATGAAAATATCGCTGAGACTGCCTTTTGCTACGTCACAAATTCTTTGCACGCAAACTTGAATTATAGGCCCAGTTGCACCGATTAACGTGCGTGCATTTAACACTAAACGTAGCACCAAGCCGCGATATTCGAGGGCCCACTCAGTGCCTCGGTCGGGAGATCTGCCTATCACTAGTGGTGCAAGCGGGCTGGAGCGGGGTAAATAATCTGCAACATTGACAAAATAATAAAGAAAACCCAGTACTTGATCATTGGTGACGATGGTACTCTCCACCATCCATACGGGCCTCTCCTTGCGCAGCGCACTAGTATCGTTAGCGTTGTCCGCTTCGCCGATGGTGACGTCCACACGGGTTTCCTCAACCAACATGCCTTGGTTCCGCGTCGCCTCACCCGACCATTCCTGGCCAGGGGGACGCTGGGCCAACAGTTTTGAGTTCAATCTGTAAGAAGGTTTAACTCTTAGAATGTAGTTACTATCTAGCGTAGGTTACCATAGAGTATGCAGTTTTGCAGAACCGTCATTTGCTAGAGCAACTATGGCACGCGGTAGCATCGACGAGGCGATCGGCAGCACGCTCTGTTTCTCGCTCTAACAAATGACGGTTCCGAGCGACAGAAAGAGATAGGACATAGAAAAGTGCGAGAACAGGCTTAACACCAAAAGTATGAAAACGAAGCGGACTCTAAATAGAGAGATTAAAAATATTGGTACCCTCTGATAGTGTTGATGTCTACTGGCTCCGGTTCTAAGATCTCTGGCGACAGTTTGATGCCCTCCACCTCTCGTAGCAGAATGTACAGTGTTTCTAACTGTTCATTGAACTTCGCCATTAATAATCTGGAGTCTTTCTTCGGAAGTGCCGATTGGTCCTCCTCTACGACTTGGTTACAAAATGTGCAACGGAACTCTTGTGTCATCATATCGTACAACTGGTCTGCCTGAAAAAACGTAGACGGATAACTTTAGGAATGCGATTTGCTAAAGGCATACCTGAGAAAGAGAGTAAGGTATATCTAATCATAAAATGTAGTTCCTCATCATGTTATATGAGTTGATCATACAGTTCAGCAGTTAAAATGTCTCACACACATACATAGCTCGTTAAATTTTACATTAGCCTGCCTTGTGGCGGCAGGGGCGAGCCTATTTCCATCAAACGGGGCACAAATCTAGTCTAAGGCTAAGAAAAAACGTTGATAAATAAACCCGAAGGACATCATGCAGTCACTCCCCACCCCCGCCTCCATGACATGGGTATCAAATGAAAAGGTTTGACAAGCAGAATGGAAAAAGGCCTTGTAATAATGATGGATTAATTTATCAATAGGGTTATCAACAGTCCCAATGAGAGATATACAGGGTAAATTTTCCAAGTTGGCGTGGCTAAATCCGAAACTATAATAATAATATATATATTATATTGACAGTAATTCTATCATGTCTGCCTCTCAGAATGGATGTAGGAATGGGTCCCGTGGTACTAAGGAGCTACTCCTCATTGATGTAGCCATTAGCCAACAAGTTCGCCGCTCCCGAAAGGATCTGTCTACATGTTGGATAGATTATAAGAAAGCCTATGATTCTGTGCCTCATACATGGCTCATGAGAGTGCTGGAGTTGTATAAAGTTGATGCAACTCTGCGTACTTTCCTGATGTCATGTATGGGGCACTGGAGAACGGTTCTTCGCTATCCAGGATGTCGACTGATCCAGGGGAACAGCGAACCGATAAGGATCGAGCGCGGTATATTCCAGGGTGATAGTCTGAGTCCATTGTGGTTTTGTCTAGCCTTGAACCCTCTCAGCACATTGCTGGAGGGTTCAGGACTAGGCTATCGGTTGAAGAGAGGTGGTCAGGTCATATCTCACCTTCTTTACATGGATGATCTGAAACTCTTTGCCCCCAACAATTTGCAACTGATGAAGCTACTGAAGGTAACAGAAACTTTCAGTAGCGCCATCAGGATGGAATTTGGTGTGGACAAATGTGCAGTCATGCATGTGAAGCGAGGGGAGATTATGGAATCCGTGGGAACTCAACTCTCGGATTCCATACACCTTAGATCCCTCTCCTCAACAGAATCCTACAATTATTTGGGTATGTCGGAAGCATTAGGTATCAATACTGCCGACATGAAACAATCGTTGAGGGAGCGCTTTTTTGGCCGCTTGAACAAGGTACTAAATAGTCTTTTGTCTGGCGGAAACAAGGTACGTGCCTTCAACGGTTGGGTCATGCCGGTTTTGACGTATTCTTTCGGCATACTCAAATGGACTCAGACGGAACTTGATGCCCTGGATAGGAGGGTCCGCGCACTGCTGACCGCAAATCGAATGCATCACCCACGGTCCTCGGTGATGAGACTGTATATCCCGCGGAAGTGCGGGGTTCGCGGCTTCTTAAATGCTAAGACCCTGCACAACCGTGAGGTATGCAGTCTCAGGGTATAGTTCCTAGAAGTTGACGTGGGGATGCACTGAGATGTGGTATCAGTGGACAAGGGCCTCACCCCGCTCTCCCTGGCAAACGAGAACTGGCGCAAGCCTAGAGTATTAGACACTAATGACCGCAAGGAGGTATGGCAGAGCAAGGAGCTTCACGGACGCTTTTACCGGGCCCTACATGGGCCTGATGTGGACTTCTTAGCGTCCGTATCTTGGCTACGCTTCGGTGACCTCTTCGGGGAAATCGAAGGTTTTGTCTGTGCAATAATGGACGAAGTTATGATGACGAATAACTACCGAAAATACATTGTGAAGGATGGCACGGTTGACATATGTCGGGCATGCCACCGTGCGGGAGAATCAATCCGACACATTATTTCTGGGTGTTCTCGTCTGGCTAACGGAGAGTACTTGCATAGACACAACCTCGTCGCCAGGATTATCCACCAGCAACTTGCTTTGAAGTACAGCTTTGTGGAATCAGAAGTGCCATACTATAAGTATGCGCCCGACCCAGTTCTCGAGAATGGTAATATCACGTTGTATTGGGATCGATCTATCGTCACTGACAGGACTATTGTTGCCAATAAGCCTGATATTGTGGTGATAGATCGATTGGAGCGTCGCGCAATGATTGTTGATATAACGGTCCCGCATGACGAGAACCTCGTGAAATCAGAGAAAGATAAGCAGTTCAAGTTTCTAGATCTGCCTCGTGAGGTTGTCGACATGTGGGACGTGAGTACAGCAGTGTGCCGATAGTCGTGTCGGCAAATGGCTTAATAGCCAATAGCCTAGAACAACATCTGCAGAGGCTCTCTCTTGGCAGCTGGATCAAGGGCTTGATTCAGAAAGCAGTACTTCTGGACACGGCGAGTATTGTTAGGAGGTTCCTCTCTCAAGAGCCCTGACCATCGGTAGCTCGGACCCTGTTTCCGATGCCGGTGGGCTCCTATTTTTTATATTTTTAAATGTTTTTTTAATATTATTTTATATTAGAATATTTAAAAATGTAAATAATATGTAGTTTAATGAATAAATGAATATATATATATTTATTTATATTTTTAAATGTTTTTATATTGTTTTTTTTTTATAAGAAATATTAAAAAATGTAAATAAAGGAAATAATGTATAATAGAAAAAATGCTCAAAGGAGTCTCGAGCCCGATTTTGATGAAAATTAAAACTGCCAGGAATCAAACCTGTTAGTTTTGAAGAAAAAAAACCGCAGTATTTTTACACCATACCTTTGTGCTCAATGTCCTGTTAAGTATTTAAAAAGTGCTATGAGGACTTATTGAAACAAATTTACCGCTATCTCATAGGTTGGACATTTTGATAACTGTACATTTTGAGAAGTTGCTGTAGTAAGTACTTTTTGTAGTGCCGCGACAACACAAAACTTTTGAGCGGTCACGTTTCCGAAATATAATCGAATCGTAACAGTCGATGCTCTACGCTAATAATGAAGTTAAGAAAGATATACATCTGAGTCAATTATAAAGTAGACTTACTTCAAGATCTGTGAATGTCTTCCCACATGATGGGCATTTGAAACTGGCGCGACTGGTAGCGTCGCGTTCCTCCGTCTCCATCCGTTTGCGCATAAGATCTAATTTGTATTTAACTACGTTTACGAATGTTTTGTAATTGATAAAATAATAGTTCACTTTCTGTGCTTTTCCGTCAGGTCCTGAAAATGAAAAATAGTTGAAGAGGCGTAAAATGTGAAATTAAGAAATCCTATAAATGGGAGTTAGTCTTCCCAGTCTATTTATGAGGGAATGCCAATAGAAAGTTATTTCAAAACTTTCATGGTTGTTGGCTTCACAGTTGAGTAACTGAGCGCTACAGTCGAGTAGTTTTATGTAGATCAATGGAAAGCAGCATTTTAAATACCTAGCATTTACACACATCAGGCCACACTTTAATATTATAAAGTTTACATAAACTCACGCCTTTTCCTATAGGGATAGGCAGAAACTACTAGCACAATGTTCTACGATTCAAATTCTTCATTATTTTACCTTCGTCCACGTTCATATAGGTATGCGCGCTGGTTGTTGCTAGTATGTAGGCAGATAGGCATCTACATGTTATCCATGATCCATCTATCAATATAATACAAATCACACGATCAAGTAGAAGTAATTGCTCAGAAGTACCTGTTTCCATTTTTAATCTCACTTGGATGAATTTATCGTTTTTCAACGTGGCTATTCGGGCCCTCAACATTTTCCTCTCGAACTTTAATAGTTCGCAAATGTCATCCTCTTTCATACCTGAGAATAAGATAAATTAAACATAATACATTACATGCGTACTTACATTTAGAAAATGCTTTTCTTAGGTATTCTATCAGTAGGTTTTCATTGCATTGGTTTGTGTTGCATTGGTGGATACAGTAAATAGACAGATTAACACATTAAAATTTATGAAATACTTAAATGATGTTTTTTTTTTAACTGGTTTATTGTGGAGTACATGTCTGCCTACCCTTCTGAGGAATGCTGGGTGAAATTTAAATATTATTTAATTGGGATGGCGCAAATCTAGAATCCTACTGACAGATCCGCCGAGGAGAAAACGGGTTTAATTGAATTTCGGAACGTAAAAATGATTCCGGGATTTTAAAGGGAGATATTCCACATGTTAATTATTTTCTTGAAGGCAAATAAATTCTTATCCATTTAGATATCTGATGATGACACACGCTTAACAGTCGTGCATTTATAATGTAGGTAGGTAATTTAATCAATCATATTATCTTTACGTACAGGGATTTCTTACGAGCATGTCGACTATGAGGGCATCCTCAATAGTATAAAAGCCTCGAACAACAAGTCGTGCCAACTGCTTCAAGCTGCTGGGCACTTCGGTTACCAACCGTTCCTCAGTCATAATCTGGAACATTAAATTGCGAGATGAACAAGTACGTTATTCAGTTTTTACCATTATCTTTAATAGTTTCAAGAGCAAACGAGCACGCGAAGATTTCCGAGAATCCGTTGGATGGTTGCAGTCTGCGCCAATGTTCATACAATTTTGAACTTTATGACCTTGATTTTGAAAAGTGTATTATTAAATGTCATCCTAATTTGCATTGTAATGGATTTTATGTTTTGCAGTAGTCTTGCTATGAAAGATGATTTGTTTTCCATGGACTATTCTGGATAAGAGTGTGAATAAAAAAAATCCCCTCATAGGCAGTTTGCGCTAGGGGTCGAATTGCCATGCCAAAACCTTCGTTTGCTAAAATCTAATAATGGGTTGATGGGAGTTTTATTTTTCAATGTCCATCATCTCGATCTTAGATAACAACTACTGAAAGGGTAAATAATGATAAAAAATTGTATTTTCATAAAAACAATTTTATTCAATTATTTAGGTAGGTACTTACATTATTTTCATTGACAAAATAATATTACATCGTAAAACTGTAATCAATACGTACACACGGCTACACATCAAGCTATACATTTCCAGTTTAAGCTGACCTCTCATTGTACGGAAATCCTATACAATACGAGATCAGCATAAACTGGAAATGTATAGCTTGATGTGTAGCCGTGTGTACATAAATAAAAGTATTCTAAAAATTAAAGATGCCTATAATTATATTAACTGTCAGCGTTACGAAAAATATTACAATTCACTCTTTGTATGTATATATAGAACTTTTAAATCGTTTGGCAGTATGTACACTTTATTTACTTTGGACATATCACTTTAAACACATATTGTTATCGATCACTAGGGAGACATTCAGTCCAATTTTGTTGCTTAACTATCCTACTTTTACAAAAAATCATAGCTGCAATGCAATTCAGACTACTAACACATTCAAAACTCCTTACCAACAGCAAGTTGTTTTTTTTTCCGAAACTCAGCAAGTTTAGTATTCTTCAAGTTAAAGTATAAGTAAATCAGACTATTTAAGAGCTGCTCTATGGTGAAATACATGTAATTGATTATTATTGTTACCATAATCACAAATGCAAAAACTTAATAACTTGATTGGCAGGAAGAGCCATTTAATATACTATTTTCAAGTCTCAAAACCATAATATTATGCAAACAATATGCATACACTTTAACACAATACATTTATAATTAACATCAATGATGTTTAAAATAATGTTAGTCATACTGATGACAAAAAATTGTAAAAATTGTGTTGGCAAAACTTAAATACTATAAAAAATCTAAATAAAAATGTAAAAATTAAAAGAGATCTAAAGGCTAGCTTACTTTAAATAAAAATACCAAAGCACTAACAAAAATCAGTCTTGGATTTAATGTGAAATTGAAAGAGAAATATAAAATTAGTTTGCCACAATTTATGAACATAATTACTTATAAAATAATTAATTATTTATACCCAATTGACCAATAAATTCAATTGCTTGCATGTTGTAAAACACATTACATAAGTACAAATAAAGTACCATACATTCTAAGGGCAAGAAAATTCATACATGTTTAATTTTGGATAAATTAACAGGTATGGATTAATATTCAGAACATAGTTGTAATTGTCATTACCCCAATTAAATAACACTTGGTGGATACTAGTAAATAATAATAGTAGGTCCTAAAATTATCATACAAAATGTTTTGCCTACATTCTAATCAATCAAATTTACACTTTCGATTTATTCTGGATGAGTTCTTTCCAAAATAAGTTGAATACTGTCCAATGTCTGGTAGATAATTCTAAAGTTGGGGCGGTCACTGGGACTGCTATTCCAGCACTGTTTCATCAAATCATACACGCACCGGGGTGTATTGTCTGGACATGCAAGCACATTTCCATCTTTAAGGAATCTCACTACTTCCTCATGCGTCATACCAAAATAGGGTTGAAGAGCAAATGAAAATATTTCCCAAAGACAAACACCATATGCCCACACATCTGATTCTAATGTATACTTATTATACAGTATACTTTCTAAAGGCATCCATCTCACAGGAATGGCATCATGCTCATCACCCTTGTAATAGTCTTGTAAGTATATTTTGTGGGATAATCCAAAATCTGCTATTTTTACCACCATATCATCATTGATAAGGCAATTTCTTGTTGCTAAATCTCGATGGACAAACTTCCTATCTGATAGATAGACCATGCCAGATGCTATCTGTCTAGAAACATGTAGAAGATCTAAATGACTGAGTGGAGTAACAAGCAGTCTGAGATCTTCCCTATTTTCAACAGGTGGGAAATTGGTGGCTGTACTACAAGCTCTCAAATATTCATTCAAATCACCTTTTCCCATAAATTCAAACAATAAACACATTGGACGTCCAATAGCACAAACACCAAGTAGCTTTACAATATTTGGGTGATCAAAGTCGGCTAACAAACAAGCTTCTCTTTCAAAATCCAATTTTAAGTCATGGGAAGCCTCATCTTTGAGCATTTTAACAGCAACAAGAGTAAATTCTTCTTCAGGGATTAGTCCAGGAGCTTTAGCTTGAAACACTCTTCCAAAAGCACCTTGCCCTAAATCTCTGATGTATATTATATTGTTCCTTGGAAACTCCAATTTTTCCAGTTTAGGATTTAGTTGTGCACCAGTTGTATGATAAGCTAAATTACTAGGAAGTTTATCCAGGTCTATGTCCATGTTGGGTATATTCCTGCGGCTTATATTACATTTGGAGTAATGATTTTTAACAAAATAATGGCACAGTAAAGCTATCGAAGCTATTCCCAAGACACATCCAAGGCCACCAATTGAGAGCAACAATACAAATGTGGGTGTAAAGTAATTCTCCATTACAATATTATTTGGTCCATTACTATTGTCAAATTCATCACTTGTGTTGGCACAAGATGGAATATCACAATGTTCCCATCGCGCATTAGGATCCATTGTATAGCACCAAGGCTTAGACTCTTCACCTCCTGCATTCCTGCAATAATTAGTGGCATTCTGAACTTCTGGAAAAACTAAAGGAGGTCTTGTATGTTGATGAGGTGATTGTGACTCCCAAGCTTGACAGGCTAATCCAGTTTCTGTCACATTCGTAGTGCCCTGGTAATAGCGTCCATTATCTCTGTAACATGTTGTTGTAACTTGACTGTAGTCCATATTTGTTATTCCAACATTATTACATGATACTTGTAGGCCTTTTCCTGAGAACTTGGGCAGTTTTTCACATTCGGGAAACCGAAAATGGCCTCTGTTTTCAAAGAAAACTCCACGGCGTTTTTGCTCTTCAACAACTATCCAATCATTGTAACAAAACTGCATTTTAACAGCCATACAGTCTTCTAAACAAAGTGGCAGGGCAAAGTAGCCTACTCCATCTTTATCTATGCATTTGGGAAAAGCATAAGCACACAACAGTTTTTCAGCCCTACTTCGACAGGGCTCCTTTAGTTTCGATATCATTTCTTTCCAAAGTCCAGTTGTAATTTTCTCATTGTCAAATCCTCCTGTATAGTTATACCATACGTATCCAGTTGAATATTTTTTACATACTTGTCCATTGTATGGTCCACAGTATAGATGCACAGAATTTATAAGAAGAAGCACAATCAATATTTTGTAGTGAATGTCCATTGTTTAATTTTACGGGAGATAAAGACTCGATGTATGTGACATTGGTACCTTGCATTTTACTGTAAAGCTAAATACAACATGATAAAACACTAGTACAATGGCGGACGTAGTTATTTTATTATGTATTGATTTTAGCTTCGCAAAGCAAAAGCAGCACAGCGAGCGAACAATGATGAGCAATCCGCTAGATGTCATAACATGACAACACTCACAGCTGAAAAGTTTACTAATAAGTTTCAATGGTGACACTAAATTGAATTATTTCCGGGTAAAACAATTCAAACGTTATGAATAATTATTACTTTGATTATTATAAGAATGCGTTATCAACACATTAGTAAACATTTAACAAAATGGTGAAAATATGCATTTGATTAAACTGTAATCGAAAGAAATTTAGTCGATTTTACACATAATCATGTCACAATAAAAATCTTTAGCATGGCAATACAAGTTTTGGTTTAGAAAGTTGGTAAGGTGAATGTCAAAATAATAGAAAAGATACGAACCGAGTTAAAATCTTGTGAATGGCTGCTATTGAGAAAGTTAAAGTTGTCGTCCTTGGTGATTCTGGTAAATGAAATCTCAATATATATTAACACACTTCTTATATATTTGCACTGACAAATATGTAAAAAATACACTGAATTCTCGGTCCAACTTGTCGTTTGCCAACATGACTGTAGCCATGACACCTTTGAAGGCTAGCCAACCTTTAGGATTCGTTTATTTTGGCGGGAAAACACAAAGTGATTTTATAGCGCGTTGTTATCATGGCCTTGCAAAAATTCAAAAAAAAATGCTATCTATTATTTTACTTAAGTTCCTTGTATTTGACTTACTTTCTTGCTTTAAATAATATTAGCTGAAAGGTACACACTGAAGATTTAATTTCTATATTTTAGAAACAAAATCTTCACAGGCACCTACAAAAAAAAAAAAAACGCGAAAGTAACCAATCAACCACAATTTTCCGAAAGGCACTTTGTTTTCCTCATCATTGTGATATTTTTTTGTTTTGGACCATACCTGGCAATCTTATAATTACGGAGATAGTTCCAACTTTTTCACAAGTTATTTTCATGTTTTAACTTTATTTTATATAACTCCACGACACATACTACATGTTCATAGTAGTACTTATAATAAATGGTCATCATAGAGACCGTAATTTAATTGCGATTACCACCAGGTTCCGGCTTAGAATGGTTACCATGCTTCAGATTTTTATCATTTTAATGTCGCAAAATGATACCTAATTCGTTTATGTTTTCCATCCCTTGCTTCTTCTTAGCGTGTCGATGGCAAATTTTCATATTATATTTAAAGGGTGTAACAAGACCCTTAACGAAGCCGAAAGGCACTTGTCCCATCATTGCGTACATTTTTTTGTTCTACACAACGAGGCGGAGGGTCCGCAACGCTCTTTATCTGAATTAATAACAATAGAAAAGTAGAAAACTTACCTATCTACTGGCTTTTTGAGAACGTTCTCCTTGTTGCCGGAGTCGGTTAAAAAGGAAAAATAATGAATTCAATTAGCTTATTGTACTGATTAATAAATAACATTATTATTAAATGTACTTAACTGTTTCCGAGACATTTCAGAGTTTCAGAAAAAAAAAATCGAAAAAAAAAAATCATCCCTTCTATTCGAAAAGACAGTGTCGTTTTGTTACCCTGTAAGCGGGAGCAAAATAGCTCTTTTCTCCACCAAACTTTTTAGCGGGCGTAATGAGATTTGAATTTGGAACATGAATCGTTCATTGAAATCGAACGCAAATTGTATAAATTATTGGCTGTAAGTGTTGGCTGTACGGTGCGGGAAGGCGCGGTAACTAAAAAAAAACAAAAACGCACGATTTACTTCCCTGTTGTTGTAATTTGTACGGACATTATAGTATTTTCCAAAAAAACAAATTGAGTTCTACGTCGAGTTCTGAAAGTGATAGTGCATTAACTCCTGAAATAATAAAAATAACGTAAGAAGCTAATGATGTCTACAAAACTTAATACCTACAAAATCTCGGGAGAAATATTTAAAAGCCTATGACAATTTCATACAATGGAAAAATAGAAAAGGAGGGAAGACATTTTCGGAAAGTGTATTTTTGGCCTATTTTCAAGAATTAGCCAAAACTAAACAACCTTCTACTCTTTGGAGTGTATACTCAATACTTAAATCTACAGTTAATATCAATAAAATATTAAAAATTGAAAGCTACTCAAAATTAGTAGCTTACCTGAAGAGACTGTCTGAAGGACATAAACCAAAGAAATCGAAATTATTTTCCGGACAAAATGTTGAAACTGTCTCGAATGACGCACCTGATAGGGAGTTTCTCGACATAAAATTGATTATCTTGTAGTTATTCCATTATAAACTATAAAAAGCGTTTTATAACAGTCTCGTACTCGTCTGATTCCCTTTCTTTTAAATTTTAATTTTAAAAGTGTCTCTTATTTATTTTCTCATAGAAGGAGATGAAAAGTAGAGTATATGACTCGAGAGCAAAAATATTTTTCCCTCAGGCGATGTACTTTGAATCCCTCGCTACACTCAGGATTCTATTTTAGAATCCCTCGCTATGCTCGGGATTCTATTCTAGAATCCTTCGCTTCGCTCTGGATTCGAAATAGCGCCCTCGCCGTAATAATATTATTTTGCTCCCTTGTCATACAATCTACTATTGTCTCAGGGAACACTTTTCGTTTCTGTTCCTTGCTTGAACTTTAGGTACATTATAGCTCTACCTATTCCGGTCACTGGTTGAGACACGCCGCATACACACTTGAGATCTGAGTCGTCCATGAACCCCCATCTGAAGAGATTTTCTTTGTTACGGCCGACTTGGGTTCGGAGTCTATTTAGAGATTTCCAAGTCGGCCACGGCTTTTTTCAATAATGAAGGACCTACTTATGAGGGTTTAAAGAACCTCTATGTTACCTACGTTATTGTTTGTTAAATTTGTATTTTTTGTGTTTTAGGTGTAGGGAAAACCTCGCTGACGTATTTGATCGCACACAATAAACCACTATTGTCACCGGGATGGACTGTGGGATGTTCTGTCGAGGTGAAGTTACACAGGTACAAGGAAGGCACACAAGCGCAAAACACATTTTTTGTGGAGCTGTGGGACGTCGGAGGCTCAAACGGACACAGAAATACTAGAAATGTATTTTATCAGCCTACTCATGGTGCGTTTACGAATATCAATATTGGTCTTTGTTCAATATTAAGTTGTTTGTCTTGCTTGGTGTGATCTTGGTAAAACCATTGATGAAACCTTCACTCCTAACGTAAAAGATTGAATCATTCACTCTCATACTTGCGTTTTTGTTAGGTACATAAGTTTCTTCGGTCTTTAGGTTTAAAACAACCCGTTTCGTGATACCGGTGATTCTAGACCACCGGTGTAGATATGGCTGCCTATTGATCCACAGCCAGAAACAACGTCAAAAAATCAGCCTGTAAACGTTTCCAGTGGTGGGACACAGCCACACAGGCCTCCACCTCTGTGTGAGAGTGACCCGACACGCGAGTTCAGTGCGGGTTGGGAGATGCGAGTGTGAGAGTGACCCGAAACGCGAGTTCAGTGCGGGTTGGGAGATGCTAGTGTGAGAGTGACCCGACACGCGAGTTCAGTGCGGGTTGGGAGATGCGAGTGTGAGAGTGACCCGATCCGCGAGTTGAATGCGGGTTGGGAGATGCTAGTGTGAGAGTGACCCAACACGCGAGTTCAGTGCGGGTTGTGAGATGCTAGTTTTAGTTTTTTGGTTCTAGGACATACTTGTTTCCTCAAGGTTGTTTCACCGTTTTGAGAGCAGTGCTCATGAAATAAAACATGCGGAAAGTAAATTACCTGTCTGGGTTCGCACCCACGACCTACAAATTGGGGCCGTTACCGTGCGTGCCGTTAGCGTTGAAAACGACAAACATTCATATTAAACTGTAAATGTGTTTGTGCCATAGGCGCATTTCATTGAACGGTTAAAATCAATAATGTCTAAATATAGCCTTTGTGTTCCAAGTCACGTGTCGAGCGCTCGAGTTGTTTTCGAGACTCGTGTACATTAAATCTATTGATATGGAACAATATTATTATAAGCAACTGAGCGTTTTGTTCCTAATTGCCTTTAGGTAGGTATTGCTATGTACCTTATTGACTGACTGACAGGATTACGATCATGAAACATACATTTAGAGATTAAAACATCATCTTTAAGTAAATCATTTTTCATATATTTTCAGGTATTATTTTGGTGCACGATTTAACGAATAGAAAAAGTCAAATCAATTTACAAAAATGGCTGTCGGAGATTTTGAATCAAGACAGTTCAAACCCTATTCCTCATGTAGATGTGGATCCGGAACAATTTCTAGGTTCTACTCAAGTAAGTCGTAAGGATTTTTATTTTGCTATGATTCTTGATACTTAAGTACACACTAAGTTACCAGTCCTTGGCCTTGTCAGTTTTTTTTTTACCGTTTATCAAGTAGGTACCTTAATGCTTTACTTAACTGTAATATTTCAGATTCCTATATTAGTCATTGGAACTAAGTTCGATATGGCAGAAGAGAAACAAAGAAAGAACCAGTATAGAAGATTAGCCAGTAGTATAGCAGAGCAATGTGGTGCTGATGAAATATTCGTAAACTGTCATCAAGCAAGGTGGGTAGTCCAATATTAATATTAACCATTTAAAGTTGAGATTTATATCGATATATTCACACTTAAGCGCTACACGAACAGGGAACGGGTCGGAAGTAATTTCATGTATTTGTAAGGACGACATCACACAGAGGGCGTGCGCGGGACAGGTGCGTGTAGGGCGACGCGCGGTAGCCGCGCCCACAGACAGCGCGCGGGCGAGCGGGTCGGGAGCAATGGGGGCTATCGCGTATGATTTCGCCGCTAGAGGCGCTAGTGTAGCGCGGGGGCACCGAACTGTCAGATGTTATAGAAAGTTCACGCTTTGCGTGATTTTTAACACGTTTTTTACAAATATTCACGATTGTGGTCTAGATTGGGCCATTCCTGATTAATTAAGACTTGAAGATTTTAAGTAGCAACTTAGAATCTTAATTTTCAGTACTTGGAGATAAAATGATTTTTAAATGTTTCATGCTTGCTAATTAGGAGAATATTGTGAACCTGAAGTTTACACTATATTTTTATACGTAATAAAATAAACTTTTCATTAAGTTATTGGTACTATAAAGTATAAAATATATTTTTTGACAGGACCTTAATCGACAGTGGTGCCATCTGGTGAGCTCAAAAACGATAGCCCTCATTATAGTGAAGCGTCGTTGTTTTTTATTTTTATATGGTCGTTGCATTGCGTCGTAATGGGGGCTATCGCGTATGAATTCGCCGCTAGAGGCGCTAGTGTAGCGCGAGGTCACCGAAATGTCAGATAAAGAGTGTTTGCGTGTTGCGTTTTTTTTTTATCAAATATTTTTATTAATATTCACGATTGTGGCCTAGATTGAGCCATTCCTGATTAATTATGACTTGAAGATTTTAAGCAGCAAATAAGGATCTTTTACGAGGTATCGAGTACTAACACTTGGAGGTAAAATGATTTTTAAATGTTTTATGCTTGCTAATTTTAGGGAGAATATTGTAAATATCTGAAGTTTATACTATGTTATACGTAATAAAATAAACTTTTTATGACGTAATTGGTACTTTAAACTATAAAATAGAACTAAAATAGGACCTCGACAGTGGCGCCATCTGGTGAGCTGAAAAACGATAGCCCTCCGCCCGATAAGCATGTGAATGCCTATCGGGGAATACGTAAATGAGGCATATAGACGCGGGCACGTGTCTATTTTGATTTTGTAAATATTTACAAAAAAATATCAGTTTCATATCTGATATTTTTTGATCATAACGAAAAATTATGTAGTGTGCTCTTAGATATACTTGTTTGCTTAGTTACAACTAAACTAAACTATAAAAATGTAGTTTAGTAGTTGCAAACCCGCTGCCGACAAGCGACCGCGTTTGTGTGAAGTCAAGGCAATGAACAGCGCGTCTCACGCGACGTACACGACCCGCGTCCAACCCGCACCCGCTGTCTGTGTGATACAAGTCATTATTAGTGGTCCGCCGGTAGCGGGAGCAGGGCCCAAGCTACCGGTGGTTAGGGCTCCAGAGACAGGAACCTCCTCACAATGCGAGCCGTATCGAGGAGCACTGCCTTCTGAATCAGGCCCTTGATCCAACCGCCTAAGGAGAGCCTCGAGAGATGTTCGTCGAGGCTTTTGGCTATAAGGCCATTGGCCGTCACAACAATCGGCACAATGATAGCCGAGTTCACATTCCACATGTCGACAAACTCGTGTGCCAAGTCGATATATTTCATTTGTTTCTCTTTCTCAGCTTTCAAGAGGTTCTCGTCATTTGGGATGGTAACATCGATTATTACGCGGCGCGCTGATCGGTCTATCACCACTATGTTAGGCTTATTGGCGACAATAGCAGATGATGATAATTGATGATGATGTTGTTGTTGTTGATGGTGTTGTTTGTTGATTGTTTTTGATTGATTGATTGATGATGTCAGTGATGATAATTTAGTATATTGCGTTGTGTTTTTCATAGTTCTGTTAACCTAAAGGTAAGGTTCAAAAGTAGTAGGTCATATTGTCTAATTATACGATTATGCTTATTTATGTTCCAGATCGTTAGCTGCAGGCACAAGCAATTCTGTTAAGTTGACGAGATTCTTTGATAAAGTGCGTATTTTACTAACTTTATATTTTCACTCGCCCAACTTCGTCTGCGTCACATAAAAGAGTTAATGAGAGTGGGTTGTAGGCACCCATGATACAATTCACTCCCCCTCATCGCCCGCCTCGCACATCTTTCCGCATAACAAAAATGCGCGCGCGGTTCTTGACCACAATTCGAAGAGTTATTTTAAAACGATGATAACTCTGATATTCGTTGAAATGAAATGGCAATTTTGTTCATAATTAAATATATGTGACGAATAACGTATTTATTTGGATAAGGATTAATACCATGTTTATAAAAACACCTTCGCGAATAACGCATTATTTTAGAACAAGATTACCATAAAAAGGTTATAGTGAATCAACCCTACAAGATAGATATATGCTAATCGCGGACTTTTTTTCGAACTTTTTAAGAGGAACAGTTCCATCGTAACTTTAACCGTTTACGCAGCGCACGCAACGGAAGCTCTCAAAAGGAATACATTTTCCCCGTTCTTGCAACATTTCTCATTGATGCTCCGCTCCTATTGAACTTTGCGTGGTGCTATATAGCCTTCCTCGATAAATAGGCTCTAAAACACTAAAAATTTATCAATTCCAACCAGTAGTTCGAGAGTATCGCGTTCAACCAAACAAACTCTTTAGCTTTATAATATTAGTATAGATCAAGGCAGCTCCACTCTAGACCCGCGGGCCTGGCCCGCCAACGCATTGAGCAGCCTTGGTATAGATATTCTAGTATAGATATAGTACATTTTGATATAAGTGGGGAATCTTTGTTATTGCATTCGAGCGCGGAACTAACACCCGAGCTGCAGGCGAGGGTGTTATGGAGCCGAGAACTGCAGTAACAAATCCCCACACGTATCAAACGACGTTTTTCAATACACTTTCGAAGAAATAAAATATTAGAATCGAAAGCATTTTTGTCAGAAAGTATTATGAAACTATGATTTAATTTGCTTTTTTTTCGCGCTTTGCTTTCGCCAAGTTGAAGAAGAAGCAAGGGTATGATGCCGCAAAACAGCCTAATATGAAAAATATAAAATTCAAATATTTTTGAATTTAGAACACAAATAAATGTTAATTTGTTATAAAAGTAAATATTTGTTTTAAATAATCATGTTTAACTTTGATATTCTATTTATATACACAATTTAAATACTCAAAAAATATTTACGCCGTCAAGACGCATAAATCCTTGCCGAGATTAAAAAAAAAATATCACCGCCGACTATATTCATTGAACCCATTTGGACTTAGTATAAGTTTAGTTATCTGTGGAAATTTTTATTTCCGCACGTGTGCGGAAAAATATTAAAAATCCACGCGTGTGAAATATATAGCATGTTGAACCTAATCATAGTGCGATAAGAACCGGTTTTCGAGAAAGTGTATTGAAAAATATTAATTTCCATCATCAGCGTATTCCTCCGCTGGGTAAGCCTCCTCAAGCGTTGTCACGTCCAACTGAAATATGCTTACTTGAAACCTAATCCTACAAATTTATTACATAGGAAAAACCGTGCCCGCCATGTTTCTCGTTTATCTTTTCAATACGGAGCACTCCATTGATAAAGATAACAACAAACCTAAATATGCAAAATCCACTTCCTATTACTTTTTAATGTCTCTCCGCTCCGAAAACTGCTACGCTTAAGTGGGTTGGACACGTCTGCCGCATGTTAGACCAAGTTCTAGCGAACAACATTGTGCTAGGCCCAGACGGAGATTGCAAGATGAGCTGGACTCCTTGGACAAATATTGGTCTTGGAGGTAGAAGGAGGCCACCTTTGCCCCGCAGTGAGAAAATACATTACGGGCTAATTAATAATAATATAATTACGTTTTAGGTGATTGAACGGCGGTACTATTCAAGAGTGAGTCCCTTCACGGACAAGCGGCGCCTTCCACCGTACATAATGGCCACATCTACGCCGCTTTCAAGCAACAAACCTGCCCAGTACTTGAGTCCTCGTTTCTACCATATGGACTGATCACGGTATGATCCTTGTTCTCTTGTATCATTCCATTCTACTACTACTATAAAGTTGTTATGAATTTCAAAAGCTAGAGTTTTTTTTTAACAGTTAATATTCAAAACCTCTAGTGTAAATTTAACGCACCATGTGTGCGTTTTCTTCATTTTTGATTTTACCTTAAACTTGCGTAAGCAACTAAAATAGCCCAATAATAGGGTATATGCAAGGAATACAAAACTTTTTTTATTTCTTTAAAATGCCTTGTATTGGACCATAAAAACATTGTGGTACACTTGTTTAATTCTCTAATACAGCACTTATTTTACAATTTAATATTTTATTTAGCGTGTTTTTGGTGAAACGGAACGCAAACACAAAACGCATCGATTCCGGTAGTGACGTCAAAATCCATGTGTCAAAGAAACACTTTTAATTGAAAAGTACTTAAAGTTTCACTAAGATTTTACTATAATATTGTTATTGCAATTTTTGCTTAACTAGAGCACTTACATTTTAGTAAAACTAATCTACTAAGGGCAAAAAAGTAGATTTAAACGAGGCAGATAGAGGTAAGTGACATCAAAGTCCTGACATGAATGGCTGCGATAGTCATGGACGTTTGAACTGTCGTAGAAAATTGCAGGAGTTTAATATTTTTTTTGTGCGACAAGTAGTAGTTGAAATTAACTTTTAATTATTTTCTTGGGTTGATAGTACTGCATATTAATGTTTTAAGTGAAAAAAAAAATAACATGCATATTTCCTATTGTGTCATTGATAAGGCGATTATAATTAACGGGAATTTTAAAGTTCTTGTTCATATTATAGGCCAGCTGGATAAATATAACCATAATGAATTTATTGAGTCTCAAAAAACTCATGGACATTCATGTTGAAATTCGTTAATTGCAAATATTAGATTAAGTAACATTTGAATTCTACCAAAGAAACATAATATTACAGTATTTTATTGTTCCTTTATTCGCATATGTACAAAGTCGGGTATTTTTTCTAGGAATGTGCATTTTGACTTATAAGTAGGTCGATGTTCGATTACAAAGCCCAAACGCGAACGTAGTCGACTTGTAGGGAGGCATCCTGTCCATCGTTGGAGTTCAGGTTCCAGGTAGGTGACCACTGCCATCTTGCATTCCAGAAGTCACGTGGGGCCTAGAATAAAAAAAAGCCTAGATATAGGTACCATTACATGGAACTGTTGTTGCCCATCCACGTGTTTGGTTAGGATAAAGTACCAAAATAGGACGAACTAGAAACGGCATCTGCAAGGTACAATATGCGACTCTCGGCTTTGATGATCTGTAGTGCAGCATGTGGTTCTTCTGGCGCATGAATTACATTATTAGGCAAGTTATCAAATGGGGAAGACCGTTAAATCTCATTGTAGATGGCGCGACCATAGCTAGGTCCCAATCTGACCAATGAATTCAAGTTATTTTGGAATATAAAATGATATTACCAGATTTTCAACGTATGACGATGCTTAGAACTAGCTATGCTAGCGCCATTAGTTTCACAGTTGCCATCCCCATTGTGAAATTATATTGAAAAAACAAGATGCCAGCGTTAGTTCGGACTATGGCCACGCACCAAAACCATGCAGCACTATACTCCCTGTATTTTTTGTCAGCTTACTTATCAGTGTTGTCACATCTTGTTAAACTTTGGAAGACACTGCTTACCGTTGGTGACCCGTTCCACCAGGGCTTAGGTGTAGGGTTGTTGACACCGTCGGGGAAGAATCCGTTGGTACCACCGATCGCCAGATTGATGATGAGGTAGAACTGAAATGAATTGAATAATTAACAATATCGAACAGGTACAGAGAATAGAGATGCCTTGGTTTGTGGAAGGTCTAGTGCTAAACACAAAATAAAAATATAAAGAATGAATTTATGAAATAAAACACCACGTCGGTGTTTTATTTCTGTTGGCTTAGTCAGTTAGCACTTTGATTTCTCTTCAAAGTGGCTGCGCACCATAAAACTGGGATTTGCGGGTAGGTACAGCCTTACAAGATGCTTGATACGAACAAAAAATGCCCAGAGATATGGTGCCCGAAAGTGACGCGAGATAGAGTTGAAAAAAAAATGGCGATGAGGTGACTACGCCAGCTCCTATGAAAAAGATCAAATCTCTATTTAAGCTTGAAAAATATAAGAATTATGTAGTTGGTATTTACCTTCTCGTCGAAGGGTGCCATCCTGCTTCCGTATCTCCATGGGTTCTCGATATTAGGGTTGCTGTTGAAGCCGCCGTATTCCCAGAAACCGCCGGCGCCGGGTGTTACGCGTCCCAGCTCCGTGTCGTCAATACTGAACCTCAAGAAATCTGGACAGAATAACTCAAATTATTAGATATTCTTGTCGGCTGGCAATTATTGTATATTAAACTGGCAACTCGCCTGTTTCGCATCTACATAGTTTTAACGACTTAACAAGACATCGAGAATGCTGCTTTTAATATTAATCTATACTAATATTCTATAGCGGTAAAAGTAAGTTTTTATGTAGGGGGCAATCTCTGGATCTATTGAACCGATTTTGAAAATTCTTTCACTCAAATCAATCAAAATATTTTTATTTCACATAGGCCTAGATGGACACTTATAAAACGTCGACAAAAAGGTGCACGGTTCGGGTTGGTCGTTTCCTATGGAGAAGAACCGGCAAGAAACTCCATGGTTACTCTTTTCAAATCATTTGGTGTTACAATATTCTCATGTTACAGCATGAGTACTTAAGTATGGGGGGACAGCATAGGCCCGACAATAGGTCGTTGCTTACTACACAAAATATGTAAAAAAAGATAAAAAGTTAACAAAAGTTACCAAGCATCTGGGAATCTACAGAGCCTATAATGTTCACACAAGTGCACACTGATAGGAAGCTACATCATCCCCGAGTGCTATAGGCTATATTTATAACGTGCCCGTGGTACAATTACCGGCCAAAACGCGAGCGAAGCCGCGGGCAACAGCTAGTGTGTTATACATATATCACTTTCAGAAAACCTTATCTACAAGTTGTTATAAAATACATCAAAATCTGTTGGGTAGTTAAGAAGAACATTGCGGTCACATAAATAGACACTAAAAGTTGCTATATATTAGGTATAATATAGCCCTAAATAATAAGAGAGGTAGATACTGGCAAAATGCGGGTTTCCTACAGATAGGTACATCACCGCCTAAACCTTTTCTGGTATTGCAGGCGAGATGCTGTGTACGTAGTTATACGAGTATAGTACTCTATACTCGTATACCTACTGGTATATCAGTATCAGATACGTACTTGGGGTCCATTCAAGTTGGTAACGGTGGAAGTTACTGTTGTAACCAGCAGTGTTTCTCCTGATCCAGTGAGCGCGTTCCCAACCGTTCATTGCAGGGTAGGGCCCGTAGTGCAAAGTGGAGCCGGCTTCCTGCGAGGATAGAAAAAATATGTTTTGCGACTAGTGAAGAGTCTTTGCACCAATTTATTATACATTTAGCAAAAAAAGTTGTTTTTTTCTTTCTATTGTAGGTAATTATTGAAATTTCATATTTTTAACGAACCTAGTAATATTTTGAACCCACATTATTATCACAACGTGGCAATGCGTGATTGTATATATTGAGTCCATCAGAAGACAGGCTAAAGAAAAACAATAGTCTGTTAAAATTCTTATAAACTATCTTTGGACTAGGCGAATCTAAAAGCAGAAAGGGTCGATGCATATCTTACCTGTGTACCGATATGAACACCATTGAGTGTCATGGCACGGTTACCTCGAGATTCCACTAAGTCGATCTCTCCGGATGCGGGCCAGGTGCCGTATGTGTTGTACGCTGGCATTAACCAGATAGCTACCATAAAAAAACAAGATTATTATTAGGACTCCGAAATCTCTGACGTGAATTAGAACCACAAGCATCATAATTTCATCAACTGCTGGTTATAGTCCTCCCTTTTCTTTTGCCATGCCTCCCGGTTCCGGGCGTCCCTCATCCAGATGTTAACCGAGACTCTGACGACATCGTCAATCCAAGGTCGTTTTGGACGGCCGCAGTTTCTTTGGGCTAACCTTGATTAACATGCAAATTTCGAATATCATAAAAGAATATCAGCGAGTCTTTCAGTACCTAATCCCTTCGTCTAATTCAGTCTTACCACCGCTCGACATAAGCGTCTCCCAACAACGACTGGTTTGCCTCTTTCAGCTTGCGAATTTCTCTTCCAGCCTTCACCAGGTCATCGATTCATCTCGCCTCCGGCTTACCCTCATAGCACCTGATCTTCCTACTTGCTATAACTTTGAGGAATAATATTGTAGTCTAAGCCGGCTTACCTGGCCACAGCCAATCTCCAGCAGGCATTTTGGCGCGAACCTCAACTCGTCCATAACGGAAGCTGAAGGAATTGACGGTACGGACACGAGCGCTTTTGATGGGGTTCAAAATGTTTGTAGGGGTACCCGCACGCTCACAACCCCACCATTGCGGGTTTGTACATCTGTTGACAAAATATAAATTTAGTCTTTGAAAGTTAATCATGAAGTACTCGGGTTCTCTTCAAAGTTGTCTATTATAAAAACTTTCAAAAGTGCTGAAGGCTTATAGATCATCTGTACTTACTTGGAAAGTTTTGTTCTGTTTTAAATTGATTTGACTTTATTATTGCTACTGTTTAGCATAGGATCTAGAGCAGATCTGTCTAGGCTTATAAAGGGAAGCAAAAGACAGAGACGCTTTTGTAAAAGCAGCACATCAAAGTTCTCAACCACCCAAAAAAGTCATTGAATGCAATTACTGTGGCCGAAATCAGCTAGACTAAATGGACATCATCATCATCAGCCGTTTATGTTGTTGGGATCGCCGGATCAGCTTGGAACATACTGATACTGATGCTGTTATTCTGTGCCATTCCTCTGCTGGGCCAAGGCCTCTCCCCATGACTCCAAGATACAGTTAGTTAAAATAATTATAGGTACTGACGTCCCAGCGTTATTTGGTGTTTAGCTTCATGACGAAAACAACTCAATGTTATCAATACCCCTCCTATAAGTAGATCGTCAGCTAAGTATTTACGTGTTCTGCATAATCACACAAGGGTCATTAATAAATCATAATAATTGGAAGCCAATCAACATGATTATCTTCGTATCTTATCAAAATCATCTACCTAATTACCTAAACACGTACGTTTTTATCAGACTTTTTTCAGATTTTTATTGTTGCTGAGCTAATGTCCAGGACGATATTATTGTTTTGCGGTTTGCTTATTCTGAATAAGCGAGGTGAGGTTTGTTTTCCTGTCTGGGTCGGATTTGAGACTTCCCCGTACTGCAATAATTTCCCCTTATTAGTACCTACTTGGAATTTTTTCGGGAAATGTTTGGGGTTTTCTAACAAATCAAAAAGGTCGTCCTTTAAGTTGTTCTCAGCAACTAGATTCTTTTGCAGTTTTTGCTGCTTATCCTCTTTGCATATCCAATTTTCAAGGCTCGCGCCATGTCATAAGAAAGAAAAGATGGGGCTTTGTTTTCGTCAGCGACCTCAATTGACCTAGGTACCTACCTACTTCACCAGTAGATACCAATGTTCAGCAGTTTGGTATCTACTTTAATCATCACCTGAAATAGTACATTGTGATACAAGGGTGGAAAGTAGGTTATTACAAACGAGGTACAATAACCTTCACATCCGTGTATCAAACGACGTTTTTCAATACGGTTGTGGGAAATAGTAAAAAACAAATCAAAACTTAACTGCAAAAGTAATGATCGAGCTCGTAAGGAAAAGCCCCGACCGCGTAACAGAATGATGCCTATGCAAAAAATTCAATTTTCGAATCATAATTATAGCCTCTGAAAGTACGCCATGTTTAACAACTGTATTGAAAATGAATTATCAAAATTTCTCACCTGTCAGCGGGTGCGCCTCCCTCAATGTTCAGGGTTCCAGAAGAAAGAAAGCTTTCTCCAAACTGGTCTGAAGTGAAACTGGGGCGGATGAACAGCCTTCCACTGTGTGTGAAAGAGTTCGAACGATTGTTGTTGTAATATTGGAACTCCCAGTTCTAGAACAAAACATTATGACTTAGATAGTTGAGAATGCTGCATCATATACTATAATGAGCTGATTTATATCATAAATAATTATTATTGGTACAATGTATATAGGTACTAATTAAGTACGTAGTGTACCTGACCAAATTTTTAAATTGGGAGTGGTTTAAATTTAAAAATATAACATTGGCTTGGGCAACCCTTTTTTCCATAAAACATAAAACCTACCTAATAATTAAATTGTACAATATTCGCCTTAGAAAATTATAGAAAACTCTTGTACTCACACCGCCACCAGCTAAGGTGTTCTCGTGCTGCCATTTCTCGAGGTCGAAGGTATCGAAGTCGTCGGCGAAGATGAGTGCGCCGGAGCAGACAGTCGCAGGAGCATGGGTTCCGCTTACTGTCGTAACACTAGGGGTACAAGCCGCGCCCAAAGACGCGACCGCTAACACGCCCGCTAACACCGACCACATTTCTGTAAGTAATACGAGTTTCAAATAAGTCACCTATGGCTTATAAAGCTACTAATGTAGGATTTTCCCAACGGAAATATTCATAGTCACCGTGCTGAGCATACGACTTCGTTCAATTCGTAGCCTTTTCGTAGCAACTTGCTACGGAAGGGCTACGAAGTGCCGGTCGTTACCTTCAGTTCCATTTATGAAGGTGAACTAAAATTTCTGTGGGCCTAAAATGGAAGCTTTATCAGAATCATAATATGAATCACGTTAAACATTTAAAATTCTTAAAATGGTCTTTATGTTTATGACCACAAAGTCCATTTTAAGAGTTTTAAATTTTTAACGTGATTCGTATTATGATTCTGATAAAGCGGCTATTTTAGACCCCCTGGTCTGTCTCAAGCGTAGGTAAGCAGGGAGAGCACATACCTGACTGTTTATTTGACATTTAGTTATTTTTGGGCAATTTAGGTACCTACAATACACCGACTAGTAGGTATAGGTATTGTCTTGTAATTTTATTATTTGGTGAGGAACTTTCCAGATTCAAGTCAATTTTGGTCGTAACGAATAATTAATTAATTTACTCTAAATGATTTATTGAATCGATCTAATAATAGCTTTTCGTTTTCGTACACAATTCGATTTGTGGGAACAGCTCATGATTTCTACTTCGAAAGATGCACTAATAATCTTGTATGCCAAAAAACATAAATATAATTCTCACGAAGGTTCAGCATTCTTATTTAATAAAAAAATAAACACTTACCAGAATAAAGAAACTACCGAAACTGAGCTGATATCTGAATTATCTTGAATTTATATGTTCTCAGCACATCGATAAAACGACACTTGAATCAAGATTAAGAAATAAAGGAGACAAGGTACCTTGCAGTGATTTTGTATCTAAGGCAAAATTCTTTAGTTTAATTACCAACACGCTTTACTCGCAAATATAGGACATACCTATATTGGTGACAGTCAGTCGACTGAGTGCCGGGTTTGTGAGGGGGGGGTTTGGAATCCAGGGAAAATTCAACAGAATGACGTCATACTATTACAGTTTTATTTTTTTATTTTCAATGAATAAATAAAGTTAACCATTATCTATAAAATTAAATGATGCCAAGGCGTCTTTTTACAAGAAGCGACATGTAAGTCTAGCGCTGAACGATACGCGGAGGGGATTGCTGCGCATGGGTACTGTCGCGCACGCAATACAATTATAACTTTAATTATTAGCTAAATAACGGCCATCCGACTGGAGAGCCAATCGGCGCTACGCACGCCCGCCCTTCATCCCGCTAGCCCCCTCAGGTACCTTACTTTTTACTTCTGCGCAATAACGGTCAGCTCTAGACTTACGTCATACGTGCCGCTACTTGTACTGATTGTTATGATAGGACCAGATAGGGCGTTTTGAGTTACCTATGAGCTTTGTACAAGGTGGCGACGATAATACGACAGTCAATGAAAACACTGGTAATACTAGTTCAAAGGAATATTTTGAAAGTACCGAATAAATCATAACAACGAAGAAAAAAAAAAACAAACTAAATAGTATAAAATTGTTAACGAAAATCATTTATAAATATTGGTTCTATCATCTTGGATAGTGGACTCGTCAGAGAAAGTTATTAATTTAAGTATTTCTTCCGTAAATGCGAGTTCAGAAACAAAACATGGAACGCAAATATCGAATGCTGTAGAATAAATGACCCAATTTTGATAAAAGCACGTGGATACTATAAAACAGTTTTCTGTATGATATCATACGAATAAACTCTTGCGTTAAATGAGACGTCTGACTCGAAAGACTTGAATTTTCAGAAAAAGAACATAAGCGGTGAACGTAGTAAATCTATAATAAGAATAGTTACAGTCAATTATTCCTCGACTAGCTATTAATTCGAATTTACTTGATATTCTAAGTAAAGTGAATATAGGGTAAACACCAACTTGACACTGTCACTGGGATCGCAATGTTTTAGTAATATGCAGTTATAGAAGTGGAAAATACATGTTGGTTATAGAAACTCAACCAACTGGAAACGAGACAATAAGCACATTGTCACGTTTCACGTGACGTGATGCTTTTCAAAACATTTATAGACTAAATAGTCACTCATTAAGGAAAACGCGAGACTAATTTACATAACATAACATCATGCCAGTTATCCCCGAAAGGCTAGGCAGAGGCGTACTAGCTACTTAGCTAGTACTCCCACATTTCGCCAGCTATGTTTAAGTCCCATGTAATAGAGGGCAAGCCTTTTGTCATCAATCGGGTACATAGGTATCTCGTCTTCGTGGCTGCTACTAAGAATTTCCTGATGGAAAAAAACCCAATTACTCTTTGCCCAACCTGGGAATTGGAAACTCATGTTCAGCATTCGCTACAAGTGCTACAAACAAAACTATATAACTTACATATTGTTTGTTTTTTTTTATACTACTTGTCTGCTTCTATTAACTTTCTTAACATATTAGTATACATTCAAGTGCTTCAAACAAAACTAACTAACTTACATATTGTTTCTTTTTTTATATATAACTTCCTTTATTCACTTTTTGAAATTATTTAATTTACATTTTTCAATATTTCTTAAAAAAAAAAAAAAACATAAATAAAAAACATTTTAAAATATAAAAACTAGTGGTCCGCCGGTGTCGGGCAGGGTCCAAGCTACCGGTGGTTAGGGCTCCAGAGACAGGAACCTACTCACAAGGCCGTAAAACAATAAAATTGAACACACAAAATTACAATAAATCATCATCATCATCATCATCTTATCATTCATGTCTTTACCTAATACTATAAAAATCCATAGGTACCTATAACTTTTCTTTCTTCTTTACATAATTAGGGTTAAAATACCGATTCAAGAAAAAACAACTTTTGAGAAAAACGGTTTTGTTACCAAAAGTTTTAAATAGAATAAAATTATATTGAACGGGACTTATTATGGAAGATGAAGCGGCGGAATATCGTCTCAGGATGACCTCAACACGATTTCATCAAATCCATTCGGTGAGAAGCGTACTTTCGACTTACCCATGATGTTTACAAAACTCGCAAATTAGCTATTGGCTTTAACTATTACCTGTGGCTATACCATGGTGAGTGCAGGCAGGCCAAGGAAGCACTTCCTACTATCGACGCTTCACAAAACCGCAGGCGCTCCGGCTGAACAGCTACATCTGCGCACAGTACAGCCGCCATTACTGGACACGGCTCCTTTATTAAACACCTTTTTGTCACAGAAGTCACAGACAGCCTGCATGGAGAAAGACAAGACAGCAGCCCACGTGCTTCTACACTGCCTTGAGATTGCCTCAAACAGGGCAGTACTGCGGTAACCCGGGTATTCTCAGCGAGATCGTCAGTAACACCAAGGCGTTGTCGACTGTTCTCGGGGAACTGGGGCGGATTGAATGACAATTACCTAACCGTACGCAAAATACGCGCTTTGGACGTGGAGTTGTGGTACACCAGCCCGTTATACAATAAAACAGCTAATTGGCTCTGGTGCAGCCTTTGAAACAGATAGGTGGCAGAAGTAATAAGGAATAACTTGTTTTTGCGGATAAAAAAATGTATATTTTCATTTCCGTTATTTCTTAAAGCGAAACGTAACCAAAGAGGTTCGATCAAGCTGAAAGCCCCTATTTAATAATTAAAAATAAGTTTTTCGGCAGTGGTTGGTTTATGTCAACATGACTTTTTTTTCCGTACCTAAACATAACAAAATCTTTCAGTAGATTGTAAATCAAAATGGCCTTTTAGATTATTTATTTAGGTACAGTATAAACAAAATTTAATAACAAATTTTCATGTAAAAGTATAAAAATGGAAAAGATTTCTAGTCAGAAATGCAATAACGGGATACATTGAATATGCCATGGACTTATGGTTAGTACGTAGATACGATAGATACTTACGTCTCATGTAACACTAGTGATCTTACCTACTAGGTATTCTTTCATTGTATCATTAATTAAATACATCGCTTGATACTTTTTCAGATGGCAGTACCAATGATATTTCTTCCAAAGCGTATATGTCCAGTTGTAACACGATTTTTTGAAATTAATAAATACAACAATGTTTCTGCTCTTAGCAAAACTTGCTCCGTACTACCACAGAAAAGCAGCGCATTCTTTCCGTTAACAACCAACTTTAATCATAACTCCTTCGTTGATTATCGGCATTTTGATACCCGAAACAATGATAGGGGGGATGTAGTATTAATAAAAAGTACAAGAAGTTCTCTAAGTATCCTCAGGAGTTTGCAAAAATCATTTTCATGGGGGAGGAAAAGCGACAAGCCGAAGAAGAGGCGCGTTCCCAAATTAATTTTGTTACAAAACCCGTTAACATGGTTAATGATTAAAATTGACTTTAGCGTCCTACGGAATATTTGGGATCCATGTTTTGTAGAAAAGGAGTTCAAGTATGGGACCAAACAGGTAGTATAATTTTTACAAAACTAGATATGTAGGTACCTATAATTTTTCCAATTTTCTTGTAGCTGTTTGTAAGTAGTTCAGATAAGTTTGTCAGCGCCCAGCTCAGCGATCATTATTGACATTCGTCATTTCTGTGGATAGGTACAACACGGTAGGTACCAGTAGCGAAGGTACCATACAATTTGATTCTTACCGGATTCCGATTGAAAAATGGCACAGTCAGTATTCTATAGACAAATAATAAAATCACATTAAAGATCCGTATTCCAGCTTACCTCTTACAAGAATTAACCCTCCGCTACTAAAGATATCCAAGCAAAAAAAAACACTGATTAAAGTGATTTTATTTTGACCTATCGGATGTGTATATTCTATAGTGCCGCCGGCAATTATTATTTTAGGTCAAAATAAAATCACTTTAATCAGTGTTTTTTTTGCTTCGTTATCTTTGGTTAGACGTACTAAACGCTGTGTTAAAATTTGTCCACCTTTTTTTTATGAGATGGCATCTCGCAGTTCAGCCTCTGAGGCTGGCTACTGCTTAACCGTGTGGATGCCTAGCTTAAAATTTAAGGCCTCCAGCCAGGGGCAAAATGAACTTATAAGCTAAGCGACCCCCTGTGGTGTACGAGCCTCGGCTTAGGGCGTCGCTGGGGAGGGCAGCAAGGGGACAGGCTGGATCTGATTTAGGGGCTGTTTTAATGCTACTGGCTCAGCATCGCGGGCTGGCTCATGCAAGGGTCGGGGGGGGGGGGGGGGGGGGGTTTGAAACGGGACGTCGCGACGAACCACAGCTGCGGGGTCGGAATGACGGCGGTCTGTGTTTGTATTTTTTAAGTGTGCTGGTTTCCCTACTGCTTTTCTGGAGGAGGGTGAATTTGTGACCTATTTTAATGGGACCTTATATAGTGCCTTAATAGAAAAGGGGGGAGCCCGGACGCGGACGCGGTCCCAGGGGGGGGGGTCACAGGGGTCATGATCCTCCCCCATCAATCTTCATACAATTGCTATTTTTATGCTTATGCATATTATGTTTAATGGGACCTTATAATAATTTGAGATCAAATTTACCTACTCGAGGCAAGGTGTAAAAATTTTGTCTATTAGTCGCCGTAGTAACTTCTATACTGAAGGGTCGAAACAAGTCACTTGCTTCACTCGCTATTGGAGCCATATTTCGTTTTGTTCTTAAAATTGTCTCGCTAAGTCGATGAAGTAACATCTATTCCTGAATAATCTAATAGTCTTTACATTTTCATAAAAGCACGTATTATCGGATTTTTTTTATCAGTCGGCTTGACACGTTGACCGGTACACATCTCCGCTACTTTTGACCCTTGAACTTGGACGACAATGGATACTACACCTACAGAAGCAGCACAAATCGTCGCCCTATTGCAAGAAGGACTCAGCCAGCGGGCTGTCGCAAGTCAGCTCCACATAAGCCAGTCCTGTGTTTCGAAAGTTTATAAACGCTTTCGGCAGAATGGTGGCTTCATCCCGAGACCAAGATCTGGACGGCGCCGGTGCACTTCGGAGAGGGATGACCGTTTTATCGTGTCAACCTCTCTTCGAAATCGACATTTGACTCGTGTCAACGTCCAACAGGAGCTCCGAAATGTTCGTAGGGTAGCTGCCAGTGAGCGGACAGTTCGTCGAAGACTTAAGCAGGCTAATTTGACTCCAAAAAGGCCTGCTACACCCCGAAACTGACGGCAGGTTACCGTCAAGCATGCTTCCAATTTGCTCGCTCCCATCTTGATTGGGAGGTTGAGCATTGGAGGCGAGTCCTGTTCTCCGACGAGTGCAGAATGTGTTTGCACGGCAGTGACCGAAGGGGTCGGGTCTACAGGCGGCCTGGGGAGCGATTTGCACAGTGCTGTTTCGCTGAGACAGTGGCTTATGGGGGCGGTTCTTGTATGATGTGGGCCGGCATTTCCTTCGACGGTAAAACGGAGCTTGTTTTCGTGCCTGGCGGGGGACGAGGAGGCGGTCTAAGTTCAGACCGCTACATTTCCGATATTCTGCTGAAACATGTCGTTCCTTATGCGGGATTTATCGGGGATGACTTCCTCCTTATGCACGATAACGCTCGTCGTCACACTTCCCGTGTCACAACTGAATACCTCGAAGAAGTCGGTATCGCCACATTCGACTGGCCAGCGCTCAGCCCAGACTTGAATCCCATTGAGCACGTGTGGGATGAACTGAAGAGGAGGGTTCGTTCCAAAAATCCTGCTCCTTCAAGTGTGAATGAGCTGAAATCGGCTTAGATAGAGGAGTGGGAGGGTATTCCGCAAGAATCGATTCAGAAGCTGATTAGGTCAATGAAGAACCATCTTCGTGCAGTTATTAGGGCGAGGGGAGGGAACACAAAATATTGAAACTTAATTTTAAGGCCAAATAATTTTTTTATGAATTACTTTTTGTTGTTTTCTTCATTTATCATTTTTCCATTATCCTTCTGTTTTCCTAATTCCTTCACTCAATCCGGGATAGCTCCTTAAATACTTGTGTGATTTAAATGAATTTGGTATCAATTTAAAGCTAACAGTTTTGCCTTTAAAGTGGTACCATTTTTATTATTCATAACTAGTTATTAAGTATTCAAGATCGCGCGGAATCAATTCCAAGTAAGTGATTCCATACTTTTGCTCGCGAGTGTATATGAACAAGTAAAGAAAAACTAAGCAATCCGAGATGCTAACATTTTTGAGGTGGCTATTACATTTTAGATTCTTAGAAGACCTACCTTACATCCGTAGTAAACTTAACCCTTACAAATCCATTTATTTTCGCACTCTGTTTGCCCAACACCCCCTTGACTCAAAAGCTGGCGATGCCCTTGGTAGGTACTGTTATGTTAAGCTGAATTGACCTAACCGATTGTCGTTATCGTATGCCATTTCCAACTTGTTTAACTACAACACAGCAAGGACCCACACAGCAGAGGCTATAAATTCGGTCCCTATTTCTCACTGAGGAAGAGTTGCCACCGATAGCTTAATTTAGGTTAGCAATTCGTATTTGGTTAGTTGTTAAACGTTAGTATTGTTTATTTTCGACTTTTGAGCCTGTCAAGATGAACAGCAGAATAATTGATCTTTGAAGCTACATTTCTGGCTACAAACTTTGCCATGTATTTTAGTTTATAAGCTTTTTCAATGTTCATGCTTATCTCTCGGACTAAAATATGGTCTATAATGTTCAACGTACTTGCAGGCTATATCGCGAGTAACACAAGTTATCAGCAGGGGTCAGATGAAAGACTTGCAGGGACTGCTGACTAAACCCGCTCGGCTGAGTTTGATGCGTGAGTTGGATCGCAACTGGGGAGACAAACAACGGTCCCTGCTGTCGCTCAATCTTGATGACATACAGATTTCGTCCCCTCGGAAGGTTTATTTCATTAGGATAGCTGGTATGTATCTTTTTTATTCCTTTACTTTGTATACCTAGTTAGAAACTGGTTGTGTTAATGTACAGACAATTGTACAGGTTTAATTTTGTTTTATATACATAATTAGCGTCGCGGCGCGCGTCAGCACTTTTGTATAGTATTTATATTGTAGCTCTAGCATTATGTATCACTGCACTTTATCATTTCTATCAATAAGTATCGATTAAATACTTATCGCAGAGGTTTGTGTCGTTTATCATTTATTACGCGATCTCTCTGCCTGTATCCATATCAGCAGTCATATATCATCTATCATCCAAGTGTAGGCGTGATCAAAAACCCCTACATTTATTGGTCCTTCGAGCCGGATCTGAACCAGCGACCTACGGATCCAGTTATCAGTGTATCACTATCAAGATTGTGTTCTGAAGATTTCCGGTACGATAGCGAATCGGTCCGCTGGCCTCCCACAAGCGGGTCTCACCAGTAGGATTGAGAAGGCGCACATATCGTGCTGGAGATTATAGAAGCACAAAGCAACAATATCAATCAAGAATCTATCATTTATCCTCAGTATCAGAGGAGAATATCATATATCAGTATCAGCGCAACTTCAGGTAATTATCATTTAATTTTTATCATATATCATGGAGGGCTTACAATCAATGTTCGAACGCCAGAGCTTCCTCACCAAGGAAATTGAGAGAATACATACCAATTTCCGGAAGGACAGTTCGAGCAGGAAGACACCTGAATACCTTGACAGTCGTTTAGCCTCGCTGGATAAATGCTGGAAGGAGTTTGAAGAAAATCACATCAAGCTGCTGGACTTTGAAGATGATCAGTACGAATTTATACGATTTATGAGTACATGAAGGATTACTATATCAAAACCAAGGGAATGGTGTCATCATATAAGGAGCCTAAATTTCCGACCTTTTCCTTACCCACTTTTGAAGAATATTCTTATCAAGGGGATGACCTGCTTGGTCAGCAGGACACCAATATTAGAGCATTGGAACGACTAATGAATCGAATCAACATTGAAGACTTAGAGGAAAAATGGGAGCTTCAGGATGAACTAAAGAATCTACAGCATCTATGGAAGGTTATTGACACTACTCACCTACGTCTCGATAACCAACTAAAAGGAACCAACGAGGTATATGAAACCAAGTTTCTGCAGATTGAAGAGCGCTACCTTACCATCAAAAGGGAGTTAAATAGAAAATTAAACTCCACCACTCACCTCGAGCAGGCCACACCCAAATTAGAAGTACCTACATTCTTCGGAAAATATACGCAGTGGCCGACCTTCTTCGATCTATTCGTCGAAACAATACATAACAACAAAGGTATTTCTAAAGCGCAGAAAATGCAACACCTGAAAGGAAAGATCAAGGGTGAGGCAGAAGGTTTAATCCAGCATCTTAACATATCTGCAGAAAATTACGAGACGGCATGGGATATCCTCACTCATCGTTATAACAATCCACAGATTTTATTTTCAACTCAGATGGATATTTTTCTGAATCAACCGCCGATCACCAAGCAATCATCATATCACGCTTTTAAGAAGCTACATGATACTACGACACAGTGTATCAACAGCATTCGGAATCTAGGCATTGACATCGCTACCTGGGACCCGATTTTAGTTCATCTTTTATCAAAGAAGCTGGATGACGAAACGCGTACTGACTATATGGAGTCGCGTATGTCGCCCCGAGATCTCACATCATATAGCGAGTTCCTGCATTTCCTTGAAAATAAATTTATGGCACGAGAGCCTGTGGGCAAGAGGGAGAAGCCTGCAATATCAGATTCTGCTAAGTCAAGGTCAAGTCACAACAGACCCTACAATCATATCAATTCCTCAGGGAATGCATCCCATTACAAGAAATATCAATCAAACGCTACAAATAATAAGAGATTTTGCCCAGTCTGCAAGCAGCCACATAATTTGTATCAATGCAAACGCTTCCTTGCGCAATCAGCGGATGCGAAAATGAGGACAATTTCACAAAATAACATTTGCCGTAATTGCCTTTACAAGCATTATGACAAAATGTGCATTTCTACAAAAAGATGCAAAGAATGCAACGGTGATCACAATTCGATTATGCATGACGCACTTTCGACCATGCGAGGTGACCCACTGGAACAAACAGAAAAACCTCAAACTCAGCACTCCGCTTCGTCTTCGGACTCCGCTTCAACCTCGCGTAACAGTCACAATGTTAACTACGTTGCAAGCGAAAATGAAGAAGTCCTTTTGACTACTGTAGCATTGAATATCAGAGCTTCAGATGGCAGCAACATGCGATTCAGAGCTCTTCTAGATCAAGGCTCGCAAGTCTCACTTATATCAGAAAATGCCGCCCAATTATTAGGGTTGAAAAGGCAATCATATCAAGCAGCAGTATCAGGAATTGGGTCGACACAAAAACAAAGCAGAGGCTTAGTGAAGCTTGACTGCATATCAATATACTACGACTATCATTTTACAACGGAGGCTCTAGTCGTATCCCGAGTTATAAATAACTTGCCTAATACCTCGTTTAAGAAGCAAACTTGGCCCCATATATCACACACTAGACTGGCAGATCCTGAGTATAACATTTCTAAGCCAATTGACTTGCTCTTGGATGCCAGTGTCTATTCAGCAATTATCATGAGTGGTCTTATCAAAGGACCACTCCAATCTCCTATCGCGCAGCAAACAAAACTTGGATGGATATTATCAGGCAACGTAAAGACGTTTGCATGTCATGTTGTCATCAACGATGTACACAGCATCTCAAAGTTCTGGGAGGTCGAAGACATACACGAGCCCACATCCTCATTATCATCTGCAGATCAATATTGTGAGGAATTTTATCAAGCAACCACTAAGAGGTTGGACTCGGGCCAGTATGAAGTAGCATTACCCATGAAACCTAACTTCGAACAAGAGATAGGTGCATCAAAATCAAAGGCTGTCGCTCAATTTATTCAACAAGAAAAGAAGATGAGCAAAAATCCATCACTAGCACAAGGTTATCGCAAATTCATGAGCGAGTATGAAGAACTAGGTCACATGCGTCAAGTCGAGCAACAAGATCACACAGCATGTTTCTTACCTCATCACGGCGTACTGAAATTAGATTCTACAACTACAGCTCTGCGTGTTGTTTTCAATGCTTCGTCTAAGATGTCATCCGGACGCAGTTTAAATGACTTGATGTATAATGGACCGAACCTTCAACAAGACCTTCATAATCTCATCCTAAGGTGGCGACAATATAAGTACGTAGTCACTGCGGATGTAGAAAAAATGTTTCGAGCAATCCTAGTAAGACCTCAAGATCAGCATCTTCAATCTATATTGTGGAGAAGCCATCCTCGTGAATTACTTCAAGAATATAATCTTACTACCGTTACGTATGGAACAAGAGCAGCACCGTTCTTGGCGATGAGAACCTTGAAGCAAATTGGCATCGATCATGCTGAACAACATCCTTTAGCAGCGGCCGCCTTGGAATCATCTTTCTATATGGACGACTATATGGGAGGAAGCAATACCGTCGAGCATGCCAGACAACTACAACACGAATTAATAGCAGTCTTAAAGAGTGCTGGCATGAATCTAAGGAAATGGTCAAGCAACGAACCTCAGCTAATCGAAACCTTACAACCAGAACAAATAAACGCTCCATTCGAGTTCAAGGATAGCGAATCTCGAAAAACACTAGGTCTGCGATGGATACCCTCAAGTGACATGTTTACCTTCGACACTAGAATCGAACATCAAGACAACGATAAGCCATTTACGAAGCGGCAATTACTGTCAGATATTTCAAAAATATTTGACCCCATTGGCTGGTTATCACCGCTCACTATCAGAGCAAAAATATTATTCCAGACCACATGGATCTTCGCCTGGACTGATTCGATGGTGGTACTGGGCTGGCTACACGGGGATGTATCAAAATGGAAGCAATTTGTGGCTAACCGCGTACAGAAAATCACTGGGATCATCCCAGCATCGAATTGGCGTCACGTTAAGTCCTGTGACAATGCAGCAGACTGTGCTACGCGTGGATTGAGCTCTGAAGGTCTGTCAAGAGATCGCTTGTGGTGGGAAGGGCCAGAATGGCTTCTCAACTTTAACTTGAATCATACCCCTACAACCGAATATCAAACTCCAACAGCAGAGATGAAAAAACCTATTGTACACACAGCCGTATGTCAAACCAGCTGTTCTTGGATAATTGAATTACTAAATAAATTCAATTCGCTGACTAAGGTTGCACGAACAGTGGCATGGGTGTCACGTTTTATCGCTAGCCTGCACAATAAAAATTCACGTGCAGCGAGAAGTGCGCTGACCGGTTTCGAAATACAAAGCGCATTGCACCTTGTTATCAAACATGTGCAAGGTACAGATTTTAAGGAAGATCTACATCATCTGAAGCAAAAGGGCTTCGTCCGCAGCAACAGCAAAATGTCCTGCCTGCGACCATTCTTAGACGATCACGGGATTCTAAGAGTCGGCGGACGCCTTGAGCAAGCAAATATCACATACGCGGCGAAGCATCCTATCATAATATCACCTGGAAGTCGCTTGGCCGAGTTAATCATTCAGCAAGCTCATATCACTACGCTTCACGGCGGGCCACGACTTACCTTATCATTCATCCGGGAGAAATATTGGCTTATTAGTGGCATCAACAGCGTCAAAAAACATATCAGATCATGCGTTAAATGCCGGAGATATAGCCAAGAATCATATCAACAACACATGGCTGACCTTCCAAAGCCTAGAATCACACCGTCCCGGCCCTTTACTAATGTGGGTATAGATTTCACAGGGCATGTGGATATAAAATCCAACAAGGGACGAGGCATCAAGACTACCAAGGGATACATTGCAGTATTCGTCTGCCTAGCCACCAAGGCCGTGCATTTGGAATTGGTATCTGATCTTAGCACAGCATCTTTTCTGGCAGCATTAAGAAGAATGTGCTCCAGGCGTGGAGTACCCAAAAATATCTATAGCGATAACGGTACGAACTTCGTGGGCGCTTCACGACTTCTGAATCAAGAGTACAGAGAGATCATTGCCTCAATAAACCCAAATGCTATCTGTGACATCAACAACATGGAGATACATTGGCACTTCAATGCTCCCGTCTGGCCAAATGCAGGAGGTCTATGGGAAGCGGCGGTGAAAAGTTTGAAATATCATTTAAAGCGCGTGCTTGGCCATCAAAAATTAACCTATGAGGAGTTCACCACGCTGCTGTGTCAAATTGAAGCCTGTCTCAATTCGAGGCCTCTCTGCGCTCTCACTGAAAACCCAGACGATACATATCTCACCCCTGGGCACTTCCTTATCGGTGGGTCCTTGTTATCACGATCTCAGACTGATCCTGATCATATGAGCCTGACTATACGATGGCAATTGATCCAGGCAATAAACAAACAGTTTTGGAAAAGGTGGTCCACGGAGTACCTTCAACAGCTTCAGTCAAGAACAAAATGGCGTACCACTAAGGAAAATCTTAAACTAGATGACGTGGTCCTTATCAAAGAAGACAACATCCCACCTGGCAAGTGGGCGATGGCGCGAGTTCAAGCACTGCACCCCGGTCCAGATGGGTGTGTAAGAGTTGTAACGTTGAAAACTGCCAAGAACATTATCAAACGTCCGGTCAACAAACTTATTCCTTTGCCAGTACAAGAAAATAGTACCATGCGAACACCCTCTTTAAATGGAACTCAAGGAACATCCCACGGGCATCGCAATGGGTCAACATTCAGCATGAAAACATTATTAACGTCAGCTCTTCTTCTGTTAATGATGATAATATCACCAAGCATACAGCAATCAACCATATCATACAATATCACGTCACTGGACAGTCAAAGGAATATGCTTTTCGACAAGGTATCAGAACTCCAACACATCAAGGACGAATGGAAATTAATAGTCTACTACAACATGTCTACGTATTGGTCTGGATTCACTGACTTGGAAACATATGTTCGACATTTAAATCAACTGTGTCAGCATACGTGCTTACCACTATCAGGAATGCCGTACGGAGCTATCATATTACAACTGCAACATGAGTTGAACGAACTTCAACATTATAATTCTTTACTGCGAAACCCTAACAAACGATTCAAGAGAGGACTAGTAAATGGGGTTGGCAACCTGGCTAGTTACTTGTTTGGGGTTTTAGACGACAAATTTGCAGAGCAGTATAAACGAGATATTGAGCAAATATCACTGAATGAAAATCATTTACAGAGCCTTATCAAAAATCAAACTCTAATAATTGAATCGGAATACAGCATTATTAGAAGAAACGAGGCCATAATGAATCAACAATTTACTTCTATGGATAAACAAATGAAGGCTTTAATAAAGGAAGTAAACAACGTGCAATCGGAGACAACGCAAGGCCTTTATTTAACGTCATCAGCACTATCCGCATATGCCGTTCTATCAACCTTACGACGTATGCAGCAAGGCCTCATCGACGTGATCACCGATATCTATCATGGGCGCATAGACACTCACCTGCTCCCGCCTGAAGAGTTGGAAGCACAGATAAATATCATTACACGGGAGGTACAGGATGATCTCAATGTGCCACTAGACAAATCAAGTATCAGAAGTCTTTATAAATTACTGCGGGTGTTCGCTCAAGTATATAACGGCTATCTTATAATGGAAATCAAGATTCCTCTGGTTACTACCGAAAAATATGAACTGGATAAGGTTATTCCCCTACAAAGAGAAGAATCAGGACAAAACCATCAAGTTATATCGACATACCCGTATCTGGCATTTAATTTGAGAAAGGACTTGGTTTTATTCTTCACAGAAAACGACCTACAACAGTGCCTTCACGCAAATCCAGAGAAGATATTATGCTCCATTGATAAGTCAATCTATGACATTCGAGAAAAACAATCCATTTGTGATATTAAAATTAATGATATAATAACACCGGCCTGTATATACAAACAATCAAGGTGCGAAAATAAGTGGGTCAAGTTACGGCGCCCGAACGACTGGCTGTATCAATGTTGTCAGCAATGCACTATACGCATATTTAGCACACTCAGCACGGAAGTAAAGACTTTATCAGGCAATGGCATAATCAGCCTTTGTCCAGGATGCACACTTAAAGGAGAGTCTTTCAAGATTTACTCTCATAAGAACTTCATCAATCACGTTGACTACTATGCAGAAGAGATGCAGCTTCCACAGACGTCTGTAGTCAATGAAATAGTCAACACAAGCATCCCTTCTGTTGGGCCCTTTGTACCAGAGGATCATCGCACTATGTGGAATCAGTTGAGATCTGAAATAGACGATCTTAAGCAACAGTCGACACAAACAATCAGTGTCCACGATGTGCATCAATACAGCGTGCTCTACTTGCTGGTGGGCGGAGCGATCCTGACGGGCTTTATCTTAGTCGTCATGTGGATCCGACGAAGACGGAGACAGCAGCCAGCGTTGGAGTCAAGATTGGAACTAGCAGGACTTCAGACTATCACCAATCCGCAGCCTGCCCCACGGAAGATCACCGAGAGCACATCAACCCCTAACTTGCAATCAATTAAGTTTGACATTCCATTATGTGAAAGTTAAAGGGTCCAATCTATGTTATTATTTTTTGTTATTTTTGTTTCTTCTTTGCGCCCCGGGCAGCATGTACAGACAACTGTACAGGTTTAATTTTGTTTTATATACATAATTAGCGTCGCGGCGCGCGTCAGCACTTTTGTATAGTATTTATATTGTAGCTCTAGCATTATGTATCACTGCACTTTATCATTTCTATCAATAAGTATCGATTAAATACTTATCGCAGAGGTTTGTGTCGTTTATCATTTATTACGCGATCTCTCTGCCTGTATCCATATCAGCAGTCATATATCATCTATCATCCAAGTGTAGGCGTGATCAAAAACCCCTACAGTTAAGATGTCGAGATTTAGAAGTGCCTCTCAATGGGGTTGGAAAGTGAAAGCTGATCTCAGATGGCGCCACCACTGTACATACCCAAACTGACCAATGAGATCAAACTCTTTGAAATACAAAATGACATTTCCAGATTTTCAACCAATGACGATGCTAGGAACCAGCGATGGTAGCGCCATTAGTTCCACAATTTGTCATCCCTATTTTATAAAAACAGGTAGCCTACAGACAGTTGGTGACGTCGTTCTTCGGCCGAATTATTTCAAAAGCCAGGTTATCTGTAGTACCACACGTAGCAACAATATGCATAATAACCATTAATTAACGTACAAAACGTTTATCAACTCGGTGGTGATCGAAAAACAAGATTAGATAATTAAGCAAACATTACTCGCTGCACAGATTGTGACCAACTAAAAGTTATTTGATCTTCCGACAAGATATTTGGATAGAATTAGATAGGAGCTTTACAAAAGGTGACTGGTGAGAAGTGTTAAACTGCGTTCTTATCGCAAAGTATATACATAAAATACCGGCAATTCGGAGCTAAAAAAAAAACTGGAATAAATCCTCATACAATGTTAGAGGACTTGTAACTACAAGATTTTAAAGGTCAAGCAAGAATTAAAAAACTGAACAAATTAATTCGGGTCATTCTTCTTCTTCTCGAATCGATGACTTAGATTTTGTGCGATCATTATGTACCTGGACAGCTCTGCTCATTAATCTAACGTGTACCTAATATAATTTAGGGGTTTTTCTTTACGATACGATTCGATACCTTTCCAAATTCCCTTAATAACTTATGGACAAGCATACTCGCTTTACACAAGAAAATAAAATAACATTACAATTGTTTTACAGATAAGAAATATTGCGATGTGGATATGGCATTTTTGGCGTTGAAATGGGCGCCTATCAATAGTGTAGACGCTCTGATATTTACGGAGATATTTGCAAGATTTCACCGTGAATATACGCCCCACTGTATCCCAGAATGGACCATAGCTTACTTTAAGGTGACTCGCTTCGAAGTGTTGCGTCGGTGATGTGATTCTTGTGGATTACCTTGTGATTTGAAAGATCTTGGGTTTATGATTGGTTATGGCATTTATCTATTTCGAATAATAAACAGCCATACATCTGTTGCTATAAGCTGTTAAACCAACAAAGACTCCTTGAAACAAGAATAAGCATTGAAGGTTTTTATACGAAGAATTCAAAAAACAAATGATTCATGGAGTTTGGCTTACAATCGAACAAAATTAAAATAGTAACTATCTTGCTCGCAAAAAAACCCATTAGTACTGGGTTCAATAAAATGCCCTGAGCAATATGTTTTGAAAATACGAGTACGTTAGACGTTATGATTGATTGTGTCGGTGTTGTTTTCAGACTGAAAAACATATTATATTAGCATATTTTAAGCACATATATCTTATAACCAGTCTAGGCCCTTTATCTTTATAATGAAATTATGACTTTGTACTATTTATGATCAACGTGTTACAAGAATAAAACTATAAAAAACAAATCACACATTTATTTCGTAAAAAATATGTTAAAATCTGTATACAGAGCGTGTTTTTAAAGTAAACAATAATTAATAAAGCTTGTAGTTAAAAATAAGTCCTGCATCCATTCAAACAAAACAATTCTGTAATTACATGGAATTGTAATCTTTCTATAAATCCAATAGTAACGTGTAAGGATTTTCGAGGTAGTTCTTCAAGTGGTTTGAGAAACGCGCCATAGTGACTCCATCGACGACTCTATGATCTGCTGAAAAACTCACTGTCAGCATGTGAGCCTTTCTTATGTTGCCTTCAGTATCGAACCTTGGTAGTACCTGCAAGTTAAAGTAAATCTTTAGGATTATAGGAGTATTCATAATCATCAATTATTCTGGTATTTAATGTGGAAACAAGATTCTTTCTCTCAAACCTTTCTATTAATTACTTCTAAAGCATTAAAGCAGGAGTAATTCCAGTGTGGGAAAGAGACAGAGCCATACAGGTCGTCTAGCGCCATCTTTTTCCCACACTGGAATTACTTTTGCTGACATCGTAGTAGGCCACCTGTACTGGTATAGTATAATAGGCATCTGAGGCCCTAGCACGAGCGCGCGGTGTAAATATAACGTAAAAACATCGATTTTAAAATTAAAAATATTCGTTTCACATAATATATTTTTATGATTTTAAGAATTTATTCATATCTATTGATGATACTTATTATGCGTGTTACAAATGGATAATTGTATTTTCGATGCAAAAAACGATGACATTTACATCGCACTCTCGTGCTAGCCTCGGAACTTTAGTTATTTACTTGTATTCTGGAGCTTAGAAAACAGTAATTTTTTTAGTTCCTAACGTGAATACATATTCTGTAGCACTGCCTCTATAGTGCTATCGTATAGTCGCCAAGGTAATGCCTAGTGTAAAAGTTAATAATCAGGTAATTACCTGTATTTTTCCTAGTGCGCCAATTGCTACTTGCGGTGGTAATATAATAGGTTTAGTGTAAGTTCCTCCAACCTAAAACATTAAAAATAGTCCATTAATTTTATTCACGTTTCTTCAGTAAGTATAGCTAGTTATAATTTTCAGGATAACAAGCCTTCGCTGGCGCTTACTTCCTTAACGTCATACCATGAAACAACTGTTAGAAAGTCTATGAATATACGAAAAGTATCAGCTCCTTACAATGCCAATATTCGATAGTGTGAACGTTCCTCCAGTCAATTCAGTTAGTCCTAGTTGTCCCTTCAATCCCTTTTCTTGAAGTATGTTGAGTTCACGGGCTATTTCTAGTATCGTTTTCGCTTGTACGTTCTAGAAAATACAAGATAATAATATTACTAGCTTACAGATGTAAATGATATGGGACTGAACGAAAACAAACATAATGTTTGTTTTCGCTCTGGTTTTTCCAATTATCTAGTGGAATGATGATAATATTGAATATTTTTAAATACTGGCTGTCAGGTTTTAGTTGGTTCCAGATGAGGGTGTGCGCAAATGTACTTGTACCTCTCGGGTCCCCGACACATGGTAGGTGGTATTAGCAGGAACAGTCACTTTTTAGTTCGACATAACCCTCCGCTCGCCCCAGACGTTGGGCATCCATGAAGATTTTCACATTAAAAAAAAAACCATAATTTTGGAAAATGCTAGGCAGTTGATGGTGTTAGGTTTCAGTTACCTTTATAACAGGAACAATTAATCCATTAGGTGTGTCCATCGCAACGCCAATGTTATGGCTTGCTTTGTAAGTGAGATGTTCACATGTACTGTCCAGACTACTGTTAATAACAGGCAGTTGTTCCAGTCCCAAGGAGGCAGCTTTAATAATGATTGGCATATATGTCAACTTTACTCCTTTAGTTTCTGCTAGTTTCTTCAATGATTTTCGGGATTCAACTAGTTTTGTCACATCATATTCGTCGCTATATCCGAAATGGGGTATTTTCTGAAATTAATTGAGAACATTCATTTTAATTTGAACTTAGTTTCTAACTTTTTCCACACTGCTACTAGTACGCAAAAGTCGCCCCTTAGCCTTCCATTTCTCCTTATTTGTGGTCCTCTCCGGCAAATATCTTATAAACACCACCAAGTCATAACATCAGCGTTACCTAGGTCTCCCTTTATGGGTAGCCATCCGGTAGTTGGTAGGTGTAGGCCCACCAACTACGTAATGAGTGGAATCTGTCCCGAATACGATGCAATCTATAGACATGGCCCGGCCAAGAGGCAGACTAATTTGCCACATTGACGCTTCACGATTTTAAGGGTATCGTGACTGCAGCGTTTCGTCCTAATACTATTTTACAATTGAAATGCTTACCATTGCTTCAGTCATTGATTTCACCATGGCTTTGGTAAAACCACTAACAGGCACAACTCTATCATCTAATAACACTTCCATTTTTGCTTGCGCTTGCACCAGAGGTATAGCCATTGCACTCACACTTGATAAATCAGGTACTTCGTTCGATTTATCTGAACTCATATTCAAATGTGCTAGCATGTCCTCTTTGAGTACTCTTCCGTTCCTCCCAGTGGATTTGACGCTGCTTAAGTCTACCTTGAAGAATAAAGCGTAATGATATATGCGTAAGTAAATCAAAAAGATAAATAAATTCTAAATCCTACCAATATTATAAATGCGAAAGTTTCAAAGGATGGATGGATGTTTGTTACTCTTTGACGCAAAAACTACTGAACGGATTTGAATGAAATTTAGCACACAGATAGTTTATAACTCGGATTAACACATAGGATACTTTTTATCCCGGTAGTATCATCCCGTGGGACAATTATCGAACTCCACGCGGGCGAAGCTGCGGACATAAGCTAGTCATGCATAAATAAAAGGGGTTAATGATTAATACGTCATACTTAGCAAGGTTGTAGCTTAGAAAATGGTTTTATATGCGTTTTGCACGTCTTTCTACGCGTGCAGCCTGTGGGTTAGACATACGCAGAGGGCCTACAACGTTCTTCGCGTACAGTATAACAACGCTTTTAGGGTGCTGTTGGGGCTCCCGCGGTTCTGTAGCGCATCGGGAATGCTCGCTGAAGCTGACACAGATAGTTTTAAAGCAATTATGCGAAAAAGAACAGCATCCTATATGCAAAGGATTCGGGGGAGCACCAACAGCATTTTAAAGGTGATAGTGGATAAGCCTGATTTTGGTATAGGTTTTTAAATTAGTTTTATTTTAATTTAATTTAATTGTATTTTGACGACAAATGTTACTAACACAGTTTATAACTTATAAGTGTTACTAACAACACTAAGAAACATTTGTGTTCGATTTAAATAAATAATAATAATATGGTTTTAAAACTGGGTACGGCAAAAAAAAAAAAAAAACTATTAGGCCTTTTGCCAAACTTATCAGGCCTCTTTGCCAAAGAGGCCTGTTAAGTTATGTACAAATATTTTAACTGTGTTCAGTATTATATTTAACTAACTTTGAATTGTGCAGCTATTCTTCTAACTGATGGGGTGGTTAATATTTTTACTTTCTGGATTTTGTCCGCTACTGGTTCCTGTTTGGTAGCTGTGGCTTGTTTTTCAACTGGCGCTGATGATGCACCTGAAAATTAATTATATTAAAAAATGAATTATTTAAGTAGAATGTTTGCTGGTGAAGTTATATTATGGGTTACGCTAGTTGTCTAGCTAATCAACTATCCTGACAATGTATGTCTCTCGAAGGTTTGTAGTTCCGAAATATTGCATACTAGAGTTGTCTATCCATACAACCAAGATTCTATTTCTAGTGTTAGTGTTCAATAAAACATATTCTATTCGTCTATGTTTCCTCGGTTTTTCTCGTTAGGTAATTTATTTCGCTCTGAAGATTTTCAACAACCTCTGAGTACCAGCCAATAGCCACAACCTACCTTCATCAGCCTCGCCCTGTACTTCGATATCAACAAGTGGTTGTCCAACCAACACAGTCTGGTTAACTTCTTGGTACAGTTTAGTAACCACGCCATCGTATCGACTGGTGATGGTGACAGCTGCCTTATCGCTCTGTACTTCACAGATGTTGTCAAATTGCTGTACTTTGTCACCTACTTTCACGAACCTGGAATTAGAGATTCAAGATTAGATAAAGCACAAAACGGGCCCAAGTGTGCTTAATCCACAGATGAGAAACCCCATTTAGCGCAGGCCACACCGCTAGCTAGCGAGTGAACGAGCGAGCGAGCCGGGCGAGGCATCGTTTCACCTGTTTTCATACTTTGGTTAACTATTATCATTGACGTCATTTTTTTATTAAAATATCGAAAAATTATTTAGTTATGAAGATTGCAATTTGCACAAGCAAACGCGTGCAAATTGCAATCTTCTTTCTTCAATTTATTAATTAGGTACTAACACAAGTAATGGGATGGACCTTTGAGTAAAAGTGCTTGTTCTTATCCCATTGAATTAATAAGTTTAGATTTAATGTTTTTCCTTTCATTTAATTTGACTTTAGAGAGATTTGATCCATATGATTGAACCTATCAATTGATGTCATAAAAGTACAGAATGTTACTTTTTTTAATTAAGCCGGTTCGATTCCCGAGTGTGGCAAGCGATTTTTCGAAAATCTTTGAATGCAGATTTATTTCTTTAAAAAATTAAAGGAATGATTCCTTGGAGTAAAATTTTCTATCTCCAGTATTTACAGTACTTTCCCTCCAGGTGGCGTTGAAAAATTCCACCATGTTTATGGTCCCATTAAAATAGATAATCAATCATTATTTTATCATTATTTTATTAACAATTAAAATTATTTAAAATAACTTATAGAGACAAAAAAGAAAATCGGAACTACGAAACCTACCTCACAAAAAAGGAAGTAAGTAGGTACTGTCGCAAAAAGACGAAAACAAACTCATAAAATGCATTTAACATCGAATAGAAATCGCGTACTTGTAATTTCAAATGAACTTTTAGTCATTTATAAAACAAAACAGTCTTTGTTGTGTACAAATACATAACTGTTACATCATACGCGATTGGACTATCTCAAAAGATAACCCACGTAATCATTGTATTTGTGTGTTTTAAAGGCTGATAGATCAGTAACTGGAAGCGTTCTCAGTAGCCTATAGTTACCGACTTTTAATGACTTGGCATTTACATAAAAAAAAGAAATAAAAGTATATTGGGGCATAAACCTAAGTTATAGGTAAATTAAATGAATGTTGATGGATGGAGAGAGAAAGGAATGCCAAAGAAAAGATGGATGGATTGTGTGAAACGAGTAAATGATGCCGTGACGTCTGACAGGGGAGAATGTAAGAAGAAAAGGTGTTGCGCTGACCCCGAGTAGAATGGGACAAAGGCGGGAAGATATTGTTACGCCGGTTGCCTTACGAGAACATTCTAGATTACGTGCGAGTCTCGAATATTCCTGTAAGGCCTGTTTAGTAGATAAGAGTCTATAATGTTCCAGTATAGAACTGTCTAGAAGATTCGAGAACCTTGTGGAAGTTTCTCGAAGGATGATGTTTCACTATGGACTGTGATGGACGTTCGAGAAGGTTGTAGATCTTTCTCGAAGGATCGGTCGTCATATAAATAGACGTCGTGTTTGCGGGAGGAGACAGTCTGATTTTGGCTACACAACGAAGCGAATCGAAGTAAACTAGAAGTGCGATATTTATGTGAATAGTGATCAGTAGTGTATTTGTGATTAAGTTTTAAATGTCTTGTGATTAATAAAGTTATTTCGTGTTTAATCGGTAGTATATAATTTATCCCTTATCCAGCTCGTAACAATATAAACTATAGGGTAATGGGGTCTTACCATTCTTTTATAACTACTTCTCGTATGCCTTCGCCGATGTCCGATAGCTTGAAGGCTACAATTTTGTTGACTATTTGACTTGTGTGGAACTTTCTTTGTCCAAGGTGCACATCGGATGATAATACATTGCGTTTATGAATATTACTAGTTGAACAATGTGATCGATGCTTTCCCTGAAAATATAATATCTATGAATATAACTTCATGAAATAAAAACACAAAGAAGAAATAGAACAGCTGTTTGTCTACGAGTTTTATCCGCCAAAACGGCTGAATGGATCTGGATAAAATTTGGCACAGACAGGGCGGCATAAAAACTCTGACACTAGGGGGGTTACTGTGACGTCTTACAGCAGTTGTAATTACAGTGTGGGAACGAGGTCGAGCTATACAGGTCGTGTAGCGCCATCTCTTTCCCACACTGGAATTACTCCAGCTTTATGACGTCGTGGTAGGCCACCTGACTCGGCACTAACCATTTGATAAAGATGAAGAAGAAAGAAAGAAGTACGAATGTCTCGATAGATTATTCTATTCTATTCACATAACCTAACACCTGACTGTATTTTGTAAATTGTATTTAAAAAATAGTTAAAATACTGTATTTTGTATTTCAAATACACGGCGACTTAAAAATATTTAGTATTTCGTATTTTAAATACATGTGAGACAATATTTTGTTATTTATTTTTTAATTAAAGCAAAGCATGTATTTTGCCCAGCTCTGCGCACAGAGATAGTTTATAGTCTGGAATAGCGGCTTTTATAGTAGCCGCCTTTTATCCCGGATATAGCTACACAAGAAAATTTTCATGCGAACGAAGTCGCGGGCAACAGCAACTTAGGTACTATATGGATGAGTTTAGTCTCTGGGACCCACTTTTAGTGGTAAAGTAGACATAAAAATGGGTAGAAAAAGTTTCAACAGGACTGAAACTTGCTTAATCATGAGTCTTCGTTGAAAGGAAACTAACGAGGCAAAACGGAAATGTTTTAAGCACTTCCGTTGTGGCTCATTACCATCTTTTCTTCGCATAAATGTGGCTCCTCATTTTTCATTTTTTGTCGACAATTTTCTCAAAAATCCTACATTTTTCACGTTTTCATATCATGTTGAAATAATCGATTTTATCCATCATAATTATTTTCTCCTATACAAAGCGACTAGATTTTGTCCGTCTTAATGTTTACTTTCGCTAATTCAAAATCACCTTGAAGCTTATCTATATAAAACGCCTCCCACTGTTATTTGGCAATTAGTTGATAAGCTTTACTTTTTATAACGTTCTTATCTTATTACTATGAAGAAACTTCGCTCTGATTTTTGTGTGGCACTGATTATTTCAAACATGACATATAGGTAATAATAATTATAACTAATAAGTAATAATCAGAGTGATTACCTACACATAGTGAATCGAAATAAAAGCCGGTGATAACAGCTATAGGACTCATTTTATTTTATGGTCTTGACCTTCATAACACGTTTTTGTACTGATGCAAATTCTAACTTGACTTACTGACACTGAATTGACTAAATTACTTCCATATTCAAATCTTTTGTGATTATTTTAAGTGACGTTCACATGTTTTTGCTACATCGGCGATGAAGACGTAAATAACACTCAAAACAACTAAATAATTATGTTTGTTTTACTTACAGTTTGCATCAGAACACACACTGTGCTACATCGGTTCACATTCTTCAAGTTCACAATACACTTTCTCATAAGAAACGACATTATGGCTTTGTTAAATGTTTAATTTATATGTAAAATATTTTTTCTAGTTATAAATTAAAAAGATTCATGTCGTGGGCCGGCGCCGTGCCCTGACTTCGCACACACTACTGACTTATCAGCTCATTATCAGCGCTCCGCGCATTGATTACCATTTTAAACAATATTATGTAGGTACGTTAAGTCGAATAATGTTGTCTGTATGACGTAATGGGTAGGGGTCATCGTTCGTCTAAAAGTCAACTTGTAAACACAGTTTTGTATGAAATATGTCTAAATCGTTGCGCTGTGTGAAGGGAACTGGTAATCCGCTTATTTACCTGTGTTGTTGCAATGATTGCGGTATGTTGCCCCACTATTTACCAACTGATTGGTGTGCGTCCATGTAAACAGTAGTTAGACACACGCGATACCACGCGTTAGTTAGCCGCAGTTTTTATTTAGCGCTCCTTATTCATACCGTAAATAGAGGAAAATCGAGAAACAAATAAGTTTAAAAATTTTAGGTTTTTAAAAATAATGTTGCGACTAAAATAAAACGATATAATAAGCAATTGTTTTATTAAAGACATAATAAACATGTTAATAAAGTGAATAAATACAATAATATAATCAATAACTGTAATGTCATGTATGACGAGACGCAGGAGGCAACCCATATGAGAATAACATCAGATTGCGAATACATGAATATGAACCGACGACTCCTATTCTCTAAAGCTAACGTGTATCACAGAGGCGCTCTGCCAAGTGTCGCTAACGATCATTGTTTTAGTTCACAGCAGATAGATACAATATACATACTATGTAACAACACACATAGGTAAAATAGCATTTAGGTTCTTAATATCACTATTAAGTCTATTAACTATTGCTTTTATTCGCTGCACTGTAAAATGGAACTAAAACTTCTAAAACAATGACTGCGCGTACTCCGAATCGCGCCTTTCACAAGTCTAAGAACATGTCGATAAGTATCACATCGTTACTGACTACTTGTATCTAGTTATACTGAAGAATATACAACATTATATTTATGTTAAATGTAATAGTTACTCAAAAATGAATGTGTTTAAAAAAGTTCAGTGGTGATATTGGAAAAAATCGGTTGTATTCCTTGTTCTAGTTTTATATCAGTGAAGACTTTAAGAACATCTTGGAATATTTATTGCATTGTATTAACTTTGTACATAAGTGCTTGATCACATGCATTTTAACAATACATACACAATTTAATTCTCTTATTAGAAGGAACGAATAATCTTTAACTAAAGGCGGCCGTTCACCGGAAGCATTCGCCCTAATGTTACAGTTCAAATTCACTTGTTTCGGTATAAAATCGAATCTTTGAGTGTTACATTACAGGCGAATGCTCTCAGTGTGTGCGGGCCCTTAAATGTATGAATGAATATTGACATTTGTTGTACACAATAGACAATTATAATTTTTTTTTCTAGCTACATACTTAATGCCTGCGTTCGAAACAATAGTTAAATACAAAAGCGTTAAATAATTAAGAACTTGCTCCCATTTTTGTACAAATATAAGTAGCTTTGACAATAAATTACAATATCACACTAGTGACGTGACACTTACAAATAAATACAGTCAAGCGATTACATTATCATTATATTGCAGGGCTATGCATATATTTCAAGCTGCTAAGTACATAATACTAAACATACAAACTTAGACTTGATTATATTTGGAAGTTTATTTATCAAATGTTGTAAATAAACACTGTTTCAGGTTAAGTGGGAAAATCTCTTTATCTCATAAATAAAATAATTTATGGAGATAATGAATTTCTAGTATAGAACCAACAGTTTCAGGACTAATTTATAGTATATAGGGTTATTTTAGGACTAATTAAATAGTCTGTATCTGATTTAGGCAAAGGTAAAGTTTTTAGACAAATTAACTTTTGGGTGTCGCTACTGCAATTAGGGACCAGTTTCAATTCCTGTGATAATATTGAGTCACTCATTCCGAAGTCGTCTTAAGCATGTGGTACCCAATCCTTATTAGTAACATATGACACACAAATCCAAAAAGCATCTGAACATGAAATACACTGTGTGAGTATTATGTTAGTTAATACATAATTAATGTCATAATGATTTACCTTAACAATTTATAATTTCAAGTCTAGTTGGTATTTAGTTATCAAAATTTCACTAGCCTTTTATAATGTTATTTTATTACACCATAAGAGCAAGGCCAACATTTTTGTAATTTGCAAGAAACGTAGAGAACGGTGCGGCATTATTAGCCTTACAGCACAGGAATCATTTACTTATAAGTTTGCTTGTTTCAATATTAGATACACGTAACAATACCACACCATTCTCTGATCATTTGTTGCTACTAGTTAAGTCGTTAACAAAGCGTTTTACGGCTATGATGACGGTGACGATGTGGTGTGAAAACCTACTTAATGCATCTGAAGTCCGTCCGTACAAACTTCTACTGCTTTAAAAAATTAGCCCACCAAGAACATTACTACACCATAGAGAAGAACTAACAAGACGAGACAAGACGAAGAACGATATGTATTCGTGACAGACACCGTACAATCAGGACAGAATGAAGACGTCATTATGTTGATGAGATTTATTGAAAGAGCATTGTAGTGTCATCAAGCGGGGCCGCAGAGTTCTTTTCTAGAATAGGAGTCCCTTCATCTAGAAATGGTCAACAATTGTAAACAGTGGAAGACTCAAAGGGGAAGCATTGGCCCAACAATGTTTTGGGCTAACGGAATATAAGTATCTACAGTCGATCTCAATCTCAATCAAAATGGAAGGTTTTAGAATGTTGGAAGTCCCAATAGAAATTAGAATTGGATTAATTATAAACAAATGACCCTGCTAATTCACAACAGAGCACATTCACGACTTGAAGATACTCCTGTTAGTAATAAAATAACACTGAAAATAGTAACATGTCTATCAATTTCTTAGCTTGACACAGTTGCTTATTTGCCAATTTTAAATACGTTACAAAACGTAAAAATACTCTGCAATATTTATATCAGAAAAGTTCGGTTACAAATCTATTTTGTTACACCTTATTATTAAGAAGTTCTCTCTTGTTGCCGTAGTCTATCAAAATGAGAGCGCATACCACTCATTGAATTAAGATTATCTACCTATCTAATAGTGAAAAGTTATGATTTGATCCTCGTTGTACGGTCTCTTAAATTACGTATGTATCGTCGACAATATTATTCCGACGTATTTAACAGTAAGTACCGAACTACATGCTCATCTAGTCTGACACCGTACACGTGTAGTGAAGCAACAACATCAACTAAACATCGACGTGAATAATTATGTGTCTATGATACTGATTCAAACATCACATTGCCGAATTGGAGAATATTTTGAGATTGTAATTCAGTGCAAAATTGTACCTTTTCACTTGTACACAGTGTATAGAATACAATATCCCTTAATGTGTTACCATTTCCCTTTTCCTCAGCCTGTGATGTTCATATCTTTCTCTAGTCAGATGTGTTATGACACTTATTTATAGAGATAACGGCTATGAGTCCCCATGATGCTTACATTACATGAGTAAATACATTTACTAAAAGCTCAGCCCTTAGCATTAAGATGAATTTGAATATTTTTGTTTGTGAGATATTCCAAATGTGCAATTTGAACATTAGAACAGTTCTTAAAGTTTGACTATCTATAAATTCCGTTTGGTGTACTTAAACAATATTTTTTTAATGGATTTATTTAAAAAGTGTTAGAAAACGCTTTTATTTTAATATTGCAATTAAATTCTGGGTTGTCGTCAAGTCCTAAATATTAGTTAAACGGTAGATATAAAAGAAAGTACCACAAAACATTTCAACGTATGGCAAAACTCTACACATTGACCGCACAATATCTGAAAGAGTGAGTGATATAACTTATCTCCATGTAATTTTTTTTGCGACATAACAAACTTGTCTGATTTAGATGTACCATGTTACATCCTACTTTATTTCACACCAAGGACTTCTTTCGTTGTAATTTTACCTAGTACAAAATTATCTTCCTGTAACTCTTTTTAACGCAAATCGTTGATACCTAATTTTCTCAAATTGACTTTTTCTGGTGAAATGATAGTTACAATATTGTTTTAAACTTTAAGTTTAATTTATGTTTAATTTTTTATGTTGATTTCCCTTGGTTTACACAACGAGTCAATCTCAAGCATTTGAGTAAACATTAGGTACCTACTTGTTATAGAAAGAAGCAGCCAAAACTCTTATAAAAATAATTTCGGTACACTCAGCAGAAATACCAGTTGTAACCATCGGTAATTTGTGAATAGGTACGACTATTACAAGCGGTGTAGACATCACGCTACGATTATTATATACGGTGCTGGAGATGGTATCACTGGAACTTTGCTGGCTGTACTTTACTACACGACAGGCACATTTTCAACCAATTGGCATTTTCTTCCGCAAAAAATAATGAAACGACGCTTATATAAGTTTAAACCTGAATTTCATCCGTCACAGAAAATATTCAGTAATTTTTTTGATGAATTCGCGCAGTAACTTTAATTTATTTTTATCACGAATTTAACACATCTTATCACTAATAAACAATTAATTAATTTAACATTAAAATACTTTTAGAATTCCACATTTGAATTATCAATTGCTAAAAAATTTGGTATAATTACAATTCCATTTTTCTATCAGTAAATGGAACTATATCGCTCTGTTCGCAGCTCTTGCATTAATAAAAAATCACACTTTATCGTAGTGTTCCTTTGGTTTGGTACTTGAGCGTTACGTGATCCCTTACACTGTAATGCGTACAGCTGATAGATACATCGGCGCTAGACTACTTTCTCACACAATAATTACAATTTTACACCGGCACTCATTAAAATTATCATACTCGACTTACACTAAGATTTCACTTGCTAGATCAGTGCTACCGCAGCAGACTTTGAGTAGTTCCACCGTGCGAGCCTTTTTTCGAGCTAACGAGAAAACGATAAACAAGTAACAAAATAAATATTGATTATTTTATAACAGGAAGCTCTTTCTGTGAACGAACCGAAATCACTAACGAAAAGTCGTACTCTTTCGCATTTCACTTATTTTAGACGTTCAATGTTTTATATTATAAACTATAGCACTTGATTGCAAGGACACTGGGTAATTAAGTTCACAGTGAACGACAAAGGCTAGAAATCAGTGGTGTGAGGCGAGTCCGTTCGCTCGGCTAACGGTCAGGGTGTCTTGAGAGACGGCGATATTGACGTGTGTGCGGGCGAGAAGGTTTGTGGCGAGACGAGCGGCACCAGCTCCGGCTGGAGCCGCGGCCCGCGTCACACGGCCGGCTCCGGGGCTATCGTCATCTCCGCAAACTTTACTTCTCGTCTAAATGATGTGGTCCGCCGCGGTGGACTGCGTTTCCGCGTCGCTATCGCCGGCTGCAGACTCGCTGACGACGCCTGCGTCAGCAATCGTGGAGGCTGGGCTAACCTGGGCCCGAACGGTGATTTTTGAAGGAACTGACGGGCCACCATTGGCTGCCAGTATGATGTGCCTGGGGAACCAACACGTTTACCATTTTTTATAAGAAATCACGCCTTGGAACTACTATTAATTTAGAATTCGAAGGAGGAATAAGCATGGATAAGTGTTTATGGGTCGTGGACATTAGTCGAAGAATCGAAGACCGTTGGGCAGACGTCATCACTTCTTGAGTGAAGGCCACGAATAGCGAATATCATCTTATCCCAGCTAGATGGAGCGACAATCTTGGTAGGGTGGCTGATAGCAGCTGTATGAGAGGTGCCAAAAATCGAGTTGAATGGCGTGTGATTGGGGAGTCTTATGTCTAGCAGTGGACTGTAGGCGATGACGATGAATAAAATCTACGTTTTCGTTTACCTTTAATAACAGTGGTGCTGCGCGCGCGCCACGCGTTACTCCGCAAGCGCCCGCGCGTACCCTCATGCACCGCGTCCACGCTGGCCGAGCGTGTCAGGTGCGACGCCTGCCCCTCGTGCTCGGCGCCCGCTCCGGTTGTCAGGCCCTCGCTCACTGAGTACAGCTTATGCGTTATATCTTTGCCTGGAAAGTTGTTGAACGTAATCTTGTCATACATTTGTATTGAGAGGTAGTAAGAGCGACCGACAGTCGTGCTTCGCTCATACTCATTTTCCCAAAGTATGAACCCGCAACAGACTTTTTTTTCGTAAATTGTTTTAGTTTTGGAAGTTAAGGTCACCGAAAGCATATTTTAAACACATCTTTATGATTATACTATTAATCATTTATTGCCAATGTCACTGTTACATTATAGTAAGTACTTTATTTTACAATGTTTTTGATATTTTATTTGAATACTGCTACAGTACAGTTTAAGTGCCATGCCAACTCTCGAATGCCGCAGACTCTTTTTTATTATTTGGTGTAGATAGAATTATTAACCAACTTCTTTTATTTTGTAGATTTCTGCAAAATAAAAGAAGTCTTCCCAGCCTTCTGAGTAATTTGGGTGCTACGCAAAAGTAATTTCTTCGTAGCATTTGCTACGACATTTTAACTTTCGAGTTTTGGTTATTTAATAGTATAATTGATTTTTAGTTTTTGGTAACTACTGTTCATTTTTGTTTGTTGTAGATACTTTCAATGCAAAAATGCGTACTTGTTTATAAACTTAATAATAATTTATTTTATTAATAATTATATCAAACGCTGATGTTGACTAAAACTCAAAATAAATATGGTCTCCACCAAATAAAAAGGAAGAACCAGCTGTGCGTGACCGAAAATTCGTATCGATATCATATTAAAAAGTTAGATTGAATGAATAAATTATCTTGTCGAGTCACCGCATGCTTCACTTTGGGGGACCTTTGTTCTATTTAGGGCCAAAGGTATTTTTGCCCAAATTGTAAAGTATTCGGAAATGAATTGCCGTGCATTCATTCCTTAATTCAGTTAACATAGACTCCTGGCACCAATAAATTTTCCTTTAAGTTAACGATATAATAGAAAGCTATTTTAGTCAGGGGCCTTGTATTTGGTGGAAAAATGCCATAGCTTTAATGCGTCTTGCACGCGGCCCCCAGACGGTTTTTGAAGAAAGAGCAGTGGCCATGAAACTCGCGGTGCGACTCGACCGAGCGATTTCGATACACTCAAAATATTTACTCCAAGACAACATTGTCAATTATGTGAAAATGCAGAATAAATTGGCCAGTATTTTAATCCCCAAACGTTTTGCCTTTAGATTACAGATTGAAGTTCCTAAAATTATAATTTAAGTGAATTCCTCGCGTTGCAACGACATCAGTGAAGGAGGACTGACCTATAAGGCAGTCGAGCACGACCTTGAGCGCCGGTCGGTGACGCAACACACGCTCCAGGCGCATGCGCGGCCAGCACACGCACGTGGACACCTCCTCCGCAATCACGCTCACCTGAGAAACATTGTGGCTGTCAGTTCTACTGACCACGTGAAGGTGCGGGCAAACCGACCGGACTGGACTCCGTACTGGCTGAAGACACCGGGTTTTGCCAAATATTTCAGTAAATTATCTGTCCAGTCCGGTTGGTTTCTGGTTTCACCGCACCTTTAAAAACTACATCATAAAAGGGCTTTCACACAGTGACACTGGGCAACAATGATGAAAAAGTTATAATTGGATTGATTTATACTACCGAAAAATTATGTCAGTCCAGTTAAAAATCGTAATAAATATACGAAACGCTTCAAAAGCGCTTTCCACATGCCTAGGCCTTCTGGCCGCTAATAAAACACGTGTGTTTTGGGAAAAGACTGCAAGTATGACTCACAAGAACAGTGATCTACAAAGCAGGCAGGTATAAATAAAAAAACCTGTGCGTAGCCTGCCTAGTGCTAGTTGGACTCGCGTACCGAGGGTTCCGTATAAACTTATTTGTATTTTATTATTAAACTACATAATTATTTACTGTTTTCTGATTTTTTCCTTTACATGTGCTTTAAGACATTGCTTCTTGCCAAATTTCACGATTGGAAATGGGATTTTCGAATGGTAAGTACTCTATAGGTTTTGATTTCCTTGTGAAATCGTAAAATACGTGACAGTTTGTTTTTTCACAGCTGAAAAAGACCGTAGACCCGAGTAATTGATATAAATTTCACAATAAACATCTATGCGTTCCTGAGAAAAGGGGATCTTGACACAAAGACTGACAAAAAAGCAACAAAGTGACCCTATAAGGGTTCCTTTTGAGGACGGAACCCTAAAAATGGATTTGCCATAATAACGGGTAAGTACTGGGAAAACGCGGGGCTTACTCGGCGGGAAACCGCCTATAAACATCAATAGTAAGTAGGTATTTATTTATTTAACACTTCAAGCACAAAGTACAGAGGCGGACCTAATGCCATAGGCATTTTCTACCAGTCAGTCAACCTTTGGGTGATGCGGAGACATACAGTGGTGGGTGTACCTATATATAAACTACAAGGATATATAAAATACTATAAATATATATCGAAATACTATAACTAGGTAGTTTTGATATGAGACTCAACTACGTCCGATGTCTTAGCAGACTAGAAATAGAATACTGTTCTAAAAGGCTCTAAAGTGTTACACGGCGAATCTAATATTACTTGTCATAGATATTGATATTGGAGATGAAGACATATTGTCGAAGTTGTGGCACAGATTTCTATATCTGGCTAACCCCACGGGGATTCGATAGAAATATGGCAAAAGTTGTATTGGCTGGAGGACATACTGGATATTTAATAGTAGGATATAGGAAATTACAGTAAAAAGGTATGTCGAAATAGAAGTCTAATCAGTCAATCAGTCTAGTCTAGCTCAATTAGAAGTCGAGTCATGATAATTATTATTAGGTTTTTCGTTTTTGATTTTAGTATTTCTTAAAATATAGTTTATTTTATTTGTGTATGTGTATTAGTGCGGCTTGGCTCGATAACAACCTTCTCACGCTGAATGCTGAAAAAACTAATTTCATATGCTTCTCCATATATAAAAATTCACAACCAGATGGCGTATTCAACATTAAAGTACACTCATGTGATAGAGCTAATAATGGCGACTGCGCTTGTCCCGTAATTAAAAAAGTTCTGGAGACAAAATATCTAGGTGTAATTATTGACCACAGATTGTCATGGTACTCTCATATTGAACATGTTACTGGAAGGATTAGAAAATTAGGGTGGATTTTTCAAACATTAAGATATATTGCGCCCAAAAAAATAAAAAATAAATCAGGCTCTCACAGAAATTTATTAAATGAAATTTATATCTCTCTGGCACAATCTGTTATAGCCTACTGTATCACAATATGGGGCGGCGCATCAAAATCAAAGTTTATACATGTTGAACGAGGACAACGTGCCGTAATAAAAATAATGTATTTCAAAAGAATGACATACCCTACTGAAAGTCTCTATCAGGATAGTGGACTGCTTTCTGTTAGAAAGTTATACATTATATATACCGTTCTTAAAAAACATAAGAATCTACCATATGATCAAACTGTAATAACAAGAAGGCGGAAAGATCTCATAGCACAGGTTCCTCAAACTAAAACAAAATTTGCTGCCATTCAGTACAATAAACTATCATGTCAACTTTATAATAGAATAAATAAAAAGGTATTTGTACACAATAAACAATTACACGAATGCAAAAAAAGTTTAACAAATTGGATAAAGACACTAAATTACGCAGACACTGAGGCACTATTACAACACACAAAATGAAACACACAAACACCCACCCACACACCCCAACACACACACACACAAACACCCACACACAACACCCACACACACACAAACATCCACACAAACATCCACACATACACACACACAAACAATGTTTATATCTAAGGTACTAAATAAATTGTATATTGCTGTGGAAGAGCGGAGTCTCCTAACACAGGCATTACTTGCTTAAAAGGAGGCTCCAATCACCAACTAATGTAAAACTTTTTGTTTAAAAAATAAAGATTTTGTATTTGTATTTGTATTTGTATTAGTATCAATACAAGTACTTATATAAATTTTCGATAGCAAGAAGTAAGATTTTTAGATATTTGTTTTGTACGGTTACCACAATGTTTTCTTATTTAACCCAAAGGTTGACTGGTAGAGAGTGCCTTGTGGCATTAAGTCCGCCTATGTACCACTATTGTGCATGAAGTATAAATAAATATAAAATAGCAGTTAGAAAATTGATTTTGCAGACGATAATAAGTACGAAATTGATAGGTGACGAAAATAAAAGAAAGCTAATTAAATGTCTAATCTAAACTAATATTTTAAATGAGAATGTAACTCCGAGTTTCTGTTTGATACCTTTTCACGTCTTTACGGAAAGAATTTCGATGCAATTTGGCATACTGGGTAAACCATAATCTGGGATACACAGAAGGTAACGTTTATTATCTCCGTAGTGTGTTACCGTGGGACAATTTCCTACCACCACGCTGGGGAAGCCACGATCTAAAGCCAATTATTAATATTTGAATCATTTCTGTTTAGTTTATTTTATTTATTTACCAACAATTTTAACATCATTACAGACTTGTCCAATACGATGCTATAAGAAATACAATATAAAAAAACATACAATATAAACACTGCTTTTTTTTTTTTTTTACTTTTTTTTCATGTTTACCCTGGGTAATAGATTTAATAATTCCTGTTCAGTGTAACGTTTGCGATGAAAAAATAAACACATTATTAAATAAACACATTAAACACTTTAAATAGAAAAACATATAATATAGACATGACAAGAATAGAATAGGTACCTAAATCTCCATTTCCAAATAAGAAACATAGATAATCGCAGTAGGGAAAATGGGGTTACATCACATAAATGCTTCAGATCAGGCGCGAGCACGTGCACCGAAAGTATCCGGAGATAAAATCTTTTGCCCAACAAGTATTCGTACAGCTTTGAATAGAGTTGCCTCGAGTTTTCCAATAAAGCTACTCACTTTTCCGGTGGCTCCGTTGTAGGTTAGATACCTTATATACAGTTGCCGGCAACGTATGTTCAAACATTTGCAATATCATAATATTAACTTCAAATGTGTGGTGCGTAAGTGTTACTAATTTTAAGATTAGAAATGCGTCCATTATTTTGAATAATGCTTGTTTTTTTGTTCCTTTTCACCAACTCTTTTAGCCGTCTGTACGGCTGAAAAAGTTTGTTTGACAAAACAAAAGAAAAATGAACGATTTTTCATTTCCTTTTATTTTCGCTCCATTGAGAGCTTGATTTACAAAAGCGATACGTCAAATACACTCTTCAACGGCTTCCCTTGGCGTTTCTCATTGTAGTCAAAGTTTATATGAAACAAATTAATAGTCATCTTAACGAAATCCACATTTAAGTCTCATATATCATTCAAATCTGCTCGAACAACTTGCTTGAATTTTGTACTTACGCAATAATATATAATATGTCTGTAGTTGAAACATTGTTTTGAAATGGCTACATGTTGTAGTCATGTAAACTATGAATAGTAGAATGCTTATCCACACGAGTTTCAAGTCAGCCCTCACTGTACCCAACTACCTACGCACATAAATTTAGGTATATAGCGGGTAAGTACATACATATTTTCGTTGATAAAATTCTCACTACTAAATTATTATCGTACACATTTTTCTATGTTGTGGTTGCAGATTTATAACGTACATCTTATAATAATAAAATAATAATACCAGCCTATAACTGTCCCACTGCTGGGCAAAGGCCTCTTCTCAAGAGAGAAGGCACGTACATCTTAGTCAACTTAAAATTATCAAAAACAGAAAACTCTTTTAAAACACTAGAACGTAGGTTTGTATGTTATTCAAATATAAGAAGAGAGAATTAAAACCAAAAAGGTAAAACAGAATTTAAATTATTCAAATGAAATATTCATGTACCGTTTAATCTCGATTCACTCAAATGTTTGAATCCGACCGTAACAGACTGTTCTGCTCTGTATGTAAATATTTCAGGTAAACGTATCTACCTCGATGGTTTAAGTAAAGGTGTAAGGGTAAACGAGATGATTATTACTGTGCACCTGAGACGGCACGTCCTCAAGCGGGAGTTAACCGCCGCTCGACTTACTATCTTGGTTGAATTATAGAATCTGAGGTTAAGGATCAATACCACGTACAGTACCTTTTTAATTATATTGCACTTATATGGGCTGTCTGTGATATAGTTGTAAATAAACCGTTTTAAACCAAAATCAGCGGTTTAAAACCCGTTTTAAATTTGTTTAAAACGGTTTAAAACCACGACCACGTGGGCCGTACATTGATTACGAATTACTTAAAAAAATAGTTTAAAAGGCTAATTGAAATCATTTACCATTTTTATTAATATATGTGAAGTCATATATCATATTTATACTACTATTTAGGATTCGACCAATCATGTTTTGGGTATTTATTAAAATAAAACGGCAATGCCGCATTTTTATGTTTCACTTTGCTACCAAAATCGCAACGTAGGTATGGGAAGAGATGGGGCAGGTAGGGATCGATTTTATATTTGTCTGTCATGTTAATGAAGGTTATTTTAAAACATTTTTATTTTATTTTCCTTTTATATATTCTAAATCAGGAAGGAGGTGTGGTCTAGATAACTTCGTGTAAAGCCTCAGTGCATTACAAAAAAAAAAAACATTCTAAACCATATTAAACCGCTAAGTGTGGTTTTAAATCGTTTTAAACCAAAAAGACCGTTTAAAACCAAATCGTTTAAAACGTTTAAAACTCGTTTTGCATCTCTAGTCTGTGATCTCGTCCCGTTTGCTTCAGGATAGCGTGTGGAGTTAAATAATAGGTAATAATTGAGTTATCCCGAGTCATACATAAACATTATTGATTGTTTTATTATACCAGGGATAACTCAATTATTACCTATTATTTGTCTCCACACACTATCCTCAAGCTAACGGGACGAGATCACAGCCCCAACATGTATTAGCTGACCCGCGCAACTTCGTCTGCGTCACATAAGAGAATATTTTTTCCCCGGTTTTGCAACATTTTTCATTGATGCTCCGCTCCTGTTGGTCTTAGCGAGATGTTATAGCCTATAGTCTGCTATCCTCGGTAAATGGGCAATCTTACTCTAAAACCCGAACCATCAATTCCTGAGATTACCGCGTTCAACCTAACAAACAAACTTATCAGCTTTGTAATATTACTATAGACTTTTTAATATTATTTGCATCCTTTTTTTAAATAAAATAAGTGAGGCATGTTCAGGCTACAGTCCAAGATTCTATATAAAGTTTCTGTTTGCCAGAACGTCGCGATCGTACATACCTACCAAACAAAAATATATTGGAAAACGTCAATATGTTTTAGTTTTATCGTGTCTGTTGGAGGCAGTTTAATAAATCCCCAGTCATTAAGATAATGCGTTATTCCGAAGCGCTCCTGAATTATTTAGCGTAACTGTGCGTGGAATTACAATGAGTTGTGTCTCGTCCGACTCGAGTGAGCAAATATATTAACGAACTAGCTGTTGCCCGCGGCTTCGCTCATGTTTTGGTCGGAAATTATTGCACGGGCACGTTGTGAATATATCCTATGCACTCGGGGATAATGTAGCTTCCTATTAGTGAAAGAATTTACAAAATCGGTTAAGTAGATCCAGAGATTACCCCCTACAACCTCACAAAGTCACAAACTTTACCTCTTTATAATATTAGTATAGAATATAGATGTAGATAAGTTTCATGAATGACGTCGCATACGGAGTATGTTTAAAAAGAGTAATTAACCAGAGTAAAGAGCTCTGGTTATCAGCAAGACATATATGTATAAAGACTAGCGTTAAAGTCTAGCCATTTCCATTTTCAGGTTTAATTTCACACTGAAATTGAACACGTTCAGCACATTTAGACCGAGTTCAAGAGGTGTCAATGCATTCTTGTGGAATATTGAAACTATGATCTCTTGAACAAGGTGACAGATGTATCATGTTCTGTTTCAGTGGTGACATTCTCCATAAATGATCGAATAGTGCTGTAAACTGCTGTACCTATTATTGAAAAACACATCAACGTTTTCGATGAATATGAATTATTTGCTAAATTACCTGGAAGACGTCGTCTGATTGTTCGCGATTCGCCTCCCACTCTGGAGAATCAACGAACTGGTAAGGCTGTATGTAGTGGAGATGTGTTTCATCGCAGCTCACTCGCAATCTGTTTGGAAACAAGTTAACGACTTAGTTTTCTCTTTAAATCAATCGGCTACTAATACTCGTAGTACGGAATACTACGATGTTACATATTTGTTGGCGTCGGTTTGATACGGCACAGTTGGATGACTTGTAGATAGATACTCGTCTCTTTGGGATAACGGTCGATCAGTGCCGAGCCGACAAGAATTTTAGTCAGCAAGGGATTGATGCCGAATGAAGTTCACTGATCGACACGACTCGTCGGAATAACTCGTCGAATATTCGTCGGCTTTGTTGTTCAATAAATACTGCGGGAACAAATTTGCCACCCAGAACAAAGTATGTATCACCCCAAAGGTATAAATCGTTGATGAGCTCCTAAATTAGATTCCATATTGTATGTAGCCCTAATAACTTAGATTAATAGATAATACAGCCTATTAGCTCCCCAAGAGCTTCCCTCTGGAGTTATCAATGAAAGCGGGATGTAATCAGCGCGATAAATCCGCCTATTTGACGTGACCTACAACGCCATTTAACCACACAATATGCAGCGTTTGGAATATAATTAAACTTAATTATTATAATTACACAGTACCGTAGTTTGATCATAAATTTGTATGAGCCTGGGTAATTGCAATTGCTGCTGCACTGTGTAGTAATTTAATATTGTAAATACTTTAAATTATGCAAGTGTGATTAAGGCAGCAAGTAAAAATACTTTACTCTAATAAGGCGTATTTGCTAAACTTGGGCAGACTAGGTACTTAATTTCATTACAGTGGCTATTAAATGGCTTACGGGGGAATTGGAACCATTAGGTTATGGGCTACCGTGTATAACCCCGCGTGGCCCAACCCAAACAAATACAAATCTACTTGGTATACATTTAGTTTATGAAACTGGTTATTAGTTGTACAAAACTGACAGGGTTCGCTCGAAAGTCGATTTTTGGCCGAAACCGAAGGTTTAATAACCCTTAGAAATTCTGTTCAACATTGGCTAAAAGTGAAGAATGAATGATTTCTCAAAATTTTAAAGAAAATAAAAAGGTTTATGTTGACGGTATATAAAGAAAGATAGAAAAAGTATTTGTAAAAGTAAATGAAAAATAATACAAAGGAAACAAAATTAAAATTCATAAACCAGGTGACAAAAAAATAATCCAAAGTGTTGTTGACTAAGCTGTGACTCATCCCGCCCCCCTTGTCACTTCCTCCATTGCGCTCTCGAATATTAATTACAGTTCGTCTTCGAATAATAAGCAGTTCGTACAATTTCGGCACTTTATAGAAACCTTCGGCTTCGGCCGAAACTTTCGGCCCATTTTGGCCGAAGGTGGCCGATGCCAAAGCCAAAGGTTCGGTCGGACATAAAAAATGATCAAAAATCGAGTGTTTTCTTTATTTATTTAAGAATTTCTTTCAAAAGCAAAAAAAAAAAAAAAAAAAACTGAACAACGTCGCACAAAGTCAGTCAATTAGTCACAGAATACAAAATGTTTCTTTTCTCTCAGAGTTCATGACATGACATACAATACCAGTCCATACAATGCCAGCAATGTTAAAACAAAGAAAAATAATTCTACGACTAAAACAAAAGGAACATGTGTAGAAACGATGTATCTTATTTTACATCGTGAGGGTCCTTGCTTGTCTTTGAATTGTTTATTTTGTAGCCTGTACCCTTGATATTTTATTACGATGGTTTTTTGGGGACACTTATTCAGTATTCAATTTATTCTGTAACAGATGACGCACTCTGTACGGTAAAGTGGTTGAATTAATAAGTTACCTTCAGTGGTTCCCTAAACTAAGTGTTTAGGGAACCACTGAACTATAATTGATTATTATTGAGGGTAGAAAACTATAGGAAATTTTATTTAAATCAGTGCTTGTATGTGACTAACGCTGAGAAAGCCGAATCCGAAATAAACTCAGAAGTCGAGATCTCATTTAAAATAAAAACTATTTCTTTTAATTGTGATATCAAAATCTTGAAGGAACCTGAAATGGTTTGTTTAAAATGTAAATTGAAATGTAATGTGAAAACATACTTTCCCTTTAAAAGTATAGACAATCTCTCATCGGCCGGCGTGACGTCTTCGACCGCATACGCTTCACCGGGCTCGAGCCGCACTATCCTAGCTTCGCGAGTCAGTTCCGTGAAATGCTTCTTGTTCACTTTGAGAGGTTTGAACAGCTTCAAGAATAGATCTGTTAGCTCAAGAGATAGTGCTGGTGGAAGAAACCTGCGGGACAGAGTAGAATTCCCAGGTTACCTTAACCAAAGGAATTTCTGAAGAACTGAAATTGTTAAATAACATTTTGATTTTGGTTTGATTTACAAACAGATTTATAAGTAGATTGGGACTACGATCACCAGTTTGCGTGTTACAGAAACTTTGCCCATCAAGATTTAGAAACGTTAACGTGCTTTAATTTAAGTGGGCGAAGTCCAGCAATCAGTCTTCGCTGAGTTCGTCCGGCGACAATTTAATGTGCAAGCGTAAACTGGAGAGCGCTTTCTAATTGTGGCTGGCAAACAGATACATAGCACAGCTAGATTTTAAGGAAAATAGCCTATCACTAAACTACAAAATTCTCCGAGTTTGACGGTCAAAGAACTATCTCGTTGCATCAACGAGGCTCTAAATTGATTAATTTATTTATTTAGTGAACAGCAGAAATACTGAACAAACTCAGAGGCCAAGTCCAGACATTGTTTTGTTTAGATCATGTGAGGACCAAGCAGATTAGTTCCTACGACATACCTTATAATAAGAAACACAGTATGTATGGAGTTGACGAGCACGAGCGCGAGGCTCCAGGCCAGCACGTCGGGCGCGCACACCTCGGCGCCGGCCCACAGCCCCATGAGCACGGCGCCCGCCGCCGCTAGCGCGCGCAGCACCAAGATGCTCTGCTTGAAGCTCTTCGGCGCCAAAAACGCGATTGCGAAACACAAGTTTGCTGCCTGTTTGCGGGACATAGAGAAAAGTCATTTTTTGTCAAGATAACCTACTGTAAAGATGATCAATGAATCGAAAGTAACGCCACCATTTTTTTTTTTAAATACAATTTCCAAAAACTTTACAAATGTTCACCAACAGCGCTCTCTTGGTAAAGTCATTCAAGCGCCAACATAACCATGCAGCATTTTAGAATGCAAGGCACACATATAACGTTAGGGAATACTTTTAATATGTAATTGGGGATGGGCGAACTCATATGTTGATATATATGTTGAGTGGAACATGTCGTAACCTGAAAGAGATCTTGTTGTGCGTTGGTCCATTTAGCGCAGAACCAGTGGTGTTGTTCGTCGGTGGAGTTCGAGCTGAGCAGCTCGAAGTCGGTGTCGAAAGTGGCGTTGAGCCGGGTGGCGTTGTACACGAGCGTGGCGTTGAGCCAGGGCGCGGTGGACGCCGGCGCGGGCGCGGCCGGCGCCATGTTGCGCTCACGCGCCGCGCCCCCCCGCGCCGCACCGCCACCGCCCTCCCCCCGCGGCGAGCGCTCCCCGCCCTCCGCGCGCCTCTCACCCGACGACACTAGACGATTCAGTTGGGCTCTCGCTCTCAGTATTACCACCTCCATCACCACACACTGCTGCCCACTTCTCGTTAGAGCACACCCGTTCTGGAGACAAAATATGGTTCTTAGAAGAAAGAACATTGTACGCCAACACGTCCTTTAGTCGCTAGACACCGGCAAAAGTACAACAGTTGTCACTCGTTCTCATGAATATCATTAATGTACTGTTTTGGTGATTGACAATATGTTTGTAACAAAAATTCAAATACTTTATACCGAAGAAGACTCAAACACCACTATTTGATTATTGAAGAACAGTGCTGGAATACAGGGTTAGTTTCCAAAGACCAGCCAAATTCTCAGATATGATGCAGTACGACATTCTGAGCCCCCCCACATAGAAATTTTTCATCGGTTATTATAAAAAAAACAGCTGTTTCATACATTTTGACCATGTAGGTATTGCACTTTTGTAGGAAACAGCTGTGTTTTTTTTTAATAACCGAAGAAAAATATCTATGCTCAGATTGATGTACTGCATTATATCTGAGAATTTGGCAGGTCTTTGGAAACTAACCCTGTATAATTACCGTTACGAAGAATAGCCCGAGGTAGTACAAACTAAATTGGATGTAGGTACAATACATAAAAGAGATAGTATTAAAAAGTTTTAAGTACTATCTCTATTCTACCAAGAATCGGCAAAGCTCTTTCTATACAACTTTACATATCTGTCATACATTTTTAACATCGCCATGCTTGCGACGATAGAAATCTTTCCACAATCTATCATTTTTTGGATTCTTCGTCGACAAAACCCGTTTCTACGGTGGTCATCTTACGCGGGCTGTAAAAATCGAGTCACGTAACTAGCTCAGCATACCTACGCGAGGCAGTAAACAAGCATTCAATAAATAAGAAAAAAAAACTCTTAATTAGTTCCACCAATCCATTTAAAAGTCTAGAAACAACCTCTACACTATTTTATTAACGCGGCTAAGAACTAAAATTACACCACTTTGCTGAAAATCTATAGTGCACGGATTTGGCCCATTGACCTCTTTCTTGAGATAATTGGACGCGAATTTAATTTAAAACTGTTTTTGTTGCCGAACTCTTTGCGTAAGCTTCGTCTACGTGCTACGGCTACGAGGCGGGCGGCGCAGCGTAGGCATCTGTAGGCGGCTACGTCGCGTAGCTAGTTGCTACGCACTGCACGCTGGTCCCGATATTAGTTTTTTATGTTATATTAGTTTATCTTTAAGTTTTTGGACAGGGATGGGATGTTTCGTTTAACCGTTGCTATCGTAAGTTTAGTTTAATATTATATTTCCAACTACATTGTCAAAACTGTTACATCAGTTTAGTTGTTGTAAAATGTCATGTTATGAATTGCATAAAACGAAGCGGGTTGCAGATATTCTTTTAAATACTTACATGTGTCAGTTAAACGACAGTATATTAATATACTGTCATCGATACCATTACTGTCACTGACATACCTACATCTACGTCACGAATTACGTACCACACAAACTACAACAACCGCTTATCTCACAAAATTTTAGTTGATTTTGGTCATCATAAGTTAAAAATAAATATGTAAACGTGTACGTGTTCCACATAACGGAACAGCCACAAACAAAACAATAGAAGTAGTTTATTTCGTGACGGAACGTAGGGTAGAATGCAGCGGTCGGTAAGCGTGTAATCCGCGACATTTCCGCACACATTAAGTCATCGTGCGAGGCGGCGCGGCGGCGGGTCGGTGCGGGTCGGCAGCGGAGCGACTGCGGCGCGGCGGCGGCCGAGTGGCGAGGAATCCACACGTATGCACTCGTGGGGCTTGTTATCGCCACATCAACACATTTGCATTAAATTGCATTACTTACGAGAACCCCGACCGATGCATTATGAGGATACGTCTGACGAACACTTTTCTAGGAATATACTTACTGCATTTCCACGGCAGGACACCTTACTATATAATGTCTAAACTGTATCCCCATCTATCATTTCCAGACCATCAAAACTATTGTAAATGCAGTGTTAGCTTCTAGACTGGGGGTCATGTTTTAAAACTTTCAAATAAGAATAACTATTTGCATTTTGGAAGACTTTCAAGACAGCGGTTCTAAAATATTTCCCAGACGAATATCATCGACAAGCGAGCTCGCGAATAGTCCATAATACATAGTCATACATAGTGCATGTATATGCAGAGTCGTAAAGTCCGTAAACGTCCATTTGGAATGTGACATAAAAGAATCTAATAAAATATTTAAACATGCTACAGTCTCATCTATTGTGTCGTGGGACGGACGAGGAATACTAATCTGCTCCAATATTTGTAATGTCGATGGAGAATATACATGCATTGCTTCGTTGGTTTAAGGGCCACATTCGATGGGATTAGTCACGGATTTAATAAAATGTGTTAGTAGCTATTAGAAAGTATTAGTTATTAGAAACACATAATACTTTTTCTTTGTATATCAGTATTTCTACACGAAGTTATTTCAAGGACAGAATTTATAGCTTAGGCAAGGCGAAATTTAAGATACGCGAACGGCTACAGACACGCTACAGAGGCCAATGGCTTATATCCTCTCTGTAGTGCATATTCAGACACGACGGCGAAAAAAGCATAATCTATTCTTCATGGAGGACAAGAAAAGCACTCGTAGTGGTGTGATCAATAGCAGCAAGTAAGAGAATGGCAAAATGTATTAGCTAGAAAGTTTCAAGTTTGTCATTAAACTGAACATGATAAAATACCGGCCTAGTGCGTGTCGGATTCGCGTATGACGGGTTCCGTACCATTAGGGTTGCCACCCGTACTTTATAATAAAGTATTGTACGTTATTTCAGGTAATTGTACTTTATACTTTATGAGAACAATAAAGTACACGAAAATACTTTATTTCGCATGATTTGATTTCTTTGGGATTTTGAAAAGTTAAGTCGTATTTTTTCGTTAAACGGAATTTCTCGATTTGTGCTGAATTGATGTCTCCACTCGCCAGCGCCACATCACTTTAGCAGTCGTATTTAACCATTTCTGAACGCAACCTGGTTAGGTTGCGTTTCGTTTTCGTCGAGGTTTCGAATGTCAATAATGCCAGTGTCACTAATAATTTAATATTTTTTTAAACTTGTAGACAGTAATTTCGTTTTTATTGTCTATTCCCGCCACGTCAGCATTCACAGAAATAGTTATCTTCTGTGATGAATAGCAAATGGCGAGACGAAAGAATCAAAGCGTCTCTGGATTTGATAAAAAATAAATTACTTGTTTAGGTCCTTTAATTTAAATAAAGCCAGTAAGGATGCTGTGCAATTGCTTAGTAGAGATACTAATTTGGTACAAACTTCAAAGAGCAATAAAAATATGTTTCAAATACATTCCTGAAGAAAAATAAAGTGTACTTTATTTTGATACTATATACTTTTTTTTTTTACTAATACTAACCAATGTACTTCACTTGTAAAAAAAAAAAAAGGTGGCAACCCTACGTACCATTGTAGTTGGGGAGCCCCCTTTTAATTTTTAATTTATTATTTGTCAGTAGCTCCATGTAAAATACTGGTATTCAGCTGCATCCGGTTAGACTGGAAGCCGACCCTAACATAGTTGGGAAAAGGCTTGACAGATGTTGATGATGATGTTGATATAGCGGCAATAGAAATACACATTCTGTGAAAGTTTAAACTATCTACCAATAACGTATCATGAGATACAGCCCGCTGACATACAGGCGGATGGACAGCGTAGGCTTAGTATTAGGGGCCCGTTGGTTACCCTTCGGGTGCGAAACCCTAAACATATTTTGCTGAAATCTATACTGACGAATCAAACGAAGCGAAACAAAAAAAATAGCAATTTGTAGTTAGTTTAAAAATTGCGAATATGGAAGCATTTAAAACGCAACTTTCACGTGATAGAGACCAATAGAGAGCTATTTACATCTGAATCGGTTCCCCCTCCCTCCCCCATTTCTGTTGAAACGTAAAACATGTTTCGCGCTTTTATTCTACGTACTTTACTATTATCCACTTACCCTTTATGCTGAAATAAATCTGTTAGATTCAATGCAGTAATGGAAGCCTTTCATATGTGAAGCAATGATAGGATTAAAGATTTCTAGTATACCATATGTAGTATACTACAAATGGTACGAAGCAAGCGTATTTTGTGAGGCAATTATTGACAATGGGGTAAAATTTAGCTGGAAACACTTCGTTTTTGTACAGGACTGCCCAAAATAAACCGGCCGACTGCGAGTCGAACTCGTGCATGAAAGGTACCGTAGCATTGTAGCAGGGAGCCCCCTTTTTTTTGTTGTTTTAGCGGCAACAGAAATACACATTCTGTAAAAAAAACAACTGTCTTAGGTAGACAGTTGTTTTTGATGTTAAGGACGTTTTTGTTCGTTTTTAACGTTGACGTTAAGGATCATGAGATATAGTCCGCAGACAGACAGCCATGATAGGGCCCCGTCGGTTAATCTCCGGGTACTGAACCTTAGAAAAGGGTGTTATGTTTTCAGGGTTCATGTACCTATGTATGTTTGTAAGTTTTTATACCAATTTAAAATACCGTAGAATACTTTATTCAGCAGAAGTTATTTAAATATTTACTATCGGTACAGCTGGTTTCGAGTTAGCTTTCCATTAAAAATCAAAATTTAAATAGTGTCATTACCATCATCATTATTGCTGAACATAGGCCTCCCCCAAGTAGTAATAGTACCTCAATATAAATAGTGTAGTAAAAAGTTATTTATTAGATAACATTGTCAACTAAAACAAAGCCTTTATTCCCAAAATTATAACAAATCTATTTCTTACGGGCAGCATTCCATAAAACAATTCATGATATAATGCAGTACAGCTAAAGCTTGTAAAATAGAAACAATATTTGAATGCCAGGAGTGAGTAAGTAAGTCTAAACGAATGCTAAAAAGTCTGAACGACAACTTAAGTTGGCAGTAGACAATTTTAATTTGAAAAAAGAAAATGGTATAGAGCACTTCTTGCTGATTCTGAATATTGCATATTAAGGAGTTCAAAGTACCTACTAACAAAGCTGACGACGAGTATCGATGCATTACGTATTCCAGTATCAGCTACACCATCTACACAGCATACACTAATCTAGTCACACAAAGTACTAGGTGTGGTGGGTGTACATACAGAACCGGCTTGCCTGTAATCTCTGAAGGATTAGGCACAGCTGTATAATTATACAGGAGAACCCGTAAAGGTCGTCTGTTTCGGTAAACCGCACCTCAATATGATACGAGGTGAGAGAGATAAATGTCATCGTGGATTCTTAACCCCTACGATGACTATTTCAGTTTTGAGAATTTCAAATAGTCTATGTTTCATACGATACGGGGACCGTTTCGTATGAAACATAGTCTAGTAACAGTCTAGGTAAAGAATGGTATCACAATCGGACAACACAAACAAACAACAACAATACAATCAACATCATAACAATCGGATAATGTAGTGGGATGCAATATTTTTAATACTACATACGTATATTATTGTTATTTGCATTGTAGCTGTTTATTGCTCAATAATATATAAAATAACATGTCTGTAATCTCCGAAGGATTATTCAGAGGTGTACCTAATATTACACCTATTTTGCATGTTGTATTAAAGTCATCAATCGGGCACACTTTACCGAACGATTCATATAAAAATCTAAACTTTCCAGAACAGAGAATTACACATTCAGAATAATTCTAACACGAGTTAAACATTGTTCTCGGAATTTCATATCAATCCTGAAAACCACACTGAAACTCAAATAACCATTGAATATGATAACGCTGTAATAATAACTTCTAAAACAATGAAAATATAGTCTCCCCAATGAAAGCAAAACATTCTACCTTCGCTGACATTTACGGAAAGGGCATTTATGTCCGTACGGTATGCCGTCGTTTTATTATGCGTATTTCTATCATAACTATGCTCAGCATGAGAGTTAATTAAAAGCTGGCCTGCTCCCCAGTAGGTTATTGAAATAGTTGTCCCGCTCACTTGGACCACAATACTGAAATTTTCCATTGAATAGAAGTTGTACCGGCCTGGCAGGGTGCGTACTGTATACAGAAGGAAATTTACACCCCAAAATGTAACGTTTATGGCGGTATGTGAACACTGACTCACGAGGAAACAAAGTGGACGTGGCATGTGCACATAAAACAGAGAAAATTATTCTTTAGTAGCTGTTTATTTGCTGGCTGTCAGAATGTGGGTAAGTTTGGGAGATTTATTCATAACTGTGTGTAAGTTTTCGAGATTTACTCATACCGTGTCAAGAGTTTTCTCAACAATAAGAACATATGATATATTTTTGTGGCGTGTTCTAAGGGGTTTTTATTACTTCATTTACACAGTTAAAACAAATACAACAAAAATATAGTTTTTAAATAAAGTGCATGAATATTAGTAGTTATGACTGAAATTTACATACATTAGACGCCAGCAAGACTTTAATGTATGTATTCTAAATACATTCGTATTTATATACTTTATTCGTTCGTATGTGTGTCTTCCACAGAAAGTAATAACGAACGCAAATGAAGCTTGACAATTGTCTAGACTGTTCTAACATTTTGCGGGATTAACATTTTTGAGGGCGCAGAAAAGTTGACAGAAAAAGTTGAAAGAGACTATATACTCCGCTATATAAAGCACTATTGGTACTTGCATATGATACGATGCATATTAAATATTGTCTTGTATTGTATGTTTATTCATAATCTGCCTACTTAGTCTACCACTGCTATATACACATACATCTTAACACAACCAAAGTTTGAAGGTTCTATTTATTAACAGGCAATGTAAATCTTTAGTCCTGAAAATAACGAAGTAATTATTATTATAAAGATACCTAATCATTTAATAAGGCTATTTAAATCCTGTGCCTTGGCTAGGATTTTTATAATAACACGTTCAAAAGCAACGAGAAATAAAGTAATAACTTATTTGGCCTAACTTATCCATCAATGTCAAGCTCGTGATTCGAACCGGTGTTCATTCAGAATCGATTTCTATGGAGTTACTCGTTTTAACGTAGGGTATACAAATTGTGAGAAATGTCGATAAAATATTATGGTGTTTTTTTTTTTAATTTACTTAGTTATATCTTCAACTACCTACATGCCTCGGAAATCACTTTAAGCTGTTGGTCCCGGCTTTCATTTGTAGACCGAATCCATACTGGCGGTGGCCCAAGTCTGCCCAACCAGTGTTACCAAGGGTTATCATAGCACCCAGTGCTAAATGCGTTGTGGAGGTGGAGGTCAGTTAGCCAATCGCTCCATGTGAAATACTGGTATTCCGCTGCATCCAGTTATAATGGAACCCGATCCCAATATAGATGGAAAAAGGCTCGGCAGATGATGACGATTACCCAAATCTTCAAATGGGTCGGACAATTGTACGTTTCTGCTGAATATCCACATCTCTCTTACCTTACATCCAACAGAAGAAGATATTACACTGAATAAACTCTAACGCGTTGAATGGTCTGTCAGTACCTAAGTGACAAAATTGTGTCAATTCTCCCACAAAAAAGAATATTGTAAACTTAGGGCTCCTAAAGTTTCACTAGAGTTTATCTAACCGATATTTTGTTTCTGGACCCATTTATTAAAAATCTGCATAAATCTTTCTCGAATAAGCTTCTTGAAACTTTTTATTACACCAAAATTTTTTTTTTGTTTAGTTTTGTCGTATGTATACAGGGTGTAAACAGACCTTCACGAAGCCGTCAACCAAGCATTCTGTACATCAAACTAAATAATTTTACACCTAAAGCGTTTATTCCCGTTGTCCCCGTATACCATATCCCCGTCACGGGGATAGCGGGACGTGATTAAATTTATTTCCCGTTGTCCCCATAACGTACATTCAGCTAACGGGGACAACGGGAAGTAAACTTTTCACGAGTCGTTGTCCTCTTAAATATGCATATCGAAGCATTCTAAACATCCTATTTAATGCTGTACAGAAAATATTATAGTTTTAGTTAGATATTAAAAAGAAACTACGTAAATGTGCTCCCATTTACACTATGAACACTATCACTAACATCACCAGTTCTCAATATGAAGTTCACAAGTAACTACAATAACTAAGTAGATCCCTTTGTCGAATTCTGGATTGGGATTTTGCATGAGCCAATGAGAGCTCGACAAAAACAATTTTTTCTGCGCTTTTGTTCCGCAGCTGCAAGAGCGCGCGCGACGCCGGCGCATCCTTTTCAAAGCCGCTCCGTTTATCATAGTTACTAGAAAACTTAACTTGGAATGTACGATACATTTAAAACAATAAACATGTAATTAAATTAGTTATATGATTGTGTACTTACCTATTTTTTAGGCAAAATTGAGGGCATTATCATTCACAATAATCTACTATTTCGATAAAATTCATTATATAAAAAATACTACTTGAAAACAAGGTCTATATCCTTTATATTAATCTACCGGGTACCAAGACTAATCTACCAATATTCCGTACACTTTGTTTGTTGGGTAAAAGATTCACACTCACACATAATACTACAGAAACAAGAAAAAACGGGGACTGTGGGCAATAATTTTTACTTTTTTATTCAACTATATTATCGGGGACAGTGTACGGGGACAACGGGAAGTATTTTTAAATATTTAATTGAAGTACCGCTGTCCCCGTACGACGGGGACACGGTGTACGGGGACAACGGGAATAAACGAAAAATTATTACTAGGAAACCTTTTTTTTGGTGAAAAATCATGTATTACGGTATCAAAACATTACATTGAGTCGTGCTGATGGACGGATTGAATAGCCCGGGGGTCTCGAAGGTGTTTATAGTAAAATTCTTACATTAAAAACTTGTGAAAAAGTTGGAACTTTGACCGCCATTTATCTCCGTAACTAGAAGGTTCCCAGGTATGGCCTACGACAAAAAAATGATCGCAATGACGGGGAAAACAAGTGCCTTTCGGCTTCGTTAAGGGTCTTGTTGCACTCTTTATAGTAAACTAGCTGCGGCTGCGGTGTCACCCGCGGTGAAATAGTTAGCACTCGTCCAGACGCCAGCACATCAAGCTACTACAATCTATCAAATTTCTTAAATAGATTTTAAACTTTATCGTATAACGATAAAGTTTAAAATTATGTTTAAGGTAAATTATGGTTAAGGCATTAAGTTTAAGGTTGATTGGGATTTTTTTTTCAATTTCTGGCAGCTTCATGTTCGTCTGTACACGAACTGAAACTAAAAAAGAATGACACCAAATTTTCAAGAACATTTTTTCCCTGTTCTTGATATTCGTTGCAATGCACCTTCCCAATGCACTTTTCCTACCTACTACCTCCTTATACTTTTTCCTACTCTACCCTACCCTACCTAGCTTCCTACCTAACCATCCTACCTACCTACCCTATCTACCTACCCAACCTACCTGCCTACTTACCTACCTACTTACCAGGAGCTATCTTGATACCAAATTTCATCCAAATCCGCTAAGCCGTTTGAGCGTGAAGGAGCAACAAACATACACACATACAAACTTTCGCATCTATAATATTAGTGTGATAAATTAGCAAATAAGGTAATATTGCCATTCAACGTGGGAATTCTTTGGCCAAAAAAAGAGCCAGCCCTCTCGTCACGCGAAGTGACCAGGTGACGAGAAATTTCCTTAAAAAAGAGCCACGCACTCGTGCCTCGACCGACCGAGCCGTGACTCGAGCATTTCGACCATAAACTGCAAAAAAACTGTAGCTAACAATAAGGTATATACATAGTTAGTTTTGAACATATTGAATGTTGTCGCATCTGGTTTTCCGACACAGAAAAAAATGTAGTTTATGGACAATGAAGTATAAATACGTCGTAGAAAAAATCTCACGGGTATCGCGATCCGTGATTCGGTCACCTTGCCCCAAGTTACCTACAGCATGTTTTATTAGCTTGTTCGCCGTACATGTAGGTTACGAATACGATACCGACCAAATAGGTATTTTTACGTCTCAGTAACATGCGGTGTCGTAAAACATAATGCAGTTAAATTACACGGTAGCGACACTTCGCCAGAAATATTATGGTCCTACCTACTACAGTGATACTGAAATATACTGGTATTATTTCGTACGTCTATCTTTTCAGTTGAAATATGTTTTGAATTACCTTTTCTGTTTACTGGAAATCGTATAATAACTGTATACAAATAGTACATAATATTACATTTATTTTTATTATAGTTTTCCGTTTTCTGCTGGCTTGAAATATCTTATGTTCCAATACAAGATTACTATCAACTGCTGGCAAGAGCGCCATAAGATGTCATTTTGTAAACCAATACACATATTATACGAAATTGGCATTGCAATGTATGGTTTTTATTCCAATACTACAGCAAAATGAAATAAAAACAACGAAATGTAGTTGTACTATTAGGTACAGTTCTGCCTAACCCTTAATATGGGAATTATATGCGTGATGTTATGTTACTACAGTAGAGTTTACCTCATTTTCGTGAATCATTCAGTTCTTGAACTGCTCACAAGGGTAACAGCTAAGCGTGGGCTGCGGGGTACGGGAATCCCCTTCGTGTAAATTGGTATGGTCTCTTCCACTAGGAAAATCTTAGCAGGAGCCTGGTGTAGGGTGACCATAATCTTGCTCTCTATTACAAGTGTCTTCAACACAACTGGCGAAATGAGGATGTACCAGTGGTGTACCTAGAGGCAACCATCCTACCTATCAACCTAGAGGCTATCCATGGTCCGGAGCGAGACGGAATGGGACGCCGTCACCTCCTTCTGCGAAGCAGTCATGCTAGCGAAGGAGGTGGCGGAACGTGAGAGGGAGAGAACCTCACGTCCCAGCCGCCGCGGGAAACGCACCGGGCGTCGGGGGCCACGTGGTGGCCCCCGGCCACCGTAGGCGCGGGCCTGTGGACGGTGAGCTATGGGCTAGCTCGCCGTCCGTCCGTCTTATGACGACAGGCCGTGTCGACGGCGCGTTCGTGTTCCACGCGCGCCTGAAGGAGAGTCAGCAAACAGGGAGGGGTCCGTAAGGACCGACGCCTGCCAGGGTTGCGGGACTGTTCGAAAGAGATACCGCGGCCCTGGAACATAAAGGGCAAAGGAAGGAACATGGATGGGTTTTAGTCAGTAAAAGTCTGACACTCCCTCCTGCTCAGCCCAGAGCGGGAGGGGTTATTTGATGATTTCCCATCGATAAAAAAAGAGGCAACAATACGGCACGCCCATAAGGCAAGCAGACTGTTCAGAAACCCTCACATCATGAAGAGTAGTAAGTTGTAAAGCAAGCCAAACTTGTAGGCGTGTATGAAGTACCGCTACTAGGTGTACCTACTAATACTAACTTCTGTCTAGGCCTTTGTATAATATAGGCGTGATGTTATCCTACGTTTATGTTGTTCACCAAGTACATAAAAAACTTTCTGCGTAAAAAAAAACCGACTTCCAAAAAGACACTAAAAAAGTCTAAATAACTTTATGATTACGGCTTACGGTGGCAAAAAGTCAGTGAAACAAACAAAGTCACCGACTTCTGAAAGTAAAGTTATTATATATTATAGTGTTTAGCCTGTTTCAGTGTCTTTTTGGAAGTCGGTTTTTTTTCAGAAAGTTTTTTATTATACCCTTTTTAGTTGTAGTGTACCATACAAATTCTTGTCACGAAAACATTTTTACATTGTAACTAGCAGTTATTAAGGAACCATCATGTTATCTACATAGCCCAAGAAGAAAAAAATACATATTTAGGGAAAACAAACAAATTACTGAACTGATTTTGATGAAATTTCTATGGGACCAATCGGAAAGTACATCCTTCCACATGAAAAAATATTTTTTCAAATCGGTTCATAAATGACAGAGTTATCACTATCAGGTAAAATATTAAAAAAAAAAATACAGCCGAATTGAGCACCTAATCCTTTTTGAAGAAAGTCGGCTAAAAACAGTACTTTTCACAGAGCAATACTGAGAATAGTACTCTCAGTGGAGAACACGAAACTAAATAAATAATTGGTTCATGTGTGAGAGAGTTATTCTCAAGTAATTTATAGGCGATGTATTTGTATACAGTACATGTCGTATGTCGTAGTGTGAGTGCAGGCTGGCACTGGAATCAGTCGTGGCGACGGCTTGTCGCGCCCGTCTCGCCGCCTACGTCCACAATATCTTCTTACACGCAGAATAACTGCCGACATATAACAGAAACATGAAATGCAATTTTTATTGCATTTTCGTAATTAATAGCCTATTAGATTCCCGCTGTGTAAATGTTTTTTTTGCTGACGCGGATTTGTGTCTGCGTTTTTGAGAATCTTGCGTTGGAAATGGGAACAGGGCTAGGTGGTATAGTATCATTCCAACGATACCTAGGCAGTACATTTGTGTACAACCATCCAGATTAGTCTCTATAGCAGAAATCTGTCTATGAAATTAAAATGAAGATGTAGTTTTTGTTTCAATAAACATACCAGAAAGACATACAAAAGTTGAGATTGAAATAAACAAATTAAAAACTTCAATTCCTCAATCAAAACCGAAATCATAATGTTATTTATTTTTGCTCAAGATCTAAGCAGAAACCGTAAATAAATAACCTGAAAAGCTATAAAGAAAAACAATTCTTTGTACGGTCAACGACAAAAGTCGTTGATCGTGCTTCAACTCATAGAATAACAGTAACTCATAGAACTTTTTTTTTCAGATATCATGTAACTTGTCTTCTCAGTACACTCTACTCTTCAATAGTTTGGTACAAACAATTAATAATTAACTCACTCACTCATTTACAAATCTGTTTTGAAACGTTACAAAGTGTTAATCTACTCTGTACCATCTAAAAACATCGTGCATTTAACTGTTCTTAAAATGCATTCGTATCAAACCCTTCCTAGATACAGGGTATAAACACACCTTTCACAAAGTCGTCAACCAAGCATTATGTACATCAAATAACGTTACGCAAAAATTAGTGCTGGGAAACGACTTTTTTTTGGGGGCAAAAATCACGTTTTATACGGTAGGACTCAATGTAAATGTAACGCGCTCAAAACATTTTGTTGATGGATGGATTGAATAGTACGGAGGTCGTGGAGGAGTTTAAAAATCTTACAATAAAAAAAAGTATTAAACTAAAAATACTTGTGAAAAAGTTGGAACTTTGACCCCAATATCTACGTAACTAGAAGGTTCCCAGGTTTGGTCTAAAACAAAAAAATGATCGCAATGACGGGGAGAACAAGTGCCTTTCGGCTTCGTTATGGGTCTTGCTACACCCTTTATGTAGATACCCTATACACAACTCCAGTTTAATACATCGAATAAAAGAATATACTCGTAGCTAATGTATTCAATCACCATTACATCGTGTGTACGAGCTGTCGTTTTCCCAGCCTAGAGATTGATGGCGGTGCCTTCCGCCTCCAAGATATGCTACACTCCCGATATTGCGTGACGACTCACGAGTCACGATTCATCGCCCTACAAATATGACTCAAGGAATTTATTGACTTACAAGCTAACATCGCATTTAGATTCGTGAACAAACAAAATAGGTTGAATGAAAAAGAAAAAAGGAGACTCTTCAAACAAATATACTTCAATTCACGCAACTTTACATCAAACACAGACGGAAATTAGCTAAAACTAAAGCTGAAGACGTCGTACGAGTTGTTTATTTACATTTATTGGACATTCAATGACATCGATAAGCATACGATAGTAGTTACGTCGTTGCCAAGCTCCGCCAAATTACGTGTGTGGAAATGTGTGTACAATGTATACTTTCAGACAGATCGAGACGCGATTGTGTCTCTCTCGGTTTGTTGTTGATAACACATACTTATTGGTAACAGTTGACTTCTTGGTTTATATCTGCCAATTTCAGTGAGATAGTTGCCGTTTTAGAATAAGCATTTTTTAAATGTATGCCGAAACGAGAAGCTCTTAGGTAAATCTTGTTTTCAGATAAACATAAAAATAATGAGGCGATAACAACAAAGGAAAATAGGTGCCGCATTTTTATGAAATACACGTTGTAAGTAAGATATGATTTAAGACAACCACATTCAAAATTGCCATATGGCGTTACGAGTCGTAGCGCCGTGCGTAGCACTGTCTACGCTTTTCGTAGCAAAGAAACCAAGTTAAACTTACGATATACCTTTCATTCGAGTCTAGCCAGCAAAGTGCCTTATCGACCTCGAGATCGCAGCGTCTTTAGCCAGCGTGCAACGGCGTGAGATGCGAAGGGCCGCTCACCTGAGCAGCCTAGGACGCGTCCTGTCTCTCCGCCCACTTGTGGCGGTGGTGAGTTCAGCAGCAGGTCTGTCACGGAACGTCCGCATATCTGGCAGTCTCATGCCGTACCATCATAAAGCACCACAACACGAGTGAGCGCGGCACGCGAGTCGCATAGTAGAGCTTGGACGCGTGAGGAGGCGCACACGGCGCTCGGCGGCGATGGAGCGCGGCGCCGCGCGGCACGACACTGGCCGCTCTCGCGCGAGACGGGCGCGGCGCCGCCACACGCACGCGCCAAGCGCCCCGCTGCCCCTGGCCGCCACCCGCTTCAACCCTTACTCCCATCTCGCTACTACCTACTTAGATATTATCAATAAAATTATTGTATGACATCAACTCGTCCGATAGCCGCAGCCTGTCAATTGTATCGTTCATAGAGTGTGAAATTGAGTGATTTGTTGCGAACCTTCAAAACAAGTACGAAAATGATTGCAATGATTAATATTTACCACTTAATATTCTCCGGTATTGTCTCACAACAATTCAAAACATTTCTAAAGTACTGGCTAGATTTGTGCTGGTGGTATTATTTCTTTTATCCTCAACTGTAACGGAGTTTACTACTAGTACACGAGAGGTGAGCGCCGGCAACGGTCCAGACTCCAGCCTTTTTTCAGCAAGAAATGCTCAATAAATCATGGGGAAGTTAAACGTTAGGCGGTAACGGTCAGAGATTATAAAAGTTCTAGGAATGAAAATACACAAGCCGTTTATTTAAAATTTCGTCGTGAAATATTCTCAAGGCAGCATACCAACATTTCGTTAGATTTTGGTTACACTTTGGTTAATCTAACGAAATGTTGATAAAATTGAAAAAGGCTCTTTAGCCTCTTTCAATTTATTTAAATTGTAGGATTGATGATAATTATTGTTTTAATTAATTTAAAAAATAGATTTACTCGACCCTTGAGATTGAATGTATGACCGCGCGACGATTAACGTCTGGCACGTGTCCAAAGTCACAAGATGCAGGACCTTGCAGCGGCGACGCAGTCTGGCATCCCATATCCTCACAATACCACATTACAATCATGACAAATTCGCGACTAATCATGTTGCCAACCAGACATTTACATTGTCCCTACAAACTACTTCCATTGAAGCACATATCGTGTTTCAGGGTTAAACGATTTTCAACATTTTTTTAATACCTTTGTCGTAAAGTTGTGTTCGTACCTATAATCTGTTTTGGTGCTCGGTACAAGGCCATCGGTAAAAATAAAGTACTCCTAAAAGTCTGCCTCCTCAAATAAAAGCTGGCCAAAGTGGAATGAACTAAACCGAAAAGTATGTTTTGGTATATTGAGTATCATTACTTATGTTACGTGGGTATGTTCTCTTAGGATATATCAGGTATTTTCTACCAGGTATATTTTTTATTATCAGGTATTTTTATCATTACTTATGTTACGTAGGTATGTTCTCTTAGGATATATCAGGTATTTTCTGTCAATCTACCTGCGTTGAAGAAAAATTAAAGTAGTCAATTATATTGCTGGAATGTGTCGTAAAGTGTAAACGGGGAAAAAAACCCTAAAGTAATACAGGTAGAGGTACTACATACCAGGAGCGAAGGGACAATTTTTGTAAGAGGTAAGCCGGAGTACATATCTTTAATGTGATTATACTATTTGCCTATACAATACTGACTGTGCCATTTTTCAAAGGGAATCTGGTGGGAATCGAGTTGTATGGAATCTTCGCCACTGCTACATACATTCAGTAAAATGGCGTAAATTATTATTTCATTAGCAGGTTTAATTTACGCTAGAACCTTTCCTTTATTGGATTGGCTTGACCGTCTCAAGCATATCGATCTTACTCCAACCTTATTCAGAGGTCTTTTGTTAGCTGCACCATAGGCCATCAGATAACGCTTGAAATGGTGGGTAATCGCATGTAATGCTCAAGAATAGTGCGGCGTAGCGGTGGTGGATAAGAAAGCATCGTGAGTGCCAGGCCAGGCCAGCCTTGACCACGCCGGCCTGCAGGTGATCAGATCGTATCTTTCACTATCGCTTTGTTGAGTCACCTTTGTGCTGTAAGGTCACCCGCTCATTTACTTAGATAAAGAAAGATGGACGAGCCGCAACAACACCATTGTCGGTGTGCTCGCCGACTCTGATTAGATTACATTACACGAAAACAAACCCATAAATATTGATTATAAGTTCCTCGTTACTAAGTCGTTTGAATTTCCATTCAATTCATTCACGAAAACTTGTCCTTTTTGCTCAGTAAGTTTAACATTATTCAGGTGTTCTGAAACTGCTGTAGGGTTAATAGATTGTTGTCTAAAATATCTGGAGCATAGCAATTTTAATTGCGGAAATGTCAACAAGAAACATAATTCTATTGTGATTTGGTTTTGCTATTTCAGTACAAAGTACTTTCTTAGGCAATTATAATAAATTAAGTGCAGAACGTTCTTGTTCCCTACTGAATAGGGTTGAAAGCCCCATAACATAAAGTACCTACTTTAGTTAAGCAAGTTATATGGGCCATAAGGAAACATTTTTACCTGCGCCTGGGTTGGAAAATGATAATATAAAATGAAGGGTCTATTTTCGCTTAACCGTTAACCATTTACAAAGTTTCCGTGGCTATGTTTTACTTAGGCTTGTCCTTAATTTATATTTATTATGTAGCTAATAATATAAATTAAGGACAAGCACAAAAGTACCTTCTTTAAAAGCTTTAAACGAAAGTAATTATGGTATGTAAAAAAGTTACTAATAAATGCCGTCTAAATATTTAAAACCAACAATTAAAATCATTCAAAGCTTGTACAAGATGCAGCTTATGTAATGATTACATACACAACGAAAATGTTTCCTTTGAACTTGCATTGTAATTTTAAAGGAAATAACATTTTCGTTGCTAAGGCATACAATACAATTTTTGCAAAACATTACAATGTTGATGCATGTTTTGCAATTTGTATAACAAGCCAGTTGAAATATCCAAACAAGGTAATTTTCCAACCGCTGGATAAACTGTACAGCTGACCTTTAAAAGTAATTGGAGCTGTTAAAACAGTTCAAAAAGAAGAGCTAAAGAACTTTAAAATCTAAAGAAATATTTACAAACTTTTGCATAAGCTACATGAGCCAAAAGTGGTGAAATTATAATTATGTAGATTAGTAATAGTTATAACCTTTTAATTTGAAACACTTCTCATTTAATTTCAGTTGTTTGTAACATGATACATATTATGATAGGTACTCAGAGTCACGCGATACGACTTCCACTGTTTATCTAATTGTTTAGGAACATCGTTTATATAATTAGCATCTATGTTAGCGGAACGTTATTATGTTAGCACTAATTAAACGTCTTGTTTGAATATTTATAAACTGTTGCCAAAGAAAGTCTCGTGGGGAAAACTTCGCCATTAAATTTAATTAAAAATTAATCAAATAACGGTGACTTAGTTTGAAACCAGCCCATGCTTAAGTGGCCGCAGACGGTTTCCTTTATTCACATATATGAAAGCAGGGGCTAGGAGGCCCTTAGCAAGAGACCGAGCCGTTCGTACATTCATCAATCATATAAAGACCGCATAAGAACTGCCCTGGTTGGCATTTTATTTACTTCTAAAAATGTAACTCATAATGTATAGACACTTACCCAAATCTCTTATTTTAAACTAAACCAAGAAAATGCCGTAGGTGGCAACCGTGGTAAGTATCGTTATTGCTAAACTTTGATCTAGACCGTTTATGTGCGAGGTGGTACCTAAAGTTAATCGATCGTTTTGGAGGGTAAGCCCACGTTTGCACAGCTTTATCAAGTTTACCTTAGCTACTTTTCATGCGAGTGAACGGCGAATATCGAAATACCGCGATCTCTATAACGTTTGTTGTCTTTGCCAATTTTTCCGTCAAATTACGGTCGTGGCAAAGTAGTACCAAAGTCGACAGGATGATAATATAGCTAATATAATAGACATGTCAGCTCACACACTCACGGAGGGGCTTAAAAGTTTCGCGCAGACATCGCATCTAAGTTAGGTTATATTGGTGTAGTTTCTTAGAATAAATTCAAGATTGTCTCAATCTCAATGCATATAATTCAAATAGACTCGTGACGGGCACTTTTGCATAGTCAAAAACATTACCCTCCTCCTGACGCAGTCGGGTAAAAATAAACTACCTGCAGCCACAAGCATAATAACTGTGAATGGACTGTAGTTGCCCATTCCAAAATAGTAGATCTCATGGAGAGAATGGGCAGGAAACTCCATGGACACTCTTTTCAAATCAAGTTAGGTATTACATAGGTAGTAGGGAATCGTGGGTACAATATTGTTGCTTCTATAGGTGAGCACAATGTAGAAAGAGAAAATATAAAAAAAAGTTAATTCAAATCTTTTAGATTAGGATAAGCCCTCTAAACATAATAGAATGTGCACATATGTACAAACTTCTTAAGTTACTACGTTGCGCAAAGGCCAATACAAGATAGAACGTGATTTCATGTAACAGTAAGTTTGCTGTTGTAACTACTTACTAAACACAGTCTGTTAGCTATTCCATCAATCACGTCCTCCAGTCTGTAATTATGCCATAACTTAGCCGTGTAACCGTGCTCCCCGATTGTTTAGTAATTAATTTTAATCGCTAGGTACGTCGGCCCGGGTTTTGTTAGCGTAAGCTAAACCGAATGTTCAACAAAAGACACATTGCTGGTCAAGTGGCGCTCCGCGTGACCGCTTGTATTGTGTTATTAAATAGGACGATTTAGTTATTTGTGTGCGCTAAACTGTAAATAAGTGGGCCGATTTATCTTTTGTATAAACAAGCCGCAATTATAAATGGGTACTACTCATCTATTAGTATTTGTAGATGTGCATGAAATCCAGCATCAGATACCTACAGAGGATTATCGATACAGTCAGAGTTACGTCATCAACACGGGGCGTGTGTCTCTTTACGGTTCAGTGAATGAAAATAATGGCCACGTGACTGTATTATTTCATGCAACGCATCACTGTTACCTCTGCATTAGTGAAATTATTTCTGCATTAATTTACACGGCACGCTTACCACCTACGTACACGCGTGTATACTAAGCACAGTAATTATAATGAATGCATGCCTTACCTACCTTTTTAATCGTATTTACACACACAACTATTTGTTTTCATGACCTAGCCGAAACGTGAATAACACTGAACTTGCCTACGACCGTTAGTCATAAATGTCAGAGACAAAGTAAAGTTAATTAGCGTTTGAAACGTGTATCGTTCACCCGCCACGCTAGATGATGCCGCCAAAAAGCGACGCCAACTCGCTTCCAGCTAAGTTAGATGAGGTTCATTTGGCTACAAGAAAGGCATCTGCGGCTGGGAGTGTTTGGCAGGCCGCGACGGATATCTGCTGGTTTTGCTGGCATCATGGGTCAGGTTGAAAGCCAAACGACTCTAGCATATGTGTTTAATTCTGCAGATGGCAGAAGATTAGAAAGCGGTGTACAATTTTACCCGTTTCATAATAAGTCTGCCGTAACAATTTTATACCAACAACTTATTAAACTGCAAAGTTTTAAGTAGATCATAGTATCTAGATATTTTATATCTATCTGTTGCGTGAACTTATACTTCAAAGATAGTTTAAGACCCATTTAACTCGTTTAGCGAACTTCTCTTGGACAACACAAGTACACTTTACGAAACTAGTTAGCCGGCTGTGGAGCGCAAAGCTTGCAATATTGATTCCGATTTCCTACTGGTTTTATACTGAAGCAGTGAAGCTGCATATCTATTGTGAACGGTCGGCAAATTTGTTCTGCTTTAGTGGTTCTGTATTTAAAGGACCATCAAGTGGTTTTGTTATAGACTTTCACTTAAGAACTTATAGGCTTTCTAAAAAGACTCGATCAATGTTTGTCACGTTACTCTCCTACTTTTTAGAGGCTTTTTCTAACAGCAACGTTTCACCCAAATTATGACTGCTTATCGTACTATTGCTCAACAAAGGTATTTCAACCAATCTCATCGCTTTTGGAGCCCTAAAACATTCACAACTGAGCGAGGGGTTAACAGACCTATTAAATAGTTTCAACAATAAATATAATTTGTAGTATTTGGTACCTACATTGTCGTTAGTAGAGACCGGATTATATGCAAATGCACATTTGCATATGTATTTGCGTATTATGGCTGTTTATTGAGGATAATGCATACTCGTATTTTAGCTAAAATCAGCTAGGTAATCGTGCCTTTCTTGGTCACGTTTCCTTTTATTTTAACTGGAAAAATGCAAAAATGTACAAATGTGTGTGTTGTTTTAACTGGAAATAAAACAATACCCGCAACAAAAAGCATATGTACATTCAAATAGCATTGACCTCAGTGGAGAAATAAAAATTAATAAAATCGAAAATGCAGTACCTAAATTTAAAAAAAAAGCCGGCCAAGTGCGTGTCGTGTCACGCACAATGTAGGGTTCCGTAGTAAAATATGCGGATTAGCCTCCGAACGAAGATTTTATTGTGATAATAATAAAAAACAAACTTACATTTGCAGTTAAAAAACCTGTGCTTCCATAGGAAAATATGTTATCTAAGTACAGTTTATAAGTTGGTCGACTATTACTCGTAAACTTGTAAAGCCTACTTAGCAGTGATAGTTTTCCTTTTAATTTCGTTATATAAACTAAAACCGTGAATTTTTTAACACACCCAAACATAAGCGTTTAGCTGGTAGAGTCTAACAAAAATTAGCACTTTAAAGCTAAATATTTCACAAACGAAATCCGTAATCGAAAAATGGTTTGATCAAACTCGCAATATTTTTATATATCTATCCAACAACATCCCATACTATGGAGTACGCGAGAGAAAAAAACATCTCCACTTTACGTGTTGGCACTGGACTAAAAAAATACTTTTCGAGATTTTATTTTACCACTTTGTCGGCCTAACTAATCTGTATATTCATGCCAAATTACAGCTTTCTAGTACTAAGAGTCTTTGAGCTCAACTGCGGACGGACAGACAGACGGACATGGCGAAACAATAAAGATTCCTTGTTGGCTACGGAACCGTAAAGATTTTTTTTTTTTTTGAGCATTTATGATACATATTTCGACAATTGCAAGATGCATATAATCCGGTAGTCATTAGTATAAACAGAACTTACTTATGTATCGTCCCAGAACATACAAACCTATAATTAATAGGTACAAGAACGCTTCATACGTGCCTAAATCTAGATATTTCCAGCTAGTAACACACGTAAAATTAAATCTACGAACTTACATGATTTAGTTATTGCTTGGATACCAAGTTTATGCTCTACTTCTTCCGCTTGGCGCTGAGAAGTTTATGTGAAAAGGAGTTCCAATTAGTGATTTGGCACAGTGCTGCAGTGTTTGGTTCGAATCATAACTATAACTTACCCCGTCACCCACCAAGACGTTGTTTTCGCCTGGGCTCTCGATATCTCCACCAATCTTTTTTTTTCTGAGAATTTTTGGTTGCACTATCACGTGCCAAATGCTAATTTTACAGCTTTGGCAAGTATGACATAAATCTAAACTTGTTCTTAGGTAATCGATTGTAATACTTACCAACCACAATTTTTGGGTTTTAAAACAAATTGGATAGCATTATTTTAAAACTGTATACCTGTATACGATACATTTAAAATTAGTGTTGAACTTTGTTTATGGATATATCACGTAAACTTTATAAAATTTACAGAGTTAAGAGTTTAAGAATATAGGTAGCCCGTAGCTACTTACTGCTTGAAGTACTCATTACCTATTCAAATCCCACAAAAACAGATCCTCCGACAAAAATAATATTCCATTTACCACTTAGACGTCAACGGTCGGCTTAATATCCGCCAAGTTGTGTGCATTGTCACGATAACTGGATTGGTTCTGCTGATTGATTGGACGTGGAGAGGGACGGCTGCGGAGAAGGGGGAGGCGTTGTCCACTGTCAATGAAGCCATTACTATACTGCCGCGCCGTACCTACCTACCCTTCTGTCATTGGGAATGAAATCTCAAAATGCACCTCTACACTTACCTAACATATCGTACACTTGAATAAGTGCTGAAAGTAATGGCCATGCAAATGCAGCTGCTTCGACAATGAGTCTGCAGGAATATAAATCGTTTAGGATAGAGGTTTATTCTTTCCCCATAGGTTCAAATGTATTTTACTAAAGACGGAACGGAATTGGTATTTATGTATGTATGTATGGCATTTTGGTAAGTGGTTGCGTGTTTTTTTGTTTTATCTGTTACCATTTTCCTCCGGAACAAGGGTTTCCTTTTGTGTTGGCTGAAATAAACAAAACAAGGAAATCGATTTAATTTTAATAAACAGAGTTTGTTTTTGCCTTCGACATTTATTATCGCAATAAAACATGAAAGAATACATGATACAATACATTTTATGTTGAATAAAAAACAGCAATAAACATATTTTTACTACTACTGAAGTAAAAGCATAGTAAGAAGACTTACGAAAAAAAAAATGCCCATAAACAAAAATGAAAGCAAAGGCTATGATTAACAATAATGACTACCATCGCTTGTCTCATCATCACATGCACGAGCCGATTTCTCAAATTGTCACCCATAAGTTACTCGCACTAGTCGTCGATGCAATAGGTCTTTACAGTCATAATTAGAGGGACTTACCACATGGCACTAAATATTTTGCAATGCGGTTGCGGTTTTAAGTTTGTGGATATACATATTTCAACAAAAGAAATTATAACAATTGGTGTGTTTAACTGCAGATATTGTAAACGCATACTGTATCGTGGTAATCGTGTTACTAACACTATGAGTCTTGTTGCTCGAAATAAATAATTAAATTAAATATTATTTTCATATTTTTTCAAATGCGGATACTATAGTGAAAACTTCTGCTTAAACTTTCGCCCTCTTATTAATAAACACGGAATAAAATTACACCAGGAATAACAAAGGAATAACCATACATTTTCAAAGGTTTAAACTTGGAATAACTTTATTCTGTGTTTATTAATAGGAGGGTCGGTGATTACAGGCGTGGCATAATATAATATAACAATGTCATATTATGTTACATATTCCATTGCGGGCAACCGCATGCGGGTATGAGAGGTAACCGCTTCCCAGCTTGTATTCCCTGGTACACAGTACCTAGCTGTTCTTTCTGCTTTCTCGGTTCCACCATGCTAATGCCTAAGTTCATCATCAGTTTCAACAGCCTCGCAGCTATGGTACTTGGAAGACGTGTCAGGACAGCTGTCAGCTACTGACAGGTCATCTGACGAGGCGGCCGGAGCTTCGTGGGCTGCTAAAGGCATCAGTTCTTCGTCGCCACCGGTGTATGTGGCGTTACAGTTGCGTTTCACAGCGATGGGAAGAGGCTCTGGGTCGCGGATCCAGCAAACTGAGAAGGAAGGAGGTCTGTTAGATCCCGACATAGAAATTCTTTATCGGCATTTTTTTTTTAAATAAGCTTTTCTAAAGGGTGTAACAAGACCCTTAACGAAGCTGAAAAGCACTTGTTCTCCCCGTCATTGCGATCATTTTTTTGTTCTAGACCATACCTGGGAACCTTGTAGTTACGGAGATATTGGGGGTCAAAGTTCCAATTTTTTCACAAGTTTTTTCATAATGTAATAACGTTTTTAATAATAATTTTTGCATAAAGTTACCTATTTTGATGTACGTAACGCTTGGTTGACGGCTTCCTGAAGGGTCCTGTTACACCCTGTATAAACGTTTATGGAACAGCTGATTTAAAAAACGAAAACTGGCCAAGTGCGAGTCGGACTCACGTACGAAGGGTTTCGTACCATTATTAATATCGAGCAAAAAAAAACGGCAAAGAATCACGATTGTTGTATGGGAACCCCACTTAAATAAGTATTTATTTTATTATTTTTTTAGTATTTGTTGTTGTAGCGGCAACAGAACTACATGATCTGTGAAAATTTCAACTGTTAGCTATCACGGTTCACGGTTCATGATACAGCCTGGTGAGAGGCAGCCAGTAATAGGGTCCGTTCTTACCCTTTGGTTACGGAACCCTAAAAATACCGATCTCACGATATACCGATACACGGAACCTTGTAGGTCACTTTTGTATGAAAAAACAGATTTAAAAAAATATTGTTGAAAACTTTCTATGGGTTCAGAATGACGTGGTAATTGTTTATGCGTTGGTGTCCTATCGCCCCCGTATTTGTTGCTAGGGAGACATGTAGATCGTTGTCATGAAGAGCCTAACTCCTATTAATATGGCTCGATTTTCTATCAAACAAATTGGAGGTAAGTTCTTAGCTCGTGAAAAAGTTAACTGCAGTATTTTATGTGAGAACCTGTTTAAAAACAACACATTAAAGTATACATATCTTTCCGTAGCAGCCAACAGACTGGTTATATTTTGTTGTGTTTTTCTGTTAGCGTGCATTAAACAAAGATAACTCTGGAAACTGTTTAGGAAAACCAGGAGGTCTTGCACGACTTGATAAGGCACCACACTAAAGTAGCAAATTAATGCACAGTTGCAGCTTCTTTAAAGAAAACTGCTGCCATGCTGCCATAAAGAATTTATGCAATCGTAGAGACTTCGTAGCACCGTAGCGGCTTCGTAGCACCTCTACGTCTAGAATTTTATGATAAAACGTATCCTGGCATAAATACTTCGACGTTACATTGGATATTGCCTGAAATTGAACTGAAAATGAATACTCACTGGGTCGTTTTTCAGGCGGCACGGGCTGAACTGTGGTCGGAGGTGGCAGTTTGACGGCACCACGAAGCTTCCTCGGACTTCTCGCCAGTGCATGAGATATACTCGGCAGCCTGATATCAAGATGCGAGCCCCTCTCAGTCACAATCTTGTTGTTCATCGCATACAACTTGGTAGTGACGTCGCGGGCTATGAGTGTCGTTACCACGCAAGCGAGATACGTCTCCTTCACAAACAAATACTCCAGGGAACTGCGCTGCCAGTAAACGTAGCGGCACGATGACGCGGCGACTATCGACACCTAAATGAGAGGCTTTGTTTTAGAATAAAAGAATAATAAATATTTGGGAGGGAAAATAAAGTGCCTGCGTGTCTCAATACAAGAAATAAAAAAAAATCATTCGTCATTGTGGTGTTACTTTACCTGTCATAAATTGGGGTTTTGACAGATAAAATTACTATAGCAGCAATAGAGCTCGGAGTTTTGACTTCGTACATTTTGAGAACTAAATTATTGTTGCTACGGCGTAGCTGACGTAAAGGCATCGCGCCTACGCTCGGCTACGACGTCGTAGCAAATAACCAACCCGCTACGCGGTTAGGCACTATTTGTGGCTAGCAAATCTGAACTAACTTTGAACGTTCACAAGTTTATTGAGACATTTACTGAAATCATGTTTATATTATTGCTATCCCAAAATACAATCACTTAAAATATACTGCAATATCATCTGTTTTACGGTACCAATGATACTTTAAAAAAAACAGATTCGTGTTGTGATTTTAACGATCCGCTGACCTACATTTTACCTTTTTACAACAAAAAAAGATGTAAAGCACATAATTGAATAGATATCATTAACGCAGCACGTTATTTCACTATACGATTACGTAAAATAGTGTCGGTCGTTATCGCGGTTGTGTAAAGAAAGCTATTAGTGATGTTGGTGAGTGCCCGCCACCACGTGTGGGCGGAGGGGCCATTTTAATAAAATAGCCAACCAAATACGTGATATATTATTAAGGGGAGCGGATAATATGATGGCTGATAGAATTAAATGCGGACCTCGCGTGGTTGTTCATATTTATACGTTAATTTGATAACATTCAAATCAACACCTAGAACAGTAATTGTAAAGGTCACAAATAGATCTGTGTTGACACTTCTAAAGCATGATTCGAATTTTCAATCATACTGTTCCTATGTATTCAGCTGAATCCGGTAAGACTGCAAGCCGACCCCAACATAGTTCGGAAAAGTAAAGCAGATGATGACGATGATGATGATGATGATTCTATGTATTTAATTGCGAGTAAATATGTCAGAAACACAAATAAACGGTATGCTACGGCCTGCCATACAACGATTCAATACCCAGTGTTCTGGACAGCATGCACGTTGAAAGCCTTTGAGCCACCCTAATAGATGACATACCTATTTCCGAAAGCCTCTAAGGTGACACACATTCTGATCCAGTCATCTAGCAAAATAATATGTGTATTTCTAGTGATGCAAACATTTTCCACAGTATATAAAATCTACATCTCAGTCCATAAATAGAAGTACCACATTAAAAGTGAATGTCTACGGCTCAAAGTGATTGATAGCTAAAGAAGCAATTTAGGTAAGTTCCCCACGTCTTTACGAGACTGTTTAGACTTCATCGATATTTAACCTAGTTTCTTGCAGTTATAGCCACTTCGGCCGTTATACAGCCATAGGCAACAATTAGGTCAACGGAATAGGGTAGGTAAAGAACGATCAACGAGTGTGTATACCAATGGCGAAAATAATATCAGCTGGTGCGGATCGTAATTACACGAAAGATAAAGTTTTGTATAGCTACAAAACTTTATCTTTTTTAGTTGGTATATTAGATAGTCTGTTTCAGTGGGTAGAGCATATAAGTACCTACCTTTTAGTCGACTGAGTTTTAGCACAAGCATTTGGTATAAATTATTCAAGCACGTATTAATGCTAATCTAACAGTCATATTTGCATCAAATTGAAAGAGACTGGAGTTTTAATGAAAAAATCCGAAGTTTCCAAGCCGACCTAGTAAACCCTTCATATCTGCTCGGTTGTAACACCATTGAAGGAAGCTTTTTACTTAATGGTTCCGTGACTTGGGGGTTGAGTTAGCAACCGATCCCATAACTTCTTTGTCATACTTATGACTCAGCTTCGCGGCCCCTGGCGTAAATGTATCACTTAGCGATACGTGACACATTGTATGATATAAGTACGTAACGTTAAGGCGTGATAAAACTTCATCTTATCTCACTTGCCTCGTATTTTGTAGTAAAATCGTCGGCTTAAAGTATGAAAAGAAGCTCGGAAAATATCGCCACCCTTAGTGCCTATTGTCGCTCAGAAATAACAAGGAGATATTTAGCCGACTGATATTAACAATATTACCTAAGTTTTTCTGTTGCTTTGAAAATTTGTGAGAAATCAGTTTCATATAATGATGCAATTACTATGAAGTTAAGCTGAATTTACTTTGTCATGTTTTCATTATGGTACGGCCTTTTTAAAAATAAGTATCTAACGCATAATTTTCTTGTTTTTTTTCGTATTACTGCTTATAAATTAGGTACACCAGCATCGTTACTGTAGATATACGTAAGGCTACCTTTGAAACTATTCACAAAAGCGTTATCACAGCTGACACTTTAAACAAAGTAATTGGCGTGCATCGGCCAGCCAGCGAGGTGTTTCGGCTTGCTTGGACACGAGCGGGGAATTTATGTGATTTAGTTTGCAGTTGTTTATGACCAGTCCTGTGAGGCTTAAAGTGTAATGGCTGTTGGCTAGCGTATACCTAGATAAGAGCTAAAGAAAATGACCGAAAAACCAAATAAAAAAATCTAACGTCGAATGTAAATTAAGCAAAAGAAATATTTTGAGAAGAGTGAAATAGTTTGCTTTTTTTAATCTACGAGATATGTATCAGTATATGTACACTTCAGGTTCAGATAAAACATGTGACCCTTTGATTTAGATACGACGTAACAAAAATGTGAGTTAAATGTAGGCAAATGTGTAGGCAATTTTTCAAAAAGGAGCTAAAGTTTTGCAATTTAACTTTAGTTCACCAAAATGTATGAGTTAGGTAACCAATGCAAAGTCTAGCTCCTGCTGCACTGGGTAGATAACCGACTTATAAGTATTTTTTGAGAATTAAATGTAAAATGGGGAAGCAATTAATTCCATTTAAGTATTTATTTTATACACACATACAATCTCAATTTAAAAAAAAAATACTGTGGGCGCGTTAACTTAAATAAAGAAAAGGAAAAGGACATCAAAACACTTTTCTATATGTTTTAGATCTTCACATTTATGGCATCCATAAGCCAAGATTTATCCGCCCGAAAAATAAATCTTAAATCAAAAGAGCAACTTGATATTAAATCGACCTTTACTCAACTAAAACCCTTTGTAGAATTTTTTTAAATAGGTTAGTAGGTTCGGAGCATTCACTATAAAGTACAGTCAGGAACTCCACTCCCCTTGAATAATGAACTCATCAGTGGGCCACCCAACCGTGTTAGTTAGCCCCATTGCCTTACTTAACAAGGTGATGCTTTGCTTCAAAGCGTTATGGCGTGAAATAAGACGCCTTTAGATAACATCAAACGTGATAGTAGTATTTGATAAAGTAGCTATAAATGTGCCCCACTTGAGCGGATCCTTGTTATTGCAGAACGGTGGTCGATGATTAGGTTCATAGGGTGAAATTGGTGTCTCTTGAAATCATAACTTAGCATACATAAGGATCACTTTTCCTGCTATATGGGACGGGACGTGTAAAACTATATCTACGAAAATGCAGTACTATCAACCCAAGAAAATAATTAAAATTAATTTCAACTACTGCTTGTGGCAGAAAAAAAAAATTAAACTACTACAATTTTCTACGACAGTTCAAACGTCCATGACTGTCGCGGCCATTCAAGTCATAGCATTTGATGTCACTTCCCCCTATCTGCCTTGTTTAAATCTAATTTGTTGCCGTTAATAGAATAGTTTTACTTTATTGAAAGTGCTTTATGATATCGGTTTAACATTGGTAACTCACCTTAAATTTTTCATCAATTGTGGCTCGACTGGACTCGAACTCGGGAGAGTCCAAGAACTCACAAGGCATAATCGGATGCAGGAACTGATGACCGCTCATAACGTTGACCTAGACACAATCAAATTTATTTTTGGCAAAAATAGTAAAATATAATATCAAGATTGATCCAAAACTCTTAGAAAAGTTATGCTATCGACGTTTATTTTCGGAAATATTTAGCTTTATACTAAAAGTCAGTAAATGCTGCATTCTGCATCTATGTCTGGATCTAGTTTAAGCAGAATTAACAAGAAATATTCTAACATAACATTTTACCAAAACTTAGGCCTTGCCCCTTGATAAGTTCCTTAATCTACGAGCTTAAGTGAAATAAAGAAACTTCAGGTTGGATTTTACAACGGCTTTTACAACCACCAGAACATTATCAAGAGGGGATTTGGGAGTATTAAGTTTGGGAGCAGTAAGCGGGTGAGAAGTTGCTTACAGACAGATTTAGTTACTTGTACTGCTAAAATAGTCAGCAGCTTTGCTTCTATTGCGCCTAAAATGAAACTTCTGCTGCAATCTTGGTCTAGGTTTTGAAAGCTACGCAACCGAAAGTACACACTCATTATTATTTTCGTAGATTTAATTGATTAATCATGTTTGACCTCTATAACCATATTATTATAATGTGGTTCTAGAGTCCCTAACATGCAGACCTTACATTGTATTTTACGGCAATCTGTATATAAAAATCAATTGCCACATGTATGACAAAGCATCACTTGCTTTATGCGTTCTTAAATGTCAGGACAAGGTCAGTATGAAAGAAAGTTTGTTTTTTCTACTAACCGCACTTCTCGTTTTCTTCATTAGAAAATTGCCTCGTGCGAAGGGCGGGTCGCTAGTTACGCATAAATATTACTTTCATCAGTTACATATTTATAAGAATCTGGTTCAATATGCTGTTGTGACCTAAATCTACTAGCACGCATTTCATTCAAAAGTCACAAACGGTACACGAATTACGGTAAGCATTTTCCGCCCGATAAATTTTACCGCGGTAGCTGAATTAACTGGTGGGTTGGTAAAGAGTGGGAATCGATTGACTCTAATATTATCTGCTGAGGGTATCGCATAAAAATCACGTGCGCGTCGTTACCTAGGTGAGGCGCGGTACGATACGTATTCATTGCAAACATAGACACGTGCGGCCTGAAAAATTATTTTAAATTTTCTCACTCTATGGGTAGCTGCGGCTGCGGGAATGTAATAAACTTTATAACTGCATATTTTGTGGACCGAAAGCTAGGTGTGCTAGCTACTAGCTTATGCCCGCGGCTTCGCCCGCGTGGAATTTGGTAATGGTCCCACAGGATTTGACTACCGGGATAGTATCCAGGTTATAAACTTTTTATTTGCCAAATTTCATTCAAATCCATTCAGTAGTTTTTGCGTGAAAGAGTAACAGACATCCATCCGTCCATCCTCACAAACTTTTGCATTTATAATAATAGTAGTAAGATGTAGCAAAGATTTAAGCTTCGAATAAGCTCAAATTCGAGTGGTTTGCCCTGTAGAGGACAAATAAGGCTAAAAATAGTAAAGTAGATACTGAGGAACTTAAGTTTATTTAAGTCGAAAACAGCTTGATTACGTGATGACGACAATCCAACATTATCTCCCCTGGCCAACTAGGATGGAACACATTTATTTTTAGATTAAGTGTTTTAAATTAGTAAAGAAGGTCTTCGTTTATCAACAAATCAATGAAAATACACTAGTCTATCATTCAGTCTATCAGTCATATCATTATTATCAAACAATACTTAAAATGGCCTAAAATGGCTGCTTTATCAGAATCCTAATATGAATCACGTTAAAAAATTAAAATTCATAAAATGGTCTCTACGGTTATGACCACAAAGTCCATTTTAAGAGTTTTAAATTTTTAACGTGATTCATACTATGATTCTGATAAAACAGCCATTTTAGGGCCCCAGATGAAAGAAGATGCTATATTCAATGATCTCTAGCGTCTAATTTTAATTTATTAAATAAAATCAAGATGCCTTACGCGGTGTCCGGAGGAAAATTTCAAGTAAAAAATACAGGGTTGGCACTTTTGGCGAAAATATGACCTAATAAACCCTGTCGGCTGTCCATCTTCTACAATGACCAAAAAGGTAAACAAAACGTCTGTAATTAATTAATAATAATAAAGTAAAAGTTGGAAAGTTAGTTAAATATTCCTTCCTTTTCTTATTTACATAATATTATTACCTAATTTATGTACCTAACTCTAACAGAGTGAGCTGAAGTTTTTAAGTAGATACCAATACTTAGAGTAAAGCCTGTAGCATAAGCAAGGATAAATAGTTATTACGAACCGAAAAGTATGAATACTTAAAAGATATTTCAACAAAACAAACAAAGATTTCTACTACTTACCAAGAAAAAATCTTTGTTTTCGCAATTTATGAAATATTTATAAACTGCACACACCATTTTCGCGTCAAGAATGTGGTAGTATCGTTGAATAATTTTTATAAAGTTAAAGTTGAGTTCCGGTGCCCGAGCTTCAGTCTGTGTGAAGCGGAGACCACGGCTTGGCCACATTTATGGCCCGACACGGATGTGTGCGGCTAGGCCGGACCGGAGCCGCGGAGGGTCTAAGTTCGAATATTCAACTGTCAAACAAAACGTAGAGAATCTCTACGCTTCTACAACACTTCTAGACTTAGTATATTATAGTAGTGACCACACTCATCAAAGCGAAAGAAGACGTATTTTTTTTGTCTCGTTTCGGTTCGGACGACGAAACTCGATACTGCATCGGACTATTCGGTTTTATTGCATGGACTCAAAGCTCTTTCTGAACAGCTCAATTTGGGCAATCCATAAAGACCTAAATCTATAATCTTACCATACCTTTCCTGCGAGCAGTAGCCCAAGCCGGTCGGTCTTCGTAAGATTCTGCATGGCGTACGCTTCACCTGCGTGCAAAGACATCACATGTGCGAAGTCTGGGGACACCATGCGCTTGAACTGCAGTCTGGACACCTAAACCATGTTTAGGCTTTAAATGGACACCTATCTACTAGACAAGATCTAGACCAGGGATCCCCAAACTATTTTGGACAAGTGACCCCTTTTCCAAAATGAACTGTTACCTCAGACCCCCATGGCCAAATTACCTACTTTTAAGATCAACCCCCTTATTCATAATGGTCCGCTAACTTAAAACAGCTGCTACAGTGTGTTATTTTTCATTCTGACTTAGGTCAATAGAAGAAGACAGAGTGAGAATTAGCAATGCTTTAAGTTAGCAGACTATTATGAATAAGGGGGCCTATCTTTAGTTTTTTCCTATTGACACAAAATACCTAGGTACTAAGGTACCAATTGGAAAACTTTGCACTTGGTTAAGTGAGTAAAATTGACTTCATTTTCGTATCAAAATTTAACAAAATAAAAAGACATACAATTCAGTAAATATCAAGTTTAATTTATAACGATTATTACAAATTAGGTACTTAAAGAATTTTAAGTAGGTAGGAAATTATATTTAAAAAAGTATTAATTCGCAAAGAGAAAATAAAACATTCAGTGTGATGGATGAACCTGGTGACTATCTACCAATCTAGCTACATCCGGTTCAATATTGGTGAGTTGCAGCCTTAAGGTGGATGCGCAAGGGTAGCCCGCGAAATTTAAATTTTCTTACGTTTATTGCAATTTGCAGGTCAGTGTCAGGTTGCATGTTGATGAAAATATGAATCGTGCCATTAAGACGTATGGAGTTACAGAATTATAATCATTCAAATCATCAATACAACCCTCCAAGTTCATATAATCTCAAAGAGTGACTTTTTCATGAAATAGCTATTGAATGTGATTATATGAACTTGGAGGGTTGTATTGATGATTTGAATGATTATAATTCTGTAACTCCATACGTGTTACTGGCGCGTTTCATATTTTCATCAACATACAACCTGACACTGACCTGCAAATTACAATAAACGTAAGAAATTTTAAATTTCGCGGGCTACCCTTGCGCATCCACCTTAAATCTCCACGTTCGTTGATTTTCAAACGGTTTCTTTGTTTCGTCAAAATGTTTGTTACCACACTGAAGCTTTTTTCAACTAGGTATGATGATGGAAAAGCGATAAGGTATTTTTCAGCAATGTTCCACAATGTAGGATACTGTGTTTCAATGTTGCGTTGCAACCAGAACTTCTGATAGCCTTGGTTGAACTTCTGCTTAAGCTCTTCGTCTGTGCTGATGGTAATCAACTCTTCTTGCATTATCACATTGGCTTCTTCTATGGCTGTGGTATTGTACGGATTTATTATCCATTGAGGAATTTGTAAATTTAAAAGATCCTCAAACCTCTCCGTAAAATCCTTGTGTAATGCGTCCAAGTGAGTGACATATAATAAAATGTCATCATCTTGAAGCGTTTCTGGTAATTTTGACAAATGCAGAAACTGCGAATATTCTTTTCTGCCTAAATTTTGTTTATAAAGGATTAGTTTACCCACGAAGGCCGATATTATTGATTTTGTTTTAATCAAGTTAAGATCGTCACCCTGCAGCTGCAAATTAACTTTGTTGAACATTCCAAAGATATCAGTCAAGTAATAAATATCTGTTTTACAATTGTTCAGATTTTCTTTCAAATTCGGATCTTTTTCTTGTAAAAACTCCAACACAGATTCAAAAACGGCTGAAAATCTTTCTAAGCAAGAGCCTCTTGATAGCCAGCGAACTTCAGTGTGAAGAAGTAATTGAGTAAAGACTTCGTCGTTTTCCTCACAAATAACCGAGAGTTCAAAGAATTGCTTCGAATCTTGTTGATAGCATTTATTACATATTGTAAAGACTTATGCAATCTAGGACTCAGCTTTTTTGCTACTAAATGCTGCCTGTGAATCACGCAGTGAATGACCAGTACATCAGGCAATTGTCGCTTTAAGTGAGCTATAAAACCACGATGACGACCAACCATAGACGGTGCACCATCAGTCGCAACAGAAACAATGTTCTTCCATGGAATAGCTTTGTCAGTAAAAAAATGTTCCACGGCCTGAAAAATTGATTCTCCTCTGGTATCAGTCTCTAAATATGTAGCAAAAAGCAGTTCTTGGCACATATTTTCATCTTTGATATATCGAACATATCCTAACAACAGAGCTTCATTGCCGGGTAATGTAGACTCGTCCAACTGGAGAGAGAATCTGTTGGTCTGTAAGAACTTGCATAAAATGTTTTCCACATCGCGTCCCATCTCGTCTATGCGTCTCTGAACGGTGTTATTGCTCAAAGGTATTCTCTTTAAAATATCATGTGCGGGTTTGTGCAATACATTGTTAAGGACCTCCGCAATGGCTGGTAAGATAAGCTGCTCTCCAATTGTGTGGGGTTTCCCCGACTTCGCTATTAGTAAAGATATATTATAGGACGCTCGTAAACCATCATCGTCTTTAATAGATTATGACGCAAACATCGATCTTATGGATGGCCTTTTGTCTAGTTTTTCTTTAAGTGCTTGAAAAAATGTCAAGGGCTTACTTTTTTTGTCAGCATGTACTCTCGATAAGTGGTCATCCATTTTTGAAGGCTTCATGGCATCGTTACTGAATACTTTTTCACATATGAGACACATCGGCAAGTGTTGATTTGATGGAGATGCAATAAATCCGAACTTCAAGTAGTCCAAACTGTATTGTCTGCATTTTTTTTTCGTGTCCGCCATCATAAAACTCTCAGTAATCCTGCAAATAAAAAAATAAGAAACTAAGTACCTAAATTAAAAACAATACCTAATAAACTGTTCAATTTACTGGTAAATTTTTACAATTGAAACAACTGAGGCAACTGCAAACTGTTGCAAACAATCTACAGATAGCTCAACTGATCACTATCACACAGTGTGCAGTGGGGCAATGCTGATGCGCTGTGCCGGATAAAAACTGTTTGGTACTTACCCTGTTAATTTTTCATAAACTGCAGATATTGTGTGGTTACGCTATTAACTCGCGTAGGGAGCTCAGCATTTTGTAAATTCTTTTTCAGTCACTTTACTTCACTTAATTTAGCTATGTAATAACTTTGTAATCTCTTGAAATAAATGAGTACTTATATGAGTTATTATCGTTCAAGCTCCAACGAATTTCAAAACGCAAATGAACTTTCAACCTAAGTGCAACCTCGTTAAATAGTAAAATATCAGGAACATGTTTGGACTTGCAACTTGATCATGAATTCGTTCGTGTTAAATCGCGCAAGCGTCAAATAGAGAGCAAGTCAAAACGCGCCTGAAAGACGTACGCTCGAACTCATTATCTTGCACAAACTTGTCCACACTGACTTGCCGAGTTTTTCATCTTGTACGAACTTGAGGCTTTATATTACTACAACAATGCTATTTCCTACATAAATATTAATTATTCTTAGTACACGTAACACAACATAAACAATACAGTACCTACCTACCTATCTTGAAAGTTTTAAATAAGAACTTGTGTTAATTTAATAGGGGTCGATTTTTAGACCTCGTCGACCCCCATAATCAGTTTTCGTTTATGTGGACCCCTAGGAAACCGATATCGACCCCAAGGGGTCGATATCGACCACTTTGGGAATCCCTGATCTAGACAATCTAGACTTTTAGAGCTATAGCAATCAATCGCTGTGTGCTAAAGAATGTTTCAGAAGGATATTTTCTTCCTTTGTTAGATTCCGAGTTAGCCATGGTAGCAAAACCTGTGTTTGAAATTTCTCTCCGGACGAACTACTGTACATATAATATATTATGTACAGTAGTTCGTCCAGCAAAATACAAAGAAGTGCTCACACTAAACCATTCTAAAGTGCTGAAATGAAAGATGATAATTATGATTAGGGGTGACTCATGAGATGACGACTAATATTTTGGGGTAGCAGCCTAGCAGGAGAGTGGTGATGATTAGTAAATAATTATGAAAATCTATAATTCTCAGGAATTATTAATACATTACCTTGAAAGGTTCAAACAGCGTATGGTAGACTTCTTCTAGCTCTGGATCGAATTTGACAGGTCTCATCTCGTAAACCAAGTAGACAACTTGTGCAAGATTTAGAAATACGAAGCCGAAGTTCCAAGAGAAGGCATCAGGTGAACATATCACGTGCCATGCCCATATTGAGTACAGCATGAAGGCTAGGACAAAATGTGTAGTAAAAATAAGTACATTCGTAGGTATATCTAGGCAATAAGACATAATAATATGAATCCAGTAGCAAAAGTGCCGCTGGTATGTCCTACCCAAAAAGTTCTAAAGTTCTCAAATTTCTAGCAGTCTGCCTTTGAGTCTTTATTTTTTATGTTTTACCAATACTGTTAAGTAAACGTAGATACGTGCTATCATCAATAAAAAATAAATTAGTGTGACTCTAGTACCTAGTTACAGTCAAAGTTCTCAGAGGTCACAAAAACGAATTAAGTAAAGTCATTTGTTCTTTCTCATATAATAATATAATGTGACAAAGCTATAATATAGGTATTATATTTTTCTTTTATACAGGCGTGTGTACCCAAAAAAAGGAATGAGACACAGACTTACCAAATATTAAAATAGTATGCATCCACAATTGACCTTTCTTGGTACTTGGGGCGCAGTACGAAGCCACGAAGAGCATGTTGGATAGCTAAACATACACCTAATTAAATCTTTATGGTAATGCAATTAATTATTTTAGAACAAATTTCGTCTAATTTTCTTACCTGAAACAGAGGATGTTGTGTAGTTTTCCAAAGTGGACACCACGGCCAATACCAGGGTCCTGTTTATTAATAAAACCCATGTCCTATAATTTGTTAATAGGTATAACAATCGTGTTAACACTATAATATATTTTTTACATACCTGAAGGCATTGTGTAATTTACGGAACCAAAATCCTGAAAAGTGCCATTTTCACCCGGCCACGAAAAATTATATTCACCGATTTCTAGAAAATCACTCTTCTTTGCAAACATACCGTGCGGCATTTTGTTTATTTATGTTAAGTAAATCGCTAAATTTTAATCTGTATTTCTCAAAAGATTGTCATCGTATCGTCTACTCGTTCGCGCCAAATCAATAACATCCGTTTCGTTCTCAAAACTAGCGCCATCTACACTAATATTCGTAAAACGTGTCACAGATAATATACATTTTCTAAATACCATACATAAAGAATGGACTCCGCGTTAGCCTCCAAAAAGTGACCACTCTGTAGAAAGAGACAGAGCGATGATGCTGCCAATACCGGGGCAAACCATGGCCGCTCCATTGCTTTGTCTCTCTCGCACTTCATGGTCAATTTTATTCAACTATCGCGCCTGAATTCGCCACTAGAGGCGCTAGTGTAGCGCGAGGGCACCGAAATGCCAGATGTCATACGAGTGTTCGCGCGTTGTATGCTTTTTTATCACGTATTTTTACAAATATTCAGGATTGTGGTCTAGATTGAGCTATTATTGATTAATTACGACTTGACGATTTTAAGTAGCAACAGATCTTATTTGTTAGTACTTGGAGGTAAAATTATTATTAAATGTTTCATGCTTGCAAATTTTTGGGAGAATATTGTATGGATCTGAAGTTTACACTATGTTGTTACGTAATAAAATACATTTTTTATGAAGTTTTATATTTTGGTACTCCAAGGTATAAAATAGAATTATTGAGAAAAACAGAATTGTTGAGCTCAAAACGAAAGCCCTCATACCGACATCGATAGCTCAACATTTTGAGTTGTTGGCCAAGTTGTTCGTATAATTATAAATGGTATTCGAAATTTTATACACTCAAAATAATAATTAAAAATCGCAGTATGTTATGGATTCTGCGTCCGACCTTCAATGCCAAGGTAAATGGCAAAACGATGTTTAGTCGATTTTGAGGATCGGAGAGAACAGCGATGAGTCAGTGTTGCAAATGCATATATCATCTACATTACACCACGATCAATTCATTCTCCTGTCATTCGTATCAAGGTGTGATGTGAATTGGTGCGGAGTAATCCACATTAAAAAACCTGAAATAACTTGCGATGAGGTAGCATCGGTTACTCAAAAATAACTAAACAACATCTAAGTAATATGCCTTAACTTTTTTGTGTTATAAACCTTTTAACAGTTTTCGCGGGAATGCCGAACATTAATAATGCCTGCGCCGCCAATGGTAAGTCTCGCACACTTGATTAAATATCTTGTGACTCATTAGAAACATATCAATTCAATGCATACGGCCTTAAAATAAAATATACATTTACAAAGCTATCACTTTAGCTTATAAGTATCCAATGAAAACTGCTAAATCAATGACTGGAATTCTGGAATGTGCCAATGGAAACTGTCTCATAATATTAGCCAATTTTTGTGCAAAAGCACACACTTCATGAGATAGTGTAGGATCAAGGTTTTATAATAAATTGAATGAAATACTTAAATATATTGATAGATTTATCTATTCCAGCTGTGTATATTTCGAACATCATTTTCCAGAATTATCAAATTGTGTTGTAAGGCGATTATTCTATTACATGCGATAGGTATTTTCAGTATCATAGGTACTATTTTTATGAACAAAAGAGTTTATACAAACAGTATTGGTGGGGTTTTGTCAGATAACCAAAAATCTTACTTAACAATTTGAATTCATTTAGGAACATCAGAAATTATCACTCATTACATGACTAATAAAACCTTCCCTTAGTAGATCATATTTTTTAATAGTTTTTTTGTAGTTTCTTTCATCAGTCAATTAACATGTGTCTTATCATTATATTTTTATCATTCATCAGCATCATTTCACTGCAGCTCCTTAAGTATGACTGTCATAGTCTCTTTCATAATATTATGAAACCTTCATGAACATCAAATCCTTGGTTGCGCATAAACTGTAAACAAAAAAAAGGACAATTTTATGTTTGATTTTTTTGCTATAATATCTAATTTGCTGCCAACACTATCTCACGGTCAAATTGGGGTTTATTTATAAACCCTGTGTACAGTCAAGTAATGATTAGCGATTTAACCAGCATTTATGAATAAACCCCAGTATTTTCTAATGTTACTTTCCAACAACATTCTCTTTGGAGGTAATACTAACTTCAAGAAGAATTAGGCATATGTAAGGGACCTAACTAAGGACTGAACTCAAAGCCGTGGACTGTAATTTTAAAATAGTATAATAATTCAGATAGATGCAATAATCAGTTGGTAAACGTGAGGAATGCGCGCGCGCGTCGTCTTCGGAGATCGGTGCATAATGAACTTAATGTTTATTTTATTTGCTAACTAAATTGTGTTTTAAGAAAATCGCTGGAGTTTGGATTCCATTATTAGACATAATTTTGTGTCTACTTCAATTTGCTCAACCTTTGGGAATTCATGTTTGTAGTTATCTGTAAAGCTATGGAAAATATATGTGCCACTATTAAGTGAACTCACAGCATTTTTGTTTAAGTTTTATGTGTTACCGGGGATACTGTTGGAATAAAAATAAAAACACAATATTTAAGTAATCTTGTTAAATAATTATTTTATGTAGTACTGATTGTGTTTTTCTTTTTATATGTGAGGTGATTGCACTATGTGTTTGCACTGTTTTGTTTTTACCTTATGTGTCATAATAATTAAATAATGACACATGCCTTATTTTTATCCTAACATAATAATAATCACCAATCAATAATCATAATGCACCTTTAATTAAAATAATCTAATGAATCATGCTTTATTTGTTACTAATCTTATTTAAAGCCACTGTAAAATGGTATCGGATTTTTGTGTTTTTATTGGTATTGGGTCAGTATTTTTATAATATATATATACATATAATTTAAAGGAAAAGGGGTTGATATTCATTTTGTTCTCATCTGATTGCTATTTTCCCAGTTATCCTGATTAGTATTCTGTACACAACCTTAATACTAAACAATGTGCTTTAAAGAAACCCAAGCCAAGTATTTCTCTTTTTCCTTAAACAAGATGTTTTGCAAAAGCCATTTGGTTATCCCTGTGTGATTTTCAAAATGTAATTTATGTTGCAACTCCAACTTCAAGCAATTGGAGTGTTATCAATACCATTTCACTAAAAGATCTAAAGACACCGTTTAAGATTACAAATCAAGAACTTTTCACAGTCCACTAGGTAGTGAACAATGGTGTCTCAATTTGTGTTGCAGCAGCTTTTCCTCTACCTGCTTTCACATTAAATTCTGCTGGCAGTTTAGTTACTGACCGACACAACTAAAACCAAATGCAATTAATGTTGACACAATTCTAATTTTTTTTCAATAAATTGTGTGGCTCATGATCATGACATATAAAATTGTTTTGAAAGTTTGTCTCAACATCAATTGAACCAGGATTATAAGAACTGAAATGTTTAAGAGCATTAAATGGAAAATAAAATATAACTAACTTAAGGTGGATGCGCAAGGGTAGCCCGCGAAATTTAAATTTTCTAATGTTTATTGCAATTTGCAGGTCAGTGGCAGGTTGTATCAAACTCAAACTCAAAGCGTTTATTTCAATTAGACCTTCGCAGGCACTTTTGAAAGTCAGAAAAGCAAAGGCGAAGCTACAGTCACAGACACAAGGCATAATAACTTGTGAAAGTACTGTAGTTGCCCATTCCAAAGCGTAGATCTCTATGGAGAAGAATGGGCAAGAAACTCCATGGACACTCTTTTCAATCAAAATATTGTTACAAGATCTTGGTTACATCATTCATGTTGAGATTATACATATATGTGAGAACGATGTAGAAAGACGTGCACATTAAGAGCGTCCAGAGTAAAAGATTATAACTATCAACAATTTAAAAACAAAGTAGTTAAAATAAACCGTGGCAGCTAAGAGATGACCAGTCCCAACTGACAGCGCCCGTTCACGAACATGACGCATGCATCAGCTCCATTCAGCTCAACCATATTGAAGGGAACTAAACGACCCAACACACCCGCCACTATCAGCGAGACATTTGAGTGAGCCTGACATTCTCTCAGCCACCAGGGCACATTCGAGTCAATGAAGGATAACTAAATGTAAATGGTAGCTTTACAGTACATAGTACTCACACATGTGCTATGCAGTTATATAATACTAAGAGATTGAATCTATACAATGCAAAGATATTTTTACAATCTTCTGCAGCTTCCACAATAATTTCACATGAGCTTCTGATTAGTTTGCCCCTATGGTTGTGGAGCAGGACCAGCATTGAGCCAAGCATTTTTATCATCGATGTAATCCCCTAACTTATAATATGCTTGCCTACATAGTGTGCGTTTTATACAAGATTTAAATTTTGTCTCATTCAGTTGTTGAATGTGGGGAGGTATTTTATTATAACATTTTAAACAGTACCCCATGAAAGATGAGTCTACTTTAGCTAGCCTGAAACCTGGCTGTACTAGTTGGTCCCTGTTTCTAGTATTATAGTGGTGTCTGTCACCTCTTTTACTAAACAAATGCAGATTTTTCCTAACGTACATGATGTTTTCATAGATGTATTGACAAGGTACTGTCATGATGTTAATTTCTTTAAACAGTTCCCTTAGAGAATCGCGCCTACGTAGATCATATATGGCTCTGATGGCTCTTTTCTGCAGAATAAATATAGACTCAATGTCTGCAGCCCGTCCCCATAGTAAAATACCGTATGACATAATACTATGAAAATAACTAAAATAGACTAGCCTCGCGGTATCTGCATCAGTAAATTGGCGGATTTTTCTAACAGCATATGCTGCTGAACTCAGCCGTCCTGCAAGAGATGTTATATGCGGACCCCATTGTAGCCTTGAGTCGAGCGTAATCCCCAGGAAAACAGTATTTTCGACGAATTGCAGTTTCTCTTGATTCAATACTATGTCACTATCACTACTTTTAACATTCGGTAGAGCAAATCTTATGCACTTCGTTTTTTTCCCATTTAATACTAAATTATTAGCGGTGAACCAATTATGGACCTGCATTAAGGCGTTATTTACGTCGTCGAGATTTGTGGCACGTCTGTTTATCTTAAATACTAAAGAAGTATGTTGATGAAAATATGAATCGCGCCAGTAACACGTATAGAGTTACAGAATTATAATCATTCAAATCATCAATACAACCCTCCAAGTTCATATAATCTCAAAAAGCCAAATTTTCTTACGTTTATTGCATTTTGCAGGCCAGTGTCAAGTTGTTTGTTAATCGCGCCAGTAACACCTATGGATTTATAGAGTTATAATCATTCAAAACAACCCTCCAAGTTCATTTAGCCCCATACAATAACTATTTCATGAAAAAGTCACTCAATGGGGTTAAATGAACTTGGAGGGTTGTTTTGAATGATTATAACTCTATAAATCCATAGGTGTTACTGGCGCGATTAACAAACAACTTGACTTTCACTGAAAGGGTATTGTGGTCATTTACTTGTTTGTCCTAATACACCCTCATTTTTTTGAAAATGGATCATGGAATTCGACAAAACCAATTCCCATCATTTTCAATTTATTTAAATAAACAGAATTATGCAGGTATTTCATTGTTTGATTACTACTGCAAGTGTGCGTGAAATTTGTTACAAATAACAAACCATAACGGAATTTAATACAATATTAATTTCATCAATTACCTACTACAGTCAAATAATATTTGGTACCTATGTTATAATGACAGAAGAAGTATTTAAGTTGGATGAACTAGGATTATTCTCACTTCTTAACATCAATATTGTAAAACCACCACCTTTTGATGCTGGCTCGACATTTAATTTATTTTTAATATGCTAAAGTCATGTCTTTTACGAAAAAGTTTCAAGAAAAAGTCTGAGATAAGAAGCTAAACAGGGGGGGCAGGTTTAGCGCCCAGCAGTCTGTCAGACTTTTTCAAATGGCATTTATCACAGTCAACATTAAAGTCGCAAAACCACTTGTGCAATTTCTAGTTTGGCCATCATAGAACAGCCAAAAACATACTTCAAGGTAAATACGATAAGATAATAAGGCATTATTACAAAATCTACACACAGTGTGCCTACAAATCAGTCCTAATTTTCCACCAACCATACCTGGGAACCTAAGTTACTCACAACCTTATTTTTAATGTAAGATTTTTACTTTAAACCAACTCCACAACCCCCGTACTATTCAATCCATCCATCAGCACAATGTTTTGAGTGCGTTACATTTCCTACAGTAAAAGGTGATTTTTCACCCGAAAAAAGGGTCGTTTCCCAGCAATAATTTTTGCGTAAAGTTACTTAATTTGATGTACATAAGCTTGGTTGACGGCTTCGTGAAGGTTCCTGTTACACCCTGTATACACAACCATTTTACCTCACTGGATAATGAAAATGCATGAAAAATATCTAACAAGAATGCAGCTGCAGCCTGTTTCTCATATTTTGGATAACATACAAGCATGTGAATATTAAATGCAAACACAGTGCCACCACCCATGACCAACAGCTATCCCCGGTAAGGTATGCAGACCGTTTGTTTTACATTGCAGACGAATATGAAGTCATTGGCGAGACGCAGTGGCAGGTTATCGAGAGCAGCGGCGATGAACAAACCATCAACATCCACGGCTTCATCTATTCAAAATTACGGGCTATTTTATTACACACCGTGTGCATATTACTATGTGGATTACCATATTTTGCATTGGCTTATTACCCATCCTACAACAGATTCAAATACATAAAATGCAGTCTGAAGGCTGCTAATTATATTTGTGGTAAGTTGGTAGACAGAACCATCTTTCTAAAGACTGATTTCAAATGTCTGCATGGAGCCGGGACCTAGTTGATTACAGACAGTCATAAGTGACACATTATAATGATTCACTGTTCATTGTATCTACTACTCCACGCTTCTGCTCAAGCTTAAATCGATACAGTGTATATGAATCAGCCTTTATTTATTTTGATTATACCAACTGATATCAATCAATGCCTAAATTATTTGATTATTTTTTAGTTATCGACACCGATGGAGTATGGTCCACAGAAAAAGTGCTTGAAATTGAACTGAGCATTGCCAACCAACCAGATAACAAACTGCGGTATTTTATGTTCAAGCACAACCGTTTCATTTGGCTTAACGATCAAGGAATCTTTACAAATGTTCTTGCACTCAATGAGAAACTGTCTATTCAGTTATTGATGGAAAATATGTCTGGCATAAACAAACGACAGCAAAGCGAATTGTAAGTGCAAAATAATCACTTGGTCACTTAGTGAATTTATGTAATCAGTAGTGAATTAGATGCATTACCTAATTACATAATTATATTTTTAATGGTTTATTATAGCCGTTTGCAAAATTCTTTTTATTTTCAGGATTAAACTTTATGGAACAAACTCAGTAGAGGTGGACGTCAAAAGTTACTGGAGCCTGTTTAAAAACGAAGTCTTCAATCCATTCTATCTATTCCAAGTTTTCTCTATCATACTTTGGTCATTAGATGAGTACTATCAGTATGCGACATGCGTTTTCTTCTTGTCTATAGCGACCTGTATGCTGGCATTGGTCCAAACCAAAAAGGTAATTTATTTATTTATTTAAAATAAAGTAATGTAAAATGTTTGTCAAGTACTTGAAGTTGACAATAAAAGTATAACAGGTTGGGTTCTTATGTAGGTACCAATTACAGGTGTACAAACATATTCTTAAGTACAATAAAGCTATATCATAAACTATATAATTTTGTTTACATTATGGTGTAGTGGGAAATTCTTGTCAGTACACATCTTAATGTTAACTGTCTGAAAAGCGACCATCGCATGGTTTGGGATTACTCCCGAATCTGCCTGGTGCATATGAGTCATGAAAAATAATTCTTCTTTTATTGATCCATAATTCTACCAAGAATCTTACTCTGTCTGAAGATCTAAAAACACGATCTTTAATATTCTCACACCATAAAAAGCATCCGTTCAGCTAAGAGTATCTGAGAATACCGTAATGGTGACAATGACCTACAAAAATATTCATATACACACATCAAAAGTGTCTAGGGATCAAGCATTTTTATGTGGATTTCTTGAGATTGAGATGTGGCTTTGTAATAAATTTATGATTTTATAAATTTATATGGATCCTTTTTGGTGCATTTCATAATTTGAATCAGGAACTGTGAATCAAATTCGAGTAAAAGATGAAAATCAGCTGTCAATATTTTCCCTATAAAAACATACAACGCATTGAAGACATTATTAGTGCTACTGTTTCCCTACTACTGATTAAAACCAACGTTATTATGGAGCGGCGACGTCATTTAAGCAGGGAAGAAATGCTCAGAGCCGTGGGAATGATAGAAGCTGGTTCCCGGCAACGTACTGTGGCTTTAGCTCTGAATACAAGTCAGAGTGTTATCAGTCGACTTTGGACACGTTACCGAAGCACTGGTACCGTGGCTGAGCGCCATGGAGGACGGTATCGCTGCACCACACGGAGACAAGACCGATACATTCAAATCTTAACTCGAAGAGCTCCAACAATAACCGCCATGATGTTAGCCGTGAGGCTTCATCACTCTTCAGGGAACTTAATTAGCGACCAAACAGTCAGAAACCGCTTGCATGAAGTGAACCTTCATTCCCGAAGACCGCTACGGGTACCACCTATAGCAATGCACAATCGTAGGATACGATATCAATGGGCTCTTGAACACAGAAATTGGGCAGAAGAACAATGGCGTTTCGTGTGCTTTTCTGATGAGTCTCGTTTTGGTATGAGACCGGATACAAGACGTAACGACACTGGAGAACCCCTGGACGCCAACAGCGATTAAAATCCTGCCAGGAAGTCCATCCTTATAGTGGTGGAACCATCATGGTATGGGCGGGTATTTGGATCGGCGGAAGAACTGAGTTGATTTGGATCAGAGGCAACCTCAACGCTCAAATTTATGCTGAGACGATTGTATCAGACGTCATCGTTCCTCTACAAGTGCAAATCGGTCCCTTATTTCAGTTAATGCATGATAATGCACGACCGCACACCGCAAGAGTTGTAAGACAGACTCTCGCCGCAGCTAACATCAATGTCCTGCCCTGGCCTGCTCAGTCGCCAGACTTGAATCCGATTGAGCATGCATGGGATATGCTACAGAGAAGAGCTCTGCCGAATATGGAGGGTATCCAGTCGCAAGAAGACCTTTTTTTGTTGTTGCAACGAACATGGGCGGCCATTCCACAGCGTGATTTGGATGAACTCATTTTGAGTATGCCAAACCGATGTTCTTGTGTTGTTAGTGTTCGCGGTAGAAACACGGATTATTAATTGTTTAAGTTAACCAATAAAATTTTAAAGAAAACTGTTATTTCAGTCTTTTTTTCGAACTTTTGTGTTAGTGGTTCAAATGTCAAAAACCCCTTTATTAGGAAAATGGCAAATTTCTTTATTAATGCAAAGGTGACTTGGTTTATCGTTACTGTGACATACGAAAACACTTTATTTGATGAATCCTTAAAGAAAATTTTAATTAATATCAATCAGGAGAAAAGTTATTGCAAAAATATATGTTGATCCCTAGACACTTTTGATGTGTGTAGTTACAATCATTATTCTTCCAAACAGATGAGCGTCCGTCTGCACAAAATGGCCGGCACGACGAGTTCGTTCACCGTAACCGTGCTGCGACCGACCCGGATGGGTCGCGAGGAGTGTGTGGTGAACGCCTGCCGACTAGTCCCTGGTGATGTGCTGGTGCTGCCACCTGACGGCTGTGTAATGCCGTGTGACGCCATGCTGCTTACAGGCACCAGCATCGTTGATGAGAGCATGCTTACAGGTACGGGGTTAATAGCACTTGTGGACTGCCACGCGATATTGTGTCGGTAGGTCTTCGATCTGCTGTGCAATGTTGACGGTTGTGTGCTTACAGGTTATTGCTAGAATCCTGTGCTTTGGATATTCTGTATAACATTTGTTCCTTGGTCTATCTGTTTCTAGTTCACAGGGCTACACATCAAGCTATACATTTTCAGTATAAGCTGACCTCGTATTGTACGGAAATCCTATACAATGAGAGATCAGCATAAACTGGAAATGTATAGTTTGATGTGTAGCCGTGTGTACAAATAGATAAGCAAGCATAGCAAAGAGTTTTATACATAACATACTAATGGGTCTGAGACCGAAAAAAACTAAAGAAACTTTTTTTATCAGCTATAAAAAGTTTTACATGGCTTCTCTATCTATAGAATTCTTCAGAAAAATCTAGGTGGTCTTTGGTATCGTAATGAAGGAATAAACATCTATCATCATTTCTGTCGCCGGGCTCGATCTCTCATCTAAATTAATAGGTACGGCAGACACGACCTAAGCGGACCCATTTCAATTTAAACCGACTACCAATAATGCTTGTCACAATTACACACGCATTCCAGCTGTAGAACAAACAAAATTGACATTTATTCAGAATTGATATTGTCAATCGAATTGTATTAGTTTATGATTCAATAAAGTAGGCTCCACTTGTTAGATGCGAGTTGTAATACTACTGTTTATTTACGTACCATATTATGTAACAATTATCACATTACAATTACATAATGGATTAATGTAAACAACTCGTATAGATTACTTTCATCGTTATTTATCTGTAATGCTGGCAACGTCACTAAAATAAGGAAGATGTATGAATGTCAAAGATTCTAGTTAGCTGGAGTTCTTAAAGGGTTATTTTGATGCTATCGTCAAGTCTCCAATCGACTTCGACATCAAGAAATTGGGTCAGGATGGCCGGTTGTCATTAAAAAATTGGTCGCGTTAAAGGCCGAGATGGACAATAGAATCGGTAAATATTTATGTATGAATGTAACATGTATGCTATTTGCTTTCTTTATCAGATTTGAAAAAAGGGGGGGTTACATTTTTTGTCCCTCTACCCAAAAATTATCTTAGATAATATTAGGTACAGCTTTGTAAAATATCAATGTTTATTTTAGGTGAAAGTGTGCCAGTAATGAAAGGCCCCCCTTGCCCATCTGCTGAAATATTCTCAACTGACGGACACAAAAGACATACCTTATTTGCTGGCACTCATGTTATGCAAACACGATTCTATGGCAACAATCAGGTATTAGACTTTTAATACACTCATGAATATGAGGCCTTGGCAATGAAATAATTATTACATTATGAATATTATAAATGCTTACAATTATCATATCATTATAGTGTACTTATTAAAACGGCAAAAGAAACTTACTAATGTTTTTTTTTGCAGGTTTTAGCAAAAGTAGTACGCACCGGTTTTTACACCGCCAAAGGAGAACTATTAAAAAGTATTCTGTTCCCGAAACCCTTTGGGTTCCAATTCTACAAGGACGCCGTCAAGTTTGTCATATTCATGTTCTGCATTGCCGCGATTGGGATGGCTTACTCTATCTGGCTTTATGTCGTTAGAGGCGTAAGTGGAATCTTATAATACTTTCATAAAATTGTTAAGGTAAACCATAAACAAATAATAATTCAGTCAACTCGGCCAATCGAATCCATTGCTGAATAATTCATGAGCATAAGTTGTATGTTTGGCCAAATTATTCTCTTGCATTTCTTGAGCAAAACAAAAACTGAATGAATACTTTTATTGAACCCTTTCATTTTTGTCCAAACATAAATCAATCATCAATTCACTTACTCATTTTGATGACTGAGTGAATTGATTGAGTTGTGGTGTGGTAATTAATTTGTTACTTGACGCGCACTCGTCATTTACCACAACTATACCGCTAAATACAATTGCTCTCCACAGAGTCTCCTAGGTACAATAGTACTCCGCACCCTGGATATCATCACTATCGTCGTCCCGCCCGCGCTACCCGCCGCCATGACAGCCGGAATAGTATCCAGTCAGAATCGTCTGCGCAAGAAAAAGATCTTCTGCGTATCTCCACCCAGGATTGTCGTATGTGGAAAGATACAAGTCATGTGCTTTGATAAGGTGAATATTGTAACATATACTTTTTGTGTAATTAATAAGGTATATCGCAGAAGTTACAATAGCCATTCACAGCCCAGCCTTTCTGATATTGTTTTATTTTATCCTGTTTTCTACCTAGTTCTATGTGCCTGTTTTTTGCTTTAATAATTGAAGGACCTTATGTAAAATAACCTTTTGTAGCATTGTGATTTCAATTGCATCCTTTGTTGGAGATCCCAAATATTTTTTCTTTTGCATTCATCTTTTTCTGCTAGAATCAAACTCGGGATCCCAGGTCTAAGAGTATGATAGGGTTCAGATAATTACATAATTTCATAAATCTTTGACTCAAATCAAAATAGACGACTCAATATCCCTCTATTCCAGACTGGCACCCTAACCGAAGACGGCTTAGACTTCCACTCCGTGATACCATTACGCTCTGGTGAAAAGTTCGGTGAATGTGTGGGGGAAGTTGGCGGGCTGCCTACGACCAGCCCGCTCATTCAAGCACTGGCGTCTTGCCATTCTCTCACCAGCATTGGGGGGCAGCTAAAAGGAGATCCTTTGGACCTAAAGATGTTTGAATTCACGCAATGGGTAAGTGATTGTTATTGTATTATGTATTCATACAGTTTCAGGGTAGTCAATGCGCCAACGGAAACCTAGATTTTGCTAAATCTGCGCGGTCGGGTCGCGGCGGATTCCGATTCGCACTCGCCTTATTAACTTTAGACTTTAGATAGATGGGATACCTAAGCTTTTTGCACGCCCCATTAGGACTCAATCGGGTTTCTAGAGCTTACAAAACTACTTAATTCGATCATTTGTAATGATAACGATATGGACATATTAGAAGTATTGCTTTTAATTTAATTAATTATGGAGTGTATCCATAATTTTACAGTTAACTTTTTACTGCACTACATGATCATCAATCGCATAATATTTACGAAAACACCGCAATGATAAAGTTCCATAATCATTTAAACAACATTGATGATGCCATTCGTTCCCACAATACATTACTAACATCTGTACTAGGAAATGAACCAGTTAAACATTGACATGACTGTTATCTGATTGTATTAAGCATCTGATAACAGACAAGGTACGCTTGATTTTTATCTCAAGTACCTGCGCCCTTGATTATGTCACATATTTTTTATTACAATGTAAATAGAAATTTGAATAAACATTTGTAACTTACACATCACACATGACCTCTTTTGAGCTGAATATTTTATAATTTATCAATGAATTGGGTGGTTTTATTCTGAATTTTAACCCCAGACGCATGTAGAGGCGTGTTGTATTGTTCGAAGTCTATCTGTGGTACATCCCAAACCTACGGAAGGACAAACGCGGAAAATAAGGTTCCATTAAAATAGATGGACAAATTTTAACACAGCGTTCAGTACGTCTAACCAATGATATCTAAGCAAAAAAAACACTGATTAAAGTGATTTTATTTTGACCTAAACTATGAAATTGCCGGCGTCACTCTAGAATAAACACATCCATTAAGTCAAAATAAAATCACTTTAATCTTTTTTTTTTTTATTTGGATTTTTTTATATGGATAAGTTACTTCTAAAAATAGGTGTGAAATAAGTGTAAGATTAGCCGGCTAAATTACAGCTAGTTTACTAGCCGAAACGCAACGGGTGCCCCGGTTACGGCCGGCAAGAGGTTGCGGATAGACTTACGGGAGTTACAGAATTATAATCATTGAAATCATCAATACAACCCTCCGAGTTCATTTAACCCTATTCAGTGAATTTTTCATGAAATAGCTATTGAATGGGGTTATATGAACTTGGGAGGGCTGTATTGATGATTTAAATGATTATAATTCTGTAACTCCATACGTGTTACTGGCGCGATTCATATTTTCATTAACATACAACCTGACACTAACCTGCAAATTGCAATAAACGGAAGAAAATTTAAATTTCTCGGGCTACCCTTGCGCTTCCACCTTAAGTTTTGCGGCTACACTTAAGTATGAAGTTAAGTATCTTCACCACCAATAGTCAGCTACGTATTAATAATGCAGCTATAAGACCAAGCGTGGAAAAGCCTCGAAATAAATCCAATCTTTTGTGTCATTCTGACATGGTTGTTTTTTTGTTCACAGATACTAGATGAACCAGGACCAGAAAACACGCGTTACGATAACCTGACACCAGTTATTGTGAAACCCATCACAGCTGCCAATGAAGCACAGAACTTGGATGACTTTGATCCTTTCACCATGGAAATTCCATATGAGGTAAAAGTATAGCTACTATTTTCACAAATGTGACCAATGTTTACTGTTTTAATCGCGTATTTATTTCGGAGTTTACTAAACGAGTTTAAACTCTCAAAAGATCCCTAAGTAAATATTTATGTTAATCTTATTCTAATTAAGAAATAATCTATGGTTTCAGGTCGGTTTACTGCGGCGGTTCCATTTCTCATCGGCGCAGCAATCAATGGGTGTCATAACTAACGTACTAGGGCAGCCACAGATGGTTTATTTCGTGAAAGGTGCTCCTGAAAAGGTAAACGCAATAATGGTATTGTTGTTGTCGGTACTAACGCCGACAGCTTTTTTCAATACAATTCCCACAGACAATTTCAGAAATGTTTACCAACAGCGACCTGCTCACAATGTCAATCAAGCGCCAAAATAACCATGCGCTATGTTACGCTTGTGTTATGTCATTCATGTTAACTGCGGTTGGCTGACGGAAATAACAAAAAAACAATCAAATCGCTTGATATGGGTTAAAGAAAGGACCTTAAATAAGTTTTTAAACTGACTTGGTCACTAACACTAAAAACAGGATATTTACTATTTATTTTGAGTTGCCGATATTTCGGCACTGTTGCAAGCACCATGTCCACGGATAAACTGTAGTGCCGAATTATCGGGAATACAAAATAAATTTGTGTCATTCTAAAATCATATATTTTTTTCTTTCTAGGTTGCCTTAATGTGCAATCCAGACACACTCCCAGAAAACTTCAGTTCTGTTCTCAACGATTACACTTCAAACGGTTACCGAGTAATCGGTCTAGCACAAAAGAAACTCGATCGCAAAATGAAATGGGTCGACGCACAGAGGGTCAAGCGAGATCAGCTCGAGTGCGACATGGCGTTCCTAGGCTTTCTAGTCATGCAAAATAGCCTGAAACCAGAAACGACCCAAGTGATAAGAGAGCTTCACGAGGCTTCTATGAGACTGATTATGGTGACAGGTTTGTTTTGCTTAATCTTTCAAGTATCTAATTTCGATTCGATCAATATAGATAAAAGCGTCGGTCAAATCCCTCTCAGTAACTTTAGAAAGTAGAAATGAATTCTCATATGATCATATGATGTCACTATATAATCAATATACTCTTATCTTTATTTTAATGCTGAGTACGAGGTCCTGGGTTCGATTCCCAGGGCGGGCAAAAGTGTTATTGGGTTTTTCCATCAGGAATTCATCAGTAGCAGCCACGGAGTCTGGATTTTTGCCTAGTTGATGGCAATAGGCTCGCCCCCTATTACATGGGACTTTAAACGTAACTGGCGAAATGTGGACCTCTGCCTATCCCCTCGGGGATTATAGTCGTGATGTTATGTTATAATAAAATAATAATTTTGTTTTGTCAGGGGATAATATAATGACTGCTATGTCTGTGGCACGTGGGTGCCTGATGGTGCAACCGCAACAGAAACTTGTACTGATCAGTTCGGGCCAGCCGCAGTCTAACGACTCACGACCTCCTTTGACTATGGAAGTAAGTCTTAGAATAGACTCAAGATATATACTATGAAAAAGAAATTTCTATATAACTCAGTTTAAAATTTTAGATAAAGACTAAGTAGGATTGACATGTAGGGTCCGTGGATAGTTGACCATCAGCATATACCGAAATTTAAACCGTTAGTCCTGCCTGTCTGCTGTTGATCTTTGACAGGCGAGAAGCCCGAAAGGCTGACAAGCAGACTTTCCAAAGACTATTACGAGTATTACTCATTCCCTCGATTGTAGAAGTCAGATCGTAAAATACTCTGGCCAGAATGAAAGCGAAAATTTGTTTTGTGTCTAACATATTTCTAACCATGTTCGGGACATAGTTACAAAAACGCTGGGCAGGTTTTTGAGCTTCAATTGATTGTAGACCTTTACTCTTGTAAACGTTACTTTGCAGTATTTGAATAGAACCGAGATGACATGTAACTCCACACATTTCAGGTGGTTGGCGAAGGGGGACCACCTAAACTACCAATAGATGCATATGTGTTGGCATTGGAGGGTAAAACTTGGGCTGTGATTCGTACGCATTATCCGGAACTGATGCCAGTAGTACTGACTCGAGGTAAGACAACTTTGATTACTAACTATTACGATGCAGAAGTGCGGGTCATGCTACTTTGTCAATTTCAAAAGGCTATGTCGAATGTCAAAGGTTTAGATTGTAGTGAGGACGTGAGCCCGTAAAATGATACTAGCCATGCGTAGATATTTTTTATAAAAAAAAAACAACCATTTTTTGTCACCGTCTTCCAAATCACCGATTAAACAAACACACTCACTCACGAACATAATTATAACCTCCTCCTTTTTGGAAGTAATTTATACTATTGTTTTTATTTTATTTTAAATTGAAGGTTATCTCCCATTCTCAGTGATTCCAACTGAATGGTGCAAGCTGTTCTTGTTTCAATACTTCGCTCTTTCTGATAAATTCTTCCCTTTCAGGCATGGTGTTTGGTCGTTTCGGTCCTGATCAAAAGACTCAGTTGATAACTGCATTGCAAGAAGAAGATCTTGTCGTTGGCATGTGTGGCGACGGCGCAAACGACTGCGGCGCCTTGAAAGCTGCGCATGTTGGCATTTCACTCTCTGAAGCCGACGCTTCGGGTAAGAATTGATACTATTGCAATATTGGAAATTTATGGGTATTCTTTCTTTGGGGTTTGTTGTTTTGTTGTCTAGCAAGAAATGAAAGATGAAACCATAAGACTCACTTTTCATCAAAGCAGAGACGAGCGGAACGGCGCGGTTGCGTGAAATATTCCACCAATCACAGGAAGGACGTGAGACGCTATGTGGATTTGAACCAATGTAATTGGTCAGTTGAAAACCTGACCTAGGGCCTTAGTCTGCTATTGCAATAGTGTCAGAATGGTCTATCATTGATTTAATAAGGCCCCGCGCAGACGAATTACCCTTTGTACGCACGTAAGTTTCGAACGCGCTTCAATACGCCGTGGGCTAGGGGCCTTATTAAATCAATTATAGACCATTCTGACACTATTGCAATAGCAGACTAAGGCCCCTAAAGGGTTTCACCATGTCATAACATAAAATGTCAAAGGCTCACATACTGTAACGGCAGACACAACTCAAAGTATTAAAATGTCAGCTTATTTCAGTGGGTCACAAGTAACATTTCTAATTTACGAATAGGCGTTGGCAATACGTTGTCCAAGCGTCTCCAAGAATTAATCTTGCTGAATTTCACATGGTTTAAAGGCAAAGCTCACATTTCAATGCTTTGAGTGTACAGTGTTAGTCATAAAAGTCCTATTAAGATGTGAAAAAAGAATGATTCTGTAATGATTTCTTTGACTTTCAGTGGCGGCTCCATTCACATCGCAGGAGCAGAACATCAAATGCGTGAAGCTTCTTGCTTTGGAAGGACGTTGCGCTCTGAGCACCTCTTTCGCTATCTTCAAATACATGGCTCTTTATTCGCTGATTCAGTTCTTCTCAATCCTTATTCTGTATAATGTAAGTATACTTTGTATTTTATCATAAAGTTACATGAATATGGAAGATAATGATGTACTTAATTTTTTTTTTAATTTACCTCCAAAATTATAAGAAAAGAAAACCAATGGAAGTATCTATACTAATATTATTTGTATTTTATATTATAAAGAGATAAAATTTGTTTGTATGTAGGGGTAATATCTGGATCTACTGAACCGATTTTGAAAATTCTTTCACTAACAGGAAGCTACATTATCCCCGAGTGCCATTGGCTATATTTACAACGTGCCCTTGGGATAAGTTTCCGACCACAACACGAGTGAAGCCTCGGGCAACAGCTAGTTGATAATATTGCTGATAAGCACTTATTGACTGCAACTAAATTTTACAGTACGTCTGTATTAATATGCATCCAGTACGTGGTGTATTACAACCGCTCCCTCTAACAAAAATGAGTCCTGTTCCTATATAGTTCTACTCGATCCTCGGCAACAACCAATTCCTGTACATCGACCTGGTGCTGACGACGCTGCTGGCGCTGTCGCTGGGCCGCGCGCGGCCGGGCCCGCAGCTCACGCGCCAGTCGCCGCCCGTGTCGCTGGTGGCGCTGGCCAGCATCGTGCCGCTCGTCATGCAAGTCTTGTTGGTGCTCGCCATGCAGATCGCGGCCATTTATCTGCTGTATGCTCAGATTTGGTAAGTTCGGATTCTGTTGATTATGAAATACGACGTTATCGTACTAGACGTACATGTTAGAATTGTTAGTAGACTGAACGAATCTTCACTATGACTTTTAAGTCAGAAGCCCAGGGGCGGCATAAACACTGACACCATGTTAGGCACTAACCACACGATACAGAAGAATACTGCACAGTTGTGCGTCAGTGAGTCATTGAATCCAATAATGAGGCTAAGAAGACCTCAGGTAGCAACCACTTACCATAAGACCCTGAGGGTGCTGACTGGATAAGGTGGACTAATAACTTGAGTCTTTCCTGAAATTTCACGTCTTACTTCCGAACAAACGGCACTAAACTGTTCATTGTGGCACTACTTAGGGAAAAGCCTATTTCCAGCAGGGCGAGTCTATCGGCTTAAATAATGCTTGCCCTGTAACTTGTGCACTAGATGACCTTATGACTATGTCTATTGTTGACGATAGGAATGGACTGTATGGGATTATATATGAGGTGTGGTGCAATAAAACCAAGTAATGGCAATATAAATCTAATAAGCAAGTAGGAATATTCTATACAATGTGTTGAAGGGAAGACAAACTGACAAAATCACTTGAAACAAAATCAAAAATAGACAACTAAGATAACATACCAAGAAGGTTGTCAACATTCCACCCCCTTGTGCATGATAGTGCACAAAATAATGCAATGGGTCTCCTATGTGGAAATCTTGACAATCCTCTTGGTGGGCCGACGAAGTATGCCACCTGAGGTAGCTACGTCCACCACTCTAATTACTCCATCTTTGCCGGGAAAAGTTCCAGAAACACGGCCTCGTGGCCAAGTTCCTCTCGGCATGTTCTCATCCACGATGAATACAATGTCACCAATTTTCAAAGCTGGTTCTCTGCTGTCCCCGACCTGCCGTGGTTGCATAGTGGGCAGAATCTCTCTGACCCAGCGATGCCAAAAATGATCAGCCAATCTTAAAGCTTTTCGCCAGTCCGCTCTTCTTAATAAATCCCGGTCGTCTAGAGTCGAAGGTAGAACTTGATTAGATGACGTGCCGAGCAAAAAATGAAATGGAGTTAATGTTTCTTGGTCCTCGTGACAAACCGAAACGTGACTCAGAGGTCTAGAGTTGACAATCGCTTCGGCTTCTAACAAGAGAGTTATAAGGACCTCTTCCTTGGGGGCTTGTTCTTCCAAAGTGGCATTTAGAGCCACCTTCACGCTGCGCACCAACCTCTCCCAACATCCACCAAAGAATGGTGCGGCGGGAGGAATAAACTTCCATTTTATTCCTCTATTGGCAGCAAAGTTTTCGACTTCAGGTTGGTAAAAATCACGAAGAATTCGGTTTGCACCAACAAAACACGTGCCATTGTCCGAATATATTGTGTCAGGAGTTCCTCTTCTTGCAACAAAGCGACGCAAAGTCATAATTGCAGAATCAGCAGAGAGGGAATGCACCAGCTCCAAATGAATGGCTCTGGAAGTCATACAGGTGAAAAGGGCAACGTAACGTTTTTCTCTTCTTCGGCCAATTGCAGTAGAGATGGGGCCAAAATAATCCAAGCCCGTAAATGTAAAAGGACGGCGATGGTGAGCAAGCCTTTGTGCCGGGAGATCTCCTGTCTTTGGATTCATTGGCTTTGTTTTCCTTATCTTGCAGAACAAACATTGGCTGGCTACACTCCGGACGATGCTGCGAATTCGAAGAATCCAATATTTTTGTCTCAACTCATTAATTACCATCTCATTATTGGCATGACCAGCTCTGCGGTGGAAATATTGCACCAACAAACGGACGACATGGTGGCGACCATCTAACAGTATCGGGCGCTTCACATCGGAGCTGACATTTTCGACGGCTCTAATTCTTCCGACCAATCTTAACAAACCGTCTTCTCCCATCATTGGTGAAAGCTTTGACAAGCGGCTAGACTTGGGTATCGTTTCGTCTCGATCGATGCACTGAATTTCTTCGGCAAACGCTTCTGCCTGTAGGCATTGCAGGATATGCCTTTCTGCGGCTTCCATTAACTCAGCTGACCAAGGCAATAATAGAGTGGTGGACGCAGGTAAACTTGCACAATGGCGGTCTCTAACATCGGTGTTAGGGACAGTGAGTCTAGTACGGTCCAAAAATGAACGGAGTTTGGCCGCAGCCTGCAAAACGCGAGCAGTAGCGCGGAGCAAACGAAGCCAGTCACTGAAACGACTGAAATCTACTGTCGCAACCAGATGAGCAATCAAAAGCGTAGGAGAACGTTTACATTCCTCCCGAGCGATAGGTTGGCCAGCTGGTTCTATAGGCCAATCTTCTGGGGCCTCTAAAAGAAATGTAGGACCCGAAAACCATCGATGGTTGGGATTCAGGTGCAGAGGCTTTATACGAGTGGCATCGTCAGCAACATTCAAGTCGGTTGGGACCCATCGCCAATCTTGAACGCATGAATTTTCAGTTATTTCCCCGACTCTATGAGCCACAAATGGCTTGAATGTTCGTGCATCGCTCCTCAGCCAACCAAGAACGGTTCTCGAATCCGTCCACAGATATGTGCGCATGGGCTTCTTTTTGTGACAATCTTTGATTGTGACAGCAAGGCGAGAAGCAATCAAAGCAGCTTGCAGCTCTAAGCGTGGAATTGATGTTGGTTTTAATGGCGAAACTCTCGCCTTACTGGCAATAAGGGCGAGTTTGACGATGCCGTTAGCATACGTAAAACGCCAAAAAGCAACACAGGCATAGGCAAGCTCGCTCGCATCAGCAAACACATGCAATTCCCTGTATAAAGGTTCACCATTTTCATTAGCGTACCAGCGTGGAATACTAAAAAATGATACTTCAACGAGCTCTTCTAACCATTCACTCCACCTCATAACCTCTGAGGGTGGAAATGGTGTGTCCCAGTCAATATTTTTTCTCCAGGCCTCCTGGAGTAGGATTCGGCCCTTAACAACGATTGGCCCAAGTAATCCCAACGGGTCATAGATTTTCATAAGATGAGACAACGCTTTTCGCTTATTTAAAAAGCCTTGAAACCTACAACTTTCTAAACCGGTCCTAAAACCTATAGTATCTGATAAAGGATCCCATGAAACGCCTAAGACATTATTTATAATAGTGGAATTATTACCAAGTTTCACTTCAGTCGGTTGTGCGGCATGAAATTCTTTTGGAATAAGACGTAACGCTTCCTGATTATTAGAGATCCAGCCACGCATTTCGAAACAGGCGTTTCGATGGATAGTGACTATATCAGATGACAGCTGCGCAGCCTTGGTGACGTCGTCCACACTATCAAGATAATCGTCCATATAACAACTATAAACACTAGCGTTGGCTGCTTCTGGATACAAATCTTGATGAGACCTGGCGTTTTTGTTTTTAATGTACAGAGCAGTAAATGGACTGGACGACGCTCCAAAGATAACAGCAGTCATACGATACTCTTTTATAGGCTTTGTATTTTTGTATTGAACATCACGCCAAAGAAACCGTAATGCGTCCCTTTCCTGCTCTCGAATTCGTATTTGAGGAAACATTTCCTTAATGTCAGCAGACATTGCGACACGGCCCTCTCTGAATCTAAAAAGAATACCTAATAAGTTCTCTAATAGATCAGGCCCCTGGAGAAGCAAGGAATTCAAAGACACTCCTTGATTCGTAGCAGCCGCATCGTGAACAACCCGAAGCTTACGCTTTTGTGGGTGATACACGCCAAAATGTGGCAAGTACCACCTAATCCTCGTACTAGAATTAGAACTAGAAACTGCTCCAGGACGATTCGTTGTCGAAAAGGGCGCATTCTGTTTAGAACACCCTGAATTGAGACTGATTATATTATTAAGATTTTCTTGACCAGTAAAATTACGATAGTAAGTGGTAGGATCACACTCCTCCGCATATCCCTTAGTAAGCATATTATCAATAAACTGTTTATAAGGACCAGCAAACTCTGGTTCTCGGAGCATGCGTTTCTCTAGACTCAAGAAACGTGAGAGAGCTTGAGGATAGCTGTCGGGAATAGACTGAATGTCATCTCGCCATGGGAGTCCTACTTCGTACCTACCAGTTGGCAAACGTGTAGTAGTCGCGTCTAAAATCTCAATAGCACGCAAATCCTGCTTACTATGAAGAGTCTCACGCTTGGAAATACCAAGTGAATCAAGTTTGTACTGCTCTTTTATGAGAAGTTCTAAACGTTCGTATTCCGATAGTTCGGCTTGGTCTAACTGACAGTGGTTAATAAATACGACTGGTTTAGTTTTACTAGAAGCTACTCCATACAATGTCCAACCCAACAAAGTGTGACAAGCGACAGGCTCATTGCGGCGTCCAGTGCGGACCTCGTGAGTTATCGATAGATGCCAGTGCTCAGCGCCGATAAGCACGGTCGGTACAGCGTCACTATAAATTAGAAAATGAGCTAAGTCTTTTAAATGGTTGTATGATTCAACCATTTGGTTGGACAGTGTTTGTGTGCTTAAATTTAGTGCTTGCATAGCCCTAGCACGACTAACTAAGTATTTGTTATTTTCATGTTTACCCTGTATGTAAAAATTAACATATGAAATGTTTGTACTTTTCTGTAAACCACCGACACCGTTGATAGTTATAAGTTCTTGCGGTCCTGATAACCCTATACGAGCAGCCACGTTTGAGTCAATCAATGTCGCTGTACTGCCGTCGTCAAGAAGAGCGTATGTTTCATAGTCGCCGGCTGGACCAGACACAACAACTGGTACTATTTTTAAAAACGCATTGGTTTGTGATGACATCTTGAAATGTTCATGGATACCTGTATTAGAAACCGTTACCTTTTCTTCCATTGGCTGGAGCGCGAGCGGGGCGGCTGATGAGGGTGACGTGCACGGAACGTCACTAAGAGACGCAGCTGCACACACAGTGTTGTTAAACGACTGCTTTTCGGATGCATGCGATGACGTTAACGTATCCTGCCTACCATGTAAAAGAGGATGGTGGCGAAAAGAACAACCGTCGACCCCACAAGGATTTACTTTGCAAGATTTCCATTGATGGGAAACACGCCTAAGACATTTGTAACAAATCTTGTTCTCACGTAACCAACGCCATCTTTCGTCAACTGCCAAGGATTTTATTTCGTCGCAGTTTTTAACGTTGTGGTTTTTTTTACAATAAACACATTCTGTTTTATCGTTACTTTTTATTTTATTGTGTGACACAGAATGAATGTTCTCGCGTTTTAATGGTTTATTGACAGACTGAATCACGTGCGATTGATGTGTAGCTTGCGAAAGACTTAAGTCAGGAGACAAAGCAAACTTAATATAACGCTCATGTTCACGAATTAAAAATTCGGACAAAACCTCTAATTTTGATACCAGAGGGTTTGATACCTCTGACGCATAGTCAGACCATCTCATTTTCATCATAGGGTTTAATTTACCTAGTATAATGTGAAAAAGTTCTGGTGAGTGTAAATAGTCACGATGATTGAGTAATTTTATCGTAGAAAGACTATTTCTGACTCTATTCGCAATGGTACCTATTTCTTTGAGGTCATTACCGAGCCGTGGCAGTTGTTTCAACACCTGTACCTCACCGAAGACAATCATCTCAGGGCACGCAAAGCTTCGCTCGAGGGCGCGCATGATCTCCTCCGGGTCCTCTGCAGAGATGAGCAGCGACGCGACGGACTCGCGTGCGGCCCCACGGAGCGCGCTTTGTAAGCGCGCAACATTCTCTGCGGGGGTGTATGAGAGTTTAGTAGTGTCAAAAAGTTTTCTAAATTGAAGCCACTGAGACGCATTTCCAGTAAATGCGAAAAGCTCTATTTTTGTTTTTTGTGTTTTATTCTGTGCGACAGCCAAATACTTCGCTGCAGCGGCAGTGTCTGCGACTGCTTGTAAAAGCAAGGGAGAAAACTCATTATTACATACAGGTATATTGTGGCGCTGTTCCTCCAAGCCCGTATAAGAGGGTGGCAACACCGTGGCGGCCAGCCCGGGTACTTGGGGAACGAAACCTGCCTGATTATCGAGGTATGCTGCTAATAATGGAGCAGCAGCCTGAGGGTTCATTGATAAATGAGCAGGCTGTGAGACCTCTTTTGGTTTATTTCCTTCGTTTACTTGAATTGTAGAAATACTTCTTACCCATTCTTGCGTTCGTTTTTGACTCGTAGTACTTCGCCTACTTTTACCTTCAACCTCCGCTTCAATTTGTTCAATCTCCGCGCGGTACTCGGCCTCCTCCACTTCCGCGAGCTGCTGCTGTAGCACCTTCATGTTTTCGAACTGGCGGCGCTTGTACGCGGCTTCCGCGGCGGCCTTGCGTGCTTTCAGCGTGGTGGATGAAGCGCTAGAATTAGTCTGCGCAGAGTGCATGCTGTTCGCATCGTCACCGGCACTAACTCTAGACGCTACGGGCTCGTGAGTGGTTGTTGAAGGTTCTACAGGTGAATGACGGGCGATACTATGAGATGACATTGCCAAGGCTTTGGTTTTACTACGCGTGTTCATGTCGTAATGCTAAAAATGGTACTTACCGATGTGAAAATGACAAAATGTATATGAAATAAAACCGTCGAAGGACCAAAAATGTTGACGATAGGAATGGACTGTATGGGATTATATATGAGGTGTGGTGCAATAAAACCAAGTAATGGCAATATAAATCTAATAAGCAAGTAGGAATATTCTATACAATGTGTTGAAGGGAAGACAAACTGACAAAATCACTTGAAACAAAATCAAAAATAGACAACTAAGATAACATACCAAGAAGGTTGTCAACATCTATGATCTGGGCCGCTTGGGTTAAACATATTTGAACTTTTGCCATTGATACACAAAAACAGGCGTATCCTGAGTTATTCACGCTAGCTAGATAAAATAATAATTGTACTTTACCTATATTTCAGGTTCAAAGCAGTTGAAGGTGGACCTGACGTGGAACAAGTGCAATGTTGGGAGAACACAGTCCTCTTCATAATAACCGCGTTCCAGTACTTAATCATGGCCTGCGTGTATGCTAAGGGCTGGCCTTTCCGTCAACGTTTCTGTACTAACTGTAAGTGCATTCTCTGTTTTTTTTTACCAAGGCAGCGCTAAAATTGACGTATTTGTTATACCAAAATAATCTTGATCGCAATTGTTATGGAGTATGTTTTGATTTAGCTAAAAAAGAGAATATTTAGAGTTATACCACAAGAATAGTGGCTGCCTTTACTACTCGAAGAAAGCAGCAAATATGAATCTACGTTTTTAACATAGATCTGTATAAAAGCACTTTGGACTTACGGTGGATCATACCATTCATGTTACACGCGTGTGCCTTGTCGAAATGACGAAACATGATTTCGCGACATGAAATGTAAACAATGGGAGCACTAGATTGACGTTTTGTTGTAAGTTTATTCTAGGCATAAATCCCTCTATTTTCGTGGATTAACCTCGTGGAGTACCTTCGAAATCTACGAAAAAATAATTATTTGTATTTCCAGATTACATGGTTATAACACTGGTAACACAAATTGTGTTCGTGACGATTCTCCTGCTGTGTCCGTGGGACGTGCTCGCAGATTTCATGGAGATAGAACCCATGGACTCCGGCGACTTCGAGCAAACCAAGTTCCGCATTTATCTGCTGATAATACCCGCCATCCATCTCGTATTGGCTATAACTATTGAGGTGAGAATGCTGTGTGAACTACCTAATACTATATGCTAACCCTTCGGCTTCCCTTTAAGTCGGAAATTATCCAATGGAACCGTACTACCAGGTTAAAATCTCATCCTATGCCCTAAAGCCGGTCATGTGTACCAAAATTCATGAAAATCCGATATAAGTACAGTCACCGTATTACCACCATGCCTGAGAGATATTTCTCGACGACATGTATAGCCAAGTCAGAGGCCCATGGGCCTAACAACTCTGACACCAAGTTAGGCACTAACCACACGATAAAGAAAGAACCGTATTACGTAGTGTTAGAGTCGTCATTTCTTGAGAAAGTTCTACTCTTCATTGTATATCTTTTTCAAGAACAAGAACAACGATAACACGAGGTTCATGCGCTCGACGCGAAGCATAGCAGACATTGAGAGTAAGGTACTGCTGGTAAACATTTGTATAATTTTCTGTGGAAATTGTATCTGTAAACAATATGGCGGCGTTAGTTCCGATTAAGGCCACGCGCCAAAAGAACTATTTTATTTTATTTCTTAAGAAAACTTACAGCTAGGATACAAATAGTTGCCAATTAAAAGTTTTCATTGACAATATTAGGGTAGCAAAAGAAACAGTAGACAGGTAAGAGAAAGTAAGAATTAGTAAGCACTCTGAGAGAATTATTACAGAAAAGAAAAGGTTTTAGTGAACTTCAAAGAAGATTTTACACAGTATTTTATTAGAAGGTTAAATCGCCAAGAACTCTAAAAATATCAGCAGGATTATTCTGAACAATATCTGTTATGTTATTATAAGAATTAGTTGACTGACCTGCTTGGGGGTGGCCTAGATTTTGATTGCAAATGTACACTACACAAATATGCATTTTATATGATACTCGCGGTTTCTTCCTATCTAAGGTGAGAGTAATCCACAAGTCTTCGGCAGACGAGAACCATTCACTGCGGAGATCACTGATAAGTTCACTGCAATAAGCACATCACTCCCCAAAATTTGTTTCGTGCTAGAATAATTTCTATCGCGCTTCCTATTTTTTTAACGGTCGTCAAACAATTCACTGTCTTTAATACCTTCAGTAAGCCAAGTCTCAGTTAAGCATATGATATCGTAGAAATTAGCACATACATTACGATAAAATATAGGCGTTTTAGTTCTTGCGATCGCCCAATTTCCTCCATCCTCCTTCAGTTATGCCAGCGCAGGGAAAATTAAATTGTCCCAGGCATCCCACAAATTTAGCGTTATGCAAGATTTTTCTTTTTTGCTGAGTTTTTTTTTAAATTGGAGTATTTACAAAAAATCAAAATCAAAAAACTTTATTTCGAACAAGGGTTCATATGGGTTAGTAGCGAGTACTTAGGAGCTATGTTAGTATGACATTATGAGAAAAAAACAATTTAAAACGACACCACACAACAGCCCAATTGAACCGTCCAAATTACTTAATTAATACAATTTAACATAAATATAATCGAATTAATTCGATCATTACATTTAATCTAATTTAATTTAATATAACTTTAACCTAAATTATTATTATTTACGTAACTGTTTTGCAGGCAACCCTGTCCGACCCGGACACGTTCTCCCGCCTGGCGCGCGCGGCGCGGCGGCGCTGCGACAAGGACGGCGACGCCGCCAGCCCGCTGTGGCCGCGCCACGCCGGCGACCTCCACCAGCTGTGCTGAGCGCCGCTCACACCGCAAGCTCGTGTATGCCAACCCGTGTGGAGTAGCTGGCGAATGGAGTCGCGTAAGGACTGGATTCATTTAAATGCTCACCCAAAAGCATAAAACTCACCAAAAAACCTATGTGATATATCAGGAACCAGTAACTAGCATCAAAAAAATGATGTTGGTGAGCGTTTAAATACTAATCTTAGATAATTTTCATGTATTGCCACTTAAATAGCAATCTGAGAGCATTATGAAATCCAAATAGATCATCAACAAATATAATCAATAAATTTCGGTTGCAATGGAATTTGAACTTTGTCTTGTAAGATATTAAGTTTGTATTCCCAAAACTTGTCAATTATCTGAGATTCCGAATTCAAATGTAGGGTGAGTAAGCAATCAATTTGCTCGCTACTCCATGCCACCGGGACTATCCCGCCCTATAGTTACCTTTTTACTCCGTAGTGATAGTCTAAGAGGCGCCGAACAATCAGCTCGGCCCTCCCATAAGTTACTAAATTAAAATATTTATTTTTATCGGTCGGCGAATAATCTTACCTTGGAGGTTTAGTTGGCTGTTACTTAATTTTTAAGACCGAATCTAGTAAAATTATACTATTACCGTTCGTACTGAACGTAGGCGCTTTTCTCATCGGCCTCTGTGCTGTCAGGGTTGATTTGACTTGCATGCATTTGACACTTTCACGCATTTTATATTACCAACAAATCTCGTTTACCGCACTGCGCCCTAACCTAGCGGTCGTCATCCATTCAGAGATAACTATAGCATAAAGCCAGTAAAAAGCCTTTCCTTAAACAAAAAACCGATCAACGCATGCAAGTTGTAGTTCAACCCGAATTCTTCGTTGGGTCACCTTGTTACAAGAGGGCAAACCGCAGTGCGAGGCACAATTTTCGACGAAATTTCAACCGCACTCTCACGCTTTGCGGTGTGCATGTGTAATGCCGCAGTCCCTTGCGTTGTGTTGTCGTGTTGTTGATGTGGTTTCAACCCTTTAACAAGTTAGACGTGACATCTGCTGTGATAAACGAATTCTCGGGTACTCCCAGCGTTGAATATCATTCACGTATCATCGTAGCATTTCTGTACTATTTTGTTTTAAAAGTAGTTATTTCCCTGATTGCAATAGGTCCTTTAAACGGCTTTAATTAAAATCTCGAAAACTAATTAAAACAATTTCAGTGATCTACTTAATGAAATATGTTGATTTTACATTATTTATTTATCGTTTTTGATATGTTGTGTAATTCTGACATTTTAATTTGTACTTAGCGAAAAAGATACTTAATTCAGCCTTCACCGAGTCTGTCAAGTATATCTTAACGGTCGAATATGAAGGAGTAAATATTGTATTGCTCGCCTTCGCGATCGGGAAGTATCTGGAGATGATTTAATCATCATATCAAACGTAAAGCGTCCATTGCCTGATTTTGCTTCAGGATTGTGACTCCCATTTGAAGCGGATATGGACAACAAAAATGATGCGAAATGGAGTCGGATAAAATAATTAACACATGTCTGGTTGAACACACTTTTATTAGCTTTTGTCAGTCTGTGCTTTAACTAAGGAATTTCGGAAAACAAGTATAACGCAATATTTAGCGCAAATTATACTAAGATATTCGCGACGCGGATATTTTAAAAGTAATTTAATTATAAAATATATCTGTTATCGTCGTGCGGAGTGAGAGAACAGCGGGTGTAGATTGTTCACTCGAATAACTTCACGTTCCGCCTAAATGTCACGCCCCATCACAGTGGAGGATGGAAACAAACTTACCTTAGTTCTCAATCCTCCCCTAACATTATAACTTATAAGTAAACTAGGTATTTGTCGAATTTACTAATATTTGTATTCAAGAAAGGGACAAAGCGGAATTTGTGGGTTTAATCAATATTTTTATGCCAATCGCGCGTATAACGTTTTTGTACTTAATCAGTAAATAGGAGTGCCAAATAACGCTTGACAGACTCTTTCCAAATCCATTTTAAAGTGTCACCTGTTATGTATTAAATAGAAACCTGCAACAGTACAAAACTTTTAGCGGGTGTGTGTTAACTAAAACTGGCAGAACCACACAGTTCACACATTAGGGGTTAAAGTATGAAATTGCCGATTTGTATGGACGATTTCGTAAAAAGTGATATTTCCATACCAACATTTTCTTTTCTTGGAAACATCTTAACCGATTATGATACAATTACAAACTACAGCTAGAGTGAAAAAAGCTGCACTGCACTGCGTATCTTAAATTCTCAAAACACAGTCTATGACAAAAATATACCTACTGAAAGTAGTGAAACCGACGGCACATTGAAACAGGTGTTTTGACATCACCCTATGAGGTAATATGCAACTTACTAGTACTTTAGGAGTTAGGAAAAAATATAACTGCGTCAAAGTTACAAACATAACAAAATGTGAGTAAAAAACGGCAATTTCATAGTTAAAGAACAATACACTTCAACCAACTTATTGTGCAGGCGGGAAAACACAGAACTAAAATAAAAGTACCAAATTAGACATATCGATGCAAGTTTTATTGACAAAAGCAAAGCCACCTTGAACTGCACACTCAGGCCGCATTCCGAATTACAAAATAATTACTCACAGCGCTCACATCTATATTTTGCGTTCCGTTTTAGATATCACGATTATAACAGCTGAGAGCTGTCATCAATTTGGAACGCTCGTGAACGCGTTCATACTGAACATAACCCCAAACCGAAACCTTTGACAAGACCTATTTTTGAAAACGGACGATATGTTGGTTGACTCTGCTGCACATACAACCCTCCAAGTTCAATTAAACCCATTCAATAACTATTTCATGAAAAAGTCACTCAATGGGGTTAAATGAACTTGGAGGGTTGTATTGATTATTTGAATGATTATAATTCTGTAAGTTCATACGTGTTACTGGCGCGATTGTTATTTTCATCAACATACAACTTTACACTGATCTGCAAATCGTAAGAAAATTTAAATTTCGCGGGCAACTCTTGCGCTTCCACCATAACAAAACAACACAACCTGTGACAGCGCTCACGGTGATATTTATTTGGGGCAGGGTCGGTGTAATCGCAAGATGGCGCATGTCATGACGTCATCTATGACGATTGAAGGGACATCAATATCGCGCTCACGGTAATACGGAACGGGTTTATGGACGCTCAAATCGATTACAGCGTAATTCGGAATGCAGCCTCAAAGTGGTCATATTATACAGAGATTCAAGGATCTTTTGACGCTTGAATGACAAGGGGGCGTTTTTTGTAAACATTGTGAAATTGTCGTGAAAAAACAAGATGGCGTCGGTCGTTAGTACCGATTTTAGTCACACGCCAGAAGACCCTTGTTCAACTATAGTTATATTTCCATTATCATTGTATCACGTTACCGGCCAAACCTGATTTCCGGCTAAACTGGTTTGGTCTAGGCCAAACTTGGGCTCGGCACAAAAGGACGATCATAGAGCACCCCGTCTAATGGGTTAGGTTAGAACTGTGACCAACAACACGCGAGCCGAGCGAGCAGTGCCGCGGCATCGGCCGGCGAGCGCCATATCCAATTTCGGCGCATTGTAATTTCTTTGTTTGGGTTAGTGTACAGTATACCTACACGATAAACCAGTAAATCAGTTTGGCGTAGGACCAACTAGTTTGGCCTGAAATCGGGTTTGGTCGGTAAAACACCTCTACCGCTAACTTTTCATTACACTTCAGAAAACTTCATGTCTCATAGTGCAAAAAAATACCTCTTATTTCTTCATATAGTCACAAAAAATCATTTAGAAGCCAAATGAGTTTCCCTAACTTATTTTTTTATTCATAGTTATATTTACAGAAATCAATTTAAAGCCTTTTAAATGAAATCATAGATTTAAGAATATAAGTTGAATCCTACTTATTTTATTATTGTAAATAAAGATGAAAATATGAATTGAAATTACGTATGTTTGAGGATGCGCGATAATTTTGAAATATTTATATGTGGTGATTTTGCATTTCGCTCGTACTTCACATACATTACTTAAAGATTTTGCTCAGTTTTTATTTTATTTATTTTTTTAACTTGATATCTCAATCCCTGTTATGTGCTAGAATGCTACTTATATCTGATAACAACATTGTTATTGGAAAGGTATTCTTTAATCAAACAATGGTAACAGTTTGCTGTATTGTATTATTATCGTAAAATACATTAAAACGTGCGCAAATCGTGTCAAAAATTGTAATGAAAGTTACTTACGTACTACTTTAATTTACCGTGTTACTTAAATTAATTTACAAATTGCTCGTAACGTTATATTATTAAAGATTTCTTAACATTTATTTTTACTCCTTATAAACATGGTGTCAAAAAGATTTATGTACGTTTTATCTTTCCATACTAATCTTAAGATTACTAGTATTTGTGCGCAGACAATTATAGGATACAATATGTTTTTTTTTAATAACTAGATCCAATGTAATTTTAGTAATTTGACGCCCATGCTTCACGTCGATCGCAGGATCCCATGTCTTCATTAGAGATGTATTTCACTCGTATTCTTGCATCCTCCTTCGATATACGTATTTATTAAACGTAACATATTTCAAACAATAGTATTGTCAAGTAGAGTAAGATACACATATAATCCAGTGAGCGAACAGCATTCCGATTTCTATATTGTGAAAACCAAAGGAACATCTTAAAGCTGTGGCCAAACTCAAGCGAATACGATGCGGGATTTGGGACAAAACTGGCTCGCGCCAATTGTGCCAACTAACTTGTATGGAGGTGTCCACTGATATAATCATTAAAAGAATCACACCGGTTTCGCCTAGCTTTGGTCAGAGTTTACATTCGATGCAGCAACTTTTAATATAATTCAACGTACACAGGTTAATCATGATTATAACAGATTATCTCGTCAGTGATAATGCAAATCATACGCTGTGCGCTACACTAGAAGTATTAAATTAATATTTAAATAATAGCTCATAGAAGTAGATCCTTTTTAAAATGGGTAAGGTATTATAATGCCAAAGTTGCTAAGATTCCTTGGAAGATAGTTTGAAACGGCATTGTAGGTTTAAAATCTTATTGGATGAATAGAATTTTTTATGTGTCTATGATAAAATGTGTAATCAATAATCCTAAAGTAAGTAGATAAGTAAGTTAAACATCTGTAAATTTCATTTTACGAATATTGCGATAAAAATACAATCAGCATTATTAATAATTATCTGATACGGTACTGGAACTATGCAAGAGTATTATGATTCACTCATTCGGTAATTACCGCTAATGAGTTAAGTGCGTTATTAATAAATTGCCAGACAATTTATTAAATGCAATGTTAGTAATATTTATGTTTGATTAGTCAAAAATTTCATTCCTAATTGTTTAGTACTTAGACGTTTGGTGCTGCGTATGATTTAGTACCCTTGGTTCTTAGAAAATAAAATTGTAAAAATTTAAAAAAATTGTATCGAATACATACACAGATCACACGAAATATTTCGGAACTTATATTTTTTTTAAACTTGTTATTTATTGAACTGCATTATTGTGTTCGTTTTTTTAAACTTTACTGTATGTATGTTTATATTTCTCGAATTTTGGAACTTGTTGACTGTTTTTGTGTCCAATTGTCACAATAATGTAGTTCGATATAAATTTTACTAATTGCGACATTAGAAAGGATGTGTGACCAAAAATATTGGAATAAATATTAACTGAAATATATTGTTGTTTCATTTCAAACACAAGTACCTTAGAAATAATATTATAATCTAGATAAATCCACATCGTTAAGTTATCACTAGGGTAAGTAAGTGGGGTATGAAGGAGGCGGCGAGTACTCTGGCGGCTGTACGTCCTTAGGGCGCACCACGATGGGACGGGCGCTGCGCGGTACCGGGGGTTGCCTCCACCTATAGCCAACACGTAACAGGGGGTTACTATGACGTCTTAAAGCAGGAGTAATGGGGGCTATCGCGTGTGAATTCGCCGCTAGAGGCGCTAGTGTAGCGCGAGGCCACCGAAATGTCAGATTTCATAGAAAATTCACGCGTTGCGTGCTTTTTTATCACGTATTTTTACTAATATTCACGATTGTGGTCTAGATTGAGCTATTCCTGATTAATTAAGACTTGAAGATTTTAAGTGGCCACTTAGGATCTTATTTGTTAGTAGTTGGAGCTAAAATTATTTTTAAATGTTTCATGCTTGCTTATTTTAGGGAGAATATTGTAAATAAATGTATCTGAAGTTTACACTACGTGGTAACACGTAATAAAATAAACTTTTTATGAAGTTATTGGTACTGTAAAGTATAAAATAAAATTATTGACATAACCTTACGCGACAGTGGCGCTATCTGGTGAGCTCAAAAACGATAGCCCTCATTCCAGTGGCAGTGTGGGAAAGAAACAGAGCTATTCAGGTCGTCTAGCGCCATCTCTTTCCCTCACTGGAATGAACCCCTGGTTAAGGATAAACGAAATCGTTTTCTTCGATCATACGTAAAAGCGACATGGACTTAATAAAATGATCCTCCACCAGTAGATAAAACTAGGGTGGCTTTCAGAAGTCTGAAAACTCATGAACGAGCCTAACTCGTTAAATAAAGCATGTAACTGCCATGTGCTTACTGCCCGCGTAGCATGACCACCGTAGAAACCGGTTTTGTCGACGAAGAGTCGAATTGAATTGTCATTTTATGACAGATTGTGGAAAGATTTCTATCGTCGCAAGCATGGCGATGTTAGAAATGAATGACAAGACATGTCAAGTTGTACAAAAAGAGCTTTGTCGAGTCTTGTTAGACTAGAGATAGTATTGCCATGCTAGGGAGGCTGGTGGTTACTGCTACCAACACGTAGTGACATGTCAAAAGTTGCTTATTTTCCTTTAGCGCATAGTTCTTTTACAGTTATTTGAAATAACTGATATTTATTTTGCAATACGGTTGCTTTTGGATTGCTACCACTGACAAGTCTGTCTAAATCACAATGATCTGTACGATCGTTGCACTAAGTTTCATATTTTCAACCCTATAATTGCTATCTTAGTTTCAATTTTCTTTTGTAAACTATAAACTGCTTAAAAGAACACTGACCAAGGTACAAGACTCAGATCATGTGGAGGTTTAGGCTTGGCGAGTCTTTCTGCTCGTTCTTGTCGCAACACCTCCCCATCTCTCGCGGCCGCGCACCATGCTCGCAGTGTGAAGTAGTACAAGAGCTCCACACCAGAAAGTAAGGAGAAACCCAGGAACAGTCCCGCTATGCCTCCGAATGATACTGAAATATTTGTTACTATATTTTCGTTCTCCGGTTTTTTTATCTCAGTACTGGACTAATATAGAAACGCCATGACTTTTTTTGATGGCGCGCCATCAAAAATAGTCATGGATCGCATAGGTAAAGTGTTTGAAAAGGAGAAAGGCAACCGTGCCCAGCTGTGGGGCACGATGCAGGCTTGCAAAAAATAAGTTTTAGTTTCTGGATTTGACAACCAAAAGAGTAATTAATCTTTACAGATTAATAATGGAAAACAAAAATCTGGCAACAATTATTTTCTAGCTGAAGCATAATTATGTTTTATTAGGTTAGTCGCCTGTTTCAACGTTAAGGCAAAACCACAAAAGGAAAGTCCGTTATTACAAATGGGGCTAATAGGAAAACCAATACATATAAATTAGCTGTTATTCTACGATAGTTTGACTCACCCAGCAAGTCGACCCAACCGAAAAGCACCTCCCGTTTGTAGCGTACCATCGGCCATGACACGAACTCTGTTTCTAATAGAGTGTTTTCGCTACTCCGAATAGAACTGGAAAGAAAAGCATTATTTTAGGAGAATCAACTTAGTCTTACTTCCTCACTATACTTACCTGCCCATTGATTTTTTTTATGGGTATGTTAGTACAGGCAACAAAATAATTTGACTACACCTCATACTTTGTTATCTCTTAACAGTGTGTTTTCACTAGCGAAACATGCACATTAAATCAAGCTGCCGATGAGAAAAATAGTAATGAAAGAGCGAAATAGAGATTTCAACAGGTTTAGGTAACGTGCATTTTTCGCCAGTAACGTACAGACCATAAGAGGACCACAATGTATCTCTGAATAATGCTTACAATATTACGTCGTCAATGCGTCTCACCAGTCCTGTTAGTACGTCACACGTACTAACAGGACTGGTGTGACGCATAGACCTCAACTTACCTTAAAAATAGGGTCGCGTCACCTGCCTATGTTCACAACAATATCACAGATTTACAATGGGCTGAGAAAAGCGACGCAAAACTTACTCGACGTCAGAGAGTTTTTCAACTTCGTACACGGTGTGAGAACATCCAAGTTCGCAAGTGCAACGCGAAACGTCTGTTATTGCGGCCGCGTGTTTAGCTATACAGCCTAACTCCCTAATTGTGCATTGCTTGTAGCCTTCTGAAAGACAAAACGTAGAACGTTTGTAAAAGAAATCACCAGAATATCAGTCTGATGAATGTATATCAGTCAGCAAAGAAAATCGAAAAAAATACAATCAAAGTTCAAATTAAATTAGCTAGCGCAACTCCCGAAAAGTGATGGTATCGATATCTAAACACGATTAAACAAAAACGAAACGACCTTGCATACCTGACATAGGTAACTAAGGCACCAAATTTTTTTTTTTTTAAATTAGTATATAAGTAGGTTTAAAACAGTACCTAAACGTATCCCTGAAAACCAAAATGACCATCACATGTTTAAAAGTACCTGGGCGACCACGCCACGCTCTAAACGAGTAAAAATTTAAAAAGAAGGATTTTCCCAGATATGAGACCCAGCTAGATGGATGTTTCGCCCCCTGAACCACTACATTTCAACTTTCATCGAAATCGTTAGAGCCGTTCTCGAGAACGTGATTACAAATATATAGGGTGACTGGTAATTAGTGACCGATACTTAAACTCGTGATTCTACTCATGATAAAAACAACTTTCCCAAAGAAACTTTTTTTTTAAACCCCTTTAATTTTATCACAATAACACAACAGCTGTATGAAATTCCCACGCGCGCGCTTTTTACCTATCAACTGGTAGCCGCGTGACGCCGTTATGTCTCATTACAATGGGTGGGTAAGCAGAGCAGTGCGCGGCTCGCAAACCCGTTCCGTAAGCAGCGCCCGCGCCCGACCACACAGGCCGGCTGCCACGTGACGTTATCGGTGTACATAAGCAGTGCAGGTAGGTACCTACATGTTTAGGTAGCCACTAAATTAAAAAATAATGCAATGACATCAAAAACTGAGCCACGGAGCGTAGGCCTACGCTGCAGACGCGACGCTCCGGCCGCCGCGTGGCCATTTAGGTACACAGTGATGTACCTACATAAAGCTTCTCTATTTATGACACGGTGAGGAGAGTAAAATAAATAATAAATTATCTAGTATTTTGGCACTTTACGTGCGCGCGCTACAATAAATACCTAAATGCATTATCTTTCTATCTAAACAGACTAATTTCAGAAATTGCGTTTGTTTTGTTACCTACACGATGTTTAGAAACCGCAAAGATACAGCTACATTACCACCTGATTTCTCGACACCGGGAATTGTTCAAGTTATTCCAAGTTTCCCATCACACTTTTCTAGGCTCTGGACTAGCAGTCTGTTAACGATATTTAAGTCTAAATCAGAAGCATGGCAATCAAAATGTATGTATTTTAATGCTTCGCCATTACCGCCTCCCGAGTAGTAACACATCACCATATCGCTGTACTCACACGCTGTGTAATTGTACGGCATTGTGCGCATGGGCATCAAAGAAAATCAAAATATGCGCCTGCGACGCGCTCTCCGGGGTGACTGTTTTTAGTGTTTTACGTCATTGCTGCACTGAGGCAAAGGGTGCGGGCGGGTGGGGAACGCGAGACGCTACTAGTACAAGTACATTTTTGCCCCTTCCCGAGGTCAGACTATCAGCTGATAGATTGTGCCTACTTTTTATGTTGGGCCCGCGCGTTCCTAGATATTTTGTAGTTAAGCGGACATACGTTGCATCTTAAAAGTACACACAGTGCATACTTAAGACTACTGTGGTACAACACGCAGTCTTTGGATATTATTTTTTAATTTAGCGGCTACCTAAACATGTAGGTACCCATTGTAATGAGACATAACGGTGTCACGGCGGCAGTTGATAGGTCAAAAGCGCGCGCGTGGGAATTTCATACAGCTGTTGTGTTATTGTGATGAAATTAAATAAAATAAAAATAAAAATGTTTCTTTGGGAAAGTTGTTTGTTATCATGAGTAGAATCACGTGTTTAAGTATCGGTCACTAATTACCAGTCACTGTGATAAAATTAAATAAAATAAAAATACTAATGTTTCTTTGGGAAAGTTGTTTGTTATCATGAGTAGAATCACGTGTTTAAGTATCGGTCACTAATTACCAGTCACTGTGATAAAATTAAATTAAATAAAAATAAAAATGTTTCTTTGGGAAAGTTGTTTGTTATCATGAGTAGAATCACGTGTTTAAGTATCGGTCACTAATTACCAGTCACCCTATATATTTGCGAAAGGTACTTACATACAAATATTTTTTTTTGTTTTTAGGATATTATAAAAATAACGTACTCAAAGGTGGATAAAAATGCGGCACACATTTACAGAATGCTCGACTTCGTTGCATACGGCATTGTCTCATACAAGCCGAATACGTGTAAATATTTGAGGTTTCCAAGTGAAGTTCGTCAGCAAACACGCATCTCCTTTGACGGATTGACAGCTGTCGGGCGTCCTCAGTTGTGTAAGTGTGTTTTACAGAGAAGGAAACTTTTTCGACTCGACGGTCCCAGGAGTGCTGAGCGCTTTGCTCTAAGCCAGCCATTTCTTCAGTAGAGTGTATAAATATCTGAAAGATATAATGCCATTAACAGAGATTTTTGCTACGCTTTTAAATCTTCTTAGTGTGTCGATGACAATTTCAATTGAGTCAGCCCAAGATTTGGCGACGAGTTTGGCACTTTCAGTGGCGTCCATTAGCTGCTGTGTTGTGCAAGCCACAGGATAGGCAGGACACGATATCAAGTGTTCCATCTTTTGTGGGGCAACACAGTCTTATAAATGCTTCATAATGTATAGTGACAATGCAATGCCGCATTATGGCAATGAGTAATAACGAAAACAAAAGGATAAAGAGGAACTAAAGCAAGAAACTAGAAGGAAAGAGTATTACGCACGTCAAATGTGGTGTTTTTGCGATCGGAGTTAAACATGAAGGACCATTTAGCGTCAGTTTCGTGGATGAATGCTTCAGTGAACTGGTCAGCTTGAGTTTGCGATTGCCTGAAACAAAGGATTTAAAAAATGTACCAAACAATTCCTTGTAGCATTTGCAAAAAGATCTACAGTACAGTCAGTAACCTGCATTTGTAGATCGATGATGACCCAATAAAAACTGGAGGTAGAGGGGTCGAGCAATATAGTCACTGACTGTAGCTAACATGAAAAATGTTCAAACCATGGCCAAACTTTTTCAGCATGTTTAGAGTTGAAAGCATAACAGAATCCCATTTCAGTGTAAACGGGCATTAGCACGTCGCAACACTCTTCGGAATCTCCCTTCCACTCGCAGTCGTAAAACAATGACTCACAATGTCGGACTATCTGGAAACATCAAAACATTCATATGTAACCAATACGAGGAGCGTTTGTTCGTATTGATTTCAACATCAACACATCATCGCTTGATTTATTTGTGGATTTCATTGCCAAATAATTTTTAAATAAGTACATATTTATGTATTCTTGGGATTTTTGGGTTCTCAGTAGCAGCCAGGAAGTCTGGATTTGTGCCCGTTTGATGGCAATAGGCTCGCCCCCTCATAAGGGACTTAAACATATACATATAACTGGCGAAATGTGGGTGTACCTACCTTCTATTAGGTACGGTACATCTCTGCCCAACCCCTCGGGAATTACAGGCGAGATGATGTTATGATATGTATTTTTTAAATAAAAACGTTTTACCACAATAAGAAATTATCTTAGGCTTTTACATAAATACTCATAGGTAGGTTCGCGAACCGCAAAACTCAACTTTCGATAGACCATCTTAGAATTATAAATTAATTCCATGAGGGAATCCAACCAGTGGCCTGATGCAATGCGTAAGAAATAAGGTACTTAATCGCTAAGCTACTACGCCAACCCGGAAGATTTGTTTTTTAGCATAATAGTCTGAGTAACTATGTTTCAGATATTTGGATAGGTAAGAGAAGGTTATTACTTCAAACACGGCACTTTTAGGATTTTGTGCTGGTGCAGGCTCGTTGCTATCACTCTTTCCCACAAGAGCAGGATCTGAGAGAAATTCCGAAGCTCGTTCTTCTATGGAGCGATAGCTGAGAGTCGCCAACCAACGCAACATATCACCAGCTTTGTCCGGTGGCTCCGAACCCCAAATACTGGAAAAATATACAAGTTTACAGATCATTGCAAAATGTAGATCTGGCGTACAGATCCTTCATTTGTTGAAGTCTTTAGTTGGAGCTTTTGAATTAGTGGAAGACTAAAGAAAAAATGGATGGACTGTGTGAAAGATAAGATGACTCGAAAGGAACTCGACTCATGAAGTCATAGTCTAATAGAGCATTAGGGAAAAAGAAGATATGCTGCGCCGACGACGCCAAATACCAAGGTCAGGGAAACGATGAAAAATGAACATACAGTTATAACTTAATTACTTGTCATACCTTTGAATGTAAGCGTCCAGTAATTCATCATCAACGGGGTCTACATCGCATATCGTAACAGCCGGAAAAGGCACATCCCAATTATGAAAGTCTGTATCCAAACCTGTAACGTGTAGGTATTAGGACCTCTTTACACTATTGTAATACCTAAACTTGTGTACCTACCTATTGAAAATTTGATAAAATCGCTTACCCGTAATTGTAGGATTTGTCTGGAACTTTTCCCACAAACTGACTATAATGATACAAGTGGTCACTGCACCAACGGCTGTAAAACTGAACCACATAAACCTGCAAGGGAATACATGGCGATGCAATTTATAGTTTTGTAAAATCTGATACATAAAAAGGCTAAAGTCGTTCTCGATTGAGGCGCATTTCCTATTATCTTCCCTAAGTGCTGGTTGAACAGAATGACTAGATGAGTCAGCTATCACGTGTTTTATCTCCGCGATTCGATAGACTCAGACACTGGAGGCTAGTAAAAAGAATACGTAGCAGCATCTTATCGACTCAAAGATAAACAATGTTTTGTAAGTACGTGATCTAGGTCAGTATGCTAAACGACTTGAAGTTGAAGTCATAGAAAATGGATATTGGCGCTATAAGGAATTAGATACTCACTTTTCACAAAACGGTCTGTCTTTTTCAGCAATGTATCGAACTCCATGCAAAGTTGAATTGTTGAAGAATTCCGTCGTCTGATGACGTAGACTTGCAGCCAACAACGATATGCCACTAACATCTGAAGGCGACCGGTTCTTTTTAGAACCCGAATTATCATTTTTGAAGTTGTATTCAGGGTACACTCTCATGTCCTAACACATTTTCAAGTGAACTGTTCACTTTGTGTACATACATGATCGGCAATAAGCCGACTGAATCACGCAACAATGATACCATCGAAATTATCGATCAGCCGTTGCGTGATGTTATGATGGACTTTAATTTCCACCTACCTATGTACTACTAACACTGTTATATGTCCATCGATATTGAAATCCATTTACATTCTAAAAGGTCAGCTCACCTAATGTTAGATAACGTAAATGAAGTTTCGTCTTAAACACTTTTGTTTCGGGTCCTATCTATACTGACCATAATTATCTATGATACTGTTGTTCAACCTAATACCTACTTACTTTACCACCTCAATTTTTCTTAGCAGAGAGGTCGCTGTGAAATCTTAAACCAATTCGAAATTATATTTAGCTGTCTGTTTATAGTCGTATATTTACTAATATTTTTTCGTGAATGTCATTTTCCGCAGTAATTAGAGCTTTTTCTTGATTAAGGTCTCATAAGGACCCCTAAAAACTCCGAACTACATATACACCTAGAAGCAAATTAGCTGTTGAGTTAGTGTGTGTAATGTGTGTGTCATGGAAACTCATAGGTACACTTTAAGTTTTATCCATGAAAGCTTTTAATAATTCAAAGTGGCAATTATCATTATTAACAAATAATACTTTTAATAGCTTGGGTAATAGCCACATAATATAGCAGCTTAGGCCAGCTATACACATGTGTTCACAGCTGGACGAATTTTAATTATCTGTCGATGTGTCCAGCTATCAGCTTCAAGATACAGCGTTGATTTGTTAAATGCCCAGATATCAATCATCTTTATGTAATAGGTACATGCATTTTACTCTAATAATCATATATAACGAGCCCACTCGCCTTGCATACCTACACCCTTGTGGGACCCCATTACTTTTGAACTGTCTTTCGTTTTACATGCGTGAAAGTTAACTTGTGCGTTTTGCTTTTGCAAAAGCTCACTTTGAATACTATTTCTCCATTTTGGATAGATCCGACGACCTACTTTTAGCGTTGCAATAGATATAATAATATCACTATGTCAAAAGCTCCTGAAAAGTCTATAGAAAATCAAAAATTGTTCTCAAGCTAATTTATTTTATTGAGATTCACATCGACTCGACGCAAACTAGTTACTTTTAAAATAACCACAGCATGCATACGAGTTCAAAGCAAAATGAGTCGTAGTCGTAGCTAAAATAAAAACTAACATAGAAAAACAAGTTTTTAACATAATTTTAATTCATTACCTCTTCTGATAAACATAATGTGGATAAATTTTAAATTGTAAAACGAACATCAAACTGGTGAGTTGATATCTCAAATTCTCAAGATGAAATTCTTCATATTTCAAACAAAATAATATTCTTAAAATCTCAATCTATAATCATTAAGCCTTGGTATTCGTTGGAAATATTGCCAGCTACCCTACTGCATTCCATAATGCTACTATTGTCAGCAACATGTTTTCAACAAAACAAATTAATAAATGTTGCTGAACCAAAGTTTCGCAACTGTTTACCAATGAATACGCAGCTTAAGGGCCGGAGTCCACCGAAGCTGAGAGGAGAGATGTGTTGTAAACGACCAATAGAATTTCGTTATTTGCACTTTTCTTCTCCGATTAGCTTTAGTGGAAACGGTTGAGCAGAGAAGAGATGTCTCGTAATTGTTAAGGTCAGCCTCCGCACACGGCGACCAAGCGCACAGAAGAGACGAGATGTGACGCGAACGGCGTACGGAGACGGGACGAGACGTGAGCGGTGAGCGGTGTGCTGTGTGCTGTGTGCGGCGTACGCTGCGTGGTGTGCTGTTAGCGGCGTGCGGTGAGCGTCGCATATATCCTCACCCCACCGCACAGCTTTGGTGAATACACCCAAGCTCTTAGGCATCTCCTCTCTCCTCTGCTACGCAAATCTCTCTCCACTCTGGTGGAGTCAGGGCCATAAAATCAAATGTTACAAATAATAATTCAGAAATTAAACTAAATTTTATAGTATTTAACTTAAAAAAATATATTCGTAGTACAGAAATATCTCCTGTTAAAAACCACTCATAGGATTTATCTTATGGGATAGCTTATCGCTTAAATCACTTTCAGAACTCATTAGTGGCTCGATTACGATTTCAAGATCCTGCAAAGCGTCGTCCAGTACTTTTATTTTTCCCAGTAACAATTCCGCTTGAAAATTATATCCTGGTTCAAGCATCTTACCGCTTGGATTCAGCTTGAATAGGTGTTCTGCCTGATAAGCACCAAATAAAATGTATCTGAGAATCGTTAACTATAATCATGGGATATATCTTTTTGAATTATTTTAGGTAAGTAGGTCCATTTGGGCTGTTTTTTTTATTGGGTGGCCAATCAAACAGGTGACTCGCCTGGAGGTAAATGGTCACCGATGCCCATCGACCATCTCCTAGACCAGAGGCATCACTTGACGTTTTATTAGTTATGGGAAGGTAGGTAAATAAGTAATAGGTAGATCGAAAAAAGATTTGCGAAGCGTGACTCAGAAAAACACTTCATTATTTTAACACGCTTTTATAAGCTTCATCTGTAACTAAATATGAATACGCCATGAACCGGCCGTAATATCAGCTCCGACAAAATATGTAAAAAAATCTAAGAAGTTAATTTCAACCCAGTTCCCGGTTTCCGATTGAGCTGAAATTTTGCAAATATGTTTAGTTTGGATGACAATGCATGGTAAGCTAAGTGATGTCATTTTAAATCTCATATGGCGGGCTCCCAAAGATGACGGACTAGATATTTTTTAAGCATATAGTACCCATGATATATGTATGTAAAGAAAACCAGTTCATCTATATGTTCGTATTTGCCGCGTTATCGACAAAGCTCTCTAAATGTCAAAACAGTTGCTAAGAAGAATACGAAAACGCGTGTTTTTTTAGTTTTTTATACAGTAATATTATTTCAATATAAAGCCAGAAACATTAACATTCACGTTTATTTCGCTTCATTATATAACATAAATCAAAGTAATAATCAAAAGTAAAGTAAAAATTAAAAAAACAACTCAATTTAAGTACCTACCGAACCAACCTCAAGATAGAATTGTAAGAGTTTCAGCATCGGTTGCTGCTATCAATGCAAACGCAGATCATACAACGTACAAAATTAAGACAATTTATAAGGTAAATAAAATGGTTATTTATAATTGTCAAAGGTTTCATAATTTACGTGAAAATTAGCCTCCTTAGGCGTTTCGTCACAATTTTTCGCCAACGCCTTCCTTTCCTTGTGTAATTCGAATTTTGCTTCCAACGCCTCACCAATTGGGTTTAACTTGAACGTTGTTTCCCCCTGACGATTTCCAAATTAGTTTGTTGTAATTTACAAAAATAGGTGACTATACTGACTATCTGTCTACATACCATGAAAACCTGTTAAGTAAGCGGAGCCTTACAGTTGTGCGTCTACTGTACTTGCCTAGTTTGCTTGCACGTTACGCCAATTAAGTGTTTGAAAATATATTTTATTCTCTGGGAGGAGCATGATATTCCAAACACGTAAAAAATATATATTTTTCGGACACGATCATATTTCTTAGTGCTACCTACCTACTCCAATCTGTAGCGTATGGTGTTGTCTACAAATACACAGAGCTGAGAAGTAAACGTGCGTGCAATAAGCTCCTCCTTTTGGAAGTCGGTAAAAAGTGGGATAATAATAATTCACAGTTTACCAAGTCATCATCTGCCTAGCCTTTTCCCAACTATGTTGGGGTCGGCTTCCAGTCTAACCGGATGCAGCTGAATACCAGTATTTTACATCGAGCGACTGGCTATCTGACCTCCACAACCCAGTTAGTACTGGGTTATACGATACCCCTTGGTAAGACTGGTTGTCAGACTTTTTGGGCTACTAACTACCTGTAACGACTGTCAAAGATCTACAATTGACAGCCGGGACCAACGGCTTAACGTGCTTTCACAGAGAAAACTCGGTATGTAATGGGCGGTCACCCATCCATAGACCAACCTAGGCAAGCGCGGCTTAACCTACAGATCGACCTGAGCGGCTGTTATTATTTTGCCACGAGCTCACAGTTTACCAAGTATAGGTACATATAAATATGTATTGCTTATTTTACTTACAAGAAAGTCTATCGGGTCCTCAGGGCGTAATTTTGCAACTTCAAGCAGAGCAGGTGTCAGCGTCGGGAAGATATGATGGACTAAGTAATTGCGCATGGGCTCGCTCGCGGCCGCCAAAGCTGCTTCCTCTTCATCACGCATGATAGCGTATAATTCAGTCTTTATAACAGGAATAATAACCTTTTTTTCTATTTTATTCCAAAGGGACAATTTAGCTAGCTTTAGTTCAATACTCACCCAATATTCCATCTTCTCTTCGCGTTCATGTTTCATCTTTTCTTCGATTTCCTTTAAAGCAGCTTCTTCTTTATTTTTTAAAGTATCTTTTTCTTCTTTTTCTTTCTTTTCAGCAGCTTCAATAAGTCCTACGATGTATATACAAGAAATGTAACAAGAGCGTATTTTAACTTAAAAGATGTAAATCTGAAGAAACAATGTTTAAGTACAACTGCTACTGACCAAGTAGTTTTCCGTAGCGGCATGGACGCCCCATACGTAGTGCTACAGCAGCGTAGGGACCCTTCATTGAATAATCTAAATGGTCTTTAACGGGTACTACTAGTGGGTGTATATCTAATTCGTCGAAAAAGTTAAGTGGTGTATTATCCCGGGTATCACCAGCTCGAAACTCGCTCAATCGCTTCAGTATTGACTCCTCATCCAATCTAGACTGTCCTTCAGGCTGGCGCATAGCTTTCTCGCAGATGAAATCGTCGTTAGCATCTAGTGATACCACAATGTCTGCAATAACATATTAATAAATTAGGATGGACTTGGACCTACTCGCTAGGTACCTACTTACTTAGTCTTTTTAAAGTAAAGAGAGAAAATTAATCCTTCTTACCGGGTAATATCTTTTTGAGCACAAAGCTATACAAATCGGTATCTTCTTCGAAGGGTTCCTCGTCACCCTCTTCTCTGACCTCAGAATCTGGTTCTTCGCCTTTGTCAAATACTAGATACACAAATTAATAATGAATTTAATAATCGATTTGCAAAATAGAAATCTATTTTTTTCAAATTCGACATGAATCAGCACTTTTCTTTTCAGCCGAGTCCGAGAAAGAAACAAACTTCCCAGCAACACACGACTAAAGGCTTGGCGGGCAGAAGTTATTTGTCTAGCATGTCTATGTCTACTTACATGTTTGAGCTTGTGCAATGTTCATGGGGAACCCATCGAGCACCCATCCTCTATTGACAGCATCACGACTTAACAACTTCTGGCGCAAATATCTGAGGAGTTTCCAATCAATTAAAATGTTTTGCATCAGTTTTCGAATACTTTAAAAGCAAATACTTACCAGTTGCAGATTTAACGTTAAATTCAAAATGTTATTTGCGAGAAGTGAGTCGTAACAATTCGTAACTGACTGCCATACAACCCAAGTAACACAGAAAGCATTCTAACAAACGAATAGCAGACTTGTGTAGAACTTAAGGTCCTTATAAACTCATAAATAAGTTCACCGAGCATCTTGACGCTTTATATTGGTATTTCAAAACCATTAGGATGCTTTACACTGTATAACGGTTGGATAATAGCATATCAAAATGCTTTTGTAAACCCTTTAGTTTTAGTGCAGCAAACCACAACGCAGCTGAACGGCTTTCAGCAGTTTTTAGTGCATTTGGAATTACAATAGCATTTTAAGTAGTAAATAAATGCTTAATGCCGTATAACAGCACAAATATGAACCATTATAATGCCACGTAAATCCGCTATACAACTTTCAGCTGTTTTTAGTGCCTTAGGTTCTAAAATAGCATTTTTAAGTAGTAAGATAATGCCTAATGCTGTTTAAAAGCTTAAACTTTTACCGTTATAATGCTCCGTAAAACCGTTATACAGCTTTGAGCTGTCTTAAGTGCCCTTTGTTGTGTAATAGCACTTTTGAGTGGTAAGTAAAAGCCTAGTATTGTTGAACAGCATAAACGTGAATCAATGTAATGCTTGCGTTTTTTAAGATCAACTTAGCTTTGTGGTACAGCTAGCAGCTCTTTAATCAAACATACGTGAGTTATTGTAATGCGTAAAACTGTTTATACCATTCATTTTACTGTAATCGTAGAACCTTTTGTCGGACATATTGGGGAAAAGCACATATTAAATGATCAATAAAACAACAGCAATTTTTATGGTTGATTTTTATTTTCATTACTTCTTGATTTTGAACTATTGTCGTCCAGGGTGCAAACGTGCCTGTGTCATTCGCGTCTGTGTCTGAATGTTTTTCCATGATTGATAATTCAGCTTCGGCAAGCTCATATGTTCAAATATTGTTCATTTTAAAATAGCACTCCTATAATGTCCATTCTTTTTATCGGGCTTAGATTGCTCATCTTTCATTAATTTGTACTGTGTCTTTTTAGGCGGCCACCACAATTTACCATTTTCTTCCCACAAAGACTACCTCGTCTTGTTTTTCCTTTCTCTCTATCGTCTGTTCTATTTTGTACGGCATTGTATGGTTGGTATAAAAATCACTGAAAATAAGAAAACAATATTTTTTTAAAGCATCACCCATAAAAAATATATTATTGCGTTTTCTGAAAAGTTTGGCCATTTTAAAGTGTACAGGTATATTTGATGGCTACTGTACCTGACTACGTACTACACTACACCGGGTATGAAATAAATAACGGTCCTTTCTATAAAATAGTTACGGAAAAATATCTTAATGACGCCTTTTTATCAACTTGGCAAACGAATCAAATTGTATAAATTCTGAAATGGGTTTTATTGTTTTGTTCAAGGATCCCCAAAATTGCGTTCAAGTAATGGCACTACTTCAGTCTACATCAAAACTATTGGTATACCGGTGAACCCATATAGACCTACTTTATAGACAATGCCACTACAGTGGTTCATCAAAAGCCCTCTCTCTTGCCTCTGGCTTAATAATGGTTCACGTGTGAGTATTTATACAGCTGGCAGCATTAATTAGCCTTGTTTAAGGCTCACCGGGCTGCTATACCCCGACACCATTTTGTAAATATTTTATAACCAAAAAAATTATCATTCGGACCTATTTATGAAAGCAAAAGATCTTTAACATAATGATATAACTTGATTTAATACTGCCCAACCAATACTATTATTTTAATTAAGCAAAATTCGTTCTATACTAGGAATACACAATTGTATTGATGATTTCACACATATTTTAATGTGACATTTTCTATCAAAATCACAAAATATCGAAGGCGCGTGAAAATTTTCAATGAAACTGATATAGACATTTACAGTAAACTACATTGCGAATAATATTTGAAGGCATGAAGTAACAAAAGAGTCAAAAACTTACCCAGTAAGTTTGTTTTGATGCAAACAAATATGGTGGCACTCACTCAGTTTTGACAGTCTTCGTCCATATTATATTCCACGTTAATTGTATTATGACATTTGTGCCGTGGTATTAGAGATGTTTTTGCAATGATGTAGGGTTTATTTTAGTTCTAATTGTGAACACTTAAAAAGCTCCAATCATTCTTTTACTACATTCAAATGCTAGTCTAATGCTTTTGTAATGCAAACAACATCTTCATTATCAATAATATTGCTAGTACAATGCTTCTGTAATGCGATTGGTACGTTCTTTGGCCACAATAATGCTAATATAATGCGCCTGTAATGCAACTAAACAACTATTGTGAACATATTTAGGATCTAAAGCCGTATAATTTGTGCCCAAATAAGCATTACAGTAGCCGTATAAACGTTTGTAATGCTACTATAGAACGAACTCAAAATGCGAAAACGATACAGAAATGCTGTAAGTCGGCCGTTATACTGCTTTGATGTGTTACTTGGGAATTCTCTAACGATACAAAAATCTATTTTTTTTTAAGTCATTGTCATTTTCGTCCTCCATTCCTTCTCAATACTACTGTTAGCCTAAGTCATTTCACTGCTGGGCAAAGGCTCTATGACTTCCAGCTCTTCCGATCCAGGGCCAATGTGGACCACTTGTTCAAAAAGCCGCTAAGCTGAAGCCCGGCTAACTGGATTGCCGAATGCCCAATGAGTTGTACCTATGCCAGAATAGCCACTAGATAAATGGAGCCCTGACATACGTCGCATTAGACACAGTCCATATTAATATTGTGCAAAACCAAACTTTCTAATTATTAACTTGTTAAAATAAAATATAGTTAGATTTAAATAATAAAATCATCTGCCTAGCCTTTTCCCAACTAGATGCAGCTGAATACCAGTATTTATTTTACATGGAGCGACCACCTATCTGACGCCACAACCCAGCTGGGTAATACGATACACCCCTTGGTAAGTTTGGTTATCAGACTTTCGGGCCACTGACTACCTGTAACGGCTGTCAAAGATCTACAAATGACAGCCGGGACCAACGGCTTGTCGTGCTTTCCGAGGCACGGAGGAAACTTGGTATTTAATGAGTGGTCACCCATCCATGGACCAAGCTAGTCAAGCACTGCTTAACCTAAATCGACCGGAGCGCCTGTTATTATTCGGCCGCGAGCATTTAAATAGGAAAACGTTAGCAGAAAATTACCCTATAATTTCTTCTTCGGCAAGCTGGCGACCCGACTGCAGGATAGCCAAGGTTACCCTCGCTTGTTCCTGTGAGCCGTCCTCCTCGTCCACATCAGCGTCGTCATCGTCTAAATTGTTGATATCTTCCTCTCCTCCATAATTAGGAACGCTTAGTCCAGCCCTCTCGCCGGTCTCCCAATGAACAATACGCCCTCTCTGTGATAGATGTAATACTCACTCTGTGATAGATGTAATATAATGGATGGGTACACAACTACGAGTATGTAGGACATAAGAAGCATTTCCAATATAAACTAACCTCGTATTATAGGTAGGCAGGTATAGATTAGAATGAGAGGTCAACTCACACTGGAAATAAAACTTAATATACTTAAATAATAATTAGGTTGTCATGTGAACTCGTGTGTACTTTATTACTATTGCTAAGTATAATCATCTACACTACATGATGAAGAAACGTAGGTAGGTAGGTAGGTACAGGCATCCGAAAAATTGCATAGTTGACTATACCCATGGATTTATACTAACTTATCTCAATGATTGATTGCATTTTAAATATTGGCATAGTTTCAACTCCCATCGTACCAGAATCAAGTTCTCTTAATAGAAAATATTTTTTCGGGTAGACAGTCAAATATAGACAAAGTCAAACTTTCCAAAATGCAGTCAAAGGTTGCCAAAATGGCTCGTGTAAAAAGTGCGCGATGTAGGTAAGTATACCAGTGCGAAGAACTTGTCTTTGCGCAATAGCGAACGCTTAGCTATTCGAAAAACGCTACACTAGCTATCGATTACAATGGGCACGTATTGCTATTGATAAGTTTATCAGAGTATTATGAACAGCCATCTGTGTTCCATGACATTCTGTAATGTGTATGATTCAGTATGATGCACATCCAAACAAACAAAATTTTATTACTAACTAATTCGGCCTCCAAATCTTCAGCCACGGTTTCTGGTGAGATGTAGACGAGACCATAAGCTTCACAAATACTTTTTGCCAAAGTCGTTTTTCCGGTAACTGGCGGGCCGTAAATGACAATCTGTGGGAACATAGATATTATGTGTGAATTCTAGCGGAGGTTACCTTGTACCAATAAATAATTAGGCACCTAATCGTTTTGTTATTATGTACCTTAAAAGGTTTCAATCCCCTCTCTTTCTTGAATTGCTTTATAAGAGCTGGTACATTCTCCGCGAAGGTCATCTCAGAAACCCACGGTATCGATAGTGTCTCAACAATGAAAGTCGGCTCCATATTCAAATTAAGAGTGATCAAATCGTATATTCTTTGCTGTAATTGTTTATGCAATAGTTAAAAAGTAGATAAGATCTTAGCTGCGTATAATCACGAACAAAAAAATAATAATAATAATTGTATAATAAAGAAACGTGAGTTCAGGGTTCAGGCACCTAGATCATACAATTTACAAGAAGCAAAAGAGAGTACAGGCTACTAACATCAATTTCTGGAATCAAAAAAGCATCCTCAGGAGGAATACATTTGAACATTCCAGAGCCAACTTGGCGTCCAATTGGCTTCACTATCTGCAACAGGAATGCAATTATCGTAGGCACATACATACCACACTCTAGTTAAAGAGATAACAAACTGCATTGTTTCTTACTTCTTTTTGTTTCGAAATGTTCTGTTCCACAGCCAATATGTAAAGCTTCCTTGGAAAATCAAGAAGTAGGCCGTAGACAATTCTGCAAGGGATGTTGGCATACTTTAAGTAAATATTAACAACTGTTCAACTAGGAACCTATGTAGGTCACTTTCATTTTAATTCTTATGAGCAGTACCTAGTTTAGAGCTTTAAAATAAATAGGAAATTTCAACTGGGTTAAAAGTCGGATCTGATTAACTTACAGGATTTTGACCTACCCACTATGTTGACATGATACGAATATTCACAATAGGTAGATACTCACTGTCCTAAGTCCATAACGTTTATCAAAGGTACAACATTATTCCCTCGACCGATTATAGGCAGTATCGGCTCGCACTCCCAAGCCTTTTGGAACCAATAGAAGAGCGTGTCTTCTTTGCCGCCGTATGTCACGCCAGCAGCAATTACCAGTGCTCTGTTAACAAAATACATTTCATCGTCACCGTCGGTATGCAGGCTTCCACTGCTCACTGTTTTATGTAGGCAGCATACATAACGTCTGCATAACTACTTAGTTATGCGTGTTATTCATCATCATCAGCCCATAAAGCTTCGAGCAGACGATGGACTATTTGTTCATCATTATCTACCTAGCCCTTCCCAACTATATTGGGGTTGGCTTCCAGTCTAAACAGATGTAGCTGAATACCTGTATTTTACATGGAGTGACCGACCTCCACAGCCCACCTAAGTAGCAAAAGCTTCTATAACCAAGGCGTTTTATCACCAAAGAGTGATAAAGTAGACATAAAATGGTAACCATTGTGACTGCTTGTACTTTAGAGGTTTTTAACAGAGCGTTTTGGTGCTATACGATTAAAGAGCATTCAGGCTCTATAATTTAGCTCTTAGCACGCTTACAGGACCTTACAAGAGAATCTTTAGTCTTGCACTGTAATAGATATTTATTTATTTATACATAAATAAAGTTTAACTGACCCGATAATCGGCCTATAGTTTCTGGCCATGCCAATCACTGTGTTTTCAGCATCATAGTGCATCTTATAATTCGGATGTGGTTTCCTTTTCCGGAAATCGGTTTCTACGAAAGGCATTTCTGGATTGTCCTGCGAAGGAAGTGAATATACTGTACGATCGTGATCTACAAACGTTACTTCGCCCATACGTGCTCCGGCTACGCGTTACCCCTGTCGCTGCCGTACGCCTATCACATTGCAAGATAGAGACGGTAACATGTCTATGCCATAAGGACGAGCTGACTGAACTTGGCCTAAGATCTCGAAGACTCAACTACGAACTACCTCATGTGTGCACTGGATTTGGTACCTTACACATGTGGACTTACCGGATCCAATGGTTTAGTGCAGGCCCAAGTCATGATGGTGGATATCAGTATCAAGTACCGCTTCTTATAATCCCCGGCGGCACCTATGCTTGATGCACCGGTATCGTCCAGGTTCGGCTTTGGTGGTGGAGCCTGTTTTTCTAGCAGCTTCTGCAGAACTGTCAGAAAGTGAATATAAGGTCCCATTAAAATAGGTGGACAAATTTTAACACAGCGTTCAGTACGTCTAACCAATGATATCCAAGCAAAAAAAAAACACTGATTAAGGTTTTTTATTTTAAACTAAAATAGTAAATGCCGGAGGCACTCTGGAATAAACACATGCATTACGTCAAAATAAAATCACTTTAATTAGTGTTTTTTTGCTTGGATATCTTTGGTTAGACGTACTGAACGCTGTGTTAAAATTTGTCCATCTATTTTAATGGGACCTTATGTATAATTGCTAATTATAAGTACGACGCTAGGTGGTCCGCTACAGGTACACCTTAATCCGATGAAAGTATTCTGAGGAAGCAAAGAAATCCACACAAACGATGCTACATCTACTGCCTTGCACTTTGTACAACTCCATCTACTTACACTTTGAGGGATCTGTCCGAAGTCACTGGTAACGCCGTGTAGCAGAGTTCTGGTCGAAGCTTCAAACTCAAACTCAAAGCATATCATTCAATAAGACCATTACAGGCACTTTTGAATGACAAAAAACACAAAAAGCGAATCTCACAGTCTGAGTCACAGTCACAGGGCATAATAACTTGTGAAAGTAGGTAGTACCTAGTTGCCCATTCCAAAGCGTAAATCCCTATGGAGAAGAATGAGCAAGAAACTCCATGGACACTCTTTTAGACCAAAATATTGTTAGAAAATCTTGGTTACATCATACATGTTGAAATTATACATACTTAATATACATATATTAGGTAAGTGAGAACGATGCTGAAAGACGTGCAAGTTAAGAGCTTCCAGAGTACTCCAGAGTTAAAAGATATAATCAACAATTCAAAAATAAACCAGTCCCTACTGGCGGCGCCCGTTCACGAACATGACTTATGGATCACCCATCATTCAGCTAAAAGGGAACTAAATGATCAGACACGCACGCCACCGTCAGCAAGACATTTGAGTGAGCATGACATTCTTTCAATCGCCAGGGCAAATTCGAGTCAATGAAAGATGTTGGTAGGTTGGTACCCAGTAAATGGTAACTTTATAGTACAGGGTACTCAAACATGTGCTATGCAATTAAGCTATTTATTTCCTAAGAAATTGAATCTATATAATGCAAAGATCATTTTACAATCTTCTGCAGCTTCCACAATAACTTCACATCAATCAATTGTTTGCCCCTATAGTTGTGGAGCAGCACCAGCATTGGGCCTAGCATTTTTATCATCAATGTAATCCAGCAACATATGAATTTATGATATGCTTGCCTACACAGTGCGCGTTTTATACATTACTAGCTGTTGCCCGCGGCTTCGCTTGCGTTTTGGTCGGAAATTATCCCACGGGCACGTTGTAAATATGGCACTCGGGGTTAATGTAGGTTCCTATTAGTGAAAGAATTTTCAAAATCGGTTCAGTAGATTCAGAGATTACACTCTACATACAAACTTACAAATTTTACCTCTCTAAAGTATTAGTATAGATTTAAATGTCGTCTCATTCAGTTGGAGAATGTGGGGAGGTACCTATAATATTGTAACATTCCCCGGAAAGATGAGTCTACTTTGGCTAGCTGAAACTTGGCTGAACTAGTTGGTCCCTGTTTCTACTATTATAGTGGTGTCTGTCAGCTTATGTATAAGAAACATCAGCACGAAGAAGAATTACGACAACGAAAGTTATGGGGAGGTGTGTGCACTTTTATATTTTAACACTCTACGCATAACTACTTGCTTTGAACTTAGTGTCTATAAGGAGTTAGATTAAATTTCCTACCTTTCATATATTCCATTGCAATTCTAAGCTCTTCTCTATCGCAACTAACATCCAGTACGACAGTGCCGCACGTGAGCATTTGCGGTATACATTCTTCTTTCGTTATAATCCTGGCCACGTTGTCTAAAGTCTTAATTTTTGGGTTGGTTACAGTCCCTGGTAGGTTTTGCAACAAAGAAACAAATCTGGCAATGAGTTTTATGTTACCTAATATATTATACAGGGTGTAAGGGATAACCCTCCACAAACTGACAGGGTGCAATCAGCTCCTTATTTTGAATCATATTCAGAGGATTTTATCTCCGGAATTTTTCCTTTTTTTAACCGACTTTCTTCAAAAAGGAGGACGTTCTCAAATCAATTGTATTTTTTTTTTTTATGTTTGTTACCTCGTAACTCCGTCATTTGAAAGCCGATTTGAAAATTTCTTTTTTCATCTGAAAGGTTAGGCTTCCCAATTGGTCCCGTAGAAATGTCATCAAAATCGGTTTAGAAATTAGGTTGTTTTCCTCACGTTCATTGTCACATCACTCGACGTCGCGTGCGGGCGCTTTGATCTACATCACGCGACGTCGCGTGATACTTGCTAGTTAAATTTGACACACTTCCCGATTTTTGATTGAGCTGAAATTTTGCACGCATGTGTATATCGCGACACAATGCAATATTATGATGACATGGAGCTGATCTGATTATAGAGCTGGAAGGTGGCCATAGGAACTCCGTTATAAAACGACATAACCCCATCGAGTTTGGGTTCGTATAATTCATCTTGTCGAGTACTTTGGTCCTAAATGGTATCCAGTGTCTGATGATCGAGCTGGACGGTGGCCATAGGAACTCCTTTATAAAACGACAAAACTTTCATCGAGTTTAGGCTCGTATGATTCGTCTTGACGAGTACTTTAACTAACTTCTAGTTACAATGTAAAAATGAATTCATGACAAGAATTTGTACGGTATACTACAACTAAAAAGGGTAAAATAAAAAACTTTCTTCGAAAACAAAACCGACTTCCATAAAAACACAAAAAAAAGTCTAAAATAACTCGACTTTCGAAACGCGGTGGCAAAAAAAGATACAAACAAAGACACCGACTTCCGAAAGTAAAGTTATTTTAGACTTTTTTAGTGTTTTTTTGGAAGTCGGTTTTCAGATTCAGATTCATTTATTGATTGTAAAACATAGGTACATTATAAGTTCTTATTTGGTAATACATTGAGAGCGCTGTTTTGCCTCTAAGGCGCACAAAAGTGGTAATACATGCAATATAATTAAAACAGGAAATTAATATAGCTGTTAGAACAAATAAACAAGAAAATACCTATATTAGATTATATATATCGCAACAAGAATTTACATTTTTTTTTTCTTTTTGGTTTTGTTTTCGAAGAAAGTTTTTTTCAGTTACTATTCCTTTACTTCAATGTAAAATTACATCCCCTTTACGCAGCACTTCACTTTAGTAAATAATACAGCTAAAATCAAAAATCCAACAATGGATGTTGAAATAATGTAACACACGACGCGTGAAATCAGCTGTTCACTTCCTGCCTACCTAGAGAGTTCATCGAACTCGTCGTCGCGCTTGCCGTTCGCTACGTGCGTTTTGCCACGGTAAAGATACATGGCGTATGAGGAAATAAAGCAAATCAAATTTATTAGATTACCATAACATTCCTGAAATAATTTCTTGTACCGGTCATCTTAGTATGATATACTGAATTCACCCCATCAGTTTTTGGAGGGCTGTCCCTTACACCCTGTATATCGTAATAACGGTGGTCAGTAACAGTGCGACTTGTGCGATGTGTGTTTCTAGGTAGCAGTAGCGAAGGGTCAATTTTTGTAAGTAATATCTTTAATGTGAGTATATTATTGGTCCATAGAATACTGACTGTGCCATTTTTCAAAGGGAAGCCGGTAGGGATCGAGTTGTAGTGAACCTTCGCCACTGCTAGGTAGATAGCTGACCCACGAGCACAGAATATTGAACAGACACTACTCGGCTTCCCACGGTTTGGCAGTTTGGGACGTCACGAAGGAAAAGAGAAGCCTAGCCCTGCTTCTAGTATATATATAGGGTCTATCTATTCATACACGAAATCTCTTAAGGGGTCATTGTACTCATCATTATGAACAACTTTTATTATGGGACCAACCTCGAAATCGCGAAAAAAAATCAGCTGTTACAATATGATCGCATTAACTCGTCAAAATGTACTGAACAGCTGATTTTTTTTCGCGATTTCGGTGTTGGTCCCATGGTGAAAATTGTTCATGATGATGAGTACAATGACCCCTTAAAAGATTTCGTGTATGATAGATACACCGTAGATACACTAGGCGCAAGAAAAAAAGGAAATGACCTAGGTACTTACCTATAATTTCATAAGGCTGAACAGGCTCAGGAACTGGTAAAACGGCGTCTTCTCCTATGAGACTTAGTGACGGAGGTGCCGATGCTACATTCTTCTCGAGAATAACTTTCGATACTTCCTCTAACAAATACGTTCCATGATAGGAATCCAAATTGTTTATAAAATATCTCTTGAATGAAAACAAGTTATCGACATGTTCCGACGACTTTGCTGAAGAAAGTAGTTCAGTAGATTTCTTCAGATTTGTATTATTTTTCAACATATTTTACTTTTGATAGGTAAATGTTTGAATCGACTTCTAGTGCTTCAGTTGCGAATTTGTGACATAATCAATGTTTGACATACAAAGGAAAACATTTAAATGAGTCAAAACCGAAAACATACCAAATAGGTATTATACGTATTCTCACAATGAGGGCTCATTGTGAGAATCTTTTTTTTCATTTGATATGTAACACAATATAGTGTGCAAAACGTTTTTTTTTATTATTTACCCCCCCCCCCCCCATGTTTAAAATTCACTAATTTACGATATACGTCTGTCTTTGGATCACCGACTTACATATTTGTGTACAAAATTTCAACTCAATCGGTCCAGAAGTTTCGGAGTAAATTGACTGTGGCAGAAGACGGACACGCGAGTGATCCTATAAGGGGTTCCGTTTTTTCCTTTTGACATACGGAACCCTAAAAATTGTAGGTCCCAATCATCTTGGCTTTTAGCTTTTTTACTCACTTCGGCTATTTGCAATAGCAAGCTCGTCCAGATTTGCCACGAACCGCGAGCTCACTGCGGAAAATTAGGTACGAGGGCTAGTCAAACTACTTATACAAAACTGCTTTAAGCGGATCTGTCATTGTACGGAAAATCTATACAAAGCAAGGCCATGTCGAAGTATTATAATATCTGTGGCCATGTTATACTGGAAATGTAAAGCGTGATGTGCCGCCGTGTTCGTTCATACTTGACGCCGCGAACGTGGACGCTCGGCTCGTGCTCGGAACGTCTAGCGTAGACGCACGCGGCTTAACATTATATATGTATATATCCTAGGGTAAGTAGTTGGTACAAAACAAAAAAGACGCATGATATGGAATAAAATAAATATTTTAATACAATCCAATAAGTACTATTATAATATTGTAAAATAATGCGAATAACAATAGATATAAAGTTCATTATCTGATAAAAAAGGTGTCTTACATCTAAATAAACTAAACGATCGTATCAAATAGATGCATTGCATTAAGAAAAATAAGTACTTAAAATTTAATCTATCATTTCGTCGTTATTAAAATAAAACGTACAGACAGAGGCGGCGGCGGGTAGTTTGACGGTACACTTCAACCAACTTATTTGTGCAGACGAGAAAACAGAACTAAAATAAATGTACCAAGTTTGACATATCGATGCAAATTTTCTTAACAAGCAACCCAACCATAAACTGCACACTAAAAGTGCTCTCAAACTATCCGCCTCCGCAACAGTTTGAAAAACGGAACAAAAAGGGCGCGGTACCTACATACAATACATCAAAACCAAGAAGGTAGGTTTACTATCTCTGCGTACAACAACAAACTGCAAAAACTCATCATGAAATTAATATACCTATTAGTCTAATCTATATACAGGGTGTAACAGGACCCTTCAAGAAGCCGTCAACCACGCATTATGTACATCAAACTAAGTAACTTTACGCAACAATTATTGCTGGGAAACGACTTTTTTTTTTGGGGTCAAAAATCAAGTTTTTTCCGTAAATCTCTATGTAACGCACTTAAATCACTGTGCTGATGGATACATTGAATAGTACGAGGGTCGTGGAGGTGTTTTAAGTAAAAATCTTCATTAAAAACTTGTATTTAAAAAAAATACTTGTGAAAAAGTTGGAACTTTGACCCCCAATATCTCCGTAACTAGAAGGTTCCCAGGTATGGTCTAAAAAAAAAATGATCGCAATGAATGGGAGAACAAGTACCTTTCGGCTTCGTTAAGGGTCTTGTTACACCCTTTATAATTACTATATTAAGTATGGTAAGTACATAATTTTGATATGATGGAAACTTTTTAATTTACATGACTAAAGTAAACAATAGGCAGTACATGCTTGCAAGCATTACGGCTAAGAACAGAAGCGATGTTACACTTATTTACAACGACTTGAATGAGCTACATACACCTAATTTCAGCTAGTGAAATCTAAGTGCGTAGCCATACTTCGAATATGACATAACTGAACTTTAGACGCAGCCGCACTTTCGACTATCAACCATAACTTTACCCTCGGTGTAGCCGCACTTGAACTACTCCGTTTAACTTTACTATTCGCCATAACTTAAACCTGGGCGTAGTCGCACTACGGTTATTAGCCGTAACATAACCATAATATCAATATTAATAGATAGAATTATTTAAAAAAATATTATATCGTTGGTCATAGCGTTGTGACTGCTTTGTACATTTTATCTGCAGACTTAACTATGTAAAATTTAACGATAAACAGATGATTACTATTCATCGAGATTCCATTTATACTTATCGGTCATTATATTGTTCCCAAGCACCTTGTAATATTCGTTAATTGGCACGATATTTTTTGTAATATGAAAGACTTAAATATTAGTATCAACATAATTATATTAAAATAATACCTATGCCTATAAACTGTAAAGTTCTGTCTATGATATAAAAAAGCTGGATAAAAAAAAAAACTTCATTGGACTTGTATCTCTGTCTACATCTTTCAAATGAATTTATTAAATTATCAATTCCAAATGTTCCTACAGTGAAACAAACAACATTTCCGGATTAAGTACTGAAGTAAATGCGTAGCTAATAATAACACGTAAATTAATGTATGTCACCGTAAAATTGTAAATACCTTTAGATTATAATCTATCTCGCGAGATTGTAAACTGTTGAAAGATTGTGAACCGCAACTTAATGCTTACAATTTAACGCATTATTTTTCGGTAGATTTTATTCTATTCGAAGTGAAACCGTCAAATTGTGAGCATGTGACAGAACGCACCTCGCGCGCTGATTGATTGCACGCCATGTGCTCCGCCCCGCCATTTTTTAACCGACTTCAAAAAAGGAGGAGGTTATCTTATATGTTCGTGTGTATGTATGTATGTATGTTACCTGATTTCTCCCCCATTTGTGGACCGATTCTCATTTTTTATTTTATTCATTTGTTGTCGAATGTAAACAAACAGTGTTTGGGTGAATGTAAATTGATTTATTTTTGAAAATAACTCTGCTTTAGAATTAGTTATACGAATTGTTGTGGAAGTAAACTGATTCGACAACAAACGAATTAACAGACAAATATGGCGGCGCCAGTGATACTATAAAGAAATATAAGCTACGTTTATACTGAGCGGCGTTAAAATATCCTACATTTGTCTGCAACAATTTGCACGCGCTAGTGAGATATGTACCTTTTTTTATTTATAATATTATTGGGCGGCGCTGGGCACATGACGTTCAACCAATCAGCGCGCGTGGAGCGTTCCGTCGCATGCCATTTCACAATTTGACGGTTTCATTTCGATAGAAAATCTAACGAAAAATAAAGCGTTAAATTGTAAGCAATATGTTAAGATTCACAATCTTTCGACAGTTTACAATCTCGCGAGATAGATTATAATCTAACAGTATTTTAAATTTTACGTACCGTACCGTGTATACATATAAACCGGTATACAAATTTATTGCAATGTTATGTTATTTTCCTGTTCTAACAAATAACCAGTACAGAGAAATATTTATTTATTTGTAATGAATACCTAGTTAAAATACTCATATCAAATACATTTATCTTGATTTTATAATCGAATTCATTTAAGATTCTGAGAGCTTTTCGAATGGCAATTTGATAAACTATGGCACCTATCTTGCTAGTTGTTTCATTTCTTAATACTGATATGTTGTACTTAATGCTAGTTGTTAGTGTTATAGAATGATTGAATAAGGACGGCATCAAAAATACTATCACTATTTTATACAGGATATTTTGGTAACCAGTGCGTATTTTAGTAACTTCTTGACACCTCATAAAAATACTAAATTGGTTGGCCTTGGCAGGTCGGAGGCTTTTCTAAAATAGAAGAGATCATATTTATGTATTAAAGTTGGCAATTTTTAATTTCTTATCAGTAAGTGTTGCACTAGTTAAAAATATTCTGTATAGGTATAAAATATGGTAAATAAAAGGAATGTATAGATACCTCATCTTTAAATATAAAAATATTAGGTTATTAATTTGTCAAGAAAAAATTCTCTTAAAAATAATTATGCTCAGAGCTCATTGCTAAGAGAATAGAAAAGTTCTCAAATGCAACAATAAAATGCTAAGTACAATAGTTAAGTACATGGAAATATTCATGTATGAATAAGGTACATAATATAAGTATCGATATCTACTTAGTATACCCAAGCGGAATGAAACCTGCTGACCCATATTGTTTAATATATTGTGGTAATAAAGGCATCATCTCGCTTTAGGTTTCCGTTGAAACTTTGAAAGCGAAAATTCATCATCAAAAAAATGTTATAGGCTAGAAATGTATTGTTTTTCTTTTGCAAACTATAGTTTACCCTAGGTTTAACTAGTTGGTTATAACACACTTTGGACGGACTAATTTGGCCTAGGGCAAACTAGTTTTTCCAAAAATAGCTTAACATAAACATGCAGTCTCAGAAATTCTATGTACGAAAAATATTGGAGATAACTGCTTAATTATTTTAACCAAAAGTAAAATTAAACTAATTTTTTTTTTCAGATTTCACCGTCTTACTTTTTTAAATAGGCGATTTTGTAAGGCACTAACTACTACATAATAATTCAATTATTTTAGAAGCTAAACATGCAATATTACTCTACATTGTCATTTTTCTTTTTTTTAACAATAATATTTGTTTTAAAATCTACCTAGTTTAGCTACAGCTGTGTAGTAATAACGGACTTACGATGAATTATTGTTATTTCCTTTTCCCCAATGCCTGAAGGTGAGCTCGGCTCAGATGAGACAAGCCAAGGTGACAGAGATGATATAGGTTGGACCTTGGGAGTTACATCTTCTTTTTTCTCCACTGGCTTAGGAGATGCCAATTTTGCTTGATTATGAGGTGGTTCCACCACTACGATTGATACATATTGAGAGTTGATGGGATTTGTTGGTTCATTCAATATTTTTGGTGACGGGGTCGATGGTATGGCCAGATTTATGTTAGTGGACTCATTTATCACCTTCACTTCATTTTCTCTGGCTTTCAAAATGTTGTTACATTTTAATTGGCCAGGCGGCAAAGCTTTAGTAGAAGAAAGATAACATTTTGTCTGATTGTTAGGAACTTCCTTGTCACTTGCTGAGTCCAACTGATCTCTCTTTGCTTCATTTTTGGAGTCATCATTATTAAGTTTTTCTTTAACTAAGCTCATAAGGAGATCATTCAGTGGGTTAGATTCTGTAACTGGTGAACAGCTGCAAGCAGGTTTATTAATCACAAGTTGAGTCAGATTACTCTTTTTTTCCTCATTTAGAGATTTATCCATTTTGAATAGCACTTTGTTACTAATAGCGTCATCTTTCGACATCAACACTTCTTCAGCTGGTTCATCATTGAGAAGGTTTTTAGTTGAAGGTTCACCAATCTCAGGTTTGTGCTCAGTTTCAATGAGAGTGGACTTTTGAGATTTAGCACTACTCTTTCTTGATAGAGTATCAATTTCGGGTATTAGCACAGCTGTTGGATCAGATGATGTGCTAGGAAGTTCATTAGCTGCCTCAGACGGTGCAGTCTCTGGTTTTACTACACTCTGTTTCTCTCGTTCTCTCAATACATGACTCTGACGACGCGCAAAACGTTGACTAGGTCGCCTTTCAAACTGTACTGTGCGTCGGGCGCGATTTTGCTGAGTGGTCTGATATTCAGTTTTACCAGAATATTGGAATCGAGAACCCATTCTGAAGAAGTTTTGCCGAGCGGAAGGTCCTTTTACCGGTGCTCTCAAGCGGAAGAAAGTGTGGTGTTCCACAGCACATTTCCAAAGATGTTTACAAGCTTTTTCATTGTGCAGTCTAAACACAAAGGTATGCTCTTGTTCTCGCCCTTGGTCATCGTCTTCAACTACAACGAGAGTAAGTTTCTTTTTCTTAAAATCCAACTTACTAATCTTAGGCCAGAAGAATAAACCAATTTTTTGAGGTCCTTCAAAGACAAGAATGCCTGTTGGTGTTAATCCCAAGTGATACTCACACCCATCTTTGCCTAAGACAATGTGCATGTCAACACCATACATTTCAAGCCACTTAGCTTTGTTCAAATAGTTAACTTCAGCTTGTGCAGGGGTTAGACCTTTACATTTCTTATACTCTTCTAATATTTCAATCTCCATTTCTTCAGTTTGATTTGGTACAAATCTAAACTCTGACACAGTTGCAGGAGTGTGAACATTTTCATCAAAATCTCCTAGCTCAGACTGTAGGGCAAGTGCAGCTAATTCAACTGCTGTAGAGTGTGGGCACTCAAGCTTGCTCTCTAATATATCTTTCTTCAATTGCAAAAAGAACTGATATCTAGTTAATTCTTCCCTTAAGTTATTAGGTTCAGATGAATAAAATTTGACTTTGAGTCGTAAAGTGTAAGGTGGTCCTATTTTGACTTGCTTTTTAATGGTTTTAGTTGGATCCAACCAATGTTTAACATTATGGGTGTCAGTGAACTGCAGTCCAAAGTAATCTTTTTCAATCAAATCTAAAGAGTAAAAAACTTGCTCATATAGGTCATTAGCACTGGCCTTTTTCGATAAGTTGATAGAAATATCTGTGTCATCAAGTAATAGTACTTTGCATTGTATCAAATTTTTATTGCTTGAAGCCTTCTGGGTTTGTTTATTGCGGTTTTGGCTTGATGAACGCCCTCTTCTGCTCAGGAAGCGCAACATCCTTCCTTAGGTGACACCTGAAAAAAATATTAACTGAGTGACTGCTGATGATAAATGTTGTTAAGTATTTAAAATCTGGATAATCTAATCATGGTAAAAGTTTTTGTGAATAAATTTGTAAACTGAGATTAATTCCTGTTATCAGTGATATGATTTATACAAGTTTCTATAATCTATTGATGAATTAAAAATTAATACAAAAGTCGAAAGTAACTTAATTTTATTGAATTGATTTACTGTTAAAGCTTTATGTCTAATTGCTAACATAATTGAATTAATAAGTGTCTAAATCTAAACAGTTCAACTCTAACATTATTATTCTAATAATGTTACCATTTTAAAAGTCAGTTTGTTGAGCCAACAGAACAATCAGTCAACAAATGCAAAAGCTTACTTGGAACTTCGATGCTAGGTTGCAAACAAGTTTAGCACAAGTGTTTTGACATCATTCCATTTCAATAGTTACTCAACAGTAAAAAAACTGTATGAAACTTACGGACTAAAAAACAACAATACTTTTGTAGCTCTGTTAAAAAACACACACACACTACAACATGAGATTTTTTTAGTTTTCTAGCGCTCGCAAAGTTTAAGTTCTTGACTCACAATCACTAAATTATGTACCAACAATCCAGCACGCCATCACGCCAATATAAATTACGCCAGGCAGCGCCACCCACTAACTACATAACTACAGTACAGAGAACATAAACCAAAATTAGTGATGCGCAAACTGCTACATTGCATTTTTAATAAAGAATCCCATTCACTAGTTTACATACTTTTTGACGTGGAAACAGTTCGTAGCTCAAATTGAAAAACGTTGCTATGAAAAGCTGATAAATCTGTAAAACTGCATTGGCTGCATTGATGCATTTACACAAGAGCCTGCGAATGAATGAGTAATAAATATTAAATACTTCTGAAAAGTAACTCGCCACGCGCTAACAAAATAGTGGCTTCCGACTCCCATGATGAAAAATTTTATCGTGAATGGACTGGCTATGTTCCATATTTAGTCGATTTTAGGGTATTTTTTTTTTCATAAATGTTGCTGGCTTAAAAAAGTTTTTCAGTTCGCACGTAGTATTTTTTCTCTAAGAATTTACCCATTTTGATGGGAAATATTTGATGGGGACAGGATTTAAAAAATCTTTCACTAATAGGAGGCTACATTTTCCCCGAGGGCTATAGGCTATATTTACAACGTGCCCGTGGAATAATTTCTGACCAAAACGCGAGCGAAGCCGCGGGCAACAGCTAGTTTGATATAAATAGGATCGTTGTAGCTGTGTTTTTATCATTTTTTTTGATAAATCACTTTTAAAGCTACCCTATCAAACAAACTTGAGTCTCAACAGGATTGTAAGGTTGCACCAATAAAACATGAAAATGGCAAGTCTCAAGTTCATTCTTTCGTCGAAACAAATGTGTACGCACGCATACTCAAGCCCGGACTTAGCTGCATCAGATAATTAAAATTTTTGTAACCCTATATTCTGAACTTGGTCGACTTATAAAGGCAAGATAGACCGAATGTAACGTGAGCCCCAAGAGCGAGCGAAGCGAGCTCGCAAATGGTAATTCGCAAACTATTTCGACCCATCAGACAGGAATTATATTTTGATCAATATCTGCTTAATGAAATGTTCGATTTTTTGCAAACTTAGCTGTGTGCCTAATTTACCTTATAAAGACCCGCTCATAATTTATTTCAGCCTGTGATAAATTTTATCAATCAATCATGCGAATAATTATCTAATAAAAAGACGCTTTTTAGTACGGTCCGCGCGGGTTAGCGTGTCCCCTTGGCGACGTCCATGACAGTTTCGAATTAGAGATAAATAGTTCTTTTTCGTAAAAGTTTAGCTTCCAAAATAACATTCCAAAGTGCCATTTTTTTTCCACAAAATCAAAGCAAACTTTTGAACTGTCGAAACAAAGACAACAATGAATGGCCCATATGTGTGTCTCGCATAGCCGCTATGCGATTAGATAATACTAAATTATACAAAATTTATACAATGCAAACATTTATGCAACATATCTCGACACTCTAAAAAAATCCGAAGTTTATCTATACATTTAAATCCCTACGTGCCAGTGCCCCGAAAGACATATGCAGAAAAGTTTAGCTAGCTCTTTGTCAATGTGCAGCAGTACCACAGAGTACATTAATTTTTATGTAGCAGTACCGTGTAGGCGTCTGGGGTAGCGCGGCCAAGTCTTATATGCTTCAGCCCAGCAGGTAACTGAGTGGGTAGGACTCGTAGGCTGGCCGGGCCTCTAGGCTCGATCCGTGTAGGCCTAGGTGGAAATCCGGGCCTGGCCTGTCTACTCAAGTGAATAAAAAACCTGTTCCAAGTCGGGTAATTAGGCAGGCACTTGTGGAAATACTGGTTTACGTTTCCTTTTTGCCGTTTGCAACATTAATTAGCAAACAAGCAAGAGGCTGCTCAGCGCGGGGGAGGGGATCAGGGGATTGAATTGAAGTTTTTGAAGGGGATCTGGATTCTAGTAATTCTTCTGTCAAATAAAATAATCTGGAAAACTTTAAAAGAATATTTTAATATTCTACAAAGTGATCTATATACCAGAAATACACCGTAAGTAACAAATAAATAATACTAAGAAATAAATATCATTTTAAATACATTCACGTTTTCTAACCAACAAAAGTCTGGTTTTGTGATTTCGTTTTTGCTATCGTCATTTCATTTCAAACGTTGACCGTAGTTGCGTACATCTATTTTCATTGTATTTCTTATTTCTGTAGGTACAGGCATCGTTGCTGTCCTTAATTATTTATAGTTAATCCATTAACTAATGGGATAATTTGATTACAAAGCTCAGAACACAGCAATCTAGACCAAATGTATAATGAGGAGGAAAATGTCTCATAACGATCATAAATTATTCATGGAAAATGCATGAGAAACATACTTTTGCAAATTTTCAGTAACAAATACTTTGCTAGCTAAAATGCCAATAACATTACTGCTTAAATTCTTACTAGTTTAGTATAAATTGCTTGTTTTTGTTGTTGTAAATCATTTAATTTTTCATTTATTGTCGTTGAGTATGGAGTTCCTCTTGCAGAGAATGGTCTGCGTGTGTCTCACCAATGTAAACATTCAAGTTTGATTATGTTATGGGGTACAGTTTTTATCAATATTTTAATGAACATTTACAGATGCCTGTAGCTGACGAAATCCAGTCCTCATGGGCTGATGAGGTTGAGATTGACCAGGGAGCTCTACCACCACCATCTGAAGTAGTTGAAAATGGATTAAAGATTGTAACGGAATACAAATATGACAATGACAACAAGAAAGTCAAGATTGTCCGTACTTACAAAATTGAAAAGCGTGTAGTATCAAAGGTAATGATTTATCTGTATTTAGTAAACATTGACATCATAACATTTCTTTTCTACAATTGTAATTGAAAGTAAAAAACCTACTGTTTTGTCATTTTAAGTAGTGCTACAAAACGGTGGCACTAAAGGATCATTAGTTACTAGAGAATCAAGTAATGTAACAGGTATATCTGAGTATTTTATGGCCCAGATAATGTGGATTATACCAGTAGATATCTATGGCATGTTGTAGTCCTTAGATACATAATTGTTATTAGTGTAAGTTCAGATGTTTACGGTTTGACATTCATAATAATGTACCTTTTTATAATAACATTAACTTTACTGTTTCTAACAATGTGTAATCATTCTAGGACATTGCCAAGCGTAAAACTTGGAGCAAATTTGGAGACTCTGCCAGTGACAAACCTGGCCCAAATCCTGCTACAACTAATGTTGCTGAGGATGTCTACATGCAATTCATTACTAGCAAAGAGGAAAGCCAGCGCCCTGATGATGGTGAACTGGATGGTCTCAAGGTATCTATTACCAGTGGAAAAGCTTACAACATCTATAATTATAGTGACTGGTTCAGGAAATGTTACCATATTTTTGTAACTTAATTCAATATTAAAATTTAATTATTTTTGGCATTTTACAATATGTACATAACATAATTGTAATGAAATCATTATGAACCCTGATGAGCAAAGCAAAATTGAAGAGAAGTTTTAAGAAACTTATCAGTACTTACTTAGTCTGTATTTCTATGGTGTAGCACGATTAGCCAGAAATATAACATTGAAATAATCTCTTGTACATACAGCGACACATCAAGCTATACATATCCAATATAACCTGACCTCGCTTTGTATGAGCTTAACGTACAATGAGAGATCAGCTTAATTTGGTTTTGCATAGCTTGATTGGTTGTTGTGCAAACCATAAATATGTTTGATCTGCTAGATAAAATGCATCAACTGACTAATGTTCCTGTAATATTTCAGCCTCAAAGCAGCAGTGTGATCTTCAAGTGCAGAACTTGCCAGGGAGACCATTGGACCCTGAGTTGTCCTTTCAAGCACACACAAATGGCTCAAACTAAAGCTAATGAAGCTGCCAAGGCAGCAGGCATTGGTAAGAATAGGATATATACATATAATACACAGAATTAATGATCAGAGCAGTTTTTTTGTAATAATTTTGTTATGATACAATTCTGTGTTAATGTTGAATAATGTGGTCATTGTTTCTGAAATGACAACACATCTGCTATGCCTTTGGTACTACATGGCCGAAGGTGGCAGTGAACACTAACTATTGACTATCAGCACATGCTGTATGTTTTATTGTGGTTCAAGATCAAGAATATCGTAATTTTCGGAAGTCATAGCAATTCTTTATTAACACTTCAAAAAATAATACCTGTTTATTCACAGATTCGAAAGCCACACCCACCAACAAATACGTGGCGCCATACTTGCGCGAAGGAGGTGCGGGCCGCGGTACCGGCCGCGAGCCCCCAGGTGCCCGTCGGGATGATGTCGCAGCCATCCGTATTTCCAACCTTAGTAACTTCGCGGTCGAAGCTGATCTTGACGACCTTGTTAAGGGCTTCGGACCTGTACAAAAGCTGTATCTCGCTAAGGAGAAGGTATGTCACCTTACAATTTTGTTTTTTTGTTTATGGCTCCTTGGATTTGGCGTGCAGCATAAGGCGCCCCTCAGTTTGCCGTCGCATGCCTTGGCGTCCTAAGCATACATGTTTTAAAGTGTTAAGTAGGTATTTTAAATTTCCTTTTTTTTTTGTTTCAGAGCACTGGTCACTGCAAAGGATTTGCGTATGTTCACTTCAAGTTCCGTGCTGATGCTGCTAAAGCTATCCAGACATTAAACGGGCATGGTTATGATCACTTGATCCTCAATGTGGAGTGGTCAAAGCCCCCACAGAACAATTAACCATGTAACGTCATAATTTCCGTATTGTATACTTGTAATAAAATTCTATGAAAAAAGTTTAATCACCATTGTTTTATTTTACCATTGTAATAATTCTATAAATAGAAGACTTAAAATGTCTTGATGAGCAGTATCTACCAGACATTGTGAGGCACCTGATCCACAGACCTGCCCCCGTATTCACAAACGTTCGGATTCAACTTCGATTCGGCAAGTCGTAGGATATCGATCTTTTTTGGCATTACGAAAACGAGCGAGATAACGTCACGCCTGTAATCCCCGAAATTTTATGCATAGGTGTATTTCGCCAGTTATGTTTAAATCCCATGTAATAGAGGGCGAGCCTATTGCCATCACATCATCAGACTACAGCAGTCCACTGCTGGACACAAGCCTCCTCAATCGCACGCCATTCAACTCGATTCTCAGCAACTCTCATCCAGTTGCTATCAGCCACGGCAGCCACGTCACTCTACCGAGCCTGAAGGCGTCCCACCTTACGTTTACCGATTCGCGGTCTCCACTCAAGAACACGTCTACCTCAACGGTCGTCGGTTCTACGTCTATGACTGGCCCATTGCCACTTCAGCTTACTTATTCTGTGAGCTATGTCGACAACTTTGGTTCTCTGTCGGATTACCTCGTTCCGAATGCGATCCCTCAGAGTGACTCCAAGCATAGCCCGTTCCATAGCTCGCTTAGCGACCTTAAATTTATGGACCAGACGTACCGTGAATGTCCACGTTTCGGCTCCGTAAGTCATAACATGCCTGTTACTGACTACATACCTGTTTGGACGCACTGATTGAAGACCTTAGTCTTTAGGCTCTATGGAATACGCCATGAGAAGACCCGGCAAAGCTTCCTAAATACTGCCCAGCCCAGCTGGATTCTTGTTAGCCACCCACTCAAAGTTGTTCTTACCAAACTGCAGAGTTTGCTCGAGCTAAACGTATTCTCGAACAACCACGAGTGGCCCGCCATTGACAACAACAGGTCCTGGGGGACGTGATCATTGAACGTTGCTATTAACCGGGCGCAAATCCCGAAAATCTGAGGCTGCTACAGAGAAACTCCTTATGGAAAAACCCAATAACACTGCCCAACCTGGGAATCAAACCCAGGACCTCATGCTCGGTGGCTACTGAGCATGAGGTCCTGGGTAGGGTAGGGAGACTGCCTCATTGGTGGTCGCCAGCGTAGTCACACTGGCGACCACTAGACCAATAACGCAGTCTCAGTCTCTGATTGACTAGGTTAAAATGGGGAAGTGTTAAAAAGAAAAGAAAAACAGTTAAATATTTTATTTGAAGCTCTTAGTGAAAGACTAGACAGACTGACAGATAATACAACATCAACATGCTAGAAGGTGCATAAACATAACATAGTAAGACTTAACCACTACCAAATATGCAAAATGTGCTTGGGACACTAGGTCAGTTTGTGAATCAGGTCACTGAGATAACCAGAGAGATGTTGTAACCTGCTGCACTGCCTTGAAAAATGGCCTTGTGTCTCAAACCCATAAAAGTAAAAGCTCCCCTGAGATTTTCCTTAAACCAATTTTACAATCAGTAAAGCAATAGTTGAAACATCAAATAATTTTATATATCAATATCATACTTTTCATCATCACTATTAGGACTGTATGTCTCATCAGGTAATGTGACTTCACCACAGAACATGAGTTCTACATAATGGAAATAATCTAAGGCAATATTAGTGAGCATTGCTCCAGTAGTGACTCCTAATACTGTGCCTATAACTGGTCTTTGGCCAACTGAACTTCTTAAGATGGCCCATAAGAAAATTGATCCCAGTGGCCACAAGCAACCTCCAAGAAATGCCCATGAAAAGCGCCTAGCGGGAGCCGCTGCAGCCATGTGTGGTCTTGCCCAGAGCCATAGTCCAGCACCACCGCCCGCAGTTAAAAATAAAACATCTGTGACATCTCTATGTGGGAACAATCTGAAAAGAATAGACAATAATCTCAAGTAAAAATATGTTGATTGCAACATAGTTAATTAAGAGTATCAAAATAGTATTCAATGTTACACACCTGACCATTAGATGAGGGTTCATCACACTTACAGACAAAGTTGTGTAACTAACCAGCCCTTGTAATGGTAAATAATAGTATAGTACATTGTCTTTAGTAAAAGGTGGCAACTTCACATTTCCCACTGATTTATTTAGAAGATCAACAGTTTTTGGTACCGATCCAGACAAATTAGCAATTTGCTGGCGGACGTTCCGGTAAATCTTCTCTAGAATATCCATTTCGTTAGTAATGGACTGTAAATCAAAACAAGATGCACTCTATACTAGTACAGCCGTAATAAGGTTACGTCGGTGCACATTATTTGGCAACTGATATGGTTTGCGAAGTTATTTATACTATAATTTTATTCATTATAGACTCGTACTGCACACTAAAAGTGATTGCAAAATGCAAACATAGATTGCAATGAAAGCCGAATTAGCCGAAGCAAACATCAAAAATGGCATTGGCATGTGACATCATTGTGACATCGTGAATTTTTGACAGCTGTACTTAGAGATGTCTATGACACTGGCCGCATTCCGAATTACAAAATAATCACTCACATCGCTTACATCTATATTTTGCGTTCCGTTTTAGATATCACGATTATGACAGCTGAGAACTGTCATCAATTCGGAACGCTCGTGAACGCGTTCACAGTGAACATAACCCCAAACCGAAACCTTACACCAGACCTATTTTTGAAAATGGACGATATGTTGGTTGACTATGCTGCACATACAACCCTCCAAGTTCAATTAACCCCATTCAATAACTATTTCATGAAAAAGTCACCCAATGGGGTTAAATGAACTTGGAGGGTTGTATTGATGATTTGAATGATTATAATTCTGTAACTTCATACGTGTTACTGGCGCGTTTGTTATTTTCATCAACATACAAGTTGACACTAATCTGCAAATCGTAAGAAAATTTAAATTTCGCGGGCTACCCCTGCGCATCCACCATAAAAAAAAACAACACAACCTGTGAACACAACTGTCATTTTTGACAGCGCTCACGGTGATATTTATTTGGGGCATGGTCGGTGTAATCGCAAGATGGCGCATGTCATGACGTCATCTATGACGATTCAAGGGATATCAATATCGCGCTCACGGTAATTCGGAGCGGGTTTATGGACGCTCAAATCGATTACAGCGTAATTCGGAATGCGGCCAATGATATCGATAACATGAGGACAAAACTAGAACTCCTTCTCGGTTCGAATGCTCCTAAATATTTCAGAGCGTCACTAAACCGAATAAAATAACCTGTAAAGGACGGCAATCAAGCCGTAGCGAAAAAAAAATGTGCTGGTTTAAAAATTGTTTTTTTTTTTTTAGAAATTGATAATCGACTAAGCTGTAGTTGTCACGAGATCTGACATTGCTGCATAGGGGATTTTTATTTGATCACTCTGGTCTGGCAGTCTGGATTCTGGCAGATGCCAGGCCAGCACAGCAGCACAGTATATGAATTGTAGCTGCTAGCTGCAAGTCATCAAAACATCTGTCCGCCAGCATAGCGAAAGCCATATAATATAAGATGCTCTGTGGCGAAAGCTTTACTGGCGAATCCGCGGAGCTGTGAGTTATCCAAAGACTACTAGATATATATGGAGTTATCTAAATGAGGTGCACAGCACGTGATCACTGAGTCGATGCGACACCAACGGATTGACGATGAACTTACTAATCTTGTATGTAATAGTTTCTACTGGTTTCCTCCTACTACTACTACTACCTACCAACTACCAAGCGCTACATATCAATGACGCGCTACAGTACTACTACTGTACCAAGCGCTACGATGGGTTCCGTATTTACGGGCCAAGGTATGGCCTGCGCGGCCAGGGGGCATAGCCCCGTGACCGCCTGCCGCGTCCCCTTGCGGTGGCGCTGCGACTTCGATTGATTGGATTCGCCAGTAAAGCTTTCGTCTGTACATTACATAGTTGTTGTTTTTTTTTATAAGGATTTCAAAAGAAAAAATACTGCAACTCTAAAACCTATTTGTGTCCAAATCTTGCAATCGATCTGACCAAAAGAGATCAAGCACCTGACACCTAGGAGTTTAAAATAATTTGTTAACATTTTTGACTTGTTCCAAAAGTCAACAACCAGAAAGTTGGAAGTTTATTTTAAACTTTTCTATGTTCGAAACTCCACCTATTGGATGTTTTTTTTTTTTTTTTATGAGAGCTTTTTACAAAAAAACGTGGAAGCGCCAGCTATAATTATTAATACAACCCTCTAAGTTCATTTAACTCCATTGAATGACTTTTTCATGAAATAGTTATTAAATGGGGTTAAGGTGGAAGCGCAAGGGTAGCCCGCGAAATTTAAATTTTCTCAAGTTTATTGCGATTTGCAGGTCAGTGCTAGTTTGTATGTTGATGCAAATATACATCGCGCTAGTAACACGTATGGAGTTACAGAATTATAATCATTCAAATCATCAATACAGCCCTCCAAGTTCATATAATCGCTAGCATATAGCTATTTCATGAAAAAGTCACTCTTTGGAATTATATGAACTTGGATGGTTGTATTGATGATTTGAATGATTATAGTTTTGTAACTCTATGCGTGTTACTGGCGCGATTCATATTTTAATCAACATACAGCCTGACATTGACCTGCAAATTGCAGTAAACGTAAGAAAATTTAAATTTCGCGGGCTACCCTTGCGCATCCACCTTAAATGAACTTAACGGGTGGTATTCATAATTCAAATGATTATAATTCTGTAACATAAAATGTTTTACTTGCGCGACTCATATTTCATCAAGATACAACCAACCTGACCTCCAAATTGCAAAAAACGCAAGAAAATTTGAATTTCGCGGGCTACCCTGGCGCTTCAACCTTATGATTAGTTAGACCAGCCTGTTGAATAAAAAACAGTTTAAGTAGAATTAAATGCTTGTTTTTATTTTCATCAATTTGGTAGATATTTTAGCTGCTCTAACTTGATCAATTAAACTTTCTCCTAAAGGACTAGATGATTCTAAATCTAAAGTACTAAAATCAGTAACTGGTGTTATATCTAGACCTTTTCTCCACTTTTCCAAGCCATTCCAAGCTATCATAACTCCATTATCTGTACATAATTTAGGATAAGGTCTATAAATATTATAACTAGTTTCATTACATAACATTTGCAAAGCACTAAAGATATAATTGTTACAGGCCACTCCACCAGATACAACTAGCTGTTGTCTACCATCTGGTATAAGATTATTTTCTTTACAAAATTCCATAGCTCTCTGGGTTCTATGAACAAGGTGTCTGGTAGATGCCATCAGCATAGCAGCACACAAATCATTAACTTCTGGTATCAATTCATAAGCTACAGTTTTGTGTTCTACTTCCTTTTTGTGTAAATGGAACATAACTGATGTTTTAAGGCCATTGAAACTGAAATTACAATCTTTGTATTCAGACAATGGTAAAGGTAGTTTAAACATGTTGGGATTTGTTGCTTTAGATGCTGCTGCTTCCACAGCTTGGCCCCCACAAATCTGCGAATACTCAGGCACATTTCTTAACTTCATTCTTCTGGCTACTTTATCAAAAATTTCTCCGGGAGCGCAATCCATACTTTCTCCTAGCAATTGAAAGTGATCAACATCTTGAACAATAGCTAGCAAACAATGTCCTCCAGATATTAATAGAACTAGAAATGGAAATGTTATATCATGGTGCATTCTTGCCACTAGTGCATGCGCTTGCATGTGGTGTATAGGGATTATTGGTTTATTATAACGCCGTCCCAAATGTTTAGCATATTTCATACCTATAGCTAGACTAAGTGGTAGTCCTGGCTTCAGTGTGACAGCAATAGCTGTAATATCTTCCATGGATAATTTGGCTTCTTGTAATGTTTTAGCTACTGTGGGTTCAATGTATGCTCGATGAAGATCTTGTGCAATGTCTGGTATGATTCCTCCATTTCTTAAATGCATTAGATTTTGAGAGTGACAAACTTCTGACAATAGTTTGCCACTTGAATTAATGATAGCACAGCCAGTATCATCGCACGAGGTTTCAATACCCAGTATATTAACATTTGGGTGTCGTCCGTGGCTGTAGTCCCTTGGTTTAAAAACATACTGTTTACCCACTTTATTAGCAAATTGTGAACAGACTAAACGCTTTAAGATATTCATCATACTTTCTGTGTATTTATTTCCTAAAATAGAAATTAGGTATTTTTTTTTAAATAATACTTCCTTGCTGAATCTATTCACTAGCTTAGCTGACTAGGTTATTTTTACATAATTTGTACCTAAAAATAAACAAACACCTTTAAAAATTATAACATGTTGTTTACATTTTGAACACTAAGTATTACAGCACTTTATAGAATATTATGTACCTTTTATACCCAACAAAGTCACCCACACCTTAAAGTCCTAAATAAAATAGTAATTTATTTTAGTTTTAAATTTCAACATAACCTAAAAACCAAAATACAAGAAAATGACAGGAGTCATAGACTCCAGTGCTGCCAGGGCCCTTGAGTCGAAGTTACGTTTTGTTTCCTGAAATGTTACATTTTTGCTGCAAAAGTTACATTTGTTTTTAATTTAAGTACAGTCTGTTTTTGGGGCGGAGGCTAGAGGCAAATTGATGTTTGTAGGTATTTCATATTATGATAAATAAAACAGACTAGTTTCATTTGTTAGCAACGCCATCTTCTCTGTTGTTACTATTTAGTCTAACACCTAACTTATTCTATTAGTTTGAACTAAAACTACGAGGTGGTACATCTGTTAGTTTTACACTAAACCAAGTACTTATATTCGATACGTAAAGAACCTATTTGTTCTACCAAGTGTAAGAGGGTTCTGTAAATAAAGGGCAAGAACGCCTCAATGCAAAAAAAAAGTATTGCAAATCTCGTTGTTCTGAAAAGTTACGAAAATGGCCTAAAATATAAAAATTACTTACATGTTACGCGAGGGGGTCAAAAGTTACGAAAAATGTAAGAAATGTAACCTTCTGGCAGCACTGATAAATTCTGAAGTCTGATTAAATTTTTTCATGGTCGTAGTAGGCAAGAAACATGCTCTAGCATTATGCCTAATTTCGTCACTGCACGTGACTAAATTAGGCATAATGCTAATTTGCTAAACTAAACTAATTAACGAGCGAATTAGCATAGCCCTATTTAATTTATTTACTGCATTACAGCAACTTACACCGAGTGATCGCGTTATGCAGTTCACTGTTATTGTTGTCAGATTCAGTCAGTGCGCAGTAATTCGCACTGGACTTTAAGGCTAACATTTTTGTTTTTTTAAGACCCTCCTTCTTCGTCCCGACTTTCTTTTACCATGCTGCTTGAAGTGCATGCTTCAAACATGGTCGTGGGTTGATATCCACGACCACGCATGTTAGACAAATAAAGCCTTATGTATATCAGGGCCACAAGGTACATGCAGTCAGCTACAGAAGAAGAACACTGTAACTTAAGTACACTCACAATTTATTACACATTATGTCGTAGGTAGTTTTGTATTAAAAGAATTTTGCTTTGTTTTTTTCTTAATATTTTGCTTCATTATTAAAAAAAATATCGACTTTGGTGGTGACTATTCCATCTCCTCAACGGGATACGCCGCATTATTCATACGCAGTCAGGTACAGTAGGTAGGTACTTAATTATTTACATATTTTTCCAGGTAGACAACATGAGCCGAGTCGCATGGAGTTCTTTTGTTTATGTTATGTGCATAATTTCGTGAGGACGGGGTCTTTTTGTAATTCGATGATTTCGCTCAGTGACGCCCTGTGCTCTGGTTGCACGATACAGGCATATTGGAGAATCATATCATGTTGAAGTTATCAAAAAAGTTTGCCTGTAATGGGAAAAGAGTGCGATTTGTAACGCATGTAGCGTGCAGTGGGGAGAATAAAGAGGTACACAATGAAAGAGGTCCGGTGAAGAAGTTCGAAGAGATCCCGGGACCTAAGTGTTATCCAGTTGTTGGGACCTTGTATAAATACGCGCCTTATATTGGTAAGTAGTAGTTAATTTTTTATACGAAGAATCTGTTTATTCCGTCTGCTAGGTACTGTTCTGTACTTAATGTACCAGTTAGGTATAGGTACCTGTTTTCACTAACACTAAACGACACTCAAAGGAATACCAAATACTATTTCACTGTTAGAATTTCAACTCACATCGCTGAGCTAAGCATTGGAAATCCAACCGAGCGTTATTTACGGTCGTTTTCTATACCTTACGTATAACGGTTAGTTAATATGCCTTACTCTAGTAGCTATCGGTGTTTCTTTAAACAAACTTAGCAATGAATTGACAGGAATATCCTATCCACGTCACTTATCTGTCTCTCGGAGGGTTGACAGTTGAACTGAGATAGCAACATTCCGTTAACTGTTAGTAAGTTATTGAAAATATTGGACTTAGGCATTTATTCAGGTTCAGGTGTCGCCTAGTGCAGTGCAGTACGTGGGTAGCCCCACGCACTAGCACACGCATTAGGTATCTATAATCTATTTGAATTGTATTCTATTGTCTCAAATTAAATCAGTTATCTACTAAATATGTTCATTCGTCAAATTCAATACTGCTTACCTGCGTTCATACCATAGTCGTTGACATGCAACGTAGTTAGAAGAGTAGGTGTGTAGTTACATATATGTAGGTACTATGTAGGTACTCAGTACCTACCTCCTACATGTTGTGTGTATCGTGAGGGTGTAAAAATGTTAGAAACTTCCTCAATCTTTACTTTTACCTTTTGGAAAAGACTTCGTCTTCCTGATTCTAACAATCTTTCAGGTGACTACAATATACAAGCACTTGACAAAAATTCTTGGCTTAACTGGCGACGTTACGGCAGCCTGGTCCGCGAAGCCCCCGGAGTCAGGCTACTCCACGTATACGACCCTGAGGACATAGAGGCGGTGTTCCGGCAAGACCATAGATACCCAGCGAGGAGAAGCCATGTCGCCATGAACCACTACCGGCTGAACAAACCACATGTGTATAACACTGGCGGATTACTTGCTACGTAAAGTATTTACATAACATCACGTTTGTAATCCCCGAGGGGTCAGGCAGAGGTGTCCGTCCCAACTTTTCCATGTATTTACATCGTGTAGGTGTTTGACATTTTGTAGGAAACAGCATTTAAAAAAAAAAACTGACGATACATTTATGTGCTGAATTGATGGTAGGCGTTTGGACATCGATGTCCTCCCTTCCATCTTTAAATCGTTTGGGAATTTTTAAGGCAAATTCCGTATATTATTGGAGCTCTTTCATATTTTTAAACAAGCACTAATAAAGTGAAATTGATGTTGCGGTATGTATGGCAGAATCCAAAATCCACACAGAAGAATTCGCTGGCTATAGCTAGTGTTAATGCCGTAGGTTGACTTTGTCGTGTGTTCTAATGAGATGTCTTATCATTTGTCGAAACAAATTCAATAAGTCTTTATGACACACCGTATAGTCTCCTAATGTTAGAATGATTAGAGCTAACATTTGTGGTCTCTTACTCATCAATCCATATTTCTCACCGATCGTTTTGAATTAGGGCCAAAATCACGCTTCTACATTTTATACATTACAGGAACGGTCCGGAATGGTGGAGACTCAGAAGCACATTCCAAAAGAATTTTACAAGTCCTCAGAGTGTAAAAAATCATGTCGAAAGAACAGATAATGTCATAACAGAATTCGTACATTGGATTAAAGAGAAAAACGTTTCGCATAGTGAAGACTTTTTACCGTATTTGAACAGACTTAATTTAGAAGGTAATTCTGGGAATTAAACTAGACAAACTACGAGTATAAGTTTAAAACATTCCATAACAGTCTTTGTTATTTGTTTCAGTTATTGGAACTGTGGCGTTCAATGAACGTTTTCAAAGCTTTTCTCCTCAAGAACAAGACCCAAATTCAAGGAGTAGTAAGACTATTGAAGCAGCTTTCGGATCTAATAGTGGAATAATGAAACTAGATCAAGGATTTCTTTGGAAACTGTTAAAAACTCCTCTTTATAAGAAACTTGCCGATTCACAGGAATATTTAGAAAAGTATATCACGCCGCTGATCTTAATATTTTTCATCTACCTGGTGTGAACCTCACTATAACCCATATTTTCTTATAGAGTATCTACTGACATATTAATGGACAGAGCGCATTTTTTTGAACACGTTGACGATAACGACAATTCATTATTGGGATCTTTTCTGAAACAACCGAATCTGGATTTAAAGGACGTGCTAGGAATGATGGTTGATATATTAATGGCTGCTATTGACACGGTAAATGTGTACCGAATCATCGATGGTTTTTTAAAGATACCAAGTAAATCTGATTAATGTTTCATTTTGTTTGATTTTAGACTGCGTATTCGACAAGTTTTGCTTTGTATCACATCAGTCGAAATCCTGAAGTTCAACAGAAAATGTATAGTGAGATTTGTACACTTCTTCCTACGAAGGATGCTAAAATAACTCCCGATATCATGTCAAAATCTGTTTATGTAAAAGGTTGTGTCAAAGAAAGTCTAAGACTAAATCCTGTATCGATCGGAGTGGGCCGTTTAACTCAAAAGGAGTTCATTTTGAGAGATTTCCTAATTCCGGAAGGAGTAAGTACTCGTATCGAAATGATTTCAAATGCAAATGATGAATTTTATGATCAATCAAATAATGGTTTCATTGTTTCAGACCGTTATAGTTACGCAAAATATGCTAGCGTGTCGACTGCCGCAGTATGTGAAAGATCCGTTAAAATTCAAACCCGAACGCTGGTTAAGGAGCTCTGAAAGTTATGAAAACATTCATCCTTTTCTTAGTTTACCATTCGGGTTTGGGCCTCGATCATGTATAGCAAGAAGATTAGCTGAGCAAACTATATGCATCATTCTGATAAGAGTAAATATTTCTATTCGTTTTCATATACAACTCTTTTTCAAATATTATAATAAACATATCTTTTGGGTTTCAGCTCATTCGTGAATTTAACATAAAATGGATGGGCGGAGAACTTGGAATTCAAACTTTCCTTATAAATAAACCAGATAAACCAGTGTCTTTATCCTTTACTTCAAGAAATGAGTAAAAACCAATATGATGCGGGAAAAATCATTTTATTATTTTATTTTTCATATAGGCGTACCTAGTAAGAGATTGTAATCTAACAACTGTCGATAGGTTTGGTTGTCAGGAAAAAAAATAAAAAATTTAAGTCATTATTTGTCTTTTTGTATTTTGAAATTTCCTCTACAAAGTATTACAAATGACTGGGTCCTTTTGGAACATTAGAACGGACATAAATTTTTACGCGTTTAGGAGGACCATTCTTTTTAAAAGCCATGTTTGGAGCAATTCGTTTTTCAACAACATCGTGTGCGTAGGAGGTAGGATATACAAACTGATTTTTATTTCCCAAAATAGGAGACCTCATATCATTCAGGGAAAGTTTTGGAAAAGGTGTTACAGGTAATCTTATGGGATGCTTCTTAAGTAAGAAACGTTCCAGAGATGCTGGTTTTGGGAACATAACATTTTTAGACTTTGGTGCACGATTAGAGAGATGAGAAAGGAAAGGAGCATAACTCAATACTCCCAGATTATTTGAAGGCTTTCGAATAATTGTAGGAGGTAATGTTTCCCTGACTCCTACAACAGGTTCTGGATTAGTTTGAGAAACTTCTTCTAACACGTAGGAGTTAGTTATCTCGGGTTCCTGGAGTGTAGGTCCTGAAGAGATTCTTCCAATTGGAGGAAATACCTCTATGGATTCTTCTAATAGTATTGGTATTTCTATTTTTACTTCTTCTGTAGCAACCGGAAAAATATTTTTATCCAATGCAAAGGATTCCGCATTTTCGGTTTCTATAAAAGATTCCAAAGTTGGCCTTGCAGAGATTTCTGAAATTGAACCTCTCGATTCCTCCAATAGAATCGATTCATCTGATTTTACTTCTTCAACAACAGGCATTTCAGACATTGGAGGTAATACTGGAGCTTCTGGAACTACTACAAGTTCAGGCGTGGCGGGTCTCGGCTCAACTTCAATTATGGTCGGCTCTTGCAATACACCTGTTGACTTTTCCAGTTTTACTGATTCTTCTTTTTTCACTTCTGCTTCAACAACGGAAGGTAAGCCGTTAAGTGATAGTGGCGGTAGAATCGGCGCTTCAGGGATGACAAGATGTTCTCTAGTAGTAGGTTTAGGCTCAATGTCGACATCGATTGACTCGGGCAGTGGCAATGTTAATGGTTTGTTAATTGTCACGTCCTCAACAATGCGGATATCGTTTGCTGAAAGTGGAGGTAATACTGGAGCTTCTGGAATGATTACAAGTTCAGGAGTCGCAGGCTTGAACTTCATTTCAATTATGGTTGGCTCTTGTGACTCCTCCAGTATTATCGATTCTTCTGTATTCAATTCTTTCTCAACGAACTGAGACATGTCGTTCAATGATAGGGGCTGTAGCACCGGAGCTTCAGGAATGACTAGAAGTTGAGGAATGGTTTTTTTAGGTTCAATTTCAATAATGGTTGGCTCTGGAAATAGCCCTGTTGACTCTTCCAATACTGCCGATTCGTCTTTTTTCACTTCCTCTACAACAAAGTCAGGGATGCCATTAAATGATAGTGGTGGCAGCACCGGCGCTTCAGGAATTTCTCCAAGTTCAGGAGTAGCAGGTTTGGGCTCAATTTCAATTATGGTCGGCTCCTGTGGTTCACCCGTTGATCCCTGCAGTATTATTGATTCTTTGTTTTTCATTTCTTCTTCAAAGTTATGGATGTCTTCAAAAGATAGTGAATGTAGCACTCCTAGATCGATTGCAAATTCAGGAGTGACCGGTTTAGGCTTAAGTTCAATAATGGTCGGCTCTTGTACAATTGTTGACTCCTCCAGTATTACTGATTCTTCCTTTTTGACATCCTCTTCAACAAAGGCAGGGATGCCGTTAAATGATAGTGGTGGCAGGATCGGTGGTTCAGGGATGACAGGAAGTTCTGGAGTCACTGATTTAGGCTCAATGTCAACAACAACTGACTCTAGCATTGGCAATGATACTGGTTCTTCAATTTTCACTTCTTCAACAATGTGGATATCGTTTGCTGAAAATGGAGGTAATACTGGAGCTTCTGGAATGAGTACAAGTTCAGGAGTGGTAGGTTTGGGTTCAATTTCAATTAAGGTCGGCGTTTGTAATACACCAGTTGACTCCTCCAATAATACCAACTCTTCTTTTTTCACTTCTTCTTCAACAGAGGCAGGAATGCCATTAAATGATAGTGGCGGCAGCACCGGTGCTTCAGGAACCACTTCAAGTTCAGGAGTAGCAGGTTTGGGCTCAATTTCAATTATGGTCTGCTCCTGTGATTCACCTGTTGATTCCTTCAATAGGATGGATTCTTTTTTTCCAATTTCTTCTTCAACAAAGGTAGGGATGTCGTTAAAAGATAGTGGTGGTAGGACTGGAGCTTCTGGAATGACTAGAATTTCTGAAGTCTTGGGTTTAGGCTCAACGTAATTAATGATTGGTTCGGTGATTGGTCCACCAGTTATTTCTGGAATTTTAGGAAACATGCCTGTTTCCTGCTCCAATATTATTGATTCTTTCCTTTTTAGTTCTTCTTCAACCAAGGAAGGAATGTCGTTAAAGGATAGAAGGGGTAGCACCGGAGCTTTTGGAATGATTACAGGCTCAGGTGTAACAGGCTTAGGCTCAACTTCAATTATGGTCGGCTCTTGTGATTTACCTGTTTTCTCTTTCAGTATGATAGATTTTTCCTTTTTCTCTTCTCGTTCAACAAAAAAAGGCATGCCATTAAATGATAATGACGGTAGTACCGGTGCTTCAGGGATGACAAAAATTCCTGATGTGCTGGGTTTGGGCTCCACGTATGTAATTATCGGCTCTGTAATTGGTCCGACAGTTACTGGTGGCTTTTTAGGAAAGATATCTGATGACTCTTCTAATATCACCGATTCCTCTTTTTTCACGTCTTCTTCAACAATGGAAGGCATACCATTATATGATAATGCTGGTAACACCGGTGCCTCAGGGATGACGGGAAGATTGACAGTCACAGATTTGGGCTCAACATCAACAACGATCGGTTCTGGTCTTGTTAATGTGATCGGTTCTTCAACTTTAACTTCCTTGACAATGTGGATATCGGTTGCTGAAAGTGGAGGTAATACTGGAGCTTCTGGAATGATTACAAATTCAGGAGGGGCAGGTTTGGGGGGAACTTCATTTAATACACTTGTTAACTCCTCTAGTATTACTGATTCTTCCTTTTTTACTTCCTCGTCAACAATGGGAGGGATGCCGTTATATGATAGTGGCGACAGCACCGGTGCTATTGGAATAACTTCAAGTTCTGGAATGGCTGGTTTAGACTCCTCAGTAATTAAAATCGTTACGGGTTTTACAATTTCTGAATTGTTTTCTTCTTCCGTAACAATATCCGAGAGCGCTTCTTTTGGATACAGAAACGGCTCAAGTATTTCCATTAGTTTCTCTTTCTCGAAAACTACTTTCGTAGCATCTTTTGCGCAAGAATGATGTTGTTGTATCAAGGACATTAAAGCTTCAATGTGATGAGTAATAGAGCTTGATGGTAAGTTGAACCTTGGTTTGAAATAAAAATTTGCACCTTGGTGTACAACTCCAGGTTCGAGAGATTGAAATTCTGTGGAGACTTGACCAGGCTGTGCGTTAAAATTTTCATTGACAGTGATTTTAATGGGCTCATAGCCGATTGCTGCTGAGATTGCAGGTTTAAAATGAAGAGTGCCTATTAAGGCAATAAAGACTGCCGATGTAATCTGAAAAGAAAACATGAATTGTTATTACTTATGTTTGCTCGTTAAAATTACAAGTCGTTGCATTACAAAAAATGTACCTGGCCACAGTAATATAAACTGAGCCAATACTAACATCAAAATCTGCTTCAAAAGAAGATCATAAATGAAGATGCAGTAATGAAATAGAAAATGTAGTAGCTAGCTTTACTGTAATAATGAAAATCAAATACGGTCACTTAACCAAACAATTTAAATAATCACAGAATTACTGAATTTTGTGGAGCTTATATAAAATCAAAAATAATTACAAGTAATTGAAATTAAACTTACCATGTTTATCTGATCAAGATTGAATTGAACTGACCTTACAAATACTATTCACGCATTATATATTAGCGAAAATCAAAAGAACTAATTATAGTAAAGTATTTACTTGTAAAATTAGTAACCACATTAGAATTCTTAAGTTAATTATCTAAAAAATTCCAATAGACACGTTTAAACGCACTTGTACAAGTTTTGCAAATGAATCAGTAATAAGCCATTATCCCTCATTAAGGAATCGTTCTATTTCAAAACATTCTAATATTTAAACACTTTGTAATAGGCTACTATCATCAAACACTACATTACCGATCCTACGAAACAATATAAGTTAATACTCCTACGTATCATCATGAATAAGGTCAGTAAACTATTTAAAAAGCACGTCGAGTGTTCATGAACTGATACGAGTAGTACAACACTGTTACTGATAGTAGTATATTTTCTAATCCTGCTTTTTCAATTTCACAGTTGGTAGTATTTTTCGGCCTTGTTGCCATTTCATTAGTCTTGGCATCACCACTGAAAGAACACCCGTTTCGGACTCTGCCAGCACTGGAACAGGAGGAGGTTCACGACGAGTTCGGTCAGTTTGCTCTGCGGTACGTGACGGCTGAGGGCACCGTGGTGTCGGAGCGCGGCCGGCTCGTGCCAACGCCGGACGGCACCGGCTACGTCATGGTAGTCGAGGGAGAGGTCTCATACATCGGTGATGATGACCAGGTTTACGTCACCAAGTACACCGCCGGCCTCGATGGATACCATGCTGAGGGCAATCATTTACCAGTTGCACCTGAGGCACCTAAACCCGAAGCAGAACAATGATTTTTCAGTGAATTTAAATAAATATTTTAAGAATACGAGTATCTTGTCTTTGTCATAAATACGAAAAGTATTTCCTTATATATCTTCCCTCAAACGTAGGCTTTAGAACGTTTTAATGTTAAGTGTAAAGAACAATGTCATACAAGTCGTTGAAATTGATCAAATAAATATTGAAAATGGATAATTATGTCCTCTGATGGTAATGCAGCCAGGATATAAATTGGTATAGAGCACGCTATGCAAAACCGCTAAGTAACATTTTTAATCAAAATGTTTGTTTTCCTAGTCAAGACCACTTGTTGGGTTGCACTTGGATTTGTAAGATTATTTTGTCATGGCCCTCTATTGGGTTGTTCTAACCTAATTTTTTATGTCACGGTCACCATAAGACATGCCCAGCATATTCAAAGCTCATGTGGCCTTTACCTCTTTTTCGTATCATTTTAATCAGGAAACTACATGTAATGGTAGGTTGGCACTGACTACGAATAACTCTAACACATTGGCATGAACTGACTTAGTTGATGTTGACTTTAACAAGCTAGGTATTGTAAGAAGGGCTAGCTTCAACCCGCGACTTCGTCGTCGACTTCGCTTTCAAAGTTTACCTCTTTATAATATTAGCGTAGAAGACAATAGACACATTTCTACTGAGAACAGTAGTCCATGCGAGAGTAGTGATGGCAGCAGCAAGATTCATAAGTTCAGTATCAGATATAACGTCAGAAACTAAGGCGTTTGCCTTTACTCCAGTTATGGTATTTAGTCCTAGTTATTTAGTCATCGTCATTTAAACTGGAATAATGATGTAATTTCCTTCTGTTTGGCCATACGTCAAGTGGAAAACTTATAAGAATCATCATTCTTTCTTCTATTTCTCTATTATCGAAATTACCAATGATTAATAAACGAATTGGTAAATTAGAAATTAAGATATAATATCTATACCTAGTAATCCTAGTATACAAATCGCAAAAATATCCATCTTGCCAAGGTAGTCAAGATAGATTAGATCAGAAGGACGCTTTCTGAAGGGAAAATTTTGCTGTTGTTTTGATTCTTTTAGCTAAATTGAGTGGTGTAGGCAGTAGGCACCGAGAATATTTGTTTTATAACAAATTATTATCACATTATGGAAATTTCTATAGTACAATTCCAGTATTTAGAAGCAAAGATAACTTTATTGATTACACTAACCGCAATAATTATTTTGATCTTTCTAAGATGTTTTTAATGTATTTTCAATTGTATTGATCATTACATGGAATGACCATCTGGGTATAAAAGGCGTGCATAGTCCTACAGAATGATATCGTAGAATCTCCGAGAAGAGGTAAGTTATAAGAAATCTTAAAAAGAGCCATTTGGTCACTGTTAGGCTCGATCGTTCAAAGGCACTTAGATGTTTTCCTGCCATAATAATTATAAAATATATTAATTTACAGATGTATTTCCTTGGAGTTCTTTGTCTACTATCAGCGGCCGTGGCTTTGCCAACGCCGGAACAACTTCACACCAATTTACCGGCGATCCCGCCTCCCCCGGAACTCAAGCCAGAGGAGGACGACAGCGTGGAACAAGTCATTCTGGACCCCCCAGTCCCAATCCCACAAATAGCCATCGAAGAACCTGACAAATCTGATGAATCCAAGAATCAATTAGAATCTGCGGAAAAATCTAAAGAAGCCAATGACAAAGCTCAAGATAAACCTGATGAAATAAACGTAATTCATAAAGACTCCAAAGAGTCAAAGGAATCCAAATATTCTAAAGAAAAATCAAAAGAATCTAAGGAATCCAAAGAATGGAACGATCTGACGGTAATTAGACCAGATGGACCTCAGGAAGAAAAGAAAGAGAAAGACTCAAAATCTGAAGAATCAAAAGAACGGTTTGATGAAGACATTCCTGTAGTAGTAGAAGTTATCAAGAGACCCACAGGTTTTCTACCTGACTGGATTACGTACTTCTTTCAAAATATTCATTTCCCAGAAATTAAGTGGCCATTCAGACGGTCGGAGGTTTTAAATGACCAGCCTATCTACATAGTCAAGGAATCTGATTTAGACTTCGACTAATGTTTTATAATAATAGACCGTAACGACATTACAAATCTTTACTGTGAAAGATATTATTTTTAGTATACAACTTCATATATCTATATTATTCTAACATGTGGAATAAATTTCGTAACGGTAAACGTATATATCAAAAATAAGATTTTTTAAATTTTATGTTTTTATCTTATTGAATAAAATATATAATGAATATAAAGTTTGTCTATTATTCTGATACCACACATGAAATACACGCATAAACATTATGATAGCTAGCCCGTACTGTCCCACTGCTGGGCAAAGGCCTCCCTCCATTCCTTCCAACGGTCACGATTCTGTGCTGCTGGCTACTTTCCAATTCTCAAGGAAGACATCCAGTTCGTCCCGCCATCTCCTTACCACACCATATACTCCTTATATACACCATACTCCCACTTTTCATACAAACGCTCGTACGTGATTATGCAGTTGTTACACATCTATCTTTGATTTTTTTGAACTAATAGGTATTTTGTGCACTATATCTAGGTTTCTATGGGAGCAAAAAATAAAAAATTGTAGAAACAAATTCAGTATAAGCCTCCAAGAATGGCTGTTTTGCACAAATTTTACCTGAACTTTGGACGTTCATAATGTACTCATAAAGTCTAAAAGTAAAGAAAACATTATCATCACCTTGCGCATGTAATGGAGATTCTTAATGACAAATATTTATTTCACTCACTTGTAAGACTTATTCAAAAACACGTAATTCCTGGAACAAGTTAAAGAAATTTTCGAACACTATTTTTCGTTCAATGTCATCGCGTTAGGCGGTATGAGGTGCGCGGGAGACGAGTTGTGCGGGGTGGAGGCGAGGTAAGACGGGGGAGCTGAAAGAAAATCGCCGCTGTGGCTCTGGATGAAACAACAAGGTTTTCGACAATGCTCGCGTTGACGATAGACGCGCCGGGAAGGGCCCTCTTAAATATTTGGTGCGTGATATTTCTGTGGTGATTTGAAAGAAAAAGGAGTAAATGATAGCTTTATAGTTGACAGGAAAAATGGAAGAAAAAAACGTATTGCCAAGAGATCCCAATCGTCGAAATCGGATCGAATCGGATCGTCGGATCCCAAGAGACAGGAAAATGATGATGTTTCTGGCATGGTTGAGACTTGAGTTTGTAGTTAGTACTTCAGCTACTTATTGTGCTATGGATGCACTAGCTATTAAATAACAACAGTTGCAGTTAAGAAACTTCTAAGATGTTTGTGTTATGAATGATATTTTTTAACCCCTGACGCAAAAAGAGGGGTGTTATAAGTTTGACCGCTATGTGTCTGTGTGTCTGTCTCTGGCACCGTAGCTCTTAAACGAGTGGATTTGGATGCAGTTTTTTTTTAAATATGAAAGCTAGTTTCTTGGCGATGGTTCTTAGATAGGTTTTATCAATATTGGTGCAGCCATTTACTAGATATGGGGGATGAAAGTGGATATGAAAAATCGAATATTTTCAAATATACCCAAGTGGGATATCAAATGAAAGCGCATGATGTGTAGTAAATTACAATTAGACATGTTTTATCATATCGGTGTAGCCATTTACTAGTTGGCGGTTTGAATTTTAAATTTAATGATTATTGGTTTTTAAAATCTTGTTTTTTTATTGGAAACTAAGAAAGATTTTTGTAACAACAATACAAGCATAGCTCGAGTAAAAACCCTGATATTAATCACAGTTTTTGCACACATTGAAATTAGAGTTTCGGGCGAATGTTGTAGTTAGTGATTTTGAGATTATAAAACATTTTGAAAGAAAAAGATCTAAGTGGTATATTCTGTAAAAGATTTATTTAATAACTTCTATTTTCCGTAGCCATCATACCAGGGCGACAATGTAGGAACTGGTGGGGGATTTGGATTTTCCTTTAGCTGGGATACTTTTGGCACAGCTGATGCATGCATGTCATTAATATCGTCCCAGCTGAATTTGTAGCTACCTCTATAAACGGGTCGAGGTCGGGAGGGAAGTCCAATAGAACCGTGTTTCACGTCTTCAAATTTTGGTCTGATTTTGGCCAAAGTATTTTGGTCCTTGCGGCTTAAAAATGATGGGTCGTGTGAAGTCGGCAATAAATGAATGCCTTTCTCAGTGGAAGCATGATTTGTTCTTGCTTCAACTTCAACAGGAGCTTCCGACGTTTTGCGTGAGATATGCAGCCGGTGATCAGGATGTCTATGAGGGATAAGTCTCGGTTCATAAGCCGGGGAATCCTGGTGATCTAAATGAAATCCTGCTAGGTCATTATTCGGGATCTCTTTCAACTCTTCCCATTGTGTGGCAGGTGGAGATAGCTCTGTTTGTGCTTCTTTTTCAACAGGAGGTTCTGACGTAGTACGTGAGATATGTAGCCGGTGATCAGGATGTATATGAGGGGTAGGTCTCAGTTTATGAGCCGGAGAATCCGGGTGATTTAAAGGTGATCCTTGAACGTCATTATTTGGGATCTCTTCCTCATTATCCGATTGTGTGACAGGTTGAAATAGCTCTGTTCGTGCTTCTTCTTCAACAGGCGCTTCTGATGTTGTGCGTGAAATATGTAGTCGGTGATCAGGATGTCTATGAGGGATAGATCTCTGTTTATGAGCCGGGAAATCTGGGCGATCTAAATGTGATCCTACAACGTCATAATTCGGGATCTCTCCCATCTCCTCCGATTGCGTGACCAAAGGGGATAGCTCCATTTGTCCTTCTTCTTCAACAGGAGCTTCCGACGTTGTCTGTGAGACATATGGTCGGTGATCCAGATGCCTTTGAGGGCTAGGTCTCAGTTCATGAGCTGGGGGATCCGGGTGATCTAAATGTGATTCTGAAACGTCACTATTAAGGATCTCATCCGATTGTGTAACAAGTGGAGATAGCTCTGTCCGTGCTTTTACTTCAACAGGAGTTTCTGACGTGGTCCGTGAGATATGTAACCGGTGATCAGGATGTCTCTGAGGGATACGTCTCAGTTCATGAGCTAGGAGCTGTTTCAACTCATTCTTTACTTTTGCTGGCAACGCTGTCGGGAAATGCGGATGAACCGGAATGAACGGTTCCCGTAGTTTTGGTGCTGGTGGCATCGGTGCTATCGTTGATGCTACTTCTTTCTCTTCATGCTTATAATGATGCCTTTCTGTGACGGTAATAGGTGTTTCAGAAGAACTATGGTTTGTAGTCTCCTTGATGTCCTTCTCATTTACAATTTCAATGTTTTGCAGCGCGTCTGCTGTAGTTGTCGTCGTAGTTGGTTGGTGATTGTGATGCATGTACTTTCCAATGTCTTCTTCCATTTGTTCAATTTCGGTTACTTCATTTGTTTTCCTTTGTTCATAAATAAAATTTATTTTATAGTGCGGGTTTGACATGTGTGTGCTGTCGTAGTACGCCATACGAGTCCGACTTTCCACATTTTTATTTAATATCTGCTGATGGGTATGGGGAGCCAAGTCTTTTGCAAAGCTTTGTGCTACAAATAAAACCCATATTGTTGTCACGAGCATATTCCTGCAAAGTAGAATATAATTTTAGAATTATTTCCACACAATCACATCAAAACATTTCGAGATAGGTAGATAGATTGTAAATAACGAACTTTACCTTTTTGGTTACCTGGGTAACCCTGATGACACTGCAATGGCACTGGCCTAATTAATAAGACTGCTCAGTTATATAGAGTAAAACCACAACTACCCAAACAGCTTTGGGTCATTATGTCGCAATACATTCCCAGGTCATTAGTAAAACTACTTTTAAAACGTGTGCTAAGAATTCTTACGGTACTCGTTAGTACAGGTACTTTAAAAATTACTTAATTTGGAAATGAAACCACTTGTTGTTAACAAATTATTTATGTAGGTACGAACTTACATTAAAACAATAAAATTAGTATAAATACATGCTGTGCAATCTTTACATAATAATTAAAAAGGAGTACAGTAATTAGCTAGTAGAAGTGTTGAGACACGAATACATTTTATTTTAAATTATAAATTATTACCCACAGCATTATAAATAGTCATTGCAACAAGTTGTCATTGATTTCTGACAAATATTTCTCAAAAATGACAAATTATTCGCAATAACATTTTAATAACATGCACCCGGCTTAGGATATTAAGTACTTGTGTCGACAGTTACAAAATCATTGGTTAACTTGAATACACTAGAAATCGGTTTTGGAACTCTAAATGTACCTACATTTACCGCAGACTCATGATGATTAGGTACTTAGATCACATGCTATGCTAGTAATTCTTGATTATGGTTACTGATACATTTTAGATATACCCTCTAAAAGGTTATACCAGAATCATTAAGACGTACGATTGCACCTACGCTTGTCCATTTGCAAGGAAATCTATTTAGATGACAATCAAGATGAGTTCAAAGATCTTTTGACTTTTATAGACATAACGACCAGAGACTGTCCTTCTTTGATACTTTGACGATAATTTGAAATAAATTAACGGTATTTTTTGTATTATTTTAATTTTAGGAAAGATTAAAATATGTTGATGCAAATAACACAGCGTATCGTCACACTAACACGATTTAAAAAAGTATGCTAACTGTATTTTAATGAAATATTAAATTTATTATTTTTATGACATTATGATGTTTACAAAGCATACAATATTAATTATACCGTTATAGTGTACCTACATAATAGTCTATGTTAAGGGTTTGGTTTCCGCACTTAGTCCTCAAAGTGGACCATTGTACGTGCGTGCCTACATAATAGTACAATGGCACTGAAAAATAAGAAAGTAATGATTTTTGGCTGTGAAAAACCAGTCACAAACAAAAACATTTTAGCTATTTGACTTCAATATTTAGTCATATGACCCAAAAACTTTTGTAGTACAATAACTCTTACATTTATCAAATTAATGGCTAAGACTTGTTCGCTTCGTTCGATTAGATCGTTTTGTCTCCTTTATTACATAAATAGTTCATGGGAACTAACAATACTGATGAATAAATAATTAGGTAACTTCAAATTCTCACATGTATGTACACACATTTGCTACATCAATTCACGGGTCTAGGGTCATATGGGGTCGCGTCATGACCCACATACCTATTGTTTTTGCGTATTTGGAAGCCTTCACCGGGCGCTGTGTTGTAGTATATCACTCGACGAATACCGAACGGATCTACGTAACCGAAACTTCCAGTCCTTTCGTTGGAGTTACCGCTCTCTTCCTCATGGTACTGCTTTGGTAGATAGTACCGGAATCCGTTTCTTCTGAAGGTTGAACCGTCGTATGTCGAGAACTGAGGAGTGTACCCGTCACCGATTTTCACTCCAGCTTGTTGTTGCTGTTGTAACTGCTGCTGTCGTCTCTGCCAGGCATCGGCGTGCCTGTACGAGTTCGGATTATACACATCGTAGCGTTTGCTGTCGCTGGCGTGGTACTCATCATCAAGCGTATTAGTGTTAGATGAATCGTATTCGTATGGACTGCGCGTTGTAGCAGCTTCGCTGGCTGTGATAGGTGTCACTGTTGGTCTGAGGTCATAAGTCGTTGTTGACGAGTCGATCGAGTTAGGTGAAACGTAAACTTGTGGTGTGGCTGTCGGGTGAGGGTACGCCGGTGGGGGAGGCGTCACTGAAACTTCTACGGGGTAGGTGGGTGGTCCGTATGAGGAGGACGGCGGTGGGGCTCGAGTCGTGGAGGTGTACCGCGGTGGCCCGCGATATCGGTGTACAGGCGCTGGTGCCGGTGTGATCCCGTATCCAGAATCTGTTGGGGCAGTCTTAGCTATTTGTAACGACTCCTGAAACACAAACAAAAACAATGTTTAGCATTGTGATAAGCACAAAGTCAAATCACGAAAGGTAGATGATACGTACTGAAATTGGTCGGTTTTCTCCAACGTAGACAGTTTTAGATTTGTAAATCCTGTAGCCCTGATTATCAGCGATGTAGTCCTGGAGACGCAAATATCCGTCTGCTCCCACCCAACCCGTTGAACCTGTAATTTTGATAAGTACAAACTGTATTTTTCATTGCAAATTAACCTATAAACACGACGCTCATAATTATGCTAAGTACACGACCACACACTACGAAAGTGTGCTAGTGTAAGAATTGCTACAGCAAGAATCCATGAATGAAATTGTTCAGAATAAAGATGTAAAAGGCATTTGTGTTTTTATGAGACCTGTTTATAAAATCGGTCTCTATATGTGACGAAGGGTAACCTTATGCTAGAGATAGATAGGGAGATACGAGTGTGGATAGCTATTACCAGAACCCATACTAACAGTTTCAATGAAATAGAAGTTCGACAAAAATATCAGTATTCGTGCTAGAACATAATTTAATACAGATATGGTCCGTCACGAATGTTATTGTTCAACAACAATTTAAAAGTTTTTTTTAGTCGATATCCTTATTTCCTTAGAAGGTAATTGCTATTATATACATATACAGATATCCCGCCTACGTAGACTTGTAGAGCTGGGACAATGAACTACAGAGTATGTGTAGGTCGGCAACATTTTCATATTGACAATGGAGCTTCACAAGTAGGCTGCTCTACTCTATGTTTATTGTGAACTTGATATTCATTCCATATTAATGGTATCAATTATTATCAATCAACTAAACAATATGTAACGTAATCGACTTTTTTGTGTTTTAGAACCTGCTGATTTGGGACAAAGAAGTATGAACCTGTTAGGTACTATCTTCATGTTTGTGGGTGCTGGATCCCTTACATATGCACGAAATATAATCGGTGGTTGGTTGGCAAAAGAACTGGGCACACTTACAGTAAGCTCACAGCTGATCGTGTAGTGTTACGATCCGTATGATAACTAAGGTTATGCCTATGACGCACTTTAGCACTATTTAGTTATTAAACGAACAAGTTACTATACAAAATAGACTACGTTTTTGTTCTTTAAATGTCTAGAATTAACTTCTTGACTTGTAACATTGTTGTTTTATACAAATTAGCTTACCGCGACAGTAGCCACATTCGGCATAAAATGCTTGAGCCGGGCACGCGAAGTAGGTGCTCTTGCGTCATCTGGGTATATTTATATCTGCGTCTTATCCAGTGATGGTGGAAGCATAGGTAATTCCACCATGTGTCGAAACCAACCCTGATTATTACTAACTAGCGATCTGCCCCGGCTTCACACGGGTGCAATGTTATACATATAAACCTTCCTCTTGACTATCTATTAACTCTATTAAAAAAAACGCATCATAATCCATTGCGTAGTTTAAAAAATCTAAGTATACATAGGGACAGAGAGCGGGAAGCGACTTTGTTTTATACTATGTAGTGAAGTATTTATATAATATTCTGAACGCATTTGTTCTAATAAAATGACAATAAAAATCAAATCTTCTTCCTTACCAACAACGGATCCATCTTTCAGTCTCCTCTCCTTCCTGTACTGTCCATTGTGTGTCTGGTACAAGAAGTATCGCTCATCATCGTCGTCTGTCTGAATGTGGAACTGATCAGGGTCCTGCTGAGGGCTGTAACCGTCCAACGCAGCTAGGACGCTGCACGCACATACCTGTGAAAGAAGACATACTCTTTATTGTATACCATAGATTCAAATACACATAGTCTATGTTTAAGAATGCATAAATGCAGCGCCGACCCCAAATAAATTGGATAAAGGGAGAAGAATGATGGTGATGTTTAAATTTGTCTTTTGCGAATTTGTATGATAACCCATCACACAATACAGTTTTAACTATATCAGGTTAAGCAAGGATGTATAAATATGTCAAACTTGTACGTTTGTTTTAGTTCGGTATTCTCGCGTCTAAACAGATAAGTTGGTTGAAGTGTAGGTCAATAATTAACGAAATATCATGTCCGGATGGCCCTGACCTACCCTGCTCATCACCTTTCCAGCCAGTTTTTTGTCAGCCAATGTAGTGTAATCTCAACATGGCTCTCTATCAAATTCGAGAATAATTCAGTCTACATTTTCAATTCATACTCGAGCTAGATTTACATAGGTATGCGAGATATTAACGGGGAGCCAGGGGCACAGCTAGTCATGACAAATTGGTAGGTGTGGGTAAAACAGATGATAGATGCTGATGATAGATACATATGCGCAAAATAAAATGAAATTGTGCTGCGGTTTCTTAATAGACGTATTAAAGTGATCTCTTCCTTTTGAGTAATAGGTGTTACGAATTAAAATTATGACACTAAGTTATACGCTAGTTTTTACCCATTTAGCGTCATGTTTTATACAAAATAAAATTTAAATTATAAGTAATTTAATAAATTTTAATTTTCTAATTTTTAACAAAATTTCAACTATTGGAACCTCTTTCATCTAATCGTGAATAATGGTCAACTGCTACCAATAAGTGTTCATTTTGCAAGGTGTAGGATAGATACCTAACTGGTGTCCTGGGTACCTAATTCTAAGGTGACTCATCATTGTAAGGTACTGTAACGACCTGCCTCACGAAATTGGTTCTACGCAATCAACTTTAACCTTGTCAACATCTTTCAAGTTAAACATCCTAGAAATAATAAACTGAGTATAGGTAGTAGGTTTTTCATTCATATTATTATGTTAGCAAGAAGCATGTTATTGTTCCATAGAAAATAGTCACTATTGAGTCAGTCACATATGTTTATGAGGCCTGTCATGCTTTTTCCCTGTATTAAACCCATACTTATCTATTGTCTTTATCATTAGGTATAAGTAACATAGTGTTGAGTCTGTGCCTGAATTATAATAACAATATAATGTTGCTTATTGTGGGTTAAGACAAGGTCTGCAGTAGTTGATTACTGATTAGTGTACAGTTTCAATCGCAGGTTAGACGAGCGTGGGACTAGGGATTGTTGGTAATAGCTGTTTATTAAGTGGTGTCAAGGACCACTTGAATAAACTTATATTAACGTTATTGCGTGATTATCTTTTGTACTCGTAATAATTGAGCATTGTCACACATGAATTGCTGAAATACAGGTTGTGGGTCAAACAAAAAGATGTACGCTGATAACAACAAAAGTTTCCTGAAAGTTCTAATAATAAAAAGTTACAATGAATTCAATGAGTTGTCACAATTAATTGTATGAGTTGGCCGTATTTTGAAGCTACGTTCACTGTATCTATTGTACATAAACTGTCACTTACGGGATATCTTCCGTGATTTTCTATTATTTTGAGCTCCCAATATTTCGACGCTGTTGCAAGCGCCATGATCGCGGGTTGACTGGAGAATGCGGGACACGGAAGATATCCCGTAAGTGACAGTTTATGTGTAAGTGTAAACCGTGAAAGTTTAAAAACAGTGTATCTATTGTAATTACATACGCATTTGCAATGTCGAATGCAACCTAAATACAACACCTGAAAAAGATATATCGTAGGTTCAGTCCGACAATCAAATGTGGGGTAGGCTATTGTCATGCGGGAAAACCCTCAACTCTCAGTAATGAACCGTCACTAATAAGACGTTACAGCATTTACATGTATCACGCGATGTGTTTTTCCTAGTGAGGTAGGTGTGTTCCTCTTCTCGTGTTGTGCACTACCCGTAAAATCGGGCAACTGCGAGACAATGGCTCTGCCACGAATTAGAGACGAATCAGTAATTTGTTGAACAATAGATGTTAACTCAGCCCCGAAGGTCGAGATGAAGCAACAAAATACACGGACCTCCCATTACTATGGAAAAAATACAATGAAAGTCAAATCAGTTTCAGACGGTTACTATGACGTCTTAAAAGCAGGAGTAATTCCAGTGTGGGAAAGAGATGGTGCTAGACGACCTGTATAACTCTGTCTGTTTCCAATACTGGAATTACTCCTGTTTTTAAGACGTCATAATAGTAACCCCCAACTGCTTTACATGACGTTAATATTCCAGTGTCTGTCCTGAGGCTGAATACTGCATGTCTAGAGCGAGTTTTGAAACGAACAATTTGCATCACTAAATAAGGTAACAATAAAACATTTAAGTAAAGCAGTGACGCTTGTAAAATGATGCATTCTTGCGGCGCATCGTAAGCGCATGTTGGGTGTGATATCTTCCGTATAAGGAAATGTCCAACAGCGGTGTTAGAAGGACTAACCAAGTAACCATGTCAGCCTTACTCACGGCTAGTGCCATGGAATATCAATGTGTTTGTGTGTTGCCTACTTGCCTACCGCAACAGCCTCGGACATACGTGGGCCGAGAATTAAAGACCTACGCGGAAACGTTAACTTACATGACTAAGTAATGCAAGGTATAGAAAAAAAAACGAATCCACGAATGTTCTTATTTGTTCCGAGGTAATTGGCTTTAATTTCCGCCTAAATTCTTTATGTTAATTGGACTGTGTCGTTGACTTTACGGATTAGACAAAGCAGTTCGGTGCGGTGCCGGTGGTTGCATGATTTATTTGCATGTCAAAAACGATGACTAGTCTTATTTATTGGTATATTAATACCAATCTATCTTTCACGATTCCGTAGCTTTAGATGAGATAACTTTTGGATAGATGAATAAAGCATGTTACTTGAATAACCGAACTTATGAGGTTTATTCCGATCAACCTCTTATGTCACCAGTGGTGGCAGTTGCAACTATTTTTCTCATCTACCACCACTGGTGGAGGTTGCGTCTGATTCAGCCGCTTTTGCTCTCACCACTGGTCCGACTGGATGATCCAGTAGCGGTCTGTCGCAACCAAATAATTCGACCAGCATATAGACAGAAGACCGGTACTCTCAATACTGCTATTTAAGTAAAAACATTCAATAAATTATGTCCTCGTAATCTCCTTTCTACTCTTGGATAGGGTTGTTTCGTTATATAAACTTTTTAAATTCAGAGAAAAATCGTCAAAATCAACATTAAAAACGTGTGTTGTGCGTTATTTCATTATTATAGCAAAGCCTTTTTTATTTCAACCTAGATTAACTAAGGTAGATTAAGAAAACAGGTTAGCTTCTTGTCTTAAAGGTGTGCCATCCTCCTTGTAACCTGTGGCCTATTAAAACCTAGATGTAGGTATAGCAGATATTAATAATCATAATTTATTCCTTACCAATAACTTAAGTTATATGACTCAATAAGGTGCAGCTTTAAGGTTTATCCACATTTCCTATTTTAACATTTCCACCGTCTATTTGTTATATTTCTGTGTTTTAATTTTAAACTTCTGAATTCTATAATCATAACATAACATCATGCTTGTAATGCAGATGTGTACGTAATCGTAGGTACACCCACATTGCGCCAGTTACGTTTACGTCCCATGTAATGGGGAGGGGCGAGCCTATTGCAATAAACTGGGCACAAATCTAGACTCCGTGGCTGCTACTGAGAAAGTCATGATGGAAAAAACCCAAAAACACTGTGCCCGTCCCAGGAAGCGAACACAGCTCCTCATGTTTAGTAGTCGCTGAACATGAGATCCTGAGCGATATGAGGTTGCGCTTGCGACCACTAGACCAACGAGGCAGTCCCATAGTTTAGTTTCTCTGAACCTACATGAAGTCTTAATGTTTAGATACAATTATAAATAAGTATTTAACTTGCTTTTAGTCAATTATTCTAATTCCATTTTTAATGATAACTATTATACTTAATTTTAAGTAATTTTATTTTGTAACCTTTTGGCGAATGAAACTTGCCCAATTGGTACCTAAATGGAAGAAGTCACTGGCTCCTGAAATATAGGTACTCTAACCTAGCCCTGGAGCCAGGGTCTCAAATTTTTCTGTACCCTGTTTTTATGGCAATAAAGAATTTATTATTTATTTATTATTATTACAATTCGGTAAATTGTGATCGCTTTGTTATTGGATCACAGTATATGCAAATTTTAAGTTCCACATAAATTGTATCTCAATTATTTAATCAATATTTATTTATTATTGTTGATTGCAGTCAACTCACAGCTGGCTATAACCATGGGGTTTTACCCTATGAGTACTGCTAATAAGCGGCTAAAAGATTAACTGTCTCCCTAAGTCTTGACGAATACATAACTAAAGGATGTCATGTCCCGCGTACATACAACAATAATAGTAATAAAACATGGTCTTACTTCATTCAAAAACCAATTTTTACACCTGAACAAATGGGACGTGCCAAATTGCCCTGCCTTAAACCCATCCTAGTATGAATGCACTGACTGGCATTAGGCCTCCCGAAGTTTGTAGGACTATAGCCAGCCGCATCGAGAGGACCCAGCTAGAAGCTGAGTTACGCGATTCAATGCACAGCATCAGTGCCCCAGAGGCTGGAGAGACGTAAAAGCACTCTTGGGTACGTGGGCCAGCTAGTTGAGCATATAGTCGCGCCTCCACCATATATGTACCCCGCAACAGTGCAAGGACTCTGACGGTACTATATCGAAATTGGATGAGGCGTTTAGGTCCAAGTTTTCGTGGAATTAAGCAACTCACACACATACATAATCCTGAAAACGGAGTTTTTTTGGGCAGTAAAAAGTCGTGTAAAAAGTGGTTTTAATAAGAAAATAAATTAATGATGAATACCCGGATACACTAAAATAATTTAATTATACCCTGAGCACAATTAGATGCAACACGTTGACATCATCTCTCAACTAATTATGTAGGAGTCGTATTGTTGTATGTAAATGTTGTACTGACACATAATAATTATACAAAACAGCTAAAACAGGAATGTGGCGGAACGGAAAGATTACAATGACAAATTATAAATTTGTATTTAATATTCAGCATCAAGTTATTTAAGAATCAATGTAAAACGACTGGCGGGAAAATTTAATTTAACGCGAAAAAAAATTGCTTTGTTACGGCTAGTACCACCAAACTGTACCACCGGTGGTACTAGTGGGAACAAAGGAAAATTTTTAGACTGTTCAGAATTTGAGAAAAACAATCTGACAGGTGGACATATACGTTAAATGCAAGTCATCAGACCGACATTAGATTTACGAGTATGCAGAATTGTCAGTCGAGTAATAAGATGGTTTAGGAATTGGAACTACGAGTATGCCCGGTTAGTGGCTTATCTTTTCTCTTTATGGATGTTAGTGCCGTTATAGAAGCTTGACAACATCTATGCCTATCTTAGTAAATGTCCTTAGCTTTGAATATAAGAAATCCAGCGACTTATCATTAGATACAGAATAGAATCGTAAGACAAAATGCTCATTAAATTACGACATTTATGAAGTCATTCTAGTCGTCCCCTAATTAATTATACAAGTTAATATATTAAGGAATCAACTTGCAAAATTACCTACTTACACTTCAATTACTTCTTATTGCTAATTATCTACTACTAATCAGGTTCATCAATGGCATTTTTGCCAAAATAATAATGATTGTGTGGTATATAAGCTCGTCCCTTTTGGAGAAATGGTATCAGTTTGCAATTTGAGCAATATACATCGTGTCTCCTCATCACTTCAAAAATCATTTCTTTCAACATGAAATTCGTGAGTATTTCTTTACTTGTTACTTGCCAATGTTCAAGGCAATGACTTGTGATTTTGGATTTTAATATTTATTTTATCTATTCCAGTTTGTGGTAGCTCTGTCCCTCTTCGCCGTAGCTGCAGCAGCACCAACAAGCCCGGATGCTACCGCCGAAGAGCTGCGGCGGATGCCAGCACTGGAGCACGAAGAGATTCACGACGAGTTCGGTCAGTTCGCTTTGCGGTACGTGACGGCTGAGGGCACCGTGGTGTCGGAGCGCGGCCGGCTCGTGCCCACGCCGGACGGCACCGGCAACGTAATGATCCTCGAGGGAGAGGTCTCATACATCGGCGACGACGGCAAGGTCTACGTCACCAAGTACAACGCTGGCCTCGATGGAACCCACGTCGAAGGGAACCACCTCCCAGTTCCTGTTACTGCCGAACCCATCATCGCTCCTGAGCCTGTCGTTGTTCCCAAACCAGTTGAAGTTATAGCTGAACCTTTCAAATTTGTTACGGTTGAACGGTTACATTAAAATTTGAATAATCACCAAAACCCTTTTTCACTGTCTACCTAAAACCTAAGTTTATACACTTTGTCATACCCATACAGTGCCTATGATGACTTAATCAATGTTTTTTATCTACAACTATAAATGTCATTTTATGCCTGTATTCAATGGCCACTTGGCATGTTTGACCCTAGAGATCGATCCTTCTATTACCCATATTTTATTTCTGTTCTTGACTTCTTAATCAATCTCTAATAAGGGCCTGTGTCTGCCTGTGATAACTAACTGAATCACTGTTTTTTTTAATGCGTCGATGCCTGTATTCAACGCCAAGTTTGGATATTTGATCTTTTTTTTTTTTGTTTTTTCTGATGGGAAATCGTCTAATGACTCCTCCCGCTCTGGGCGGAGCAGGAGGGAGTGTCAGACTTTTACCGACTAAGACCCATCCATGGTCCTTCATCGCCCTTTGTGTTCCGGGGCCACGGTATCTCTTTCGAACAGTCCCGCAGCCCCGGCAGGCATCGGCTCTTGCAAACCCCTTCCTTTTGCTGACATCTCTTTGAGGCGCGCGTGGAACACGAACGCGCCGTCGACACGGCCTGTCGTTATAAGACGGACGGACGGCGAGCTAGCCCATAGCTCCATAGCTCACCATCCACAGGCCCGCGCCTACGGTAGCCCGGGGCCACCACGTGGCCCCCGACGCCCGGTGCGTCTCCAGCGGCGGCTGGGACGTGTGGTTCTCTCCCTCTCTTGTTCCACCACTTCCTTCGCTAGCATGACTGCTTCGCAGAAGGAGCTGTCGGCGTCCCATTCCGTCTTGCTTCGGACCATGGATTGAACCAAGGCCGGACGGCATGTTTTGACCTAAGGGCCTGTGTAAATTAAAGGTTAATTCGAACAGTTAAGATGAAGCGTGGTGTGAGTTGAACGGATTACATAAGGAACGAGAAAATAAGAATAAGCAGTTTTCGAGTACCTAGTAGTCGATTTTCCTGACCATAATTATAATGAACTTCCTCATTATAATTATGTCGGTCATTGAATCGCGAGTCAGCTAGAAGCTGAGTTACGCGATTCAATGCACAGCATCAGTGCCCCATAGGCTGGAGAGACGTAAAAGCTCTCTTGGGTACGTGGGGCCAGCTAGTTGAGCATATAGCCGCGCCTCCACCATAACGGGATAATGCAAGGAAATTGAAATTGGATGAGGCATTTACAGGTTATCGTGGAATTAAGCAACTCACCCATATACATAATCCTGAAAATGATCTTTTTTTTGGCAATCGTGTAAAAAGTGGTTATAATAAGAACATAAATTAATGATGAATACCCGGATACACTAAAATAATTTAATTATACCCTGAGCACAATTAGATGCAACACGTTGACATCATCTCTCAACTAATTATGTAGGAGTCGTATTGTTGTATGTAAATGTTGTACTGACACATAATAATTATACAAAATAGCAAAAACAGGAATGTGGCGGAACAGAAAGATTACAATGACGAATTATAAATTCATATTTAATATACAGAATCACGTTATTGACGAATCAATGAAATACGACAGCCGGGAAAATTTAGGCTATTCAAAAAAGCAATGAGGCAGGTGGTCTATGATTTTTTTTCTATCCATTCTACATATAAAGCGTCAAATGGAGGTCATCAGAGCGACAGTAGATAATTGCAGAATTATCAGTCGTATAATAAGGGGTTTTGGGAATTGAAACTGTGCCCGTTAGTTAGTGGCTTGTCTTTTCCCTTTATGGCTCTTAGTACGGTTTTAGAAACTTGACCTCAACCTTGAGCAAATCTCCTTAGCTTTGAAAGTAAGAAATCTAGAGACTTTCTCATTAGATACAGAATAGGAGCGTTAGACAAAATACTCATTAAATTACGACATTTAAAAAGTAATTCTAGTAGTCCCTCTAATTAATTATACAAGTTAATACATTAAGGAATCAACTTGCAAAATATAGATACCTACTTAAATTTCAATTAAGTTTTATTGCTAATTATCTACTTCTAATAATCAGGTTAATCAATGGCATTTTTGGCAAAGTACTAATGATTGTGTGGTATATAAGCTCATCCCTTTTGGAGAAATGGTATCAGTTTGTAATTTGAGCAATACACATCGTGTCTCCTCATCACTTCAAAAATAATTTCTTTCAACATGAAATTCGTGAGTATTTATTCACTTGTTACTTGCTAATGTTCAAGGCAATGGCTTGTGATTTTGGATTTTAATAGTTATTTTATCTATTCTAGTTTGTGGTAGCTCTGTCCCTCTTCGCTGTGGCTGCAGCAGCACCAACAAGTCCTGATGCTTCCGTCGAAGAACTGCGGCGGATGCCAGCACTGGAGCACGAAGAGATTCACGACGAGTTCGGTCAGTTCGCTCTGCGGTACGTGACGGCTGAGGGTACCGTGGTGTCGGAGCGCGGCCGGCTCGTGCCCACGCCGGACGGCACCGGCTACGTAATGATCGTAGAGGGAGAGGTCTCGTACATCGGCGACGACGGCAAGGTCTACGTCACCAAGTACAACGCTGGCCTCGATGGAACCCACGTCGAAGGGAACCACCTCCCAGTCTCTGTTACTGCCGAACCCATCATCGCTCCTGAGCCCGTCGTTGCTCCCGAATCAGTTGAAGTTAAAGCTGAACCTTTCAAGTTTGTTACGGTTGAACGGTTACATTAAAATTTGAAAAATCATTAAAACCTTTTTTCCTGTCTACCTAAAACCTAAGTTTATACACTGTCTTATATCCATACAGTGCCTGTGATCACTGAATCACTGTTTTTTTAATCATCGATGCCTGTGTTCAACGCCAAGTTACTTAAACCCTAAGCTCCACTTTGGCATATACAGTGCCTATGATGACTGAATCAATGTTTTTTATCTACAAAACAAATGTCATTTTATGCCTGTATTCAATGGCCACTTGGCAGGTTTGAACTAAAACCTAAGTTTATACACTTTGTCATACCCATAAAGTGCCAGTGATCACTGTTTTTTTTAATACGTCGATTCCTGTATTCAACGCCAAGTTTGCATGTTTTGGCCCTAGAGATCGATCGTTCTAATATCCATACTTTATTTCTGTCCTTGACTTCTTAATCATTCTCTTATAAGGGCCTGTGTGAATAAAAGCCAGATTCAAAGTTGAGACGAAGCATGGTGTGAGTAGAAGTAAGGAATGAGCAAATATAAATAACCCTTCTAGATCGAGTGCGTACTACTGAAATCCACCGTCGGACGAAAGTCTACAACGTCTACAACGGGGACCGGGCGGTGCGCCTCAAGTGGACCTGGGCAGGACATCTGGCTAGACGCGGAGATGTCTGATGGAGCAAGGCTTTGACCGAGTCGTGGCCAAGCTTAGGCCAAAGAAACCAAGATCATCCTAAAGCTCTTTGGGTCAATATAGATATCGTCAAAATCGCGGGAAACACGGAAAATCCGTTCAGGATTACACAAGGAATGAGCAAATTTTGGTTTTTCCTTTTGTACGTATTTTTTTCTTCTTGGGCTACATTGACCACATTGTTACTATGTAAAAAATTGTTTCGTGACAAGAATTTGTGTGGTATACTTACTACAACGAAAAAGGGTAAAAAAAACTTTTTTCGAAAAAAAAACCGATTTCCAAAAAGACACTAAATATACAATCGGTATCGGGAACAGGGTCCAAGCTACGCGGTCAGGGCTCCAGAGAGATGAACCTCCTAACAATACGAGCCGTGTCCAGGAGTACCGCTTTCTGAATCAAGCCCTTGATTCAGCTGCCTAACGAGAGCCTCCTCAGGTATTGGTCGAGGCTCTTAGCAATTAAGCCATGGGCTGATACGACTATCGGCATAATGATCGCCGAGTCCACATCCCACATGTCGACAACCTTGCGAGCCAAGTCAAGATACATGTATTGCTTATCTTTCTCGGCTTTCACAAGGTTCTCATCATGCGGGACCGTTATGTCAACAATCATTGCGCGCCACTCTGATCGATCCAACACCACTATATCAGGCTTATTGGCGACAATAGTCCTGTCAGTGATGATGGATTGATCCCAGTACAATGTGATATTGCCATTTTCGAGAACTGGGTCGAGCACATACCTATAGTACGGCACTTCCGATTCCACTAAAAAAAACAATGAAACAGACAAAGTCACCGACTTCCGAAAGTCAAGTTATTTAAGACTTTTTCGTTTCTTATTGGAAGTAGGTTTTGTTTTCGCAGAAAGTTTTTTTATAACTATTCATTCATACTTCAAAATTTTGTTAGTTTGATCCTCATTCCATTTTTCCACCGTAATACAGTTTATACTAGTACGAGGAACATGGTGAATCAGGTCCGTGCTAACAACCGCAATAAGTACCGATACATAACGAACAAAAATTGTAACTACCCCCTACTGCTTATTTGCAACTTATTTGAATTGTGCAAGATTATTATATCGATTTGGGAAATAAAGTGTTTGGTATCTTTCCTTCCCATTATAATGATGTCCAGGAAAATCGGCTAATACTCGAAAACTTCTTGTTTATATTTCATAATCTACATCATATCAGCCCATAATCACCCACTGCTGGGTATGGGCCTCCCCTTTCTTCTGACACACTTCCCGATTCTGTGCATCCCTCATCCAGGTGTTTCCCACGATTTTGACGATATCTATAATGACCCAACGAGCTTTAGGATGGTCTTGGTTTCTTTGGCCTTAACTTGGCCACGACTCGGTCAAAGTCTTGCTCCATAAGACATCTCCACGTCTAGCTAGATGTCTTAGACTTTCGTCCGACGGCGGATTTCGGTATTACGCACTCGATCTAGAAGGGTTATTTATATTTGCTCATTCCTTACTTCTACTCACACCACGCTTCGTCTCAACTACTTGAATCTGACTTTTATTTAAACATATTTAAGGGCCAAATAATAATAAGAGAATGATTAAGAAGTCAAGAACAGAAATAAAGTATGGCTAATAGAAGGATCGATCTCTAGGGTCAAACATGCCAAGTGGCCATTGAATACAGGAATAAAATGTGGAGTTGTAGATAAAAAACATTGATTCAGTCATCATAGGCACTGTATGAGTATGACAAAGTGGATAGCATAGGGTTTAGGTAGACAGTGAAAAAGGTTTTAGTGATTTTTCAAATTTTATTGTAACCGTTCAACCGTAACAAATTTGAAAGGTTCAGCTATAACTTCAACTGGTTCGGGAATAATGGCGGGCTCGGGAGCGATGATGGGTTCAGCAGTAACAGGGACTGGGAGGTGGTTGCCTTCGACGTGGGTTCCATCGAGGCCAGCGTTGTACTTGGTGACGTAGACCTTGCCATCGTCGCCGATGTATGAGACCTCTCCCTCAAGGATCATGACGTACCCGGTACCGTCCGGCGTGGGCACGAGTCGGCCGCGCTCCGACACCACGGTGCCTTCAGCCGTCACGTACCGCAAAGCGAACTGACCGAACTCGTCGTGAATCTCTTCGTGCTCCAGTGCTGGCATCTTTCGCCGCTCTTCGACGGTAGCATCAGGACTTGTAGGTGCTGCTGCAGCCACAGCGAAGAGGGACAGAGCTACCACAAACTGGAATAGATAAAAGAACTATGAATATCGATAAATACAAGCCAATGCCTTGAACATTACTTAGTAAGAAATTGAGAAAATACTCACGAATTTCATGTTGAAAGAAATGATTTTTGGAGTGATGAGGGGACGCGATGTGTATTGCTCAAATTGCAAACTGATACCATTTCTACAAAAGGGACGAACTTATATACTACACAATCATTAGTGTTTCGCCAAAAAAATCAATTAAGGAACCTGATTACTGATTAGTAGTAGAGTGATTTTTTGTGGGAGAAAAGGGGGAAATCAGAATCCATAACAGATTACGGGAACATTTCTTGGAACACTTTTAGCTCTTTTTTTGGTCAAATGTGAATTTACCATAAAAATGTGTGAAAACGACAATTTTTTTTTGATGTCTTTCCTTTCTTTTATCTATACTTATATTATAAAGAGGTAAAGTTTGTGAGGTTGTAGCGGTAATCTCTGGATATACTGAACCGATTTTGAAAATTCTTTCACTAATAGGAAGCTACATTATCCCCGAGTGCCATAGGTTAAATTTACAACGTGCCCGTGGGATAATTTCCGACCAAAACGTGAGCGAAGCCGCGGGCAACAGCTACCTATAGAATAATTTCACAGTATATCGGAGGTTGAGATTTGTTAAATACTAAAATGCCTTGCACTTAAAAGGTCCAAAAGCGACTTGATGCCTTTGAGCATTTTCTACCAGTCAACCATGGGTGGTGGAGACAAGATAACACATCAGGTGCATTGTTAGCGGAAGATGTTCATAACCGTCCGCTGTCCCATTTTTTTTCTTTTCATACAGAGAACTGATCCTGACCCTAATCGCGAAGAAATAATCAAAAAAGTGTCTGATAGAAAATTTCAATACCTACTGGACCCATATTTGTATGGGAGAAAGTTGTTCAGTTCAATTTCTTAAACCTCATTCTTAAATAATTATAACCACATCCTTCTGATACATGCCGTATGTTCGACAATTGCCGATCGGGATAAGCCCAGTAATTTGATTCAGTCCGGCTTTCTTGTTCAATAAATACGGTTGGACCAATTAGGAATCTCTACACTACTAATTTGGCTATAGATTACACAGAAAGAACAGATCTCGAAGCCTAGATAGCCCAGCCAACATCTGGTTTGAGCTTGGTAAGCAGATTGCAAGATTAAAAATATTTCAATAAAAATGTTGTTATTCCTCGGATACCCCACCAATGCAAAGGATCTTAATGATCTGTCGTCATTGCCCCCTACCTTGTGCTATCTCCTTTAGATGACATCATCGGGTCATAGATTCTGGCATGAATCTAGTTTAATGTTGGTGAGATTAATAAATAATAACAGCTGATCTCAAGAATAAAAAATAAGTCGAAGCAAAACAATGCATCTGAAGTGTTTTCACGGCCACCCATGGTTGCTCCACCAACTCCAAAGTATTTAATGTATAACCCATCTAAGATTAGATTTGCACTATCTGATTTGCATAGTCTCTTTCACTAAAATATATTAACTTAAGAACAAAGTGTTATTAAGGCTCGAATACCAGCTATCGAAAGATCAAAATTAAATCCGAGCCATAAGAACATTACAAATAGTAGATAAATAATTGTGGAGGTGTACTCCTATTTCGGTTTTGCCCTACGTCATAGGGAGTGAGTATATAACCAGTTGATGGCTATATGCTCACCCCCAGGCACAAATCTAGACTCCGGGCTGCTGAATGTAAATTCCTAATGGAAGAAACCGATAACTCTTTTTCTGACCCAAGAATCGAACACAGGAATATACATTCAGCAGTCGAACTTGATCCATTGGACAAGTAGGGTCCACCACTTTGGGGAATGCAGGAAAGATATTTCCAATGTTTCAAGTGTATTATGTAGTTCATTTGTAGGTACTAGGCGGCTATTCATCTGTCGTGACGGGTGTCGTTGTTCGTGTGGGACATCAAGGTACTTTATTTTTACCTCTAGAATCAGAAATTACCTAAACTATTGAAACATCTGACTATACTTGAGAAAAACACAAGTGTCTAGTAATCTGCTTCATCCATAGATTTTTATCAAAATTAAAATAGCATCCATCAGATGTGAAAAAAAGCCACATCAATCACTCAAGAGATTCGGTTGAATTTTATTATCTTGCTTATTTTATTGTTTTCATTCTGAAGCTGTTTATTGAGTTGAGGTGAAGAACTATTTATTACAGATTTTTATAATCTGTATAGTACAAGGTAAAATAATTGTAGGTATTGTGTCACAGAGTGCTAATGCCCATTAAATTATCATAAGGTAAAGGTAAGGTTCCAATTATCGTTACCAGTCCTTTTTAATACGAGTTTGTACATTAGTATGACAACTTATAGCACGTATTTATGTTTTAACTGCCCTCATTACTAATTATCGACTAATCAGGTTCATCAATTGCACTTTATTGCATTAATTTTGAAAGTCTAATTATTTTATAGTATATAAGCTCGTCTCTTTTGGAGAAATGGTATCAGTTTGCAATTTGAGTAATACAAATCGTGTTTGTATCTCCTCATCACTCCAAAATTCAAACATGAAATTCGTGAGTATTTTCTCAACTTGTTTCTATGTTCAAGGCATTGGCTTGTATTTATCGATATTCATAGCTATTTTATCTCTTGCAGTTGGTGGTAGCTCTGTCCCTCTTTGCTGTGGCCGCAGCAGCACCAACAAGTCCTGATGCTACCGTCGAAGAGCAGCGGAGGATGCCAGCACTGGAGCACGAAGAGATTCACGACGAGTTCGGTCAGTTCGCTCTGCGGTACGTGACGGCTGAAGGCACCGTGGTGTCGGAGCGCGGCCGGCTCGTGCCCACGCCGGACGGTACTGGCTACGTCATGATCCTTGAGGGAGAGGTGTCATACATCGGCGACGACGGCAAGGTCTATGTCACCAAATACACCGCTGGCCTCGATGGAACCCACGTCGAAGGCAACCACCTCCCAGTCTCTGTTACTGCCGAACCCATTCCTGAGCCCATCGTTGCTGAACCCATCGTTGTCGCCGAACCAGTTGAAGTAATAGCTGATCAATATAAATACAAACTTGTCGCTAAACGGAATTAAAATCTGAATAATCGCCTTAAATATATTTTTCACTATTCACCTAAAACCACCTCGATCGTATTAGTAATATAGGGTGACTGTGATCACTGAATCACAGACTTGATTTTGGCCCACAACCATAAATGGTCTAAAAAGTACTGGAATTACAACCTGACTTTACCTGACTATGTTGGCGTCAGTGGCGCCAGGATTAAACACCCACATGACGTGTTTTGAGAGTGTGTGTCTTATTAACAGAGTTTAGCAGAATTTTGGTTTATGATCTTGGGTCTCAATTATTCTTATAATGTACTGTCAAGCTTGAAAGACCATGATATGGATTCGACATAGTGTAAAAAAAAATAGATAGATAGATTACAATAATTACAGACTTCCGCAATATATATTTTTTGCTCTCTGTTTTTGCTCGTTTAATAAAAGATTCATGGGTATCAATTTACAATTAAAATATCAATCAACAGAATAATTTGTGACAGAATACGAGATATGAGATCAGCATGCTCTAGTACTGAGGTGTCAGTGTGTGGGCGACTTGTTATTTATCCATGTGTAATTGCTAAGCTGAAGGCGGTAGCACTACGCACTTGAGCAGGCTGGGGTCTTGTGTGTCTGGTCGCCTGGTGGTGACCGTACAAGCCGTGGGCGTCGTGTGGGTTCTGAGGGCGCACAAATCCGCATTCAACGAAATACTGGTAACGTTGTTAATCACAGGTAATTTACATTCCTTACAAGACCTTCATTAGTCGCCTACAAAACCCAACTGATTTGATTCCATAAGAAGTCTGGGTGACGTAGCCAGCGAGTAGGTGTGTCTCGTAGTCATTAGAGGCTTACTTAAATTATTTTTCTGTACCGCAGTCGGACTCATGTCTAGTTTAGTTTTTTCCTCGTTATGATTGCTAAACTCTGCATCATCTGGGTTAGTGGGTTTGTATAAATTTGATGCTCTTGTTGTATTACAAACTTGTGCTGCAATTTGGCTACTGGTTTTAAGTAGGCTGGCTAAATAAAAATCGAATTAAAAATGAATATTACGCCACTTAACATATGTTTGTCAGCAGATTCCGGGCTGCCGAACCATAGGTGCGGAAATGATTAGTCAAATATTATAAGCTCTTTATGAGTTCAAGTTAATTTAGGTTAAGTATCTTAACTCACCATCGTGCATATGTGTCGAAATCTTCTAATGGCTGCTTTGAACATAACAAAGGTTTCAATTATTAGAAAACCAGTAAAGACATTTACTGCAGGAAGTTTGCGTTTAGGTTCAAAGTAACTACGTTGTTAAAAAGCTCATTAGACACTGTCCATTATAGTTGCATGTGTGTATTTGACTTTATGTGAGGCCGCGCCTGTCGCGGCTCGGTCGCACACTGCACACACATTCCTTACCGTATACAACTAATGCTTATTATAACTGTAACGTATTGCTGCAAGCCCTGCATATGAACGAACGTCGCTATAATCCCGCATTCTAGATCTAAAATAAAGGTTTCCTGTAAAGCCAGCAATAATGTTGCATACAGAATGAAGATTAGCATGCAGAGCTGTCGGATGCCTGGGTTTAAAGTGCTTATAATCATGTTTGGAATTCAGATAAACCTTGTCTGTGGGTGTTGCGGTTAGTGCAATTTTAGGATGATGTTGTTAAGATGACTCTCTGTGCCTCGGGGAAATAATAATTTAACATCATTTGCCCACGTTAAATAATTTTGTGATATTTTATGACGAAATGGTGCTTTCCCATCTGTGGACTGTGACCACCGGTGTAGTTTTATTAAGGTCAAAATCCCACACTTCCCTGACTTTTCCCCAAAGTCCTGTCGCATTTTGAAGTATACCCACTTAAAACAAAAAAAAAAACGTACATCTGCCTACGCTCATAACTCCGTATCAAACTTTCAATTACCGTCTATCACTGCTAGCTCTATTAACGTAAATCACGTTACGTTATTATTACGCACGTTGTTGAAAATGAGCGAGCATGCATGCCACATCTTCCGCACGTCTATCCGTCCGCTGCGTGCGCGCAGTTCCGTATAAACAATGAAAGTGATGCGCGACTTGCGACTCGCGATCGAGCCACAATGCGAAGGTTCTCACGCGACGAAAGTTAGTGACGTAATCACGCGACAACGTGACGGCGTGCGCGCACCTCTACTCTTCATTATCATTTTCGATATATAAATTCGCCCTGATTGATGGGGCAGGCTACCAGGTAGGTAATCTAGAGCGATCTGCAGCCAAAAAATGTTTTAAGAATTAATTTTGGAATGTTATTGATATCTAGGTGCTGGACAAAAACCTCAGGTAGGTTTTGGAAGTCCAAGATATTGTTGTAATGTTTAGGATGGATAACTAAAATCTTTTGATATCCGTGAAGTAATGCAACAAATGTTGATTAAGTCATATATAAAAACGTAAAGATGTTTCTTGAGATAGAGTTTTTAATTTATTCTGTTCATATAATTTAGACAGTAATAATTATCCAGTTAGTTTACAAAAATATGAAAAAGTTTATACGTTAATGTTACTTTTTGCAAGGTAGGTATAATTATTTTACTCCATTGTACTATTTTAAGATTAATTCGTGAGAAAATCTAAAGCAAATTAAGTATTTTACTAATACAAAGTCATGGCTAACATTAAACAAAAAAGTCAATTTTAAAAATATGCATGTATCTAATTGGGATCTAAATTATTATCTTACTACCCAGCTGTACTACCTAAAACCTAACCTAGTCTTACCAATCGTATCGATATAATCGGGTATCGTATTACCAAGTACTACCTGAGTTGTGGTCAGATAGTTAGTCTCTCCATGTAAAATTCTGGTATCTAGTTGTATCCGGTTAGACTGGAAGCAGACCTCAACATACATAGTTGGGAAAAGGCTACGCAGATGATGACCCAAAAGTACTATTTAAAATTAGCAATTGAATTAAAAAATAAACTACACTTGTCAATAGAGACATTTACTATAAATTACAGTTACAAATCTGTGTCTATTTTACGCAATAAAATCTTTATGTTGGGATTTAAAAATTGGTGCGTGGGATATCGTTTCCAAGTTTGTTTCAACATATTTTTAGTTTAATATTTGTTGTAAATAACATTCTGCAAGAAACATAACCATTTAGTTATAAATTACTTATTGAACCATGTGTATTATGAGAACATACCTTGCATTCATTTTTGTGAAGTATGCAGTAAACGCTGGACTTAAATATTTCAAGACTTGATTTATTACTAGGTCGTTTAGTTTTAAGTTCTTACGAGGTAATCTATCTAGGTATTAAGTAAGCATGTCAGATCAGTTCGGCCCTCACTCGCTCGCATGGATCAGTCCATTTCGTTCCAATTTGCAAATTTCTGGTTCCGCACCTCAGTAATTTTATATAACGAGCGCAAAAACTTGTCTTTTAATGGCCATAAATAATATATAAGTAATTGGATAGTAGAAATATGCGCCAGAATATAGATTTATTTACTTGACCCACTTTTAGCAAGTTTTTCTGATTTATTTTGAAAGTTGTACCTACTTTTCTACTTTTTATTATTTTGACCTGTAAATCCTTAAAGGATAATGAGGACACGTATTTATAGATATTATGGAGATGAATAATTAAATCGATAAATCTAGTCAAAATAACTTGTCTTTTTTGTAATTATGACCTACTTAATTTACCTCAATCCTGTTCGAAAATGTTAAATGCAGAACTATATAAAACACACTTTACATAAGAAAAATAAAACACTGTAAAAAATCACAACATTTCAGTTTCTTCTAAACTAGGCCGAGATGTGCGTGATTGGGTGCGCAAGAGTCGAACGCTAACTAAATTGACATGTCCGTTCGGAAGTCCAATACATTAGCATGTATTGCATCGCCGTTACACAATATGCCTATTGCACAACCCGCCGAGACACTTCGGCATGTTCTGAAATGTTATGTGCTTTCTAATTGTAATCCTGTTCTGGTACACAAACAAAAATCTCAAGTAATCGCCTTGAATTCTAAGTCCCTGCTTGATTAGTTGTGATCTAGTTTATCCACGTGAGTCATAGTTGTTTAAATTATTTCGCTGGGTAGGTACATGTCACAGGTTGCATTTGGAAGTCGGAAGATTTATGCGTCTTTCCGGATTAATTTATTCGATAGATTGTAAAACTAATTAAGGTACTCGTTGAACATCTATTTTTCTCAACAGAATTTTCTACTTTTATCGATTTCAATACTTTAATGTCATGCATGTTTCTAATCAATTAAATGTTGTTAAAATTGCAAAAGAAAGAAAAAAAATACTAGAATTCTTATTTATTTGCTCCTTCGAGTATTCCTGAAATGGTTATAACTACCTAGTTAAGGTTTCAAGTAATGGTGGTGATATTCCTGAAACTTAGTGTGATGCTGATAATATCATCAGCATGGCATATTGGTCCATACTTCCATTGTTATATTGAGCAAAATCACGTTTACTAATAGCCTACACATTAATTTTATTGATATTGGTGCTTATGAGTTTATGATCGGTAAACGGAATAACATTTTGAAATAACGTCAATTTTTGCAATATGAATTGTCGCAAACAGCGGTTAAACGGTATTTAACGCTTTATTGTTACTTCATGTTGCCTGCGATTTCGTCGCCGAATATAAAGTCGCCGTGGAACACTTTGCCAGGCTGTTGAAAATCTCTCCAATAGCCCATACCCTTTTCTTTTTTTTCGGGTGGGAAATCATCAAATCTGACACTCCCTCCTGCTCTGGGCGGAGCAGGACTTTTACTGACTAAAACCCATCCATGTTTGTGTTCCGGGGCCACGGTATCTCTTTCGAACAGTCTCGCAGCCCCGGCAGAGTCCCGCAGCCCCGGCAGATAGCCCACACCCTTACAGACTCATCATCTGCCTAGTTTTGTTCCAACTATGTAGGGGTCGGCTTCCAGTCTAACCAGATGCAGCTGAAAACCAGTATTTTACATGGAGCGACTGACTATCTGACCTCCACAACCCAGTAAGAACTGGGTAATAGAGGCCTTGGTAAGACACATCCTTACAGACTATTAGGTGAATAATGAATATGTCTTCTGATAACGATGTTACGTTTCCCAAATTATTTATCTCTTTAAAGCGTTAAAGGTTGTTTAAGCATTACAACAACCTTACAATGTAAGGTATGTTATTTGTCAGTCCCACAAATGGATAAAGATAAGGAACATAACCATTCAAAGTGTGGCCATTACTTTAATCTAATTTATATTTTGCATAAATTCACGTGAGAATGTGGCAATGAGCCAAGTTATTGTAATACACTGATTATTTCTGTATTTCCCACCTTTCTCCTTCATAATTATGTATGCGCCTTACGTTTGTACGTGCATAACAATGTTACTCGACTTGACGTAAAGTTAAATGATATGTCTGTCAAACGATGTAAGGCGCTGCGCGCTGTCTCACTAATTATACAAATGTTTATTATATAATTTCTATTTTGTATACGGTATGAGTGGTGGACAGTGGGCACTAGACAGGTTGCGGAATCAGGCCATGTTAGGGCGACAGGACGGGGGAACCACGCTGACCACTTTCACCCAGTTGCGCTGTTTAAATTTATTGTTCATAAACAAACGCTGCGCTGTATTGAAATTTACCGTAAGCCTTGTTCGACAGACGTTTCTTTATGGGGGATGTCACATCCGTAAACTTTGACGTACATCGTGACCTGAGGAATATTTTTTTTTTAAATTAAAACTCTGTTGAAACTCGTTTTCTGATGCATTATATGATAAACACGTGAACAGTGAGTCATTTGTGTATCTGTCCAAATTAGAGCCAAAAAACAAAAGATTTAACAGTTTTATGTCCATACTCGTATCTCATTTCTGGGCACATACAAAGGCATTGATCCTAATACCTATTACCATAAGATTGAGTTTCTGAATAATGAAGTCAATTGCCACAGTTACAAGATATCGTGATCAGCTCATAGTTCCTTGCTCCATCAATTACAGAGCACTGCGATACATATAAGGTACAGTCAGCATCAAAAGTAGATTAACACTACTCAAAGTTTCAAAGCAGGTTTTTTAATAACAACATGTTATATATGATTGTTTACTAACAAGGTATTGAAGAGTAAGGAATATTTTAAAGAATAATCTTTTGAAACATTAAAATATAGCTGGAGTCCTGTACATCAAATAATTAAAATTCAGAAATGTTAAGCTACTTCTGTTGCTGACCGTACTACAGTGCTACATTGCCACAATTTACCAACAGTACTCCGAGATCACAATCTACACCGCACTGTTGGTTAATAAATCAAATGGCTGGTGGAGTAACCCGTATGGTTTCGGCTTTTATTGACGCCGATGACAAATGATTTCGAATGGTTAATTCGATGGTGTAACAGTGTACTTTTGTAGGTGGTTGTTTAAGATATACAGATCATGGGTTAAAGATGCTAATAAGGAGATGCTATCGATCGTAAGCCTACTTACGTATGGCACATTCATTAGGCTAGTTGTTATCTGCAGAGCAAGTGCTATTTCGTAGTTCGATGTCACCATTGTAGATTTTAAAAGTACTGCTGCTAGTACTGTTCGGACAATGATCGCCAGTAAGGAATTAGGGAATCTACATAGAGCCTTGGATTTGGACTCTCGATTGTTAGTCTAAAGAATACATGTAGAACTAACGTACCTAATTATTATGCTCCTTAGAAACTAATATTTTACAAAGAACCTGTTAAAGCTTAACCAACTGCAAAATTAGTTAAGTATTTGTAAAAACAACATAGTAGTTTTACCAAATCATCGAGCCGTGACCTCGACCTCAAATACTCATTTGTTGTTACAGACAATTCACGTATCACGTACGGCGTTACAACTTAATTCTACAATAGGAAGTTATAGTGTGGTTTACGCATAATGATATATGCATGCGATTTGTCTCGACAACCAACGTGTCGTGCCGTAACCATTCGTTCTCTCCGGCTAGTATTATATTATCTGTGCTCCGGCTGACATTGAGCAACGTTCACACTTTTGAACGAAGCCTTGAAAGTTAGATGAGTGAATTTTGTGAACAAGGCTTTATATTGTTTGTTCAGCAAGTGGCCTATAGTTGTTTCTCTGATAACATTGTTTTGTACCAGATATGAATATTTCACATATTTCTGTATGGTCTGTTTGTTTTAATATCTCTGTCAGAAACTAAATAATGTCATTGTTTATGAATGCGAACGATAATAAATTATCATGGTATATGATTTAATCGCTCCGTACAATATTACAGGGTGTCAATTACTAACATGCTGTCCCTATGGTAGGTGATAATTTATGGAAAAAATATGGTAGTGCGTGTGTGCGTAAACAAAACGATTGTTTTACACGATAACACATTTAGCTATAACAGACTTTACGGAAACCTATAACAGAGCTCTTCCTACAATTACGCTACAAGAATTTTACAAAATTATAGATATATGTATATGTATGTAGGTCCATAATAATGACAAGGTTACGAATCGTTTTAGGATTTTTCACATACTAGATATGAATGTGCCATGGTTAGATAAATAATTATGCTTATTGCATATCTGTTTTATAATGCCAAAGCCTAATTTGACTAGTGCAACTTTGTATTCTAATATACCATCAAATCAAATGCCAAAATTAATTATTCACTAAAATTAAAGTTAATTTAAGACTATAATGATTTACAACGTTTAGTACCAATTGTGGCATATCATTATTGTAACACAATAAGAAGCAACATAAAAACTGACCCCATAAATGTCAGTTTATTTCGAGATTATAAAATACAGATTAGAAAATCAAATACCTAATCACCCAATGAAGTCTTGATAAGATTTAGATTGCAATTAGTCGAATAAATCAAGGTTTTTCTATCATTCGTATCTTACCTAGTCTTTTAAAACATTTTTTTTTCTGGACTATTTCAAAAATTAAATCATAACATCACGTGTGGTTACCAGCAGCATGGACAGAACTATGCTGTCATATATGTAGTTTGATATTGTCGGATCTACAAAATTTGCAAGCGAGTTTATCGACGGATGTTGTCGTTGAGGAAAATGGTAAATATTAGGTTACAAGAAGCCGTTATCATCATCAGCCTACGGCAGTCCACTGCTGGACATAGGCCTCCCCAATCGCACGCCAATCAACTCGATTCTCAGCAGCTCTCATCCAGTTGCTACCAGCAACCCTGCGAAGATCGTCGTTCCACCGAGCCTGAGGGCATCCCACCTTACGTTTACCGATTCGCTGTCTCCACTGAAGAAAACGTCTACCCCAACGGTCATCGGTTCTACGGCTAATATGACCGGCCCATTGCCACTTCAGCTTACTTATTCTGTGAGCTATGTCGACAACTCTGGTTCTCTGTCGGATTACCTCGTTCCGAATGCGATCCCTCAGAGAGACTCCAAGCATAGCCCGTTCCATAGCTCGCTGAGCGACCTTAAATTTATGGACCAGCCGCACCGTCAGTGTCCACGTTTTGGCTCCGTAACAGGCAGGACGCACTGATTGAAGACCTTAGTCGTTAGGCTCTGTGGAATACGTGACGAGAAGACCCGGCGAAGCTTTCCAAATGCTGCCCAGCCCAGCTGAATTCTTCTGTTGGTCTCCCTCTCAAAGTTGTTCTCAAATTGTAGAGTTCGCCCGAGGTAAAAAGCCGTATTTCACAATTATATAAATGAACCCTGTCGAGTTATATCAATAGCTTTTCTTCAGCTTTCTGTAAAGTGGCTTCTTTTCTCCTAACGGGTTCCATCAGGCAATTTTCTTCTTACCTTACTAAATGAAATTCAAAGTTACTGCAGCTATTTACTTAAGCATTTGTCACGTGTCTTTAGCGTAGCTTCTCCTTGTCAGTCCACATGCTAAGCAAGGTGGGCGCAAATAAATTGCAACTGTCATGTAGTACCTACTCTTATTTGATTGCACGTGGGTACTTTTGGCGGAGACCTTGTGATAATCTATTGTGCGGTCTCCTTGGCAAGGCGTTTGCGCTCGAACAAGAATGGTCGAGGCAAATGTGCTGTTATTTGTCTTGTTCTTATCATTTAAATAGTCCATAGAGATGGAGATTGCAGACGGTTAGTTTGATGCTTAATCGGCGATAGTTGCATCTTTTACATACACACAGACTTTTTCACATATGGCTGACTAGCTCGTTAGCTGCTACATAACCATCTTTGAAAAATTGATCAGGTATCGGTAAATATCAACACTAAGACCTACTAACTTATAAATTACCACATAATAAAAGTCATTGTTACCTATATCATCTAATCATCATTAAACTGTAATGTAGTCTTTAACATACATTATGTGAATAGTGGCTACGTCATGTTTAGCGCCGTGTCCACACGTAATTAGTGATATAAACACTGTATTGTGAGTTCTCTGAATAATTGCGTTGCGTGCTCTCAAAATGGCGAAGGAAAACATCATGAGGAGGCCGGCCTGTCCTCGAAACAAAATTTGTAGACATGTTCCATCTGCTAACCCGCATTCGAGCCCTCGTGGTGACAGCCTACTCCCTCACAAAATAAGGACGCCTGGGTCCCAGCCGTGGGAACATTCTAGGCTTGCTTGCTGTTGAATGCTTCACGATGTGCAATGGAACCCACCAGTGCTTACTTAATTGCAGGCCTTGACTTCACCGCTAATAAAAACAATGATTTTCTATCCTATTTAATACAATGGTGGTCAATGAAATGCTTCATTTGGTTTAATATAAAAAGTTAACGCCGAATCTGTTCTCGCTCGCGTTGACCTCTATGCCTTTTAGTGTTCGTTATTTTTAACTAAGACATGAATTTTCGATGTATGAGATAGATAAAATTGACATTATATTTGCCTTATTATCTGTGGCGGGACGAGCTGAACAAACATCAACAACCAGAGGTCTGCTTAAGGGATAGAAAGAACTGGAAGACTCGGGGAGATTACTTTTACCCAACAGTGGGAAGATGTAGAGTGTAGAATAATAGTCACCTACACCCCCAATTTTTTTTGTGATACCAGGCCCTGCAGTCTTGACATAGATAGCGATCGCAAAACAACCGAATTCGTTTGCAAAGTTATAACGATGCGGATTTAAGGTGCACGCGAGCCGGACACGACCCGCCGGTGTTGGCTTCCACCTTAAATCCACATCGTTATAACTTTGCGATCGAATTCGTTTTGCGATCGCTGCGAGACTGCAGGGCCAAGTAAAAATAGCGGGTTGTAAAATTGTATCTATTACCGAGGAATTCCTTTAAATAAAACAAACATTGTCGTTTGATTTGAAGCCTGGTAGTTAGTTAAGTAAATGCATCAAAAATAAACCGTGGTTTGCCATCTGATCTCATTATGCACACACATTTCTATGATAATGAGCTTTCCTAGAGCTTGTGTCTAAGCTCACAGGTATGCGAACCAAGTGGATAGTAGTTTGACACGTAGGCGACCTTGCCTGCATTCTTTATGGGGCTTGTCCAAACGTTAGCAGCTGTTAGGTGCCGTTTTGTTTTCCAAACTCGATATGTTAGTGCAAGTTATAAGAAACAGCTGTTACTAGAAACAGTAGGGATGTAGATGTTGGGAAAAAAAACTATACTGGGTATTTTTCATCTGCAAAAATGGAAACGCAAATAAAATTCATAAATAAATAACTGCACTATAATTTCATATGCAATTATTTTGCATCGTCAAGGCAATACTTAATCAATATTGATGAGTTCATAAAATTACTCGTATAAGAATTCAGAACAATGAATTACGATATTTTTTATTTTCCCGCTAGCATCCGTAGCCGTCCGCGTAGCGGCTTGTCGCAATAGGCAAATAGTGACCTAGACCGACATGTGACGGTCATCGATATAAAATATAGGGACAACGGGCTTCCAAGTGCAACTTTAATATTAATTGACCGGTAAGAAGGAATTACGTGTAATATTCTAATCAGCTGCCATAAATACGTTGTATGTTATTTATCGGATGTGAATTGTATCAATTGCTTGATACAATTCACATTTGCTTTTATTTTTTATACTTTTTACTACTTTTAGTTTGTTAGCATGTGTTTGTTAACATTTTATTATGCATGCTGTGGTCTCCTGTAAGTGAATGAGTACACCGACATGGTACTTTTTTGTAAATTATTTATTTCATGTGTTTGTGCACATCCTTTGTTGGAGATCCTAAATAAATAATAAATAAATAAGGCATGGTGCAAACCAATTAGTAGCATAAAATAAGCATATTAATTAGTTTATACCATGGAACAACAACAGTTGCCATTGAAGCTGTTCAATGGCTGTATAAGGTTGTATCAATGAATAACATAACATTAATTTATTCTTAGGGCACGTTGGCCTATCGACATTACCTTACAGATAAACATACATATTATGGTCAAATATAATTGGTAAATAACAGTAACTTTACGTGAAAGTTTCTGGACACTCGGTAAAAATTCCTTGAAAGTCGACTTGCCATGAAAGTAAAGAAAGAAAAATCGTTTATTTTGCACAGACTACAAACGCGCAATAATAAAACACAACCTTATAAAATGAAAATGAAAAAAATGAATTTTTGTTCCAACAAAAATTCATATGTTGGATATGTATTTGAGATATATGCTAAAGTAACACAAGATATTCATGAAATGGCACTGGGTTTTAGTTGGCTCCGTCTGTGTCCAGCATTGCACAAACATGCATTTTTATTGCACGTATTGCTATCAATCTTATTCGAAAATAAACATCAATGATAAAGCAATAAACTAGTCTATTGCTGGAAAAACAATAAATGTAATTAATAATTATGTAACAATGCCATAATTTGTATGAGTATGTGTATGATTTCATTTTCATTATAAAACTAGGACTGGCTTGCGAGTGACGCATATAATAATATAATTGTTCTTATTTATGGCCATGGCGCCATTACAGTTCTTATACAATGGTAGACGGACCATAATCTTGTTAATTATACATGTGTGCAATCGGATATTGCATACCAATTTAGAATAAGCTCAATCAGTCTTTTTCACGTGTGTGGTATTGTGCACATTTTAATGTGCTAATAATATTAAAAAAATTATTGAAATGTGGAACTATATGTATAAAGCTAATGTAGCCCTTGGTAGGTATTTATTAATTCGTGTTTGTAAATTCATCTGTATATGATAATGGTTTTTAAAATCCCATTTTTCTGATCTCATAATATTGTGTAAATAAAAAGAACAGGGATTACATATTAAAATGTATGATCAATCAATAATAATTTCTTTAAATTACTTTTGTAAATATTTTTTTTTGTTTCAAACCAGAATTTACGTAGATCGTAGAATCCACGTAGAATCAATCAATCGCCATATATGGTGAAGATTTCTAATCAAGTTCGGGGTGTCATCCAGGAAGCGTTCAACATAAAAAAGCTTGAGACATCAGGAACTCCACACACCGCCTAGTCTCGTATGTTTAGTTAAATGTTCCTACTTTCACTTCGAATCTCTAATCCTGTAATTAACATTTGTTGATGGTTTGAATTAAATGATTTACGATTGCATACGTAGGTTGAAACAGAATAATTGGTACCGTTTCTTAAGTCCCATGTATCCGCTAGACTAGACGAATCTACTCTTAGTTCTTCAATGAAAAAGATTGTCATTATTGTACTTATCTCAAAATAATACGGTTTGTTTTCAAACAGCATTGTTACTCAATTGTTTGAGTAAACAGTAGTTTATGCAAATAAGAGCGTGTCAAATGTTTCCCTTTAAAACAATTGTTTTATTTTACTATGCCGCAGATTCACTTTTTATTTTTTAGCCTCATCACACCACAAATGTACGAACATAATTAGAGGAATTTGTTTAATAATAAATTATGTTAATAGCCTGATGTCGACGATAAGTTCAACCTAACTACCTATTATAGTGGGTTTCTTAAAAAAAAGTAGCCATTAGAACATTTGCCTGTTTCATTGCAATTGACGTTTCACTCGATTTTTTGTTTTAAAACCTCAAACCGTGAACATTTGTTGTCTGTAATTGATTGAAGGAAATAACGTTGTTATTAAGTCGATTCAAATAGCTTTCGCTAACTTCTTGTGGATGTGGATGAATGTCAACGATTGCGATAATTGACGAATTAACAGCCGGATGATTAATTGAGCCCGCAGCTATGTCGATTTTTCCTGAAAAGATTACGTAGTTTTTGATGTTAGCTCTTTTCTTTTATAGACATTTTACACCGGATTGAAATACCATAATTATTTTTTCAGGAGTTATGAATTTATGATAGTTTGTGTGGCAGCAGATCTTATAGTAGATACATTTATTTTGATTGTTATTTATGATGCTGTCAGCTGAAAATCGTACCGTATTTACCTGTTACCTACCCATTCGAAACAAGCAGGCGGTCTCTTTGTAGCTCAGAACACACAAAACCGAAGTAACGTGGGCAGTTTCGAATTAAAACGAATGCTCAACTTAATGTGAATGTGTAGGTATTTCGTCAAAGTATGTTTGATTCGAGCTTATATAACAGTCAGCGCAATGATACACATAAAATTATACTGGCAGACGAGTAATCTGTAGATTTCAAAGAATATGACGTAATTGATGCTAAATGTGCTATGGAGAAATGCTAATAAGATGTCCGAGCTGCCATTGAAGGTTCGTTTTCGAAACTTGTTCGGTCATATTATTATTTTTGGCACTAATGTTGCTAATATATGTAGTTATAGTTTGTAGCAATTTGTAAATATTAGCAAGTAAAAATGACATAACAAAAGCAATAGTTGAACTAGAAAATGATTTTCTTTCAGAAAATGCATTCAGGAAGTGTTTTACTTCAACTGGCCATTGACTTTAATTGTTAACATTTTTAGAACAATAGGTACATACCTACCGCCTTCGTTTGGCAATACAACTAAACATAGCCCTTTTTGAGTGACCACGTTAAAATAAGCACGTTGCATCTAAGGCTAACATCTAGCTTAAACTATGGAGCAATACGTAACGTAGACAGACATGCTAGTTTCTATTGACCTTGAGAAAAAAAACGATTTATGTTCGAAACATGGGACTACATAAACAACATCAGCGGTTTTGCAACTAGGTCAAAACACCAGATACCCATAGATACTCGTTTAATGTGAAGTCAGTGGGTGTATCCTAATGGTCAGCGTGAGAGTCGGGGCGCCGCGAGCGGAGTAAACGAATACTTGTTGATTTGATCAGGGCTACCCACTGCTTTATGACGAGTAATAGAGAAGTATGGAAGAAGAAGACATGCTGCGTCGACCCCAAATAAGTTTGATCAGGCAGGAGAATGATGGTGTCCTTCTATGCAAGAATTAATGTCATAGAACAAATGGTAATCTCATGTCTCAGTGACGCCTTATTGAAAAATAACATAATTTAAAAAAATTAACACGTTACACTTGTACCGAAAGTAATAACCAGTTGACTCTTGCAAGTAGATTACGATTTTATTCGTGTTGTCTCGTCTGTCATACTCATAAGACTTCTAGCTGTTGCCCGCGACATTCATCGCGTAAAATTATTATAAAAAAACATTGCCCTTTTTGAATCAGATTTTGTTAACAATTTCAAGGGTTTTAATTTTTTTGCACGGAACTCTAATTATTTTTTCTAAAATAAAAGTATATGTTATGTTAAGTATATCCTATGTTAGACCTTATAACATCAGCTATCTGTCAGTAAAAGTCCCGTCAAAATCGGTCCAGAAGTTTCGGAGATTAGCCGGAACAGACAGACAGACATACCGACAGACAGACAGCCAAACAAAAATATAAATTAAAAATACGTACACAAGAACACATAACCTCCTCCTTTTTAGAAGTCGGTTAAAAATAGAAAAAAAAATATTTTTGTTATAAGTATAATAATAATATTATAATATTTCCATATAATGTATTCATTAAAAAGCTGTTATTTTGATATTACAAACAGACAGTTCATTTTTATTTATTTGTATAGATAGTAAGTATATTTGTAAGTATGTTTAAATTACATTGATTGAATCGTATAATTTACTGGATCAAAAGTTATGATTCTATGATTAAATCGATTCTTTATTCGTTTTATCGTAGATCAAGAATAGTATCCGCGTGGCATATTAATAAGCTGTATTGTACCCAAAGGACATTTGCAATCAGGAAGTATTACAATAATACCTTAAGGAATATTTTGGTCGGTCGTACGTAATGTATGTGTTGTCATTGGACTTGTGGTTGTTACAACATGTTATTGCCATTGACATGTTTTGAATCCTGATATTGATGGCAGGTAAGGGCATTACGGTAGTTGTAGAATTCTAGAAGAGGCCTGAGTTCAATATAAGCTACCCACTTTGCTGCAAAATCTTGCATATGTCCTTTAAATTAGCCTTTATTTTGATATGGAAAGAGTTCAGACCTCCAGCATTTTTTGAGAACATCGTATCTTACACGTATAATGAATATTATGTGGACCACACAACACTGCATAAGGCAACAAAGTCAATAACAGAAAACACGTTGCAGGTCAGTTATCACAATAACAACCTTTCTTGAATGACATAACACATTACGAGTGCCTTACTCTTAATATAGTAACTGATAGCAATGAGTCCACAAGTTAAACCGCATCGGCAACCCTGCAGTCGTGCGTTACGCAACCATCAGTTAGCTGCTCGATAACTTGCTCCACATTCGCTCTTTGTCTCGGAGAGAGTCGGAGCCCCGAGTACTGCCCGACTGGCCACTAACGTATATCAGTGTAATAAGCAACTTTATACCATAGGTACAGACGGCTATCTTACACTTGTATGGCTTCCTTACGTAAACAATCATTAGTATTAATTCTCATCATTATATACTTTAACGCATTTCAGGAATTGCATGGCGTTTGAATTTTAATTGGCGCGTTTATTTACGCTTGTGTAGGTATCAATGTTTACACAGTACAGCTTTCACAGGTTTTTGCACCGGGAGAATAGAGTTGCGTCGTCGTCAAATTTTTTTGCAAGATTTTCGGATTTGCCACCCACAGCTTAGATATTATCTAACGCGCCACTCCTTATAGTACCAAAGGTCTTTTAATTGCACAATAAGTTTTATATTACAAAGTTCGCGTAATCGTAAAAGTGTGTCACAGAACTATTAAAATAACACTTTATACTATTTTAATATCGCTAAATGCAATAAAAAAACTATGTAAAATGTGGTAATCAGGTGCATATTATTGTTAAAGAACAGGTTGAAGATTATCTAATGAGAAAATTGTCCAATTTGTGACAGTGTGACCGTGAATACATTAGGCCCTTTTTACACACATATCATCAATGTTTGAATCATAATAAGGGTTTAATCCATGTACGGAACATCAAACTTGTAGAAGAAGGCGTCATTGGAGATTTCAGTTCATAACAAAAATATAGAATATTGTAATATGATGAGATGGGCAATTTATCAAGATATTCTTGCCAAGCCACCTGGATAAAACAATCGAGGCGGAAAGCAAGCTGTCAAAAGCAAGATTTTTTGAAGTTCCCAATCAAAAGAACACAGTTCCTGCAAATGAAGACTAATCAAAATCACATTAGATATTGGTAAAAAATGTTAAGTATGAGGAAAGTTTACAAGAGAAGGCCCATCTGACGTAATATCTGAGTCACATATGTATTTTTACGAGCTCTCTAGATGCAAAAGGAATGGAAGACAAAAGGAATGCTGCCTCTGTGGGCTGCTTTAAATTGGACTTACCTTGCAAGTTGCAGGTAGACCAGAATTTGTAGTAAAGTGACAAATATAGTACTGCCACGAGGACAAATATATACTTAATGAAATTCAAGAGGATTTCCTCGAGTAATAACAATTGCAACTTTGAGATATAGTATGGCTTCTTAAATTATATGTAGCACATAAAAGTACAATCAATACAGTAAGAGATTAACACTTTTAAAAGTTTCTTAACGTATACTAGTGTACCTATAGGTTCCGTTTACCTGTTGAAGCACAGAACTTACAAAAGACAAATCTGAACATTAATGCCATTGGAAACAAGATACGGGTAAATATTTACATAAGCGTTAGTCTCATCAATTATTGCACTAATTTAGGACCAGTTCTACTCCATGGTCGTAAATCAACAAGATGTCATCCTTTTTCTTCACATAAAAAGAATACTTAATATATTTAGTCGTCATCATCATAATGAGCCTATTAGTCTACTGCTGGACATAGGTCTCTCCTTGCACGCCACTTGATAGATTCTCGGAAACTCATCCAGCTGCTTCATCCACCGAGCCTGAACGTTCCTACGCTTGCCGATTCGCGGTCTTCACTTAAGAACACGTCTCCCTCAACGATCATCGGTTCTACGGCTGACCTGATTGCCTTGCATTAATAGTGCTAGTGACTAATTACTAAAAGAACGAGAGGTCATTAGTTCGCGTCAGACGGTCAATTTAAACGCTAATTATGTACTTAGCGACTGTTTTATGAGCATGTGCACACTCATTATGTTTAATCATAGCTTAGTCCATGGGTAGCTTTAACAAGGTCAACATTTCGTGTTTTAGGCTTTTATGGAAAAACTGTGAACGTTTCAGTATACATATGTGAAGTTTTGGTAAACCTAATTACTTTGTATTCAAATCCCGATCTTAAAACAAAAACAATACGGTGCAAAAACTAATGACGTTGGAGGTAAATGCGAGGCTGATCGTGGGTTTTGACTTCAATTGTTTTTTACGGGACCTTACTGCACCATAAAAGACTTTGACGGATTTTAAATGTGTCATCATAAGGATAGTGACGAAGTTCTTGTCTGACAGTTTGATGATTATTCATTGCCCATATGGGCTGGATAATATGGCTGGTGGGCAAAGTACTGCGTGAATCAGATCAGCAGGAAATTGCAAAAACAAAATTAAACATGAGTGGGCAAAGTAGCGGAAGAAACTTGTCACTAACCAGCCATACGCGTTCCTCACTTTTCCTTATTATCTGGAAAAACTAGAAAGCTGACAAATAGATGAAAGGAAACCTAAGTAGACACTTATTATACATGTTCGTTTTTACTAGAACTTATCATTCGGGATCTCAGCAAACACGAGCGTAGGTATTCAGCTTTATCTAACAACAATATCAATGCGTAATCACCGTGAGTGTAAACAACCTCAGAAGAATGCGCATTGTGTCGGCAACTTGGACCACTGACTTCCGAATGCACGTCGGGAGCAGGTCTGTGCGAAAAGTTCTTTTACACCATTGTTTGTTACACGAACAGGTGTAGTTAATTGGACGTGGGTATAGAATCATGTATTATATTGTATGGTGCTTGGCTTTGGTTACATCTCCTTTTGTGTGCAGTGAAGGCTAGGACGGAATTATTCTCGGGAAAAGAAACGTTTGCAATTTGAAAATGACTAATGAACATATATGCACACAACACATGTGTTGTATTATGATATAAAAAATCTGTTGTTATCAGAAAAACAACTTTTAAAGCCTTTCGGTAGGATAAATATGGTCTTTGTCGGGCTTGATAGGAAACTTTTTAATCCACTTTAGGTCGACTTGAAAACAATGCGGCATGCGTCATCTGGCGCTAACTTAGCTCATTCTACCTACAAAAAATTGACATAAAGTAAATCTTAAACAAGCGATAATCCCAATTTGGTAGTAAGGCTGTTGTGGTTTTTTCTTAGAAATGGCGATTAATCAGAGCTGACAGGCGTAGGTGTAGCTTGAGCCTAGGTAGAAAAACAAAGGCGTTAGACAGTAGGTACCAATTAAAGACCGGACGAGTTGCTAAACTATTAATTACGGCTACTATTAATAAAGTTCTTAATTAAAAAACACACGTAGGTATCTAAGTTATGAAACAACTCAATTGAGTTCAGATCAATTATTTGTTAAATCATATCAGAGATCATGTGTTGCTCTCGATTAACAAATATAATAGTATCTACTCATCCTTGTAGTACCGGATTAACAGTTAATACAGGAAATACCAATTGTGTAACACTTATATAATCTTATATCGAAATCAAGTTCCATTAAGTTGAATTGGGTCCTGTACGAGTGTACGCGTATGTTGGTAATTGTGAGTAGATATTGTGACCATTGGAACATGTTACTTTCACTCTTAAGGCGTGTGACAAGAAAATAAAGTTGCTAGAAATGCTCCATAAAATGTATTTCTCAATCATAAAGAAAAGGGCCGGTTTGATAAGCTCTGATTACGACTTGTTTGTTTGTTCTGTAGTTATACACTTTCAATTCGCTTTGTTCATGTCTCTTACCATTTTTATATAAGGTTCCATTAAAATAGATGGACAAATTTTAACACAGCATTCAGTACGTCTAACAGTATTCGTACGTCTTCAGTATATCCAAGCAAAAAAATACTGATTAAAGTAAACGCTGTTCACAGTTACAGCCGCCATTACTGGACACGGCTCTTTTAACAAACACCTCTCTGTCATAGGAGCCACAGACAGCCCCCTGTGCCGAGCCTGTATGGAGGAGGACGAGACGGCAGCCCACGTGCTTCTGCACTGCTCGGTGCTTGCAACATACAGGGCAAAGTACTTCGGTAACCCAGGTACTCTCCGCGAGATCGTCAGCAACATCAAGGCGCTGCTGGCCTTTCTCGGGGAGCTAGGGTGGATCGAATAAATTTCCCACCCGCACGCAAAATACGCGCTTAGACGTGGAGTTGCGGACACCAGCCCGCTATACAATACAATACAATACAAATATGGTAAATCTGTGAACTATACGTAAGCGGGAATTAGACATAATCCGAACGAAGGCTTTTTGCAATATGAGAGCCCTACTCTCCATGTAACTTTTAAAATGTAATAAATACATAAACATAACATTAGCTTCGGTAATGGTAAGACTAACCTATAAAGCTTGAGCAGATAATCTGCTTCTAAATGCAAATGCTATGTTCTTACCCACTAGAATAGCACAAGAACTTTATCTTACAACACAATGCATCCGCAAGTTTTTTTCGTGATGATGAAACGTTCTACATTTTAGCCTAGGAAGTTATATTGCTATGCCCAATCATGTGGAAAGAAAATATCATGAAATAAGTGTAATTTCAACATATCCAATTGCTGTTATTAAAAATACGTATTCTCGGAGTGAAAAAAATGTACCCACTATTGATTGCCATTTTACAGTTGTCCAACTGAAATTTAATGAACTGAAACAGGAATTAGTTTAACTTAATTAGGTAATAATGTTATTCAAATGTAGCTCCTATTACAAAAAATAAAAGTTTTTGTGTGATAGATAGCATAATTATACATTTGAACAGTATTTTCAGCAACTTACTACTAAGTAACATTGCCAAAATCATCTTGCAAAATATAAACGCTTTTCTATTCAATGTTTTCGGACTCTGAAATACGGGAATATTTAATTTTACACTTCGGCAAACATTTTTTCGTCATAGGTACCTAAGTTTTTTGCCTAAATTGCACATTTCTCAGCAATATATTTTTACTTACAATTTCAACAACACGACACAACAACAAATAATTTTTCGTGTAAATTTCGGTAACAATACGTTTGCTCTAACAAGCTTTTATTTAATTTGCAATGTTTGTTTGTACATTTTTTGTTTGTTTTGATATTTTTTTGTTAGTTTAGCAACAAACGAAATCTTGCAACTGAATTTTGAAACAGTAATTATCCCCATTTGATTGAGCTGAAATTTTGCATACACGTTTAGTTTCGAGGACAATGCATGGTTAGCTAAGTGACGTCTTTCTAAATTCAAAATGGCGGGCTCCCAGAGATTGCGGACTGGTTATTTTTTATGCACCCCCATGACATGGGTATCAATTACAAAAAAATGCAGAGAAGAAAAGGAAAAAAAAATTACGGCACACCTTTATTTATTTAAAAGCTTATTTTTAATAAAAAATGTTTTTTTTTTCTATGAGCTTGAGTATATAAAAAATCAAGACACTACCTGCAATGTACCAAGTGGTTGAACTTGGAAGATCATCCTTTTCCCATCTACCTGCCTGGTATTTGGTTACAGTTTCACAAGTCAGTCTGTGAAATATTTTACTTGTACTAAGCTTGTGCATTTCTATACTATCTAAATTGCATCTAACAGAACATGTCCTGACCAAGCCATGTTTGGATTGCTAACATCGGAACATTCGGAACTACTCCAACAACGTTACGTCATGCGCTTGACTGCATACAATAAGATATATTGTTATAGCAAAATATTGGTACGCGAATTTACTTGGATCCTAATTAAGAATCGAAGACAGTAACATTGTTAATAACTCTATTGTTCACTTTGTATGTTATGTTGTCAATTGTGTTGCTGTTCAAGCTTGAAATACGACTCATCGTCAGATTTTTCAAACCAACAGTGTTTTCGCTAAGAAAATTTTGCACTAACATTAGACTATAGTCGATTATTATTTTAAATACTTATAGTCTAAAGAGTTGTTGGCTGGCCAATACAGAAAATAATTTAGGTATGTTTTATTTTCTTTAAAATGACACAATGTGAAATAAAATAAAATTATTAATGTGGTCAACTGCACGTTAGTAGAACAACTATTTGGAAACTCTCTAGCAACAATATTCAGCCACACACACAATAATGAAGTATGTTGAAACAACACTTCTTATTAACAACTGATGGAAATCATAAATTGAACTATCGAATAAAACCTAACTTGTGGCTGATAATTTCGTAAATTTTTCTTAGTTTAAAATACACAATTATTTTCTTTAACAGAGTTGCTGGCTTATTCTGAGGAGTCAAAGGTAGTCTGGAAGAGAATGAATGCCGCCATTGTATCCATAGATTTAAGAATGTAGTAAAAGTCCTTCAATAATCTTGCTATTTTAACGTATTGGGTACTTACCAATAATATAAATTCTTGTTTAAACATTTTTCATCACAGTTTTCGGGGGTACCTGTAACAAATAATACCATAAATAAAAACATAGTTCTGTAATGATGAATGACACAAAAACAGGAGACTATCATTTAAATCTCATACCACACACAGTACCTTGCCTCGCTCTTTGCGGAAACAGGATATGCTAAATATTAAATCTATTTCTGTTGTTTATATGTTTGTAAATATTAAATCTATTTCTGTTGTTATACTTTTAACAGATCTGTTAATTTTATTGAAACTTCTGGTATCAGCTTTAAAATTGTTAGTTTTTAATCTTGACTTTATGATTTAAACAGTTAGATGGGCTTCACAAGGAACTACAAGAAATCATTGAACTGGAAAGTACTTTTCAACTTATGGCCGATTACACAAATCTCAAAGCTAGACTTTGGCCAATGCTTTAACATTGAACTTAACCAGCCACCCATCCTTTTCCGAGTCGGAGAACACAAAGACAAACTACATACTTGATAAATTGCGTACCACATGCTCTAGTTATGGCAAAGTTGTACGTGGGTTGATGGGACAGGTGACATTGAGACAGCACTCGCTCTAATGTAGAAGCAATTAATGACGGTAATCAGATTGTCTGTTTGTTTGTTCAAAGCTGTTTTCTCCCGCATTAGTCTACTGATTAGAGGCCGATAATCGACGGGTTTATGTTTCCTGGTTTTTAGTGTTTTTTCTTAGGTTTTATAAATCTGATCTTGTGATGCTCGGTTACCGACGATTGCTAATATGAGATCCATAAAATAAAGGGTAGATGTGTAAACAGTTATAAAATTAATGACTAATTTCGGAAGACATTTAAGTTTTTGATCGAGCCTGACAAAATATTCGCCACTGCCACTGGCCCAAAATGACAAAAAAATGTGTTTAATCAACTGAGATTGGCAGATAGTTGCTTCTTTATAGGTAGCTAATACATAGAGGCTTGAAATATTACACAATATTAATTAAAAAACGAGAATCTCATTATCACGTAAGTTGCAGGCAGCACTAGCTACCTACCTACATAGCAACGTGCTAGATTAACATCACCAAGCCAGTCGTTTTGTTTGTCATGTACAAGTAATTATTCCTCACCCACATAACACGTACGTAAATAGGCATGCGACTGTGCTTCGATAAAAATTAAGCATTGTAGATATTGATTAAGTCACAATTTTGCATAACCAACGTAATTATTTATAAATTCCTTCTGTTATGGCGTTGTTGTTTACTGTAGAAAGTGTTCGTACAATGGGACATTGAACGATAGTGAAAAGGCTTGCGCTCCTCGCATATCAAGTGAGCATTTGGTGTGTTTTATGTGATTGGTCATGATCGGCGTCGGAACCAAGCAACGTGCTGTTCCGCAAATATGGGATAGAAACTGCAACTGTATGACAGGTTAACTGTGCTTGCACTGTATGTAACGCCTAGTTTCTAGAACCAAAACTAACATATAAGTTAGCTAACAATTTGTAATTTGTGTCTCTTGTTCAATTAGTCTTTTATCATATTTTCTTATCTTTGTATAGATTATTTTTTGCCGATTGTTTGTGAATGTGTGACTATTGTAGGCCTTGTAGACTCCTAGATGCTTGATTTTTTGTGAAGTAATACCTAAGATATTGTACTTACCAAATAATTTTAAAAAAGTAACCTTGAGGGTTCTCCTCCATAGGAAACGATCATCCGGAACCGTGCATCTTTTCTCGACGATTTAAAGTGCCATTGCCCGTGCCTATTGCCCTATTGCCCGTGCAAGATGTTAGTTTGTGAAAACTCATTTTGTTCAGTTTGAATTTAAAGTTATGTGTGACATAAATAAATCAGGAAGTCTTGCTAGTGTTTATTTTTAGTTACAATGCAAGTTTATTCAATCAGGCCACTTATTGTTACAAATCTCACTTTTTGTTCTTACAAATTCACAATGAGTACACAAATAAAAAGAATGTTGGTCAGTGATTCACCTTTTCCGCTTTTCAACCGTTTCCTACTTATATAAATCAAAAATGTTTTGCATTTGCTCGTAACCGATGTGGAAAGGGAGGACCTTTTCTACGTCGCGCGTTGGTTACAAGAAAATGTATCTTTTAGAATGCCAATCACTTTTAAATGAAATGATGGAATTAGACCCTCTTGTGTCTAATTCCTGGCCTGCTACTTTTGAGCATACTCAAAACTGGATTCCACGTACTTGACAATTTGAAACCATCCTCTTGATTAAAATTTTTGAGTTTTCTTATTTCAATTGCTTCTCTTGTCAGCCTAGGTAAGTAATGTTTGTCCGTTGACATAATACCCTGGAAGATATCCCGTAAGTGAGAGTATAAGTTGTAGGCGATTCATTGAGTTTTCTCGTAAATAAACATTCTCGAGTTAGTCTAATGTCTGTTATTCTGGGGGCCTAAAATGGAAGCTTTATCAGAATCATAATATGAAACACGTCAAATTTTAAAATTCTTAAAATGGTTTTTATAGTTATGACCACAAACTCCATTTTAAGAGTTTTAAATTTTTAACGTGATTCGTATTATGATTCTGATAAAGCAGCCATTTTAGGCCCCCTGTTCCCTGCTACCTATTATTTTATTATCACATCAATAGGGGGTTTCTATAATTCTGCTTATAACGGATTATTTAAAAAAAACTCGTAAATCAGCAGCAAAATTTTGTTATCTATATAATGGTTGGGAACTATTCGGTTAAATAATAGTGAAACAGTAATAATTGTAATAAATTGCTGATTTTATTACGACAAACAGGAAATGTTGGGAAGTAATGCGATACTGTAAGGCAAGCGTGCAGCCGCGGTTTCTTCGTAATGCCGCACCGTTTGTATTATTTTAATGTTTCACACTTTAAATAGATGCAACGACTTTATTCTGAGAAGGACTTCGTTGTAATAGGTACCTAAAACATACTTTTTTTTTTAAATCTCATGGGAAATTGGTCTCCATCAAATTCAGCTTTTACATCTTTTTGATTTGCTCTGCATTGAGACGGTAGAGGGGTCTGTACGACTCTAACTGATTAAAACTATGTACAGAGTTTTTTCAACTGTCTTGCCAAGGAACTGGATATACAAATAAAATGTATTGTTTCCATTCCTACAGGCCAGCACGTTGTAAATTTAATTGATAATAAAAATTAATAATGCAAAAAACGTTAATAATGCAAGCAATAAAATTAAAGAGTTTGATATGAGTGGTGACCATATTATGGAAGAATTTAACATTTGAAACTTTCGGCGATGACTCATTCTAATATGCAAGTGTTACTGATAAAGTCCGAGTTGTGGTTAATACTTAAGTTTACTGGAATTAGAAATCGTCTATTTCAAATGCTTTCTAGTATCGACTTGGTACATCCTTAGGTTTAGCTCCTAGAACCATGTTTAGAATTAGATACACACGCGAACAGTATGTTGCTCACTTCCTCGATAAGCTTTTTAAACAGTTATTGTTTTTTTTTTTTTTTTTTAATCGTTATAACAATACAATTTTTTTTTGTACACCTCCCAAATTCAATCAAATGAATGCTCCAGAGATATCATGCTGATCTGGATCATGGTGTTTTTATTTTACAGTTGACACCTATCTGTTGTTTGTTCACTACAGGAACTGATGGACGCTACCGAAAGCGCCAAACTAGAAGCACAGTTTTAAGCCGACATAATTGAAATTGCCTTCGATACGCTAAGAAGAAGTACCTATCTAAACATTACGCCAATGACAAAACGCAGTATACAGTTTACAACTCCCAACTGGTTAATTCAAAGTCTCTAAAAGATAAATGCATTTTGTATTACCACGTATTGCTATAATCACCTATTTTTATACAGTAAAAAGTAAAAGTTTGAATGGTGGGAGAGGTCCTAACCTACCACTATTCAAATTTTTACTGGAACATATGTTTACTAAAACAGTAAATTAAGATAAAGTCAATGCTTTTTAATTTTTATAAATTAAACCTGTTGAATGTGGCACATTTTTTTGTAGTTTTAATTTATTCTTGAAAAAAAAACAGACGCCAAGCGTACACTGTGACCATGATGGGATGAGCATGGTGGGGTGGGGCTAGCGGGGTTGAGTGATGAGGTGATGGTAGGCCATTTGCTATTTCTACCTACTTTCTGACTACTTAGACTAGTATAAAACTCAATCGCGGGTTCTGCGCACAAGATAGGAAATCAAATCTTTTACATCATCAAGGATTAATCATCGGTTTTTAAATGTATGTGGTTTATTTATTTCAGAAACCATAAATTAAGAGTTGAACGTTTTGAAGTAGAAACAGGTCTTGGAAAGATGATTAATTTAAATAAGACGATTTCTCAAAATTAATGTCTTGAAATAAATATTAAGAAAAAAAATTGTAACACGGTAGAGAATGGTGCAGCATGGTACCAAAATTAATAGTACATGGTAAAAAAAGCATTTTCCTCATATGTTGGGCAATTTAGCTATCAATCTAGAAAAACTTTACTTCCTGACGGATATGTGATGCAATGCAACACCGCGGATACAAGCCTGTATCGTAGTTGTATAAATATTGTACATATTACAAAATGAAGTAAACGATAGTTGCAATTTTATGCATCGATGTGAAAAATGTTGGGTGTCTAACAAGCAGAAACCAAGATGAGGTTTTACTATTCTAGAAGCACAGTTGAACAGGCTTTTGGGCCTGCAGATAGGTCTCTAAGGGTTTTATTTGCTTGTTGAAGAAGCAGTGTGGCTAAAATAAGGCTTTATGGATGTGATTGGCCTATTTAGGAAGCAGTGCCCGTTAAAACGGCGCTGCTTCTTGACAGTATTAGATGTTATGTTTCTGTAGGAGCCACACATTTACGGATTTTATTAATGCATAGCAATCTTAAGCGATAGTCAAATATTAATGCATACTACGTGCTAGATCATAAGTCAAGGTTCTAATACATAAATAAATAAAGCAGTTCCGTGATCTATACACACATGATTAATTCGATTATACAACAGTTCAATGACTGAATGACGGACAAAATAAAGCCTAAACCACTGAAGGAAACAACATAGTTAGAAGGGACCCTTTATTAGGGTTCCGTACCCGAACGGTAACCAACGGGTACCGGTAAGCCACCGCTGTCCGTTCATCTGTCTATCAGCAGGGTGTATCATAATCCGTAATAGGTAGACAGTTGAAATTTTCACAGAATGTGCATTTCTGTTGTCCCCTGAGCCCCCTTTAATTTTTAATATACTACTACGATGGTAAAGGAACCCTTCATGCGGGGGTCCGACTCGCACTTAGCTGGTTTTTTTAAGGAAAGTACCTGTGACACTGTTGCTTGTGACCGCAACCACTTGATATACTGTTCGTTATTTTTAATGATTCTAATTATACTTTATTCGTTAGTAAAATATAAAAAGGGGTTACCAATTAGGTATTGCCGCGTACGTACACCCATTGCTACCACGTGCACTTAGTGTACTTAGTATACACATGAGTCAATTAGCGTTACGTATAGGCGGAACAGCCTACAATCTACATGAACATAGCAATATTGTGTCGTTTTAAGATCTTAATAACACGTAAGTAAGTACATATTACCTACCACCACGTGCTTGCCGCCAAAGAAACTATGCTTCCTTCTACTCTTGTATAGATAAGTAATTTGTGCCGCTCACTATGATGACATAATTAAGAACTGTCTATGATATAATTTGATTTATTGGTGCTGGGATATAATTATGTTTGTTGCAATAATAAATATTGTTTTTTTTTTGTTCATTTGTAGTCTGGCAGTTACATTTTAAGATAAAGTATGTTACGAAAATTCTTGGCGTAATTGCCCAAATTCTGTTGCGATGTTTAAAAATGAGTACTTAGGCAAAGTGACATAATATCAGCAATACGATGATGATGGAGAAGACAAAAAACGAATTAAATTGGCTAATGCTTTCTGGGCCTTCAGCTTTACTACTATCTTACTGTCTGAGTCGAAACGGTACGAAAGAAAAAGTATCGACTATAAAGAAAGTCAAATGTTTACCGTGGTATCGTGTTCATAATATAAACAAAAGGATTTTCCTAGAAAGTTCAAGGTTTGCATATGTCACAATAAGATAGCTGTGTCCGTTATTTTACCTCGATTCCGACTTTGGCTATCTTCCTCAGCTTTCCGACTATTCCAACTGTGAAAATCCTTAACGGTACTTATGTTAATCTTACACTAGATTTATACAAGGATCTGTGTGACCTCTTTTTAAAACGAAATAGATAGAACCGTGTTTTCGCCATCTCATTGTCGCTTTGCCGCTTTTTTCATTGTTGCTTGCTTTGTATTTGTTGGTTCTGATTATTCCGTTGAACAAGCTGAGCACATTTTGACGGCAGCGTTTCAGAAAGAATTTTCACAGACCTTAATATCTACTAAGCTCATACTGCCAGATTTTTAGGTTTCTGACATCGTTTTCTGACTGCCGTAACTTTTAATTTCTGACTTGATATTTTCTTTAATTAATAAAAATGTTAAATTTTATAAATCACTGAAGCATGGAATTTGGCGCAAGTGTTTTTTAAATATCGCAAGTGTAATTTTAGAAAATTCATCACTTACGACTACTTATGAGGTGTTAAATAGGCATGAAAGTTTGTATGAAAGGTCGACATATTTGGCGAAAATAAATCAGATCGCAAGGTTTGATTTTTAAATAAACGTTGAGTTGTTCTCTTGTTCACCAAAACTAACGTAACGAAGTTCGATTCTCTTCCGGAAAATGCTTACTTAAGAAATGAGTTTTTGCTGCTTGGCTCACTGTCTGCTAATGCCCAGCTCACGGCTCATGAACATTTTGTAATTATAGCAATAATGTGCACTTTCTTTATTTCTTTAATTGACTCATGTGAACGAAAATGATCTTTTTGTTTTAGTCTTGTTAATTCAAAACTTTGATGAGAAATTCAGCTGTAATTGACTGTCATAAAATTTGGTAGAAAATGATGAATAGTTGCCATTGACATGCATATTAGACATCTGCAATACCAAAGGCGTTGTAGGCATTGCGTTGCCATCCTTCAGATTTATGTGTTTATAATTACATTAAGCTGACACTCATATACTTCAAATCATAACACATCAACACTTCTTAGCGCGGTAAGACGTAGGAATAGGTATGATGGTATTAATTGTAATTGGATTTTGATTTTGGCCTTGACCTGAGTGACTTCTGTCAGAATTACTTCTATTATTATTTCCTACTAATCTAATCAGACAAACATATGATTAATTTTCAACTGATCAGTAGAATGACAAGACTTTTGTTCAAATAATGTTTTTTGTTACTTCATGAAATAATGATTGATGATGTGATACTCTTGAATAAAGGCACATATGGGTATGGAGTGCCCTTGTCTGACCATACTGTTCATTTTGTAAATAGCGATGTCATAATGCAATTTATAATGTTAACGTTGCGTGATATAGGTACGTAATTGATAGTCATGTGCCTACAACATAAATTGTTCTGTGGAGAATTTTAGGGGAAATATTTTTGGAAACATTTTTCATACTGATGGATGACTGATGTGGGCTAATAAAGTTTCCAATTAAATTCTAACAACTCTGATAGCGTCGCATCTGGCCTCGTAAAGGACGTGGGGACGAGCTGGACATAACCAACGACCGGGTTTTGGCCAATAGTGGGATGACACAGGCCAAAAACATGTTGCTATATGACATCAATATTTTTGAAAAAAGAATCAAACCGAATGTCAATGAGATGACATTCAGTCTAATACTGTTCCTTATTATGATAGTCTTATGTTTTTTTTGTAACATCGTCAACTCTTGAATTACCAAATGTCGACCTCACTGAATGGACAAAATGTGAAATTACAACGACATATTTTATGCAAGTTGGACAGACCGATTGGAGACAAAAAATTGTTTTCATTGGTAGAATTGAAGAAGATGCTGGACATTCTTTAGAATTCCGTCGATACCTATTTAGTGGAGATAATTCATGGGATATTTTTTGTTAGGTACCACAGAGAACATTGTATATCTAGGTACATGTTATCATGTTTATTTACCACTGTTACTGTTTGGTCGACTTATATTCTTAGCTGATGACTCTTAGATCGGAAGCATAATGGTTTAAAATTAAGGAATGTTAAGCAGAGTACCTTGAATATGTCAGATATTGTATAGTAAAGTGTGAAGATGGTAAAGGTGAAATAAATTAGCACTGGACAATATTATCATAAGACGGCTGATATTTTGTTTCTTGTAATAAATAAGACACTCCTGGACCTGTTATGTGATAAGGTCATAGTTGCATGCAGTTTTTTTTAGTTGCTTTTGTTATTAAAGCTGGGTTAGTTGGACGTTAAGTAATGTTACTTTAAATCATGTTATTATATTGAAATGTAAGCCAACTACTTACTTCTATTATAGAAACGTCTTCCACTTAATTATGTCCAACATCAAATACTCAATTAGGATATGTTCTGTTTAGAGTTTAAGAAAGTAGAACTAACACTTCTTTTATTGTTTAACAAAGCATATTCACACCATTTTAAACAGAATTGTTACAATAGTAAATGAGTTGTGTCCTCAATACTTCCATTTAACAATTTTAAAACAAAAAGACTAGGAGACGAAACGTCGCGTTCGCGATCGTATTGAGTTTGAAAATTTAAATAACGAACGCGTGTTGCGCACGCGCCGGCTTTGGTACGACTGGTGGAGGCTTCCCGCCAAAAGCACGCAGCGATAGTGGCTGCAAGTTGCTGCAAACATTCATTCATGAATGCGAATCTTATGCAATTGTCTTGTTATTGAGATTATCGCAGGGACCATTGAATCATTGCTGTCGGGTCACGACTCCCGCTGTGGTATAAGAGGGTCAATTATTGTACGTCAAAAATAGAAAAGCACCACTATTGTTATATTATTTTACAAAGAGCTTATTTATTATTACACGATAATAGCTTTACCTTTTTTCTATATTCACATGAAAGAAGATCGGAAATCGAAGAAGAAGAAAGACAGAAGAATTGCGGTGAATGCGCAATGTTTGTTTGCGATTGCGATGGCAGCAATTCCAAACATCATAAGGCTTTTCGCCATTTGCACGATATGGTTTATTTTCCTTTTGTGAATCGTGAATTCAGAAACAGTGACCTCTTCCGACATCCTAGACTTTGAATCTAATTGAATTAGATTCGGGTTAGTGATAGCCTCAAATAACAGACATTTAATCCAAACAGACTGACTGAAATATTTAGCGAATTTAAAATATTTATAGTATGTTTCACCACCGTCTAAAGAGTTCCGGTTACAGTCAACTTGCCTGACAGTGGATTTCATTGGTATTCTGATCCAATTTCAACTTAATTTTGACTACCACTAGGGCTGCAGGGTGGATTATGGCGTCCAGCTAATCTATATACATATAATAAAACAGTAAAAAATCTGTGTCTGTACTTACATTAATTATATAAAAAAAAATTGAGGGGCGTTTGGAAACAGTAATAGAGCACGAATCCAAAAAAAATTCTGTCTGTTTGTTTGTTTGTTTGTTTGTTTGTACACGCTAATCTTCGGAACAACTCGACGGACTTAAATGATTTTTTTTGTTGTATAGGTATTAAATCTGGGCAACATATAGGCTATAATTTATCTTGGAAACTTGAACAACTGATGCAGCACCGCAACAGACCAGCTAAACTATAAGAGATACAAAAATGGTACAATAACAAAAATTGTTCCACGTGATGAGCATTTTCTGCTAAGAGAATACATTAGAACTCCAAGAGCCCTGCTACACTACAACATATTTAGGAATGACGTCTTAGCAAGAGTTGTTCAGCCTGATGAGCCCTCTCTGTTGACGTATAAAAATTGAAGATCTGGCACACGCTTTGTTGAATTCCAAGCGCACAGCTACACTATAACATATAATTATAGGAATGAAGTCTTAGCAAGAGTTGTTCAGCCTGATGAGCACTCTCTGTTGACGTATAAAAATTGAAGATCTGGAACACCTGATGTTGAAATCAAAGCTATCACTAATTTCACTGTATAATTATAAAATAACATAAGCTGGGAGTACCTCCACGCGGTGAAGGCGGTAACAGTTTAGGACTGATTTTCGATGAAAATTCGATGAATCATTGAAAATTTGACTCTACTGGCCAAAACTCCCATTTATTCTTTTATTTTATCAAATAAATATGCCTTCGGGCTTATGTTATTTGAGTGTTTTTAATTTCCTTTTCCATTTATCTTCGTGACACGGTAGCCTACCCGGTAACGCAGGGGAGCAGTCACTTAGATTTTAATTGATCAGGTATCTTCAGAATAAAACTATAACTATGCTTAGAAAGAGGTCAAATCTTTCCCAACGTTTCAAAGGAGCTAAAAGATTGAGGATCATAAGATCCCAAGAATCTACCGAAGAGCTTCCGGAGAGATGAGCTTTCATGATGCTGTTCGAGAACATCAGGCTGCAACTCGCTCCGTAGAAACCTCTTCGGATCGCGAAGCACACCTGCGTTTACAGCGTATTTACGCATCTACATCCAGGTCTCTAGAGACCAGCGAAGAAAATGATGAGCGACTGACCGCTGATCGTGAACGTCACGCATTGTCTCGCGAGTCGGAGACGTTCACGGATAGAGAATTGCGCTTGAGTTCTCAGCGTATCTACGCATCTGCTTCCAGGTCTCTAGAGATAGGTGCGGAACATGATGCGCGAGTGTCCGCTGATCGTAAACGTCACGCTTTGTCTCGCGAGTCGGAGACGTTCACTGATAGAGAATTGCGCATTTTCTTAAAGTTATTTGCAATACTATTGTTAATTCAGTGTACCCTTGGGATCCGCCGCAGAATAACGGGAAGAAAAGTTTTTTGTTGTAAAGGTATGTCTGGGCAACATATAGGCTATAATTTATTGTGGAAATTGGAACACCTGATGCAGAACCGCAACAGAACAGCTAAAGTATAAGAGATATAAAAATGGTGTCATAGCAAAAATTATTCCACGTGAAGAGCATTTTCTGCTGTGAGAATAAATTTGGAGATCTAGAACACCTGTTGTGGAACTCCAAAGTCCAGCGACACTATAACATATTAAGGAATGACGTCTTAGCAAAAGCTGTTTAGTCTGATGGGCATTTCCTGTGGACTTACAAAAATGAAATATCTGGAACGTCTCCAATCGTTTTGCTCATCCCGTTGTTTTCCCGTCCTCGAGCCTCAGAATTCTACATCAGACGTTTCAGATCTACGATTTTCTTGACGACCCCGTGGTCGCTGGCATAAGCAACAGGATCCGCGTACGAAGTCGCGGGCAGAAGCTAGTTAGCCATAATTATGGCTTTTGAAGGAAGAAGATTTTATGGAAGGAAGTAAACCTAGCCATCCAATTCGCAACGCATGTCCAGTGATAAATAAAATGTACCTACATCTAAGATTGATTCTCACGCTCCTAAATAAAATATACATATTTAATTGATAATTAAAGGAAATGAGACACATTCATGTTTATTTTTAACGAGCGGGATATCTAATTTTGCAGGATATGTCAACAGTCTCATAGGAAGGTGAGTAATCGGCAATGCACGAGCATATTGCGTTACCTATATCAAGGTTTTATTTATAAAAATACAAATAAAACCTTAAGCCGAACCTAAATCCTTAATAATTAAGTGTTAAAATGTTCAAAGCACAAGTTACACTGAAGAAGAGAATCAAACTTCGTGTTGGAGATTGAAAAACCGTAGGCTGGATATGTCGAGCAACAAACATTTATTATGTGCTGGCAAATTGCAAGTTGTTGTCCAGGGCCCAATAGGTATTTTAATAATCTCCTGTTATGCTAACTTCAACTGTCTCACGCCATGGGCGTCCCCTCTCAATGTTGTCCTTCTGGTAAATTCAAGAAAAAACCCATCCGTATCCAGAACTTCTTCTTCGATGATTCGATTCTTCCTTTATTATACACACGGTTACACATCAAGCTATACAATTTCCGTACAATGCGAGGTCAGCCTATACTGGAAATGTATAGCTTGATGTGTAGCCGTGTGTACCAGTAATTAGTGCTTTCAGCAGATTCGTTAACAGAAGTATCGTTGTCTATCTATAAGTCAGAAGTATGTATGTCTCTGTGGTGGGTGATGGTCTAGAAGACAAACATGCTAATTACAGACCTACCTACGAATTTTTCATGAGGACTGTTTTTATTGATCCAAAACTTCTAGATACTGTAACTTAAAACTGTTCATAGAAATACAGTATCGACCGAAAGAGACGGAATTATGTCATTTGGATAAGTGCGATCGGTAGAGCATGCTCATATACACATTTTTTACACTTGGCATTAAAATATTACATTATCAAAATTTTGTAATTAGCACATTTGTCTTCTAGGCCATCGAATAACCATTCGAGATCTTGGGGCTGTAATGGACTCGAAATTTGCAATTTAATGTTCATACTGATAGCATTGTTAACAAGGCGTATCGTATGTTATGCTACGAGTGTAATTATTTTGTTTGCTCAGTGGTAAGGTGTACTGAGCAGGTTTTACGAGATCCTTATTTTAATATCCATCATTTGTAAAAAAATGAAAATAATTGAACTCAAACGTGATCTCTGCATGATAAGTACAACTTTTGGTATTTATTTATTTCAAGTAGGCCAGTTACAAGCACTTTTGAACTGTCGAAACAAAGATAACAATGAAATGTAGCTACAGTCCCAGTCACAAGTCATAAAAACTGTGAAAGTACTGTAGTTGCCCATTCCCTAGCGTAGATCTTTACGGAGAAGAACGGGCAAGAAACTCCATGGACACTCTTTTAAATCAGCATATTGTTACAAAACCTTGGTTACGTCATTCATATTGAGATGGTACATTATGTGAGAACGATGTAACAAGATGTGCACGTTAAAAGTGTCCATAGTAAAAACAAAAAAAAAAATTCAAAAAAATAAAAATAATCAATTCAAATAAGCCGTGGCAACTAAGAGATGACCAGTCATAACTGACAGCGCCGTTCACAAACATGACGTATGGATCAGCACCATTCAACTCGACCATTTTGAAGGGAACTAAATGATCCGACACATGCGCCACCATCAGCGAAACATTTGAGTAAGCATGACATACTCTCAACCGCCAGGGCACATTCATGTCGAGAAAGGACGTAGGTTTCCAGTGAACGATAGCTTTTTAGTACATAGTACTCACATAGTATTGGCTTTATATAATACTAAAGAGATTGAATCTATACAATGCAAAGATAGTTGTACAATCTTCAGCAGCTCCAGCAATACTATTTAATGTTATTAACTTATTCGTCCCTGTCCTTGTGGAGCAGGACCGGCATTGAGCCAAGCATTTTTGTCAGCGATATAATTGTCCAACTTTTTGCTTACATAGTGTGCGAGCTCAATGAGACTTTGTGGAATTTTATTATAGCATCTGTAACAAATCTACTAGATCCTGTTAAGAATTAAAGGATCAGATTAGTGTCCGAGGTGGTCTTTTGAAGAAAAAACCACAGAGATAAAAGTGGATCTGTCCAGTCAGAGCAAGCATTTGTTAGTTATCATGTAGCTCGACTTATATCTCAAGGAGCTCAACGATATAAAGGAGAATGGGCTCCGATGTATGGGCATCTGCCCCAAGGTCCAATAGCCCTAAGATAGTTGAAAAGAGCTTTTCAAGGAGAACCTTTGCTACTAACTCAACTTTTGGCAATTCGCAGTCCGTTCAGAGTTATTGAGCTAAATAGGTAACTAGTTGGACAACGAACTTAAGATTTTCTTGACAATCAATTAAAGTTTAAGTCTACACTTGTACATTTAAAAATTTAATAGAGATATGGATGGTTTTACAAATGAGATAAAAAATACAAGTGTTTACAAAAAAGACGTATCAAACCCGCACTCTGAAAGCAGTTTCTGAGTATATACACAAGATTAAGTAGCAGTGTTGAAGCACGATGAAATGTAGAGGTGGAGATGTAGGACGATGAATCAGGTCTGCTCCACAGGAAGGCGGCGTTTGTAAGAACAGTAGTTGAGGTCCTGGTAGATCTTTAGAGTTGGATCACCAGCTTTTAGACCCAGGGCAGCTCCGCGAGATGATCAGCAGGGATGGCACAACGACAGTTTTTAATAATAAGATTGGGAGTAGTAGTCCCAGGTGTATCTTTAGATGGATCACCTTCAAGAATCTGTCTTGTCTCCAATTTTAAGAATTCTTCAGTCTCACATTTAAGAAAATGCTCTCTCGTCTAGTCTAGTTTCGACTGCCTCGTCAGCTCGTTTCCACAGTAGTCTCCTTCCATTTTTGAATCTCAGATTTTCTTCTTGCGGCCATATAATCATCACATCTGACAAGTGTAGTCGGCCAGGACATAGCAGACTTACTTCATAAAAACATGAGTGCGTAAAGAATTTATAAATATAATTTAAAATTAAGTTATTACTAAACAATCATTATTATCTATAAAATACAATATTTCAGCTAAACATTGAAAAATATAATTTAGATTAGATAAACCAAAAAGTATTCATCATAGACTAAGCTAGTAAGAAACTCTATGACTGAAAGAATGTACGTCAGTTTGGCAAATCTGACGTTCATGTCCAACATTGAAAATTATGAAAATTAATATTTTATTTTAGCAAATACTATGAAAGCGAATCGTATTTAGATCGATTCGCTGAGTATAAACAAACAAACCAATAAAAAAGGATGATAAATGATAAATGGTATGACAATTGTAAGTATAGCATATATTATACATCTCAAACAGTACCCCATGAAAGATGAATCTACTTTAGCAAGTCTGAAGCCTGGCTGAACTAATTGGTCCCTATATCTAATACTGTAATTGTGTCTGTCACCTCTTTTACTAAAAAGATGCAGATTTTTTCTTACGTAAATTATGTTTTCGTAGATGTATTGACAATGTACCGTCATGATGTTAATGTCCTTAAACAGTTCCCTTAGAGAATCGCATCTACGAAGATTATAATTATATAGCTCTGATGGCTCTTTTTTGCAGAATAAATATTGACTGAATGTCTGTAGCTCGTCCCCATAACAAAGTGCCATAAGACATTATACTATGAAAGTAACTAAATTAGACCGGTCCGGCGGTATCTACATCAGTAACGGATTTTTGTAATAGCATATGCTGCTGAACTTAGCCGCCCCGCAAGAGATGTTAAATGAGAACTCCATTGTAGCCTTGAATCAAACGTAATCCCCAGGAAAACCGTTTTATCTACGAATTCAAGTTTCTCTTTATTCAATATTATATCACAATCACTACTTTTAACATTCGGTAAAGCAAATCTTTTGCATTTAGTCTTTTTTCGTTTAATACTAAATTGTTTGCTGTGAACCAATTTTGAACCTGAAGTAGGGCATTATTCACGTCATCTAGATTTTGGGCCCGTCTATTTATCTTAAAAATTAGAGAAGTGTCATCAGCAAATAACACCATATTTTGAGGTTGGTTTTTTTCAGTAAATAAGGTAGATCATTTATGTATACTAGAAAGAGGAAAGGACCCAATATTGAGCCTTGCGGAACCCCCATTTTTACTTTTAAACCCTGTGAATTGATACCATTTATTTGAACATGTTGAGGTCTATCACTCAAATAAGATTTTACCAAACTAAGTGCAAGTTTTCCTAGTCCGTAATGCTCAAGTTTCAAAAGTAATGTGTCATGATTTACGCAATCAAATGCTTTGGAGAGATCACAAAAAAATCCTATGGCGTCTTGGGACTCTTCCCACGCAGTAAATATGTGCTTTAATAAGGTTACACCGGCGTCAGTCGTACAACGTCCCTTGGTGAAACCATACTGTTGATCGTGTAGGATTTTGTTGGTGTTAAAATGATTAAGCATTTGATTCAGCATTACTTTTTCAAAAACCTTGCTAATAAAAACTGGTAACACAGATACAGGTCTATAATTATTAGTATTTTTACTATCCCCGGATTTGAAAAGTGGTATGACTTTACTGTATTTAATTAAATAAGGGAAAACTCTTTGGTCTACACACAAATTAAAAATTAAAGCTAAGTAAGGTGCTATAGTCTCAACTATGGATGTACAAACTTTGATAGACATTCCCCATAGATCTTCGGTCAGTTTGATTTTTATTTGCCGGAAAGCTTTGATAACTATCATAGGTTTTATGTGTTTAAATTTAAATTCAGCCGGGCATCCAGACACGTTCGCCTTTAATAAACCAATTGAGACTTCTGGTGAGGAATTTAGAGCTTCCGTAGTTTTTAACGGTATATCGGTAAAGAAGTTTACAAATTCTTGAGCTACTTCCAGATTAGAGCTTTTAGGACCACATGCTGTATCTAATGTGTAGCTATTTATTTACTTAAATAATGTTACGTATTTTATTCCTGTTTATCTCGTTATTTATGACTTTCCAAACTGTCTTTATTTTGTTTTCTGCTGTTTTGATCTTGTTACTAATGTGCAGGGCTTTAGCAACCTTGCATGTATTTATAAAAATGTTTGAATACTTAGCAACATACTTGTTGAAAGTTTCAGTGTTTAAATAAGGCTTAGGCTATAAAGCTTTACGTCTCAGCCGCCGCGGGAGACGCACCGGGCGTCGGGGGCCACGTGGTGGCCCCCGGCCACCGAAGGCGCGGGCCTGTGGACGGTGAGCTATGGGCTAGCTCGCCGTCCGTCCGTCTTATCATATGACGACAGGCCGTGTCGACGTTCGTGTTCCACGCGCGCCTCAAAGAGAGTCAGCAAACAGGAAGGGGTCCGTAAGGACCGACGCCTGCCAGGGTTGCGGGACTGTTCGAAAGAGATACCGCGGCCCTGGAACACAAAGGGCAAAGGAAGGAACATCAAATCAAAATCAAAATCAAAAACGTTTATTTGTGAGAATATGGTACAAATAGATGTTGTAATATAGGTTCCAGCATATCCTGCCATAATATGGCGTACAAATATTTTTTAACAGACACTAACTTTAAATATTAACCTATTAATTTATCAACTATACAGAATCAAGTGTGAAAGATATATTATTATAGATTGAGATTGTATTGTAGAAATAATTATAATTAATAATGACTATGTAGTTTGTCATGGGGTGGACTAAAGACTATTTTTATTTAAGTGTATTGGTCACTAACGACTTATCTTCTAAGTATTCTTGAACACTGTAATAGTTTTTTTCTAATAACATTCTGGGCAATACTCTTTTGAACACCGGCAATGGCAAATCTTGAATGTTATTTGGTAAATGGTTATATATAATAATTGCCATGCAGTAGGTATTTCTTTTAAATAGCATTAATTTTATTTGGGGTAATTTCAATTTGTCTTTGTGTCGTGTTCTACTATTTATTTTGGGACTGTTTTTTTCAAATAAATGATAGTTTTTTTTTACAAAAATGCTCAGTTCAAAAATATAAAGACATGGTAAAGACAGTATTTTTAGCTTTTGAAATAATGGTTTACAGCTATCTAAAAAGTGGGCTCCACACATTGCCCGGATGCATTTTTTTTGTCCTTTAAAAACTCTTTGCACGTCTACTGAGTTTCCCCAAATTATAAGACCATATCTGAGTACAGATGCTACATAAGCGTGGTAAGCAACCATTGCGGTATTTAGATTCATTCATTCAGATACATTCAGATTTAGAACATGGATGGGTTTTAGTCAGTAAAAGTCTGACACTCCCTCCTGCTCAGCCCAGAGCGGGAGGGGTTATTTGATGATTTCCCAAAGGTAAAAAAACAAAAAAAAAAGGCTGTAAAGCTCAAATAGACTGTCCCTACTTTTCCTGATACCTGTAATTGCCCAATCACTAAATATAAGGGCAAATACTTTTTGTCTTGCTTTTCAAATGTTTTGTTGAATTCAGTTTGAACTATTGAAAATAAATTATCATACAATTGATTTATATTAATATCGTCCATATGATGGCTCATAACATTAAACTTGTTCTTTAGGGAAATATTATACCTATTTTATTTTGCTAGTAGTTATAAGTCTAAATTTAATCAGAACTTTTTGCAATGGTGTGTTACACCTAATAGTTACAGTTTGTCCGCTGTGGTCAGACGGGAGACAATTTAATATAGCTTTATCTAAGTAATCACAATCGCAGAACACATTATCTATACAAGTAGCAGAAGATAGAGTGACTCTAGTAGGTTCTATAAAAATATTGGTCAAGTCAAATCATTTAAAAAGATTTAATAACCGACTGCTATTTGAATTTTCTTCTAAAATATTGATATTGAAATCACCACAAACAATTGCAGATTTATTACTGGATGAAAGATTTTCCAGGACATCTTCGATTATTGATTCAAATAAGGAAAAGTTTTGATAATTTAAAGCTGCTAACCCAGAGACAGCTTAACATTCTTATTTTTGTAATTCCTACATAGGTAGCATTCATCAATCAGGAACACAGCAACCCTGCTTTGCAGTAGAAATAGGGATGGTGGCATGTAGTATTCCTTTGTAAAGAATTTTACCTTCACAGAGAGAACCACAACACTACTACCATGCAGGGTGTTCGGCAAAAGGACCGACACAATTTTTGCGAGGGTTATGGGACATCAAAGATTTTTTAATAATTTTGTAAATTAAACAATTTCAAATATTGGACGTATACAATATGTATCTCATTTTCTAGAAGACATGTACATTGTTATAACATTAAAAAATATTGCATTCTATTACAGACTCCAACAAAACGATTTTGATGACTTGGAGGTGACATTTCGCAAAGTATACAAAATAGTAGAGATACTATTTTGTGTATTGCGTGAAATGTAATTGATAAATTACCGTGTCACTTTAGACATAGGTCCTATGGGTGAAAACTAGAATCCCCAATCCCTAAAAAAAATGTGTCGGTCATTCTACAAAACATTCTGTATATCTATCTGAAATTATACAATTTACAATTCTTACTTAAGCAGGAATGCACAACTAAATGTTATAATGAAAAAACTGCCATCTGTCCACAATTGGCGGAAATAAGAAGACAAGATCAATGCCACGTACCGTTAGTTGCGTCTGCGCAGGTTTCTAAACTTGTTATAGCCTCTATTGCCTTATTTATATGCGGTTGCACTAAACATTTAATAGATGGCGTGTGCTTCAATTCCACAAACACAAAATGATTAAGCTATTAGACAAGATAAATTATGGAACGTTCGCCAGTACGTTTAGATATAGTTTTTGTTAAAGATCAATATATTTTAACATCTGCAATAGAACCTATATTTCTGATCGATTATTTTATTAAGAAAAGTAGTTAATTCTCGTCCCGGTGTTACTTTGCCAATGCTGTTTGGAGACATTCACGTGCCAATCCATTGGTGATAATCTCGTTTGAATGACATATTTATTACACATTTTTATTTATTAGGTATTCAGTGTTCTGTCACGAGATGCACTTCTGTTTATTAGGCATGATTTATTGCTGTTGAATAATTTATAGAATGAGGATAATAGATTTGGTGGACAAAGTACGTTGTACGTACATTTTTTGTAAAGAATGGTTGAATGGTTGTTAGTAAGATTTACGTGTAAAAGTAGAATAAAGTTGTAGAATGTGAATGTGAATTCGGGAACTAAAAAAGCACCTAAACGGCACCAATAAGTCTTTTATTTCTTTACCCTTATTCATCTAACATTGAAGGCCTCCTGTAGTCAACTCTAGGTTGATCAAGCTACAGCCTGGGAGGCTCATGCATCGACGGCTAGAACTGCCCATAGAAGCTAGTATCCACTTCTGCACTTTTCTACCCCATCATGTGTGACCTACCCACTTCCAATTCTTTCACACATGATCATTATTTATCTATATATATATATATATATTATATATATATTTATATATATACATATAATAAAACAGTAAAAAAACTGTGTCTGTACATTTAATATATTAAAAAAATAAAATATTGAGGGGGGTTTGGAAACAGTAATAGAGCACGAATCCAAAAAAAATTCTGTCTGTTTGTCTGTTTGTTTGTACACTACTACTCGACGGATTTAAATGATTTTTTTAAATGATTTTTTGTTGTATAGGTATTAAATCTGGGCAACATATACGCTATAATTTATCTTGGAAACTTGAACATCTGATGCAGCACCGCAACAGACCAGCTAAACTATAAGAGATACAAAAATGGTACCATAGCAAAATTGTTCCACGTGATGAGCATTTTTTGCTAAGAGAATAAATTAGAAGATCTGGAACACCTGATGTGGAACTCCAAGAGCCTAGCTACACTTAACATATATAGGAATGACGTCTTAGCAAGAGTTGTTCAGCCTGATGAGCACTCTCTGTTGTCGTATAAAATTTGAAGATCTGGAACAGCTGATGTGGAACTCCAAGAGCCCAACTACACTATAACATATATAGGAATGAAGTCTTAGCAAGAGTTGTTCAGCCTGATGAGCACTCTCTGTTGACGTATAAAATTGTAGATCTGGAACACCTGATATGGAAATCAAAGCTATCACTAATTTCACTGTATAATTATAAAATAACATAAGCTTCACCGCGTGGAGGTACTCCCGTACCTCCACGCGGTGAAGGCTAACAGTTTAGGACTGATTTTCGATGAAAATTCGATGAATCATTGAAAATTTGACTCTACTGGCCAAAACTCCCATTTATTATTTTATTTTATCAAATAAATAAGCCTTCGGGCTTATGTTATTCGAGTGTTTAATTTCCTTTTTAATTTATTTTCGTGACACGGTTGCCTACCCGGTAACGCAGGGGAGCAGTCACTTAGATTTTAATTGATCAGGTATCTTCAGAATAAAACTATAACTATGCCTAGAAAGAAGTCAAATCTTTCCCAACGTTCCAAAGGAGCTAAAAGATTGAGGATCATAAGATCCTAAGAATCTACCGAAGAGCGTCAGGAGAGACTTGATGCTGTTCGAGAACATCAGGCTGCAACTCGCTCCGTAGAAACCTCTTCGGAGCGCGAAGCACACCTGCGTTCTCAGCGTATTTACGCATTTACATCCAGGTCTCTAGAGACCAGTGAAGAAAATGATGAGCGACTGACCGCTGATCGTGAACGTCATGCATTGTCTCGTGAGTCGCAGACGTTCACGGATAGAGAATTGCGCTTGAGTTCTCAGCGTGTCTACGCATCTGCTTCTAGGTCTCTAGAGACAAGTGCGGAACGTGATGCGCGACTGTCCGCTGATCGTGAATGTCACGCATTGTCTCGCGAGTCGGAGACGTTCACTGATAGAGAATTGCGCATTTTTTAAAAGTTATTTGCAATATTATTGTTAATTCAGTGTACCCTTGGGATCCGTTGCAGAATAACGGGAAAAAAAGGTATTTGTTGTATAGTTATTAAGTCTGGGCAACATATCTAAGGATATAATTTATTTTGGAAATTGGAACACCTGATGCAGAACCGCAACAGAACAGCTAAAGTATAAGAGATATAAAAAATGGTGTCATAGCAAAAATTATTCCACGTGAAGAACATGTTCTGCTGTGAGAATAAATTTGGAGATCTGGAACCCTGTTGTGGAACTCCAAAGCCCAGCGACACTATAACATATTAAGGAATGACGTCTTAGCCAAAGTTGTTTAGTCTGATGGGCATTTCCTGTGGACTTACAAAAATGAAAGATCTGGAACGTCTCCAATCGTCTCGCTCTTCTCGTTGTTTTCCCGTCCCCGGGCCTCAGAATTCTACATCAGACGTTTCAGATCTTCGATTTTCTGGACGACCCCGTTGTCGCTGGCATAAGCAACAGGATCCGCGTACGAAGTCGCGGGCAGAAGCTAGTCAAGAATAAATCTATTGATGAGTCACATTTGTTCATTCAACATGTTATGCAGATTTGATTGACTGTAATTACTTTTGATGATCACTGATATAAATATCAAACAAACACGAAACTCTATCAAATCTAGGTGCAAAACTGGAAATCTATGCCTCTATTTAATTTATTACCACATAAAATTGATCTTTTGTTCGATCAGGATAATATAATGTCAATTCAGTTTTTATAAATAATTATGTAGATGTAGGTAATATTAATTAAACACGTTATATATCTTTTTCAAATATATTTTATTGTATTTCTATTCATTTTTTATTTTTAAACATGTTTTATACAAGGTGCTAGATGTCATCACGTGTATCTTCTATGAACTTAACAGACTACTAATAATTAGTTTTGGTGATCATACTTTATGGCAGTTACGTGGCAGTTTGTTACTATGAACACTGATATCATTAAAGTTAAATGTAATACTTTCAAAAACTTATCCTAAACTATAAACAAACCTTAAATTAATAGTAAGAAATAGTAAAGCTATACATTTTAATTTGCCTGCTAGGCTTTACCCCTATCCCTAAGGCTGTAAGTAGCGTCAGTTAAAGGTCAGGGGGGTTACTAAGACGTCTTAAAGCAGAAGTAATTCTAGTATGGGAAAGAGATGCCGCTAGACGACCTGTATAGCTATGTCTCTTTCCAACACTGGAATTACTTATGCTATAAGACGTCATTGAAAACCCCCAGGTCATTTTAGCTTTGAAACGATTTTAGGAGTATCATTTGGATTCAACAGGATAATACAACCATTTGAATTCATAACCCTTGAGGCCATATTTCTCATCCTTTTCAGTTTCTGGTTTGGGAACATCTTCAGATAATAAGTCGAGTACCTCCTGTGAAACTGTTGGATGGAATCCTGTGTCATCGGCTACGTAATCAATCCTCGTTCGAACACCATTCCTTCCAGTTACAAAATAGTATCCCTTCTTGACACCGTTTGTATAGCCCTCTTCGAAGTGACCGTGGAAACCTACTGTGTAGTTAAATGTGTAGAGTAGTGTAGTCATGTCACCCTGAGCAAGTCCTGCCGGTAAACCTTTCTGTTCGTTAGGGCCAAGTGCATAAATGTCAGTATTCTTGTCAACTATTTGTATTTGAGCAGAAAATAGCGTAGGTTTAGAGGAGCCACGCTGTCCTTGAACCGCACTCGGGCCTTGAGAGTCGTTAGGTCCCAGTTGTGAGTCAAGTTGTTGACTAGGACCATTGTATTGCTTCGCAGTTCTTTCTCCAGCTCCTCCTTGCGGATAGGAACTCTGTCTGGGGGATCCTTGCGCATAGGAAGTCTGTCCCGGGGATCCTTGTGGATAAGAAATCTGTCCGGGGGATCCTTGTGGATAGGAAATCTGTCCGGGGGATCCTTGCGGATAGGAACTCTGTCCGGGGGATCCTTGCGGATAGGAACTCTGTCCGGGGGATCCTTGTGGATAGAAACTCTGTCCGGGGGATCCAGTTTGCTGACCGTTACCGTTTGCATAGTTACCAGCATCAGGAACAGAAGTTGCGGAGCCACTAGGCCCGGCTCCAGCGTATGGATTATTATTGCCACTAAACAAACGGTTCTGTTCTCCTGAATTGGCTTGACCTAATTCAGCTTGTGTTCTTGATTGTCCTTGAGTCTGTCCAGCAGAAGGAAAGGTCCCTACTCCTGGCTGTGAGTATATATTAGGCGAATAAGGTTTTTGGGAATCATTTGGTGAGTTTGGATAATTTTGTGGCGTCTGACCAGGTTGTGGGGCAAAAGATGGTGCGCCACCTGGGGCAATAAGTCCTTGTTGGGGTATATTTTGCTGACCAGAAGGATAGTTTTTCTGACCGCCTTGAGGACTATATGATGAACCAATTGGTCCACCTTGTGCAATGTTCTGTTGTCCAGGAGATGATGGAGGGAATGCTTGTTGATTTTGAGGACTTGTTCCAGGGGCACTAAATTGGTTTGGACTATTATAATTGTTATTGTCCGCCACTTGGTTATAGACAGGAGGTGGTGCCCGTGTGGTAGTTGTTGGCAAACTGCAAGATGAGCATGACCTTCCTGGTGGTTCAATAGATATAGGTTTAAAAGGTTTTCCAGGTTGAGGCGCAAAAGCTCCTTGTGGCACTGGAGCTTGTGGTGCAAAACGTCCTAGCTGTGGTGGAGTAGGCGCTCCACCTTGTTTGAGTAGTTGTTGTGGGACTGCCGATGCTTGTACGGAAGCAGGTTGTGCAGGTGGCAATGCTAGAGCATGGCCTTGTCTTGCCGACGTAGGTGCAAGAGTCGAAGCAGAAGCTGAAATTCAGAAATAAGAGCCGTGAGTTTCCTTTTCTATTAATGTAAAGTTTACGAGGAAGAGGGGGTCACTGGTATCAGCCAGATTTAAGTCTCAATAAGTTATACATTTTTGCAAAACTTAAAAGCCTTTATTTCAATAAGTTGCATTACTTCAAACGATAGGCTTCAAGGTCTTGTTCTAGCATTCAACTGTAGGTACCAAACAGTACTTATACGGGAATGACATTACTCGTAGGTTGAAACTTACATGATTTCAAGTGAATGTTTTTCATCGACAATATCTTGAAGCGTCCCTCTTTGTCTGTAGCATACACGGTCACATGGTACACGTCATCGGCAGTGATGAATCCGAATTCACCCATGACAATCCCGTCTTTATCTGTAAAGATACAATCGGTTTTATTGAGTTAGAATATATTATGATAATGTGTTTGTTACCATTAAAGTCAAATATAATAGTAAACCCTGCCAAGGTCCGCTTATTTATAAAACGACACTTAATAGTGAAATGAAGTGGAATCGCGAACCATCATGTACACCAAGATGAGTAATAGCTAAATTAGACAGCATGGTGAGTAGGAAAAAAGCAGGTTCTAGCAATAAAAAAACAACATCTGTTTAGGTCGTCGTTAACCCGATATCATATTACGAAGAGCTAGTTTAAGCATCAACATACTTTGTTTATAATAGGTATTCACATGTTCAGTATTAATAGAATAGAGTGTTTATGAAACGTGACGATTTTCTGACCTTGTAAAAACGGTCACATCAAACAATCTGGAAGAAGCAGTGAGATACCTGTTTTAAAAAAATGCAGATTTTAAATTAATATACGAGGAAATGAATAATTAAGCAATTCTTTATAGGTGTTTTAGATATTATCTAATAATTATCTATCTAACTGTCTCTGACGTTCGACTAGTTTCAGATAATTCTTGCTATTATCTGATGACATCATCGATTTTAAACGAAATTAGTTTGTTGGCGAAATGTTATTTGTAGTTCTTCCAAAAGTTACAGCAATATTTGATTTTCCTGAATTCCTTCTTTTATGAGATACAGAAAAGTAATTATCGCCGACATTTAAATTCGTAAATTGGTATAATTATTCTTGTTAGATTAGATAATATACTGCTAAAATATGGGTGATCTTCATTAAAAATGTATTATTTATATTCATTAGTAGTAAATTGGTAATTATATCTTGTAAAATGCAGTTTGAAACAGCTAACTATTCTAATGTTATCTAAATAAAAATTCTTTATTGTTTTATTTGATTAAAAATACATGGTAGGTAATAAGTATGGAAAAATACAGACGTTATTGAAATCGATTAAAAATAAAAAGTCGTGCGTTACTTTACAAAAAAATAGAAAAGTATCTTTTATGTCTATTTTTATTTAAATTGTATCCAGTTTAGCTAAATGTTGCTAAGTAAAGCTATAGAATTATTCTAAAACACAAAATATGATAAGGTTACTAATTGAACCAGGGCATTGAAAATCGGCCATTTCTTGGGTCCGGTTTTTTTCGGTTTCGGGTTTTCATAAAAAACGGGTACCCAGGATTTTCGGCAACAATTACAAAGGTATGTTGACCAGGCATTCGACCAAATAGTTAAAATTAAGGAGACTGGAGCTGCAGAACTACAGGCACGCAACAAAACAATAAGAAAATTGGTACGAAGCGACCTTCGATGCTCCGCACACAGCAAAACCGGGGGTTGAAAGTGTTCGTCCAATCACTTGGGAGGAGCCACCTGACGATATTGACCAAATCTGGTTGACTTGGGATATCGTCGTTTCGAAGTCTGAGATCGTTTCAGAAGTCGAAAACTTCTACGGTTAGTTGTACGCATCGCATGCATCTCGACCTGATCCCATCTCACAGAAGTCAGCCAAGGTGAAATCGAGGTGGCTCTTAGACCGCTTAAGAATGGAAAAGCCCCTGGTGAGGATGAGTTATCGACTGAACTTCTGAAAGCGGGAGGAAAGGAAGTCCTCTATTAAGAGACCTTCGGGAGCTTTTCAACTCAATCCTGTTCTCTGGGAGAAATCCAGAAGCGTGGAGAAAGAACGTGGTCGTTATTTTCTTTCTAAAAGGGAACAAGACACTACTAAAGAATTACAGACCCATTTCGTTCCTTAGCCACATGTTTAAGCTGTTTGCAAGAGTTGTCACAAATCGTCTAGCAAGAAGACTCGATGACTTCCAGCCACCGGACAAGTTGGGTTTAGAAGAGGATAAAATCAGAGATCACATTCACACATTGCGGCAAATTATGCTGAACTCCGAAGAGTATAATCGGCTTTAGTGTCTTGCACACAAAAGCAGATAAGGCTTTGACTCTATCGAGACCTGGTTTGTTCTGGAGTCTCTGCAGCGATGCCAAGTAGACTGGCGATACTTTCAAGTGCTAAAAAGTCTTTAAGAAAACGCCATAAATAATGACCGTCCAAACTCAGAACCAGCAGACAGAGCATATCCCATTGTGTCAGGGGGTGAGGCAAGGTGACGTAATTTCACCGATAATGTTCACCAACGAACTGGAGGATGTGTTTAAGACGCTGGACTGGGAATGGCATTAACATCTATGGCGAGAACATCTCACACTTGAGATTTCCAGATGACATCATCATACTGACTGAATCGCTGCACGACTTACAGCAGATACAAGATGGCCTAGTTGATTCTTCAATACGCATTGGTCTCAGGGTGAACTTGACAAAACCCAGGTTATGTTCAACAAACTCGTCACCCCAGGATCTATTGTTGTCAATGGCGGTCCTCTCGAGGTTGTTCGAGAATATATTTACCTTGGGAAAACGCTGCAGTTTGGTAAGAACAACTTTGAGAGGAAGGATAACAGAAGAATCCAGCTGGGCTGGGCAGCATTTGGGAAGCTTCGTCGAGTCTTTTCGTCAAAAAATTATAAAACGGGTACTTTAGAATGAGAATTTTACCAATTATATTTATTGTTGTGAGAATAAATAGATGAATAAGTCGTGGGAATAATAGAAAAAGTTGACTTATTGATGTTTCTACATTTTAAACGACCTACGACGAACACGTCGCAGGTCGTTACACACAACAGTGTGTCTGATCTGTGAAGTTCACGGATCAATAATTAATGGATTTAAAAAAGAAAAAAAAACCGAAAACCCGAAAAGACCCGGTTTTATACGAAACAACCGGTTTTTTTACAAAGCTAAAACCCGGTTATTCCTTTCAGAACCGGTAAAACCGGTCCGTATGCCCTAATTTGAACGAAGAAAGAAGCGAACGTAGTTAACATAAGTAATTTATTTTCGTGCAAAAATCGTGGCAATTCTCTGAGCACATTATACGACTCGCTAATTGTTGTGTTATTGATACATGTCTAGAGTTCGAATAGTTTTATACCTATCTATTGATGGAATAGCTAACCATTATCACATACTAGTAGGCTATTTCAAGATGCGATCGCAGTTAATTAGAATCCTATAAATTACCACTTTTTGTGTCTGTCAAATAAATCATAGAGGCTTATTATTTTTTAAAAGCAGGTTTATTTTTCAGGTCGAAGTAATACTCGTAAAAGCGATTTTAGATTAAATAATTAGAAATTAGTATAAAAGATGGGAGTCTTAAAGTGAAACTTGTGCTGGTGGCTTGTAATTAGCAAATGTCCCTACTTATGTATGATATTCAATATTGTTATTAGTCTGTAAGCTTTCTTTAAGATTAAATAAAGAAAATGGGACGAGAAAAGTTTTAAGTAGGTCTGAGTGTACGAGTAGTAGTAGGTACATATGTGTGTAGAAAATGGAAATATGAGGTGGCTGCGTACATAAATGTCTAGAAAGGAGTTATGATAATTGTGATGGTGGCTATTATATTTAGAAGAATGGAAGATAAGACGACTGCTGCACCAATTCCAAAGAATTTAAAGTAAAGGTAAGAAAATGGTGATGATGATTCAGAAGTAGCTCTATTAGAAAATACACCAATTAATGATGTATCTGAGTCCCTGACATCGGTTGAACCAAATTCTCGAAGTTGTAATAACTCATTTTTTTTAGCCTTCTAGCCTTTGCCGTGGCTTCGTCGGAAAGTATCGCACGGGATCGTTTTAAATGCAGCTTATTATAAATATGGAATGTAAAACCGGTTCCGGTTCCGTAACAAGAACCGGGAAATCCCGGTTCAGCATGCTTTATTTATGACACTCATTAGTGAAAGAATTTTATTAATTGTATCAGTAATTCCGAAGATTCCCTCATTCATCCAAACTTACAAACTAGAGCTCTTTATAATATTAGTATAGATGTCAGATTCTCAGATAGACTCATTTTAGTTACCTTTAGATTCATGCCTGTGCTGCTCGCCGTCGATCTTGAACCCGAACTCGTACGGTCTGTTCTCGTCAGTATACTTGTCGGCACCCAAGGCTTGCAGCACGAAGCATAATACTATGCTCGCTGTTAAACGCAGTCTCCTTGGCTGATGCATCTGAAGTAGGAAATAGACATGTTGTTTGAAAAATCTTTAATATTAAGGGTTCTATTTCGGTAACCCAGGTACAATGGCCGACTATTGTACCCTTAAAGTAGGGTTATTATGTGTGTTCACTTTAGAGAAGCCGCACATAGAACTAAAATATTAAAAAAATACTGTCTGCGAGATTGACAGCCCATTAATCAATAAAACATAAATTTGGAAACATGGGTAGGTAATTTTAAAACCTGCTCTATCAGGAGATTGAATAGCAATCTGTTTTTTTCACAATGGTTTATCTGAGAGTTGATCCCAATTAGACAAAACATTTAGGTTGAGATGATATAAATGTTAAAAATACTCGTCAATCTAGTTTAATCTTTAGTTAAATGTTTCAGACAAACTAGGTATGTTAAAAAATACCAGTAATTCTCGTTTAATTTTTCGTTTTATTTTATTTTTTAGGTTGAAGATGTGTGTTGAAAAGCGGGCCATGATCCACCATGCAGGTGCAGTAACGTTTAGTAGATGTCACATGTATTCGTATGTTTGGTTTTAGGACACGCTAGTTTCTTCATGATGTATTCACTGTTTTAAAAGCAGTGGTAATGAAAAAGTAAATAGAAGGTTTGAAATTTCGACCGACACAAAGTTGAGAGAGAGGTGGCTCTTAGACCGCTTAAGAATGGAAAAGCCCCTGGTGAGGATGAGTTAACGACTGAACTTCTGAAAGCGGGAGGAAGTCCTCTATTAAGAGACCTTCGGGAGCTTTTCAACTCGATCCTGTTTTCTGGGAGAAATCCAGAAGCTTGGAGAAAGAACTTTTTTTTGTTCTAGACTATACCTGTGAACCTTCTAGTTACGGAGATATTGGGGGTCAAAGTTCCAATATTTTCACAAGTTTTTTTTAAATGCATGTTTTTAATGTACGATTTTTACTTTAAACACCTCCGCGACCCCCGTACTATTCAATGCATCCACCAGCACGGTGTTTTGAGTGCGTTACATTGAGTTTTCCGGTAAAACATGATTTATCACTCCCAAAAAAAAAATCTTTTCCCAGCAATAATTTTTGCGTAAAGTTACTTAGTTTGATGTACATTGCTTGGTTGACGGCTTCATGAAGGGTCCTGTTACACCCTGTATTTTGAACTTGTCGTCAAAATGTATGGAAAAGCATTTTTGTTTAAATTACCGATGAACATTTTCTATTTGAGGGGTTAAGAATGATGTACTGAATATGTGGTAACTGTTGTGCGTCGTGCGTTCCTTCTACCCTGCATAGGTACATAAATAATACGTCATTGCCATAACTATTTCCACATCCACAGTACAAAAGTTCCTTGGCATTTATTATTACTTCACTTCCATTCAGTAAGTGTTAACTTTTGGTGGAACTTGGAGTTTAACAGTTCTTAAACATTATGTCATGTTATGTTAAAATGGAACTCGATGTCGAGGAGAATATATGTAAAATATTCACCGTGTCTAAATAAAGAGATTGAACGTAAATCAAGTTGGCAGTACAAAACTACTAAAGAAATGACGTCATTTTAAAGTTGTCAAAATAAAATGACACATCCTAAAATAATATTGCTTATAAGGCCCACACCTGTTGTTTTACATAATACAAGAGTTTACAATTAATTTGGAATATGTTGCCTTATTTTTTATAAAAGGTTTGCCCACTAATATTAATTAAGAATTTTTATAATTGGCAAAGTGACAGTATTAGAAATAATTAACTATAATACTACTTAGTTACATTTTGTTGACAAACATCCTCCGAATATTAATTGACCCCATTAATATTTAGGTATCATCTATTTTAAATCTTTCATAACATTTTTATACTCCACACTAAAATATACAGAGTAAACCATCTATTTTCGTTTTACTGTTCTGTTTTATTCTTCCTGTACCTCGGAAAATATAGGTAACTGCATAAACACGAGCTTTTGCGAGACACGGAAGTCAAAAGTGTATTTATATTTTTACTGGATTTGACATTTTCAAATACTGCTTTGCATTTAATTTCTTGTGGTAGCGGCGTAATAAGGCTATGTTTAAGAATAGTAGGCAAGTTAGGTCCTAAAGAAAATATTTAAGTACATAATTGTGTATGTTTAATATTCGCTTGTGACGAAATTCTAGCAAAATTAAATTATAACTGCAAAGAGCAAGCTGTAGCGACCATTAGCAAAAATGCTATCACGAAATTGATTAATGAACAAAGTTCCTAAGTTTAAGGTCGGGATAGATAGCTAAATATGCATCGTTCACATTAAATCCAGTAATTAATTATAGTACGTATCTTAATAATAGTTGTATTCAAAGACGACGGCCTTAACATTTAAAATTAATACATTAGTATCCTGTGATTATTATTGAGAATATTGTTTATTTAAGATTTTCGACGGACGGATTACTTGAACATCACCAATTAATTGAGTAAATAATGTTGTTATGTCAGGCGGAACTTCAATATTGACTTATGATAATATCATGTAACTAGACAAGTTGAATTGATTTTCTAATGAAATAACACGTACGCAAAACTTTTACGACTGTATCTTTTGTAGTTCACAATTCCTTAAAGCTACTACTTCGGTTGATTCAGTATTTGACTTTTTCTTTAACATGTTTCATTTCGCCTTCAACAAAACCCAGAATTCACTTTGGCAAAAAACCTCCTTAGATATATGTAGCTTCCAAAGTACCTAAATAGCTGCTTATTGCGCAGTATAACTATGCTTATGGTAGTATATGCTTTGCTTTTTTTTGCATAGTATGTGCTTTGAATAAGTTAAAGCACAAACTATTCAAAATCTTTTATTTTACAAATAAAAGAAAGAACACTCCGATATGATTGGACTGGCGTCATAAAAAGGTTTTTTAGTGACAATATTAATACATTTATTAGTTTTTTTAACCTTGTTATTCTTAAACGCGGGTATCTGTGATATTTTTTTTTCTTTCTATTTCAAACAACCTTTTAAAAAAAAGGTAAGCTCGTACATGACGAGCTTCCTTTTTTAAAAGGGTTGTTCGATTATTTCTCACAACGCGGCGTGCTATAAAAATGAGTGTGAAATTATTATGCGTAACATGGTTTCCTGACGTATTGACTAATTGGTGTGTAATTATAATATACGATGCCTGACAGAAGTTAATTAATCACTCTTGCTGATGAGCCACCGACAGGTTTTTTATGTAGCCATTAATATAAGCTGTCTTAGTTTCGTTTGATATGTATCTCTTGTTAACGTATGTATTTCTTTAAAACTGCCAAGCGTTACTAAATAGCCATCGATACTTTGGCTCCCGGCCACATTCATGTTGATAGAGTACTTTAAAATTATTTATTGCCTACATCGTTTGTCAAATTTAATTAACGATTTTTCTAATGCCTACCATTAGTTACATTTAATTTAGAAAAAAAGGTTTAGTTCCGTGGTCTCATCGAAAGACAGTGTTCTTATTTTTTTAATCACTGTAATTTGAATTAATATCAGATCAGGGGGCCTAAAATGGCTGCTTTACCAGAATCATAATATGAATCAACATAAAAATTTAAAATTCTTAAAATGGTCTTAATGGTCATGACCACAAAGTCCATTTTAAGAGTTTTAAATTTTTAACGTGATTCATATTATGATTCTGATAAAGCAGCCATTTTAGGCCCCTGAATTGCTTTCTATAGGAACGTGTAAACGTTAGTAGGGAAATACCAATCATGTCGACGACCTGCTAAAGCCTACCTATGGGTACGCAGACGACAGCGCGGTCGTATACAGTTACATATTCAGTGAACGTGCCAGTGCGGCCGAAATCCAGTCACTCAGGGAGCCCATGGTTGAGCGCTTGAACTGGTCTCTTAAGGCAGTCTCCGATTGGAGCAATGCCAATCTGGTCCAGTTCAATGTAGCCAAGATCCAGGCGTGTATTTTCTCCACCAAGAAGAGGCCTTTTGAACTGACCCCTACTTTTAGAAATGTATCAGTCCATCTCTAACTTTTTGGTGTTACTCTAACCTCGATCCTCAACTTTGGGTCCTATATGGTCCAAGTGCAGTTAGCGGCTAGAAGGCTGAGTATTCTCGCAAAGGTGCGAAAGTATTTGACGCCAGAACAGTCACTTATATTATATCAAGCACAAGTTCGATAGTACATGGAGTACTGTTCGCACCTTTGGGATGGATCAACAAAGTACCAGCTGCAAGCGTTAGAAGCTATTGAGCGACGTGCCAAGAGGCACATTGACAACGACTCCGTTGTCAAAGCCAAGTTCCAAAGCTTTGAACATTGCTGCAAAGTTACCAAAGGTGCCTATCGGTTACAATTCAGAGAGTGTGTTTTGGAATTACACAATATAACTCCCCAATCCCTATTCTATCATCGGACGCGTGGAGATACAGCGAAGCGTCACCGTTATGATTGAAGTCTCACGGACCCGAACAAAGCGCTTTGCTTCCATATTTATTATGCGTACTGCCAGTCTGTGGAAGTCACTGCCCGCTTCTCTGTTTCCCGAGCTTTATATTCTTGTCCCTTCAAAGTTCGAGTGAATCGGTTTCTTCTCGGCAAGCGCCCTATTCCGCATCATCTTTTCACATCAGGCGAGTTGCGGCCAAACGCAAGCCTATTTGGTATAAAACAAGTCTTTATTTGTTACTAGAAAACTACACGTTTTCCATGTTCTGTTCTGGTGACGGAATATTTCGAATTAAAACATTTAAATGCCGATCGTTAAAACAATGCGATGAATAAAGTAATACAGTTTATTAACATACAAATGGTAGCCACAAAGATTTCGGTGGTGGCAATGTCTTGTATAAACATTATACTTTTATATACAACATATTTTTATTCTTTACGTATTTTAATTACCACTGAGTTGAATTTACGATATTTTTAATATTTTCCGTTAATAGAACCATTGTAAAAATCTAAATATGAATTAAAAATTTATTCAAATCCGTGTCAAAGTTTATGATCGGGTAGTAGGCATTTATTGCCAACATAAAAAAATAATAGTAAACTTTAATGAATCTCCTGCGGACATTTGCTCATTATCTTAATAGGGCAGTAATGTGGTGACGGTCTTAAAAGATCCTCCTTGATTTGAGAATAAACGAGTTGAACAAGTTTTGTTTTTTCATGCGAAAAGTATGACATGATCACACAACATTAATTTACTTCACGTGTTAGTTTACATCACAATAAAAAATCATACAAAGATAATGCCAATTCGTTTTAACACACCGTTTGACACACGTATGCAAACATTTAATTTTATAGCAGAATTAACGACATGTTTTAAAATATAGATCGTTTTGTATGCTCCTGTTACAGATTAAGTTCAAAGATTTATGGTCGTTTCGACAAATGATACAGATTTTATAGTTGGTTTTAGTATTCTAATGAATTAATTTAATTTAAATTATTGGTTTTATTAAGATGATGATGTGTATAATGATCTAATTTGTAAACCGTAAGATTTATGTGATCATATTCATTTAAAAGTTCAGAACACTTATTTATCACTTTTAAATATTTCGTTAAAAATATTTTCAAAAATGTAAAAAAAATATAAAAACGAATAGCTGCATCTGGTTTTAAAATTCCGCTATCTAGAGCCCGGATCACATCATAAAAAAATAATCTCTCTAAGATATTTTTTTTATCTCAATACGCAGCGTGTCCCAGACTGTCCGTTTTCTGTAACCCACCCGTTTATATATTTCATTTTATCAAACCTCTACATAATTTTATTGCAAGTTTGTCATGTATTACTCCGAAGTATACATAATATCGTTTGTTCCCAACGAGTCACACTGTAATGTGTCACAGTGTGACACTCGTTGGGAAATAATGTGAATAAAAATCCCAACCAGTCACACTGTTACTCGATAGGACAAATTTATGTGTTTGTTCCCAACGGATCACAGTCCAAGTGAAGAGTGTGACTCGTTAGGAACAAAATATTCTCATACAGTAATACTGTGACATATTGGCACTACTTCTTACCCAATTAGTAACACCATTGAGACTCGTCATTTATTCATGATTTTTGATTAATTCAATATTTATTTTAATGCAAATAATGAAAGATAATTTGTAAAAATCAACCATATTTATTATAATTATAAATCAAAAAATATCAAAATAAAATCACAGCTTAACAAGATAAAATCGCAAAAAAACTGCACTTATAAATATATGTTTTAAATATATTTTTTTACAAAAAATGTATATACTTTTTGTACTTACTAAATAGATAATACTTAACTAGGATACTAGGTATTTTTGACTCGTTGAGAACAAACACATATTATTGACAATTATTGATTCACAAAAGTTAGTTGTCTAGTCCTCAGTGCACTGTGAGAAATTAACCATTCAGAATTGTCTCGAAAATATTCTATCGAGACTGCAGAATTACAAATGACAGAATTCTTGACGCCTCCGTGAAGGTTCCGTATACACCCTGTATGATGATGGACAAAAGAAGTATACCAAAACGGTATAAACCCGTTATAAGGAAATTTTTCTGTTTGATGTAAGGCTATGACATGTGAGTTATTACTTTTTTTATTGGCTATTCGCGGATAATCGTGCACCTGCTGGGCTGGTTTTATGCCACCTGTTTTTTTTTGTGTTTTTGCCAAAAATAAAATAAGTATAAGTGTGAGTAATTTATTTGCTCTAGCACGTTAAGGTCTGTGGAATATTGTGAGATTTGTTTTCATTGTCATAAATTATATTGACAATAGGCCGGAAAATTTAAATTAATGCAAATCTATGGTAGTAAAAGTGATATTAAAACATAACTTTAAAGATTATCTCGTAGGCTCCTTAATTCCTTATTATTTTCATGTAGTGATTTTTATTACCTCCGTGATTTATTTTTTTAAATAGCTTAATGTATTTTCTATGATATTGATAGTTTATTGAAAAGTATAATTTTTAACTATATATTTGAAATAACCTCATAATGCATACTGATACACTCACTAAGCACACAGCTTGGTCTACGCCGAGTCTCTGTCTCTATCTAAAGAATCTTAGCATCTGATATGATGCTAAGATTCTTTAGATATCACTTTCTGTATATTGAATATTTAATATTCATATTTCGCCATAAATCTTTCATATTTGAATAACGAGATGGTTTCACTGTATACCTAACTGTTAACTTCCCATTAACGTATATTATTCGGTCGATATCACCATCATAAGTCTGTCATCTTTTGGCTATAAAAATAATAGAAATCGCTCATTTTTATGTTGACCCGATGAGCTCACGAACGGTTTAGAAGGATTGTCTCTAGGCAAAATTAACATAGAAGATAATGCTTTACCAGATAACATTTTGCACAACAAGTTGGAAAAAGCAAGTACTAAGACATTATAGAGCTACACTCATAAGTCCGAATAGCGCAATCTACTCTCTCGATCTGCAGTGCTATTGCGTATCTCTGTTGACAGTTCATAGTGATCATCACTTGGCGAGTTTTGATATACAATGACAGTTCTGCACGGGAAGCGTCAGTTGAAACCAACAAGAACGGTCATTGTATATCAAAACTCGCCAGGTGATGATCACTATGAACTGTCAACAGAGATACGCAATAGCCCTGCTGATCAAATTAATTTAAATACGTGATATAAATATTGCAATCATCAATCTCAATAATTATATCACGTATTTAAATCCATTTGATCTTCACGCACTGATATGTCTTTATGAACAAAAATATTCAGAAACACAGGTACCGGTATAATATAATATGAAGAAACACATGCACGTAAATCCTCAGTTCTGATTGAATTGATGAAGCTGTACATGTTATTATCATATCTATTTTTAATAGTAGGAATTTCATATTCATCAATACAAATAATTATAATTCATAATAATAGGGACGCAAAATATGCGCTTTGGACACCAGCCCGATATAGACATAAAATCACGCCTGTAATCCCTAAAGGGTTAGACAGAGGTGTATCTAATAGTGCACCCACATTTCGCCAGTTATGTTTTGTTTAAATCTTATGTAGGTAATATAGGGTGAGCCTATTGCCATCAACCGGGCACAAATCCAAACTTCGTGGTACTAAGAAATCGTCTTTGGAAAAACTCAATATACTAAACTAATGTATAAATTAATAATATAAGCAACGCAAAACAAGTAATGACATCTAAATATTGCATCGAATAGGTACATAAAAAGAAGAGACATAAGTAGTCGTAGTAAATTGCTAATGGAAATCATGAATTCTTGTGATTTATTTCATGCTTTATTGTTTGACTGCATGTTCTTTTAAACTATGCACTGGATTTTGCTGCGGTTTTCAGCATTAAACAAATAAGTTATTCCAGAAGATTATTTTGTCATGTCGCAAAAACCTTACGAAGCTGAGGCAGGTTGCTGGGTATTGAACAAAGTTGGGCTTAAATCTTAATGCATTTCTTACTATTTTATTATTTATAGAAATTTGAGATCCAAGGGTTACATACAATTTGAAAAGGTGGTTGAAAATGGTATCTCTTGCAAATCTGTCTTTATATTTACCATGATATAATAGAAGGTAGTGAATACTACGCTATAATTTGAATCAAGGCGAGAATTTGCGAAGATATACTGTTAAAATGAGCCTCGTTCTATCGTTTAGAAAAGGACACTATTGTTGTGCCACATTTTCCTAAATTACTATTTCCATAACCTACATTTAAGGGACATAGGACTAGGTGACAAGGTAAACGTTGACAGTAGCTATTGGCACGCCAGTAACTTTATTTACTACGTTTGTTGCATTTAACAATGAGATAGTAAACTATACAAGGTGGACATCGTCGTCAATTGCAACTAGTAATTCAACTATGTCATGGAATTAGAATTATGCATTACAAATTATATTAGTTTATTGATAAAGCATGATTAATTACATGTTAGTTTAGTAATAAAAGGACAGTTTATGAGTAATTAATAAAACATTTTATTGCGTTATTTATCTACTCGGAAGCAATGGCATTCTTTCCGCAATTTATGTTTAATGATGTGCTAAAACCACGTTGTTCGTAGTTATTTATGTGTTTGATTTCAAAACTTCACTTCAATAACACAGAACAGGGGAATTTCTTAACGACACATTTATGCACGACTCATTCAAGAATTTTTGTACCAAAAAGTTTTAAGGTAAATATTTGTTCAGTTTGGGAAAACAAAGTTTTTATGATTTTCTTTTGAAGGAGTTAATTACTTGTATGTGTGGTGTTAGTATAAATAAATAAATTAATCCGTGCAATCATTGTCTTATTAGTACGTCTTGTCCTGGTATTTTGGCGATGTTTTATTTGACTTGCCAGAACAGAACTATACCTATAACCAATTTCCCAAAGTAGGAAAATAAAATCAAACGTTCTCACTGTTATTTGAGCTGATATTTAATTAGATTCTTCAAAAAAGTCTCTTGTTTGCGCATCTTTGACTTTCTTATATGATTCTTGATTGGCTTATGAATTATTGAATCTGGTTACAAAAACCATTTTCTAATTAGGTCACTTTCATACAGCACATATTTTTTAATTGTTCACGATTACTGATCTAATTGTTCATAATTTCTCGTTAAATGTTACATTATATCGACTTACCTTATATGATGGTAATGTGTATGATAACGCGGGCCGTCTCGCGGCCTGTTGCGCAAGAGTTCGCACGATACTGTGCCGATTCTTTGGACCACGTAATTTATTAATACTTCTGCTTAGAACATATGACCGAAGCGACAGTCAGAGTCGTCACTATTATACCTATGGCCATATTTTATTGCAGGCATATTTTGTTTCCGGGCCCGATGGTCGTGCCCGCAATGTCACGATTAGATGTCATTACAAGATGTATGTCAGGAAGATACTTTTTAATGTGGGACAAGTATCATTGGTAAACGAACAGGGCCATTTTTAGTTTAAATTCTGTTGAAGTTTCTTTGTTTCAGTAAAATACAATATTGAAGCTTCCAACCCAGTAGGGGCAGAAAAATTATGATGACGACAAAATTGAAGCTTCTGCATTTATTTGTGACCTAGCAATATGTTATTATAAAGTTTTAGAAAGGCCAAAAAACCCCATGGACACTTTTTTTGGTTAAAATAAATAATAGATTTAAATAAAATTTTACATGTTTGTTTTCCAAACGTTGAATAAAATACAGTGCAACCTAAGCCAAGTTTCAGGAATTATCTTTTTATGAAAATCAACCAAATAGTTTCCTCTAAGAGGCAAAATGTATTTAGGTAGTTATCTATCTATTCACATACTTATTATTTTAGTTCTACATGTAATTCTGATCATTCGCGATTATTTTTTCAATGTTTGCGTGTTTGTTTTGTCCCAGACAGAACTTTACATAGATCTATCTGCAATTAGGTAGCACTCAATTAGCCATCTGAATTTATTCATGGACATGAGTGGCTGTACCCACTTTTAAAGATTGTTATTTACCTTTTATAGAATACTTGGATTGATTTCAGTTCGATGGTCCCTAGGTTTACTTAATCACTTACTATGAGAGTGTTGAAAAGCAAACGTAATGTTTAAATAACTAATAGGAAATACAAAAGAAATTATCACAGGCTACCGATTTGTCCTTCAGAATTCTTGTTTTTAAAACAGGCTATCTCTATCACGATCAGAATTATATATAAAACATACATGATTGCAATGTTGAACACAGATTCAAGCAAAATTTGAGGTAACAGCATCTATATGTCGACGGAGCACAAATCTGGTTCAACGGGGGTCACAGAGGTCGGATGGCACCTGATCAGCGAAAACCAGAAAAACACCAAATCAAGAATGAATTAAAGCTCGGATGAATGATTCGGTTTTAGTGAATTAAGTTGTTGCTGTATCTCTTATTTTCACTATTTATAACATGAAACGCCGTTAGTTATTTACTTGATAGGTAAGTTAAGCTAAGCTAAGTTACATGGGTCCTGGGAAAACAAATCTTTATTTAAAAAAAACCTTTGATTTTGATTGCAACAAGTTGTAAGTATTACTTAATCTAAATATTTGCAAAAACTGCTTTATTGGCACATTTATAAACACGCTGGAAGTTAATGTCACAGCAACGCACTACAAGGATAAAAAGTACCCTATGTCCTAACCAAGGTCATGGGCTTTCTGTGTCCCAAATTTCATTGAAATCCGTTTAGCCATTTAGACGAGAAAAGGTAACAGAGAGACTGACAAACCGATCGACAGACCTACAGACTTACAGAGTCACTTTGATATTTATAATATTGAAATAATATGGATAAGACCAAGTGATAGACGTATGTAAATGAAACGATACATTACAAATCGATTTAGTATCACTTTTGCATCAAACTATTTCATAAACCACAAAAAGATGAACATTTTCTTAATGCGCTCAATAATGATCTATAATTTGCTAACATTTATATATGTAATAGTCTCAAGTTACAATCATTAATAAATTATATATACTTTATGATGATTAGCTACAGGTGACACTTCAGCTTTTTGTGATTATCATCAAATAAATTTGCCACGATATTATATCGATTTATGATTATTTATGGCAATATTCTTGTCGACTGTCGTTGGTTTTCTTTCTGAGTTTGTTCATTTAAGTCGTTCAAGAAATCGTTAACCTCATTAAAGTTAATTTAAAATGTTTTTCGTGATGTCGTATATTTTAGAAGATCTCATGATACGGTTTATGATTTTCCTTAATAATAAAAGACTAACGTTTGATATGGTTGGAATTAACATCAATGTTTCAATATCTCGTACCTTTTTTTTTTGTGAAAATCCAAAAACAATTGAACTTTACCAAATAACACAATAACAACACACAGATAAGAAAGTCTCTTTCAATGATGAAAATAGTATTTCTACGTCTGATCGTAACAAAGAATAACTATGTCTGGGTATTGCACGAACAATTTACGTGTCTTAGGATTAACTAAAACCAAACATGCGATTGGAATACGAAATTCGTGGGTTTATTTGAATACGTACTTGCAAAAAATCCAAGGTGCCAAACTTTTATGCAACGATTTTCGGTTACTAATATCGAAAAGACTAGCTTGTGTCCAAGGCTTCGCCTGGGTGGAGGTCGGAAACGAACTAATTATAGGCGGGGATTAAAAGTATCCTATGTCAAGTCATGGTAAATCCGGGTGCCAAAAATCCAAATCCGTGAAGATGACAGATAGGAAGATACTAAGACATACCTACGGGCAGATCAACCGACAAACAGCTCTTCAAAATTTATAATGTTAGCATGAAAATTGGAAGTGTTGATGACGGAACCCCCGATTTTTCATAAACAATTCCAATTATAGGTAAAGTAATAAAAAACGGCTGATCTTGACCAATCGAATACTCTAACTAATTGACAAAGGTCAGTGTTAAGTATACAATGTTTATCTTAAAATTACCGCGGTAATCAAGGTCACTCAAACATCAATGGATGCCGTAAGTGGGCTCTTGTAGAAATGTAGGAAGCGGTCGAATATTGCATCAAAGAATAGAAAATATGAAGTTTCAAGGAAATTCTCGAGTCCCCGTCACTTATAGACAATCATGTTTTTTTTTTTAACCATTTGAGTATTTCATACAAAACTTATGTAGTACTAGTAAAACACGAGTCATCATCATCTGCGTAGCCTTTTCCCAACTATGTTAGGGTCGGCTTCCAGTCTAACCTGATGCAGCTGAATACCAGTATTTTACATTTAGCAACTGCCTATCTTACCTCCACAACCCAGTTAGTACTGGGAAATACGATATCCCTTGGTAGGACTGGTTGTCAGACTTTTTTGGACCACTGACTACCTGTAACGACTGTCAAAGATCTACATTGACAGCCGAGACCAACGGCTTAACGTGCTTTCCGAGGCACGGAGGAATCTCGGTATGTAATGGGCGGTCACCCATCCACAGACCAACCTAGGCAAGCGCAGCTTAACCTAAAGATCGACCTGAGCGGCTGTTATTATTATAACTAGATGGAGCAGTATAACAAATAGGATCTTTTTTGTCCATTCTGTTAGATTGTATAACTAGATGGATTAACCCTTATTATGCCACGAGCTCCTAAAGCAAAACAAGCTTTGCAAAACTCGAGTATACTCCATTAATCTAAAATTGTATAATTATTATCCTAACATAGTAGACAAAATCGTAGTACACAGAAATAATACGAAGTGGAAGAGGCACCGGCGCTGATACGGTCACCACGTACATATTCAGTACATCATTCTCAATCCATAGACATTTTTAATTGGTAATTTAAAAAAAAAAAACCAGCCACTGGCGAGTCGGACTCGCGCACGAAGGGTTTCATACCATTATCTAAAAGAAAAATATCTGAATTGGCGTCAACTATGTATGTATTGGGACACCCTTTAATTTTCAACTTTTTTATTTTTTGGAATTTTTCCTTTATTTGTGCTGTAAGGCCTTGCTTTTTGCCAAATTTCATGATTCTAGGTCAAAGGGAAGTACCCTATAGGTTTTGATTCCCTTGTGAAATCGCATAATATGCGACATAAACAATCATATCTTTTGATCGCGTTGACTTACAAGTTTGATTTTTTTATTGCTCCAAGAAGTAGCAGACCTGAGTATTTCGTATTAATTTCAGCTTGATACCGCCACGCATTCCTGAGGAAAAGGGTCTTGACAGACAGACAGACGGACAACAAAGTGATCCTATAAGGGTTCCGTTTTGCCGATTGAGGTACGGAACCCTAAAGACCGGTGTTCCATACATTTTGACCCTGTATATAGGTATTGCCATTTTGTAGGAAATAGATGTTTTTTTCTGTGAAGAAAAATTTCTAAGGTTCAGAATGGTATACGTATACGTGATATTCAGTAAAGGGCTTGATTCAGATACGGCTCGTATTGTTAGGAGGTTTCTCTCTCTGGAGCCTGACCGCCGGTAGCTTGGACCCTGTCCCGATACCGGTGCGCTACTATTTTATATTTTTAAATGTTTTTTATTTAAGTTCTTTTTATGAATGTTCATTAATGATGTTAAGAAAGTGAATAAAGGAATTAAACTAAAAAGCTGGAAATAATAAAAAACAAGCACATGGTTGGAATCAGGCGGGGCCCAATTCAATATAAAATTATGGAAATGGAATGGGCCCCACCTGCTTCCAACTTTTATTTAATCTAAAATGTGCCTCTTTTTGCTTTTCAGTTTTTCAGTCGCGTTTTTTAGTTTTCCCAACTGCCTTTTTAACAACCAGTCAAACTTGTCGCCAAATTTTGGGCTGACTCAATTTGAATTGTCATCGACACGCTGAGAAGAAGGGCGGTATTTTGTATTTTTGTGTACAGAGATATCAAAAATAACTTAGTATCCAATCTCTTCCGTAGAGAGTAGCAGAAGACAAGGAAGGGTTGTGTTGGTAGTAAACCAATTATTTATTAATGATTTAGTGGCACATAGCTGCACTGTCGGTTTTGTTATTAATTCCCTTCTGATAAATGCAAAAACTGACTTTAGTAACCTCCATGAGAAATCTTTTAGCAGTTCGGTTATGAATGTACATTTTTTGTATATTTATAAAGTTGTTATTTATAAAATGTCATGATCAACAAAAAATATTTAGTGTTAGGCAGATCTAATCGAAAACGTTTTAAAAACTTTGGTAAGCATACGAGTATATTTGCGGTGTTATTTCATACCTATGTGCGAATGTTTTCATCACCATAACGAATAAAGTACTTATGTGTTAAAATATTATAAGCATTGTTGAAAAAGCATAACATAAGGGAATTACAATTTGTCAAAGATTGTTTTTTTCTAGAATTTAATGACGGAATAAACTATTTTTAATTAAACAATAAAATAATCGTAAACGATAATTTATACAAAAATATAATTTTGGAATTGGTATATTTAATCAACATTGTTAATATGCACATATAGATCGGTAATTACGTGCACCTATTGTCTAATAAAAACGATTTTGTGTATTCATTCAATTAATTTGTATAATATTTTGAGACTGGAAATTTTGCTGGTTAGATGAGTTTCTATTGTTTGAACAATGTGGCCAACTCGGAAGTAAACAGCTATATTTTTAGATAATGTTAATTAAAAACGAAAACTACCACATGTTTTTCCTCAAATAATAAAAATTTACATTGAACAAGTCTCCACCTTTTTGTTGCGATCAAATACGATCGCTTTTCATCGAGCTTTTCTCAAAATTTTCGCACATTTCGCAGTACGCAGTACCCGCAGTTAAAAAGTTACGACCTATCAATTCTTCATGCATACAAATGTTTGGATTTATTGTCTTCTAGAACTACGTGATTAGAACATACGTGTTCCCTAGATGGATTTGATACAATGATAAATTAAAGAAAAAAACAAAGTACAGCAGCAATGGCCAATCGCTAGAGTAGTAACCCATGTAAAGAATGAAGTCTGTTAAAAAAAGAGTGACGCAATTATTTCACCTAACCAATCGAATGAGAATTTGAGGATCCTGTGTGGATAAGCTAAGGTTCAAATATAGTGGAAATTTTGCTTAAATATGTGCATTTGGATATAATAATTGAAGTAATTGTGGTAGTCATAAACTTAAAAACATAACGAATTTACCAAAACAACCGCGAAACTCTGCCGCACAAAATGTACAAAATATAGGCCGCATCTTTTTTTCAAGCTCCTAACCTAACCCGCGACCGGGTTAAGATTTCGGGTCAGGTTCGGAATAATCGGAAATATTGTTTACGAGTTGGCCACCCTGCACATTATTTCTTACATCTGGATATTTTAATCTATATGCTATGACCGTTTGATGCAAATTCATTGCCGTCATATAACATCAAGCTAAAAAACAGACATTCGTGAGCTTGTTAATCCTGGCGTGAAGCGTCACATATCATGCACATCGGTACTATGAAAACAAACATTATTGAAACAGTTGTGAATCGTGATCTTTTGTTTTTCGATGACGAGTCGAAGGACACAGCACACTTATCAAATCGGAAAGGGATCGGCGACTGAACGGCTCGAGTTGATACGGCAACTCGAGCCGTTCAGTATTATTTGTATGAAACTCCCTACTGCAACGCACACTAATCGGAATCGTAATGTAATCACCTCGCCTCGGGACAAGCTTATGAACTGCGGTGCGGTGCGTGGTCAACTCGCTTACGGCTCGTCGTCCCTGCACTTACGTCTCTACGTAGCCGCGCTTACGTCTATCCGTAGCCGAGCTTGCGTAAGCTCTTCGTCCACCCCTATGCACACTACTGTTAACACATGTGCTGTCATGCACAGGGCAACTTCCAGTCATGCGCGGCTTGAACGTCTGGCGAGCCATAAGCGCGGCGTCGGCGAGTCGTAAGCGCGGCGTCGCCTAACCGTAGCCGAGTTGACGTATCGGAGCTGCTGATCCGCTTTCTTACGTTAGGTTGACGCCTGTTATAAGGCGAGGTGAAACGGTGCCGATCCCTTTCCGATTTGATATGTGTGCTGTGTCCTTAAGTCTTTGTAAAATTGTCTGCAAATCAAAAATATAGATAAAAAGATTGTTTTATGAGGTTAATTATCAATTTTTCGATTGATCTGGACTAGCTTGCGACTTGTATCTTCTTTTTCAACGCCACTTAAAATTGTTTGAATCACAATACAAGCTCAAGAAGCGGCTTTGAGTGTGTACACAACTTTAAAATCATATTTTAATTTCCTTAAAACAAAATCTTTGAAGTCTTTATCATACATAACCTACACATACATACTTGTTATTGAGCATAGTATCACTTCATCACTACGTAGTATAAAACAAAGTCGCTTCCCGCTGTCTGTCCCTATGTACGCTTAGATCTTTAAAACTACGCAACGGATTTTGATGCGTTTTTTTTAATAGATAGAGTGATTCAAGAGGAAGGTTTATATATATAACAGTGCACCCGTGCGAAGCCAGGGCGTGTTGCTAGTTAAATTTTATTGCTATGAACAACTAGCTGTACAGTCTCCAGCACATCAATTTACCACAAACTGTCATACTTTTCCAAATGATTTTAAACCATAAAATGTTGATGATTAAGTTCAAAATCGAGTGTGAAAATTTGACAGTTTGTAGTAACTTGATGTGCTGGCGACTGTACTTTGCGACTCCGTTCGCGTGGATCTCGAATAACCACAAAGCGAAGCAATGGTACTATTACTAATATAGTCTGCGTCATGCTACAGCTCGGCAAATGCCTCTCCCCATGACATTTTGTTTTTTCGATCTAGGGCTAGTGTGAAACTGTTACGACAAAACCATTAACCAGAGTGCTTAATTTGGTTGTGGATAAAAAAAAACTATAATGTTTAAAAGTTTAACGGGAAAATAAACTCATCATCTGCCTAGCCTTTTGCCAACTATGTAGAGGTCGGCTTCCAGTCTAACCGGCTGCAGCTGAATACAGTATTTTACATGGGGCGACTGCCTATCTGACCAACTCAACCCAGTTAGTGTGCAATTACCCTTGGTAAAACTGGTTGTCAGACTTTCAGGCACACGAAAGACTATCAAAGATCTACAAATATCAGCTTAACGTGCTTTATCGGTAAATAAACTGTTACACGCAAAGGTTCGTAGAAATCTGAGATACTTTCAGTAAAATCTAGTTACTGAGAGTGTCATCCCACCCATAATGTGACGAGACTTGATTTAACTGAACGACGCGACACAATTATATGGATATACACAGAAATTGTTTTTACTATAGTAGAGTCTATCTTTAGAAGATAGATAATAATAAAATTCAAATCGATCCATTTGAAGGCGTGATTTTATGTATTTATTGGTTGTTGACATCATTGTCAGTTTACATATTATTGATCATTTGCTTATTAAACATGTTCAAATGTAACTTTTTTTTTATCAACAAAAAAAAACTTTGACCATAGTTTTTTTTGTTCTACTGGATTATTTGTGTGTCAGATATTTAACTCCCGGTCATTTATATTTTGTTCAAAATAATTAATCGTACGCTTTTGTGTTTGGATTAACCCCATCCACCCATTTCCTTCTCCTCCGCTATTCTTTTTTGATTAATTTCGTTGCGGGATCAAAAATTAAATTAATTCTCTGGGACTTCGCCGAGCTTCATCATCTCGGCGCTTTTCTGGTGGTCGCCACTGTTGATTCTGCCTTTCAGGAGTTGCAGTGGTTTGGGAACAGTGTGGCGGGCTTGACTACTCCTTGGAGAAAGAAAGTAGCATCTTTATCCGATCATCACCATCATCAGCAATGATTTATTTATTACAACATAAATATTGTAACAGAACATCACACCTGTAACGTCCGTAAAACTAGGTAAAGGTGTACCTAATAGCAGTTCTGCCCACTTTTCACCAGTTGTTTTTAAATCCCACGTAATACAAGCCTTTTGCCATCAACAAAGATTCCTGATGAAGAAACCTAATAATAGTTTGCCCAACCCAAGAATCGAACCCAAGACGGGCCTTGGTCATAAGGACCTGGCAGGACCTCATGCTCGGCAGTCGCGCTTGCGATCTCTATCCATCGAGACCATCAACATTGTATCATTGTCTTGGAACTAAACTGTTAAGTTAAAGTTACCTGACATGACGAATTGTAATTTCATGCAAATATGCCTCTCAACGAAGTGAAGTATATAAATAATTGCATGCAGCTATGTTAATAGTTTTACGGTTAAATCTTTGCTATGTTTATAATGTCATGGATGACCTTTCTACGACTAGGGCCGAGATTATAAACTTAACTTAACTTGTGCTTTTGCTTTGATATGTTCTTGTCTCTTTCTTGCACTTGTACTTCAGACAGTTCCACGACATTGACAGGAATAACACTTAGGCAAAGAATGTTCCAAGTAGCATGTATAGATCTCGGCCTAGGAGTTCAGGAACTCGGCGCAGTCACGAATGACGACATCGTTCACGTCTTTACTTAAATCCTAAGATGATATAAAGCTTATTGTATTTAAATACTGTGTACCTCATTATACTGAGCTATTTATAACAAACTCAGTGCAAAGTTTAGAATCTAAATTATTGTTGAAGTTGAAATTGGCTAGGAGGTCAAATAAATGTTTGTGTGCGACGAACATTTTATCAAACCTAATTTACAGATTCATAAAATGTTATGAACCTGTACCGCTATTGTGTACAGAATACTGCGCACAATAGTGGTCTTATCGCTAATAAATGATACATAGAATAATATCGATAATAAATAGCACTAGACACACAATAGACATCTACCAGGCAACCGGGACACAGTAAATTAACTAAAATATAATTAATTAAGAGCCTCCCCATCCTGAAAATAAGCCCCTACTTTAGCAAGAGGAAATGCGACGAACAAGATGGCACAATTTTCAACTTAGTTTGTGTTCAATAGAACTCACAAAAGTACTCATCTTTATATCTAGAATATTGGCATTGCGGAAGATTAGTATTCAAATCATAGAATATTTTGTATATCTCAAGGACATCCTGGTTAGGCACTTTCGATTTGAAGTACGTGTTAATGGAATTATAACGAATAGCCCATTCAGTGATGTCATCTTAAATTGAATTGAATTTACATATTTTTGGTAAAAGGTTGGTGCGGTCGATGCGATGTCTAACTGTACAATCTGCTCACCAATGCCATCTAGTTTTCTTGAGCGTTACTATAGTTGGTCAAGTCATCTACTGACAGTCTTTCAATCTTCTTGTAGTTTCTAACACGTAAATAGCAATACTATATCAACATAACATAACCTATGCGAGGTTATGTTATGTTTGATATCATTTCATTGTTATTTAATTTTTTATGTTATTTTTTCTTTTTTAGAGGCTAAATATTCACGAAAGCTTCACGTTAACGCCTTCCAAAATTGATAATTTTGTCAAAACAGTGATAGGTTGCTAGTGATTTGACTGTAAGTTCACATCACAAGTCATGCGAAGTTCTACCCCCATCCATAGTCTTCTGATAATTTGTAATTTCAATATAGTTTAGCAATTTAAGATTTTATATTTTTGGGAGAGCTAATTAGTAAAACAGTATTATTTGCTTTTTAAGTTTTTGTGTGTTGTGAGCGCCTTGCAGTTTTTTATATCTAATTTTCACGTTGAGGTGTATAGAACTTATTAATTCTACAGGTTTTTCAATAGTTTATGGCGTGGTACATAAGATTCATTTTCTATAACAATATAAACTGAAATCGGAATCTATGTTTTTACCCTATCCCTTCAAATGGAATCGCTTCTTTCGGTAGCCCTTTATTGAAAGCTAGCTTTTCCCGCGGCTTCATGTGACTGTTTTAAATATAAGCTATGAGACTCGTGGATAGTGCAATTTCCCATTAGTGAAAGAAGTTTCGGAATCGGTCAGTAGTTTAGGTTTTGTTGTCGTATATACATATTGGTTGATTAGGTACCACTACTACGTCCAAACTAGACCTTTAATAACACTAGTGTAGATGAAATTCTGATTACGGTTTATGGAATGACTTTTTGTCACTAGAGGTGTTCACGCCATATTTGTAGCTTTGTGGAATAATGGGCATTTTGGTCCCTCATCATCATCATCATCATTTCAGCCGAAGGAGTCCGTCCCCAAGTGTCGCCACACTGACCGGTCCCGTGCGACTCGCATCCAGCGGATCCCCGCAACCTTCACCAGGTCATCGGTCCACATAGTGGGAGGCCTTCCAACGCAACATCTTCCCCATCGCGGGGCGGGCTTGTATTTATGCTTTTGCGGTTGCACAACGACATGCTTTGCTTGCGCTTTGTTTGGTAGTATAGATACAGGCCTACCTTACTGCTTCCCTCAGAGGCGGTAAGGAGGCGGGGTCTTGAGGGTGAGGGTGGAAGTTGGTCCGAGAGTGGAACACTGCTGAGGATGAAGACTTATATTCCTTACCAATGGGTAAAAAAAAGGCATTAAAAATAACAACTCACGGGCTGCATCCAAGGATGCGCCGAGTACTACTGCGCCGCAAGGCACGGAGGCAAGTTTGCCTGCTGCAACCAATGCGCTGCTTTTGCCTCCTCAGGCTGCACTCGCGCCTGAATTACCACCAACAGTGGTACAGGTGCCAATGCTACCTCAATTGACCTTACGGCCCTGAGGGACGCGATGCCCGGAGTCGCCTCGCAGAGGCAGGTTCTGTGGAACGTGGCCCTTAAGACCAGGCCGCCTAAGGTTGATACCCCTCAGTCCGGGTCGAAGGCGTCGCCCAGCAAATCGCGTCGCGCGACAGCGCGCGCTGATAAGCGGAGGGCTCGCCGGCAGGCGGGCGCGGGGGGTAACCAGCGGGGAGCCGCGGGCACTGCCAGCTAGCGACCTGAACCAGCGCTGCCCGCAAGGGCCTGCAGCAGGTTTTTTTTTTTCGTAAAGTAATAGTTTAAAGTTCGTGTTTTAACACTTAGATTATAATAGAATTTGAAATATGATGTCACGAAATTTAGGACCCCTCCCACCCCCTTGTCGCACAATGTCACACTTCGTCGACACCCTCCCTCCCCCTTAACGTGTGACGTAATTTATGGATGGCCCCTTACAGGTAGTCAGTGACCCGAAAGTCTGACAACCAGTCTTACCAAGGGGTATCGTATTACCCAGTACTAACGCAGCTGCACCCGGTTAGACAGAAAGCCGACACCAACATAGTTGGGAAAAGCTGGGCTGATACCAGTTGGAGGTGCCCCTGAATATACCCGGGCCCTCGTCATATGGTAGTAGTAGGAACAGTGGGTTTCTAGCAGTGGCGTAGCTAGGCCTAATAGACCCCTGTATCAAAAATAAATATGACTTTTCTCGTATAATCAATTAAACAACAATCAACAAGGTAAAATAATCACCCATAAATCCATATTTATCATCACATCGTAAACAGTAAAAAGATAGCAAATCGTAACTGTGCAGTTTAGCAAACGCACTGATCCCACCACCGTTCCATGTTCAAAAGGTCACGGGTTTCGTCACACTCATTTTGTAACCGTTTTAAATAACGAAGGTTCAAGCACACTCGTGTCAGAGTGCGACACACACTGCCATCTGTCGCACGATGACAATACTCGAACCTTGCGACATAAATAAAGACTCGCTTACGCTGGAAATATTCTTGATCCGATCAAGCCTGTCCATTGCTGTCCTCCCCTGGCAAGGCGACGTACTAAACCATGGGGTTGCCCTTACCATGAAGTCATTTAGTTTAGAAGTTTTTGCCTTGGTTTTACTCTCCATGGACCATTAGGATAGCCCGGTTAAGCAGAGCACAACCTCCTATATTGATCTGCGAGATGCTGTTCCTAAAAATAATTAGCAAGCAATCACATCAGCTGGACATAGGCCTCTCCAATCGCAATTCTACTGGGAACATTGTGGAATAGCATTCGCGCAATATTTGACGTTCCGGGATGTTCTTTTGTCTATTTTGGAACATAAGCATCATATTAGCAACACTGCAACGTTCCAAGTTGCGAGTAACTTTGTTTCCTGCAACACGTAAACATGTAGTTGAAACAATGTGACGCAGCTTATACAACGGGCTTTCAATAAATTGTGAATCTCATGCATATTTGCGCATTAGAGTTCACAATTATTCAAGGTTGTATGTGCAATTTACTTTACAAAAATTCAAATTATCTTTTGCTTTAAATATACTTAACTAGGCATCTCTTCAACTTTGCCGTCAATGCCGAAGCATTAGCTGCAGTAGTTTATAATTTTATTTTACAAAAATACAAATTATCTTTTGCTTTAAATATACTTAACTAGGCATCTCTTCAACTTTGCCGTCAATGCCGAAGCATTAGCTGCAGTAGTTTATAATAATATTTTGGGACATTACGGTAGTTAAGTCATGATGATGTTGTTTACGGAAATACTTAAAGTCAGCGGATTTTCCAATACTAATTGGCACTTGATGTCAATTCAGCTTAGTTATATTCGGATATATGTGAAGTAATAAATGCCATATTCTGATGTTGTTAAAAAGGCCCTACATATAAACTAGCCGTTGCCACTTCGTTTGTAAACAAACTTCGACTTCTCCAAAAAATCTCGTCAAATTCGATAAAAGATTTGTGACTATTAAAGTCATGGATTTAAAACTATTGATGGACGAAGCTAAAGAGGAAGGCCAAAGTTAAGGTGGATTGATTGTATTAAGTTAGATAAGTTTTAGTAGCTGGGGAGTGAATGATAGCGTGACGATAGGGAAGACTGAAAGAAGAAAACGTGGGACAGACGCAGGAAGACGAGATCATTACTCTTTAAAACCAGTTGAAGCATATCACAAAAATAAAACATTTATAAAGATTGCCGGTCAGTCACAAAAATTATCGTGATAAGTGAAGGTTGCTGAACTATTCACATACTATAGCTCTAAAGTATGCATAAACAGATGCAAGAACCTTCACGACGATGCGTCTTGTGTGCGTTGGCATTTAGACACATTTACGACATATACATTGAACACTAGCTGAGAGATTTCTAAGCCTAATGTTATTGCGCTAACTTGGCTTTCAATCGTCCTGCAGTGGGAGTTTAAGAGAACTGAAATTATTTATTTATTTAAAATTAGTAAGATTCTCTAAATACGAAACTTAATCCACCTGTATTTTTTTATATTATTATTTCTATTTAACAAAATTTTATTGCATTTCTAATCGAAGATAAATGAATAAATCGTTGTGATTGATTTGCTCTTACATCACATTTTAATTTCCTTTGCCAAGTGATAAAATGGCTTTACTACGTTGATGCCACATTTATCAGTAAGTACTATCTATGTACAAATGATGTACATCAAGTAAATCATTTGATAGCAAAACTTGAATTTACTATAACGTTTGTATGAAGTGATTTCATTTTCAAGTCTTGAACGAATCGTTTTGTAACGATTACGTCAAATATTTAAGCTGAGTTACATGTAAGTTAAATATGCGAAGTAATAAACACTCGTAGTTTAAAGACTTGCTAGCGGTTTGATTCCCCTCACACATCTTTTAACCACGCCGACGTCGAACAAATCAAACGCCGCATTATTATTAAGAATAGACATCCATTTTAGCGCCTGCCAAGATTGAAAGAATATGAAAATACATAGCAATCACTAATGTGGGTGGTGGAATTTTATAGGTGACTCTGCCTTGGAGTTTAAATGTGGAGTGAATATGTTACAGTAATATCAGTTACTGTGCTATGCTATTCAAGCTAATGCGAAAATGCTAAAACTCAAGGCGCCAAACTCGAAGCCAAATTCTGAGCCGACTCAATTTTGATTGCCATTTATACGCTGAGAAGAACACTAATTTATAATTATATATTAAAATCCATGTTTAGTAATTATCATTAGTAATCCATGTTCCATATTTAGTATAAATTGTTGTGTCGGCGAATTGATAAAATAAGATGAGATTCTGCAAAGGTGTCCACATTTATCCTATTATATTGCACATTCATAATAGTTGTTTTTAAAAAAACTCAACTACATCGCTTAAATACACATTCACCATTTGTGTCTATACTTGCGCAAAGTCGAGGATAAAATTCTGGTGATAATAGCAAGTTTTAAAATTGTATGTGTGTTTCGCAAAATATTTCTAAAGTTAGATTTCTTTAAGAACATTCGTGATTCGCTACCAGTCGTCCTTGTGAGGTAGTAAGCACATTTGTGTCATCAAATAACAATAAACGAAACGTTTGTGAATAGTTGCAAGCCTTTTTATTACCGTGGAACAACTAAGGAGTGTTAGAATATTATCTGATGTATTAAAAATCTCAAGTAAAAATACGTCTTAATTAATTAAATGTGTGTGAAGAACGTTAGGCGTGGCTCCCAAATTATATTACTAGCAATAAAAAATGAGATCGTAAAATATTGACTATATCTAACACGATTTTAGAATAGGTAATGCATATTTAAATATACATTACCTATTCTTAAATCGTGTCTTATGTTTTCTAGTCTTGTGTTTAATCAAAATAAAGTAATCGAAAGATAAGAAAAACCTATAAGCCTTGACAATTTTATAGTTTTAAGTGAGATAAAAAAGGAAATCTGTTACTCGCTGCTTAAAATTAAAGATGCCGCTAACAAAGTCCGATTATAATATCAGGTTCAGAAAAAGAAACAATTTTTATAAAAAAAAGTATTTTATTAATTCATAATAAATTTTATAAAAGTACAAAGAAATATACAAAATTACTAAGAGACGTCCTTATGGCACGCGAATTTAGAATTAGATCTCTTAACTGAGATCTCTTTTAACTGTTTATTATACAAATCTACTGATAAATAGTAGTTATTTTACTTGTGTTAGTAGTTATCTACTAGTGATAGTAGTTTTCTACTGGTGATGGTAGTTTTTCTACTGTTGTAACTATGTACAGGTGGTTTCGGTGTGTGGTCCTATTGTCCTAGAGAGGTCTTGGGCTGGAAGCCGTTGGGTCCTGCGGTGAAGGTCACAGTGTAGTGCTTGCCGTCAGGGGCGATGTAAGCGTATGATCCAGTAACTGTCAGCGCTGCGTTCTCTGACTGAGGGTTATCGAGCTTTCCTTCCTCCTGTCTGGAGGTACCATCGCTGGTTTCATAGCTGTGGAAAAAGAAAATGTATTTTATTGAAGTGTATTGACATGTCTTTCAGCAAATCGTCAACTAGTTTCAGAAAAGTGACTAAGTCCAAAACTGAGTGAAACTTTAAATAAAAGTAATGACAAGACTATTTAACTAACATAAAATTACGCCTGTAATCCCTGAAGGGTTAGGCAGAGATGTATTAAGTCCATTGTAATAGGGGGCGGGCGGCCTATTGCCATCAACCGGGCACACATCCAGACTCCGTGGCTGCAACTGAGAAATTCCTAATGGAAAAACCCAATAACTCTTTGCTCGACCCGGGAATCGAACCCAGGACCAGTAGTCACAGTTGCCACCAGTCGACCAACGACGCAGTCAGTATTATTTAGCAAGGTTTTCTTCGTAAGTTCCTAATACCCGTTTTCATTAACATCTAGTTCTACAACTAAATTAATTTCAAAATTAAAGCGTACTGATTGATTATCAATATCAGCTCAGCGGCAAGAGTTGAAATTCTAACAGTGTGATAATATCTTGGCATGCATGTAGGTGTCATGTAGTGAATTCATCTAAGAAGCACCTTAGTAGGTCTATCTATCCAAGATATCTATACTAATCTATACTTATAATATTATAAAGAGGTAAAGTTTATGAGTTTGTGAGGTTGTAGGAGGTAATCTCTGGATCTACTGAACCGATTTTGAAAATTCTTTCACTAATAGGAAGCTACATTATTCCCAAGTGCCATAGGCTATCTTCTCGTAGGATAATTTCCGACAAAAATGAGAGCGAAGCCGCGGCAACAGCTAATACCTAATAAATACAAAGACTGATCAGAAAACATAAGATACAATATCATAAAAACATCCTCCACCTCCTTGACCTGGATTTGATCCCGGAATAACAATCATTAACAAAGTAAGAATTATGTACAAAATGAATGTCTGATTACAAAGATTGCTTTGTAGAAAAAAAAAAAGCTTATGTTATTTTAAATGATTTATAAAAGAACAAGAGGACGTTCGTTTACTTGTGTTCTACAATCAGTTTCTGTTTTCCTGTTTACTAAGTCATGACATTTATATTTAAGGAAAATAATATAATATATCAAAAAAGTTCGGCAAAAATTTCCACACAACACAGAATTAGAACGACTTTGAAATAAAATTCTTTATCTCTCATTTGACTACGGATCACAATTGTTTTTGTTTTACGTATCTTATTCTTCAGCATGTCTTTAAAAGTTTTTTATATTTATCTGTGCATTGATTCATTACTTATTTGTATATATTCATTAGCCTCCATTGCTGTTGACCGACGCGACATTTATTTCGGTTTTCCATACAAAAGATTTCAACGCGCGAATTATTTTTGTTGTTTCGTTACTGTGCCCATTTCTTTCAAAAATATTTATAATTTCTTAAGAACGGTGACTACTGCTACGAATAATGATAGAGCCTTGATTAAATTTTTATATTCCGTAAAATCAAAGGGAAACGTAATTTTCTCCAATATTCCATTTTCCTTATTACATAATTGGGTAAAACCTTTTGGTATTGTATTTGTTTATTTTCAAAATGGTTATAAGTTTGTTGTTTTTATGGCTTACAATGGGAGTTGTATAATGTTAGGTAATTACATCACAAAGGGTCATCACCTACTCTTAACTCGGATCGTTTTGCAACAAACGGTTACATTTACCATCTGATTAAGTAATTATGTTTATATTTCAATACAAGTATCTTGGGTGTCGTATTTAATGATGTGCCAGTATTGTTAATCAGTCTCTATATCTTATTTTAAACTATTACTTTTCAGTTACCATAACAGGTCAAGTCACTCAAAGGCGAAGCAGTCTATACAAGGATGTTTTTCCGGCCGTTTGTTTGAGATTAGTAATTCCTAGATTGAGATTTCAGATAGTTTCATCTTTTAGGCATATTAACGATAATTTGACCTGTAGCCTTATAGGAATGATACATTATCTGTATGATGTTATCAGCGCCAAGTCGCGTGTGCCCAATACCAGCACACAGTGGTCTGTGCACATATCTGAGTACCTTAGGTATTGTTTGCGACACGCGCTGGGAAGACCAGGGGGCTATTGTCCACGGGAGGCCAAAGGCCTCTTATATTATTTAAAAGTTTAACCTTTTGCTCCTTCAACTTTTGTCAAGGTGATTTAAACCTTTAAAAAACATTGTTTTGATTTTCCGAAGTCTGCGGAGTCGCTTGAGAAGTGATGGGTCTTCAAAGGTTAATAAGCCTTAAAGGTTTTTCTTTAAAGATTTTTTCGTACGAGTCATCGTATACAGTCAGGAAAGACTAGCTAGCTAGTAAGCAGAGTTGTTACTTAGGGATTTACATATTTTGACTCTAGCTGGCTTCCAGTATGAGTACCAGTACTTTAGATGGAGTGACCACCAATCCGACTTCTACAATCCAGTTACTGGATAATACAAAACCCTTGTTAAGACTAATTCTCTGACTTTCGGGCCCCAAAATCTATAAATGACAACCGGAACCACTAACACTAAAGTTGAAGTTAAAAGAGAAGAGAACTTACGCGAAGCTGTAGCCATCGGGCTCGACATTGCTATCGAAGCGCAGGATCTGCACATCTTGTGGGCTCTGCTGAGGGGCGCCGGCGCAGACCGCCACTAGCACGCAGACCAATGTTACCTGTATACAAACACAAAATTAGATTTAAAACGTTATTTTACATACTGTTAGAAAATACCAAGTATGATTCTTCTTCATCAAATTCTGTCGCAATTTTAAAATCGGGACAACAGACAATTTGAAGTATTACATTTAGATTAATATAATTTTAGTGATGTTATGTTTTTCCTCTTATTTTTTATCACATTTAAACATTGACGAGATTAATTACGCTTTGTACGTAGCCAATCTGCGGCATTGGACTGCCAGACGGTAGTTCTTCTTCTAGAATTAAAACCACCAATTTTATTAACTTTAAACTTGATGATTATAATCCATATGTTATACTAATTATGAAGCTTGAATTACTTAGTCAAAAGCAAAGTTAAAGACAGCCGGGTGCTATTCTCAAAGTTACGAGGATACTTTAAAACATTCAAATTACGCCTTTCTGAGTGCAAGCCATGCACATGCATTGTCCAAACATTACATATTTAAAACAATATTTGTTAAACGTTTTCTCTGTTTACATATATTTCGCTCGATGATAAGGTTGAGAAATTGTTTGAGTGTTTATCGTGCCGCGCTCATTTGTTTTGAGGTATTTGGTCAACTTTTATTTGCCAGAGCTTTTCAACAGTTAAAGTAAAAAATATGATAAAACTTTCAAGCATCTGACTGGAAAGTTCCTGAGGTCTTCTTGTCAACATTTTTTTTTTTTAATATTCTCTCTTCGGAAAAGCTTTTTGAGTTTACGGTTTTAGTTTTAGATATGTAAAGATTAATCATAATACCAATAAAGAAGCTTGTATTGTAAACACGGATAATTAATATCATAATTTTTCTTATACTTGGCTAATTAAACAATTCCTTATAATAAATACAAATAAGTCATTAATTTAAATGGAACTCCTTTGCATGCATGTTTTAAATGCATTTTAGATACAGAAATGGCAAGTTCGTAATGCTAACTGTTAGGTAGCGACACCAAACGATCTCAGTTTTAACTGACGACCCATTGTTAACTGTTAACAAGTCAAAGGACCAACTTTCGAAGAACTAGCGTTACGCTAAGTGGATTATATAGACTGCATGCCCTTTAACTTTACTGGGGACACACGGAACAACTGAAGTAGCTACAAAACTAGCCACGTTAATGAACAAAGGGACTTTCAAAGTATATATGGAAAATTAGTTGGGTAAGGGCTAATTTATAGGTCTTCAGATACATTTTAACGGAGGAAAAAAAAATGCAGTTTTACTGCTTTTGTACAGAAAATTTGCAAAACCGCCATATTTATTCTCCAGTTAAAAGTTATTTGGCAGTTGAAAAATCAGTCCTTAATCTACCTGGGGCATACTGTAACTCCACTGTTTATTTTTATGTAAATCCTAAATAAAGCATTACAGCATGTGATGGCACGATAATAACAGACCGGCTGTTGTTACGTAACCCTGGGGTCAGGATTCATCAAGTTACTCCGGTATGACACCTCCACCCATTGTTTTTGCGCATCTTACGACCATTACCACACCTAACCGATGCATCACAAAAGGCACGACACACTTTCAACAACTAATTACTACAAAATAAAATTTATGAAATCTTTCAGTGCTTAATAAATTTAAATAAATAAAAAATCTCGACTCACGTATTTGAGCATGATGCTTAGTATTCGTGTTGAGTTCAAACTAACGAATGAGTAACTAGTGTAAGATCGTTCATTTTATATATATCCCGAGTTGCAGGCACTTGCAGATGGCTGACATCATGTAGGATGGGTCGCGGTGACGCGCTTCGAGATATACTCTATGCTCTCAACGGACCTCAGCGCTTTTTTGTGAACTTTAGATCTGACCGCTAATCAACAATAGCTTCTATGATTTGAGTTCCGTAATTAAAAGAACATTAATTCAAACTGTACTTGGATTAGGTCACCACCAATACTGATTATTAAAAAAGGTCGGGGGACCACCCTTTGCTCTGTGAGCAGTAAAATCACTCCTTTTTTGTAATTTAAAGTTTTGTATGTAAAGTTAGAAGTATTATATTTGTAGCTACATGTAGACATACAATTGTATTCAAAATAATTACAGGATGTGTTAATGGTATAAATATTAATTGATAATGGGTTTCTATCATTTGTACTTGTGTTTGTTTATTATGTAATAGTACATAAATATGTAGACGGAACTATTATCTTGTCTCATCGTTCGTATATCGCAACGGACTAAACGTACCTTTTAATTATATTACAAGCTCACTTAATTGTGTCTTGTGCTTATCAAATCTTGTCCCATGGTTAAGTTAGATACATAATGAGAAGACTTATGTAACGATTCAGATACGTTGCATTTAACTTATTAAACAAAAACAACATCATGTGCAAACAAGGAAGACTTCAAACTGTTTCTATACAAAGCGCATTAAGAAAAGGCAGATTACATGTGACGGTGGAATTACAATATAAATATAATTGATTGTAATAAAACGGACCAAAAATCATGTCAGACAGATTAAGAAATAGTACGTGAGTGAAAACACAATGGGTTCGTTTAAAGCTTCGTATATCAGCGCCATTGTGACATATGTTTGCTGAAGCTCAGTCAACTGTTTTAGCATTGATGAGAAAAAGGTTATCGTTAAATCTTCGAGATTTAATGTTATGACTGTCCTCCTGGCTTAGAAAAAGATACACCTATGTGTCTAATGTTTGTTAACTTTTGCGAAACACTATTGTCTTGTAGGCAAAATTGTTAAACAATAATTGCATTGTTGTCAGAAAAAAAACTATCAAACAGTTAAATGTTGTTTTCGATTACACAATTATGAATTTAAGTCAAAGAAACACCCGCCACCAACCTGAGTTCGTTCAAACGTTCAAAACTCATCAAGCCATGCACACTTTTAAAGGAAAATTTCAAAATAATCAGTATATTACGATCGACAAAGACGGCATCTCAAACTTAGGTCGGTTTTAATGCGCATTTAAATTAATTATAATATCTACTTATCTAGTAACACGAAGAGTTATGTCATTCTTGTTCACTGTACAGCTGTGACATGAGTACAACATTCATATAGGATTATTAAACAATATAAAATTTACTAATTGGCTATTTACAGTCGTGAGAACATCGGTGTAACTTTAGAATTCGTTCGAAATTATTTATGATTGGATGATTTTGGCTAATCATTGACTTATTGCTAGTGTAACTCTAGGACCGAAAAAAGAAGAAGTTTCAAACAAAGCTCGTACACACGGCGGCACATGAAGCTGTTCATTTCCAGTATAAGTTGGCGGTTTAGCCGCAGAAGGCCTAATTCTCAAAATGGCAATAGAGTCGCAAAAGGACTACTTCTCAAAATGGCAAATTCTCTAAAAGCCTAATTCTCTGAATGGCCAATTCTCTAAAAGCCTAATTCTCTGAATGGCCAATTCTCTAAAAGTCTAATTCTCTGAATGGCCAATTGTCTTCGGAGATAACTATTTAGTTATCTTAGTAGAGAATTGGCTTTTTTTAATGTTCCCGGTCTAGATTTAGGGATTTTATTTCACAAACTACCAGGAGACCAGAATCATGAAGAAGTATTATCTTCATTGCATGATAGATGATAATCGAAATGTAGGAGGAATATATATTTGATTGTGAGATTCCTATTAACAATACCTTCTTCATGATTCTGGCCGCCTGGTTGTTTGTAAGACTTTACTATCCTTATTTTTCATCTCCTACTGTCTTGTCCTTCCCATTTCCTACTACGTAATCTTCGAGTGTAAACTCACACACTTCTAGTAAATCCAAAGTGGGGTAAATTCACATTACTGCGAGTTTTTCACAGTGTGAATGTATGAACTACGCCAAAACGTAGTACTAGTGAGAACAGAAAACCCATGGTATCAAAGTGTAACAATGTCATTTCAGTTAAAACACCAAACTAAATTCAAGTTATATTTATCGCTGTATTTATTGAAACTGTTTTCGACATGTTTCGTGCAGTATTTGCAGTAAAGCCATGCGCCCCTTAAAATTCCTTTAAAATTAACAAAACAGGAATCAGATAGGTAAATTCTTTTAAAGAAACTATTTTTGGACAAAATCTAAAATTTGGGTTTTGTTTCCAATTTAAATCATTGTTTGTAAAGAACACTTGATTCGTATATTACCACACAAAAGAGCCGCCAATGTAGTTTCTTGGATTCTGTACGAATACAATCTTTTCACGTTACGGTACTCAAATTGGAACGGACGGATTGCAGTCTAGCTGAGGCTAGCGCCGGAATTCGACAGATACTGCATTGTGTTATTTATCTGTCAAAGTTCGATGTCCAGAGATGATGTCTGCACCGGTTTGACCAAACCTTTTCAGGTCATTAGGACTATCCAGATTAGCTGAAGCTAAATTAATTTCTGGACATCGCTTTGGAATCAAACCGTTCCATCATAACCATAACTTTGATTAGTACATACAAAGCATGTTTACGAGTATCTATTTGCCTTCACGGCAAATATTTATAACGAGCATTAGTTACAAAAACTAGTCTACACTATAAAACCGCGAATTAACCAAAATCTCTCGATTAGTTTTATTGAGCTCCTCATTGAGACACCTCTCTGCGGTCAGGTCATTATACATAGCGATAATTTCCTTTTGATCTTCTAAATCGTGTGAGGACTTCGCAAAATATAGTTTGTTTGCTATAAATACAAGTTAAGTGGTAGTGGGTTTTAAGAAGGCAGTGTCTGTTTGTCCTACTCACACGCCATTGATTGCTTTTCAAAATGCACTTTTTGTCGTGAATAAATCGATACTATGACGTATTCTATACAAAGTGAGCTCTCTATTCTCATAGAGATTCTTATTATAGTCTATTTTATGAACTCAGCCTATCGCATTTCGTTTATCCCAGCTATCTTTTGGAATTGTCGCGTCGGCCGATAGGCCGCGTACACAGGACACGTTTTTAACGCGATTGTTTGGTCTGATTTAAAGGTAATCTATCTAGACATTTCTACAATATTGGCCTACATTATTAAGATGCCTTTTTCACAATCGATTTCCAATAGTTGCAATTGCTGCTTCATGAGTACCTACGATTTTATACAAGTATATGTAGTTGAGGACTCCAGACAGCGATTAGTCAATCTTTGTGTATAATAAACAAGCTATCTTTGTTTGGTAATCGGTAGTCATCAAATAATGTTGTTTGAACTTTCGACTGAAGAAATACTCATACAATGTGAAGTGTGATAACTTTGGGTGAATAGGTGCTTAGCTGTGTAATGCGTGGACATGATGTGTAATATTTTATATTACAGTAACGACGTCTATTTTTAAATCAATAGTGCATTTACTTGTAGATGCAATTGCATACATAAACTTACGCTTACAGTCCCCGAAATGGTAAGCAGATTATAATATGCTTTTCGTTTACGTTTAAATGCGTTGCAATTGAAATTGATGATGCGACATACATGTATTTTTTGTAACATAGTATGTACCGATAATTTAACGACAATCTAATATTTTTCAATTGTTTCACAAGAATGGTGAAAAATATACAGTATTAAGAAGGACAGAGGTCTATTTTTTAGACAAGATAATTATATAAGAGTGAAGAAGAAGAGAAGAAGAAGAGGTGAAGAGTGAATTAATGTAAGCCCAATACAGTCAAGAGTCACAAGAAACGACAAATGAGTAGGACGTTTATTTTAAGTTATCCAGCAATCGGTGGATAAATATAGATGGGATAAAGTATTGTTATGAGTATCCACAATGACATAATTTTTTAAACTGGCTGGATAAACAAGACATGATAACTCATAAGAGATGATCATGTGTGAATTGTAGTACATACCTAAAGTGTGAAAGATAAACTTTACGCCCGGAAGATAAACTTTACGTACTTGTTAAAGCTTTAATGATTTACCTAATATTGTAAAAATTTGGTTCCTTGCGAAAAAATCGATATTTTATAAATTTTTGTTCGATTGATATAAAAGGTTTCAAAGATAACAAAAGGAGAGAGGGTAGTATATCAAAAGGATCTTGGACAACAACTTCGTTATATCTACGACTAAGAACACAATATGTTCATGTCATGGTGTGTGTGCATTTAAATTCACAAGTTAAAAGTGCAAAATGATTGGTCCTGACTATTGTTGTAAATAAACCGTTTTAAACCAAAATCAGTGGTTTAAATCCCGTTTTAAATGATTTAAAACCACGTGGGCCGTATATTGATGACGAATTACTTTAAAAAATAAGTTTAAAAGGCTAATTGAAATCATATAACATTTTTACTAATACATGTGAAGTCAAATATCATACTTACGCTACTTTTCAGGATTAGACAGACTGAAAACAATCATGATATGCGTATTTATTAAAATATAAAAGGCATTGCCGCATTTTTATTTTGCACTAGGTATTAGGAGAGAGGGAGCAGGTAGGAATCGATTTTATGTTTGTCTGTCATGAATGTCGGTTGATTTTAAAATATTTTTATTTTATTTTCCTTAGATATATTCTAAATCAGGATGAGGGTGTGGTCTAGATAACTTCGTGTGAAGCCTCAGTTCATTCCAAAAAAATATTTTAAACCATATTAAACCACTAAGTGTGGTTTTAAATCGTTTTAAAACAAAAAGACTGTTTGAAACCAAATGGTTTAAAACGTTTAAAATTCGTTTTGCATCTATAGTCCTGACCCACTGTAGCCGCTCATCCATTGACATTTAAATATTAGTGTCTCCGAAACTATCAATAGTTTTAGTATTTATGAAGGATTTTATGAATAAATCTATACGTAGATTATACTTTGTTAATTGCGTATTCATGACACAAAAAAAAAACGCTTATTTTTTTATTCCTGTCGATGAATTTCAATGGACATCAAATTAATTTTGTTACAATCTCACATTAGTTATAAGCGGTGTAAGACAACAAGGATAGCTGAATTCAAGGATTTTTACGCAATCTCGAATTAAAAAGTTGAGGGGACACGCCATTATAAATAACAAAAACTTTAATTTGTATTTATTGCTTCGTTGGCCTAGTGGAAGTAAGAGCTAATATTGAGCATAAGTCCCGGGTACAATTCCTGGATCCAGCCAAGTGTTATTGGGGTATTCCACCAGGGATTTTTCATTAGCAGCTAATTGGTGACGAAAAATAGGCTCGCGCCTATTGCATGGGACTTAAACAATATTAGATAAACACGCCAGCACATCAAGCTACAAAAAACTGTTTTTTTTTCCAATCAACCTTGAACCTGATGTTTCAGCAATAAAGGCGCAAATCTATTAAATAAATTTGACAGATTGTAGTAGTTTGATTTGCTGGCGTCTGTACAATTGGGTACACCGCTATCATCAACCCTTAGGATCCGTGATGTTATGTATGTTAATCTCTCCAATAAGATATAAGGTTGAGGCTGACTCGTAGGATCGATTTATACGTGACAAGCTTCTAGACTTTCGATAATGTCACACAAATGTTCAGTCCAATCGTTCCCTTCGTTCTATTAACTTTGATCCGTTTGAACTTTGTGTAAGAACCGTATGTACTATATTTTTATATAGGCAGACAAAATATGGGCGTAATTTGGAAAGTCTGTGACTCCTAAGTTAGAAACTGGAGCAATAATAAAAGATCACGTTTCAATTCGTAAAATGGAATCTGGGAATGGAAGTTGAGAATTATATTATCAACTATCGCAGGAGTTAGAGAATCCAATAAACCGTGTACAGTTTTTTTATGTCAATAAATATATTTTGATTTTTGATTTTGATTTTTTGATATTTTGATATTATGAATTCTCAACTTCCATTCGGATTCCATTTTTAACTGCGTCGAATTGTAACGTGATTCATATTATTATGCTATTATGATTCTAATAAAGCGGCATGTTTAGGGCTCCAAGGATTGGCACTTTGTATTCTAAAGAAAAACCCGTAGTATTCTGTATTCGAACGTTTTGAAGTCACGCTGTAACCACAAATGATGCGATCGGAAAATGGTAGCTGTATTATTTAATGTTAACGATTTGGGAAATATAAAACTGTGTCATTAACATTAACATTAAGCTGCCTAATCTATCGTCTGTCCTCGCAAAACATTTACTAAACCTTAGCCACCACTTTTAGTGCGAGTTCTAAGGTTAAATGTATACTTTGCGAAAGTCTAAAATTGTATAGTAATATCCCTCTTCAATGAGTCACAACGTCCTTAAAGTAATTTTATTTGAGAATGATTTTTATCAACTTTCCTAATTACCTTTGGCTTCATTAAGAAACAAATGTGCAGTATATTGCATTCACTAAAATGTTTGTTATTTACACATGATTTTAGAATTACTTTCAAATTAACTGTGGACATATTTTTTGACGCCCTGTTTTCCCATTTTGATAATAGTACATATTTTCGTTTATTCATTTTTATACATATTCTTTATATTTTTATTATTATTTTCGATCTATTTGCATTTTGCAAATAATGTACAAAAATTTAAATGAATACCAAAAGAAAAACTCGCAGACATTTCCAACGGTTGACTCGAGAAAATCGAACAGAGTGCTTTTATTTAGTCATTCACTGAGTTGTCCACTGGCTTTAGTAGAAAGAAACAAGTATGGGGAACGTTTATAAACATGAACCCTCATCTTCCTGCCCTTGTCCCGTATCACTTGACGGCGCAATAAGTTTTTTCCTCCATTCTCCAATGTCAACCGTCACGTTATCATTTTTCATATTTAATTCTTCACAAAATCCATCAGTCGTTTCTTTGGTTTTGCTCTACCTCTCCATCCATGAAAATTTATATTCATCACTCTTCTAATCAATAAAAATAAACATGAATGCTTAATGCAAATATTTGATCTTCAAATCTACTACTCGTTTGATAGACAGGGAGTCGCCTATACTAGCTCAAATAAATACGATCTCGGCACAATATTACGCAGATGTATAGGTATTAGATAATATAGATCTGCGTAATATGGTGCTATCGTGTGTTGTATTATAGGTAAACTAATATGATTAAGAGGTCAAGTTTGTATGTTTGGATGTAGGGGGTAATTTCGAAAGTTCTTTCATTAAGGCGAAGCTATACTATCCCCGAGTGTCATGGACTATATTTAGAACAGTTTCGTGGGATAATGGGAACGAAGCCGCGGGTAAAAGAAGCGGATAGTCGTTTTTAAACTGATGAATTAATAACCAATAACGAACAAAAAAAACTCAACGTGGTCCTTGGACTCGAAGACTATTCATACTTTTTGTTTGTCTATTGCGTTTAATCTTCATTTAATTGGGTATTGTGTTTTATGCATTGGAAGTTTTTGACATAACCAAGGTTATTTAATTATTGACGATAAAGTTCAGTAACAAAAATATTAGCTGTTTACATTCCCGTCCATCTTAATGAACGCGCGAACATAATGCCAAGGTAATGAAACTTCAGTTGATATTTCGATTATTTAACTATGTATGGGACTGGTGTAGGTAAAGACGGTCGCTGATCATGGTTGTATCTTAATAAACATAATGGTTATTTGATAAATATCGATTTTATAAAACTCATGTTAAAGTTTCTTGTGCGAAACCGTAAACAGATATGTTTGAAAAGACTAGACTGCATGAAACGTACCAAGTACCAACCGCCACCAAACAGCCTGAAGGTTCTCCAAATTCAAAATATAGTTGCGTAAATGAAGGAACGTATCTGATAAAGATAAGACTATTTTTGAGCAATAGTTTCGATTAATACTAAAATAGTAAAGTTATTACAAAAATGTTCATGAGAAAAATACAAGTCAAGTGCCAGTCGTACTCACACGCACACCGGGTTCCGTAACACCAAACAGTATAATAAAAATATTTTGAAGGCTCATTTATATGTTGTATTGTATTACATTCAACAGCAAAACTAAATTTGTTTTTTATAGTATGTTAATAAAAAACAAAGTTACCGCTGCAGTTTGATGAAAAAGTCCCATATCTCAAAAACTGAACATTAAATCTTATTCAAATACTTTTCGTTGAAAGTTTTTTTTTACGTTCTACAACTACATTTTTTCAGAATTTTTCTCTTCTTACTTTAGAAATTAGAGGGGGGGCATTTTACACTTCGGAGGTGTCTACCTTTCAAACGATTGACTTTGAGAAAAAATGGTGTTAGAAACCTGAATGTCATTTTAAAGACCTATCCATAGACACCCTGCCCGTACAGGTTTGATGTTTTTTTTTTCAATTTAATTCCATGTATGGGGAGCCTTACCATTTTTTTTTTTTTTGTATAAAGCCGTTTACAGAATACATCTACTTACCAAGTTTATACTGTGTAGTCCTAATAGTTTCGGAATATAAACTGGTTGTGACATAAGGACGGACTGACAAACAGACAGCCATGACGAATCTATAAGGGTTCCGTTTTTTGCCATTCGGCTACAGATACCTATAAAACGAATGAGCCAAAAGAGAAGTTTCAGTGATCCCGCTTACCCGCACCGTCCCTTGTCGCTTTCATAATTATACCACTAGTTCAGATTCTCCGAACAAAATGAACGCGACGCGCGACGGTCGCGTGTTCGCTTAACGATCGCTTTCGTTAAGCCGAGGCCTTACGTGGCCCTTAGAATGTCAAATTCATATTTAGTCGCCAATGAAAACTAGTAATACTAGATACAAAACTACCATGTAGGTTTACTGCCAATTAGATAAGCTAATTATGTACATATCATTTGTATTTGAATGGATTCCCTTAATTACCAGACTTGTCACTTACATCATAGATTGGGTATCTTACCTTTTTTGGAACAACTGTTTATATGCATTACAATAATATTACAACATTAGTTGTACATATTATAATTATATGAGATAGACGCGCGCGTAGAACAAATATTAGTATCGCCTACAGCTAGTAGTTCCGGTTCGCTGTTTCTGTATGTGAGTTTAAATGTTTGTGAACGCACCAACAAACTCCAATGCCACTCGTCCGATTAAAATTTTCGGACTTGTCACCAAAAACTAAAAAGAAAGAGAAATTACTCCAATCTAAACATTTAATTGATACTTTTCTGTAAGCTTAAAAACGAGTGATCATTTAAAAAAATGGTTGCCCAAAACTTTTATAATCTTAGAATGCAATTGCATATTTTGTAAACACCGGTAGCAGTTCTTTTTTTTCGAATATACATGGTATATGTACGCCTTTGTTTCATACTTAAGTACGATACCAGGACGACCTACAATAAAGTAGCACTTATTATTCACTCATTATGCTGTCTTTCCACCAGAGATGAATGAGACTTAGGCTGGTGTAAGAAATATGCGTAAAAAATTCGTTTCATTGCATTTCCTGAGCATAGCTCTGGAAATAAAGCAATATATATATTAGAGAGAGAAATAAAAGATCTATAAAGTAGCATTTTTTTTTTGTATTTATCCCAAAAATCGATACAGCTCGGTAGTTTTGACCCCTAGTTAATTGGACTTAATTTGTAGCTAACAACATCTATTATAGGGTCCCTTTTCAAGGAATAGGTTGTGTCCCTGTCACCCTGTATATATTTGTAATCATTCATCATTTGTTCTCGAAAACGTTTCCAACGATTTCGATGAAAGTTGCTTTATAGAAAAAAAAAGTGGCGAAAAATCTATCTACCTAGGTCTCATGTCTGTGATAATTTGTTTTCTCTGTTTTCACCCCAGCAGAGCTGGGTCGCCCAGGTACTAATAATTAGGTGAAGTCATAAAACTCCAACAAACAGATTTGTTTCTGTTGAGCATAATTATCATAAACCAGTGAGAATTGAACACATAGAACACATGAATAAAGCACTACGTAATGGAAAAAAAAACTTCTTGAGTTTAATACAAGATTTTGCTGTGATATCAATAAGAAAATAACAATAACTGACTTGACCATATTGCAATACTCCTAAATAGGGAAGTCATAGTTACAAAAGGCGTCATTACGCTCTTTATCCTAAATTATTGCGGACACCAGCTCATTATACACTACAATTGGGGTCGGCGCATCATGTCTTCTACATATAGTCCATCTTTCGGTTCTTGTCTTCCTCTAGTATAGTTACAAAACGAGTCATACATGTATTCCCTCCTCACCAGATAAGACTAGAGGGTGAGTTTTCACGTTTTGTTACGCTTCAGTCCGTTGTGAAGTGAAAAGATTCCAAGTTTTCATAAAATGCAATGCAGCACATAGAAATAAATTATCAATTTTAGTGAAATGGTTTAAGTTAGTGTTTCTTTGAATATTAATGTAGCTGAGATATTCTGAAACGTGAATGTTCATGACCAATTTTCCATCTCCACTAATATAATAATAATTTAACCTTAGTTATTTGCGTGGGAAAATTAATTGGAGACAAATCAGATATAATCAGCATACTGATGATGTGCATGTAATTTATAGAAATTCTCGGCAATTGCATATTTTGTAAACACCGGTAGCAGTTCTTTTTTTTTTCGAATATACATGGTATATGTACGCCTTAGTTTCATACTTAGGCACGATACCAGGACGACCTACAATAAAGTAGCACTTATTATTCACTCATTATGCTGTCTTTCCACCAGAGATGAGTGAGACTTAGGCTGGTGTAAAAAATATGCGTAAAAAAGCGTTTCATTGCATTTCCTGAGCATAGCTCTGGAAATAAAGCAATGTATATTAGTGGTGAGTTTCAAACACATCGCATCGTGTTTTATTTATTTATGTACACACAGAATACTTAATAGAACATTATGTTAACATAGAAGAGCACAAAGGACCTGCTTATTTCGTAAGACATTTCTTCCAGCAGACGTGCGAGAAGCAAATTAGATTAGATATGTATGACACCGTGTGTAGAAAAGACAAACTATAGATTTGTTTTGCCGTTAGTTTCGTAGCAATACATGGCCACGCCATAAGGCTTCCAGTTTTACAGGTGAGCATCGTCATCTGTCTAGCCTTTTCTCAACCATATTCGGTTCGGCTTCCAGTCTCACCTAACGACTAACGTCTTAAAGCGTTTTCTAAGGCATGGAAAACGCATGTACATGCATGTACAGGCATGTACCTTATGGAGGATCACTCATCCACGGGCCTATAACCGCTGATTGATCTTGAAAATTGAGCTGTCCTGCTGAAATTTATTAAATATGAGCTCCTCCGTATATTTATTTATAGGTACGGAAGTAGAAATATGTATTAAAATAAACACAGTTATGTTAGTGGCCGCTAATAGGTAAACATGTGTTATGTACCTATAATGACATGCAACAACCGGTTTCGTACCTACTAAAATGCTACTTCATGTAGTGTTACATACGTACTGCACTGACTGAAACACAGTTTGATATTATGCTCTCTCAGAATTACTAATTAGGTATACGACCTTAAACGTGTCACTATGTTCATAACACCACGCCTGTAATAACCGGAAACTTTGACAGAGTTGTAGCTAATTATGTTTAAGTCTCATTTAATAGGGGACCAGCCTATTGCCAGCAGCCGGGCACAAATCCAAACTCCGTGGCTGCTTCTGAGAAATTCTTGATGGAAAAACTCAATAAAACTTGGCCGGACCCGGGAATCGAAACCTGGACCTCATGCACAGCAGTCGTCATTGCGTACTCTAGACCAACAAGGCAGTCACTATGTTCGGACTAATCTCCGAAACCGCCTAACCAATTTCTATTAAAGTTTGTGAATGTGTATGATTGGTCCCAGCTCGAAACTTAGGATTTTAGTGTTGTACCTGATAGGTGGCGCCCGACAGAGGCGGATCGTTAGTAAGCCAGGCATCTTAAATGGTCCGATGTTAGTAAAATTTTGCAAATAGAGAGGTATAGTTAAACTTCTTCAGATCACAAAGAAAATGAGATATTATCCGTAACAATTTCAGTTTTTAAAAAAAAAAATTATTTATTAATGAAATGTTTACATAAAAAACCTTAACTTAGAAACTAAGCCCCACAAAACTGTTTTCACGGTTTGTCTGTGGGAACGGAACAAACAGTACTAAAAAATTAGGTTTACTAGTGCGGACAATTTGCACTTATTGGGCTTATAAAGCAAACTAATAGTAAAAGACAGTTCACAAAGTCTTGAGATAGTACAGCTTAAGTAATCTGGCAAATTTACCTTTTATTTTCTGGCTTCTACTCGTAATATCAGCAGGCAATCGGTTGAGAAGGTACGGTACTCTTTTATCAAGTTTATCTAGATACATCTGATCTCAACATATGGACCAGAAGTTGACTCCAGAAATTAAGACAGAATCTTGACAGTTTAGATAAACAGTGTGATCACTATAATCAAAAAATTTCCTGTCAAGAGTGGTGAGTATAATGAATTGGCTAGATCATGGAAAAATCCTAATTTTAAACTATCAACATTTTATTTGATAATTATAATAATTATTACTTATATTTTTTGCTCATTGAAGGAACCGGTGTAATTTTGTGCGCTTCATTAACAGCACGCATGAACAATTATAATAATGACCATATAAAAATGATATTGTTACGGTTTTGACCGTCAATTCCGCATCTAAGTCATAAATAACCTCTTTTTTCGCGAGGTCAAACAATATAAATAGGTACTAACTGGAAAACTTTATGTGTAGGGTTGTCACTTGCAATATTAGGAAATAAATAAATACTAATTACTCATGTACACTACCCATGTTTTCTTAGTGGCGGCAGCGGTGGCCCAGTGGAGGTGGTCCCGACTTACGAGCAGTAAGTCGTGGATTCAAACCCAGGTAGGCGCATTATGTGTGTATTTTTTTTCATCACCAATGCTCTCAAAACGGTGAAGGAAAACATAGTGAGGAGACGAGATGTCCTAGAACCAAAATTTGAAGACATGTGACATCTACCAACCCGCACTGGACTATAGCCGATCCCCTGTCATAGAGAAGAAGCCTGCGTCCCAGCTGTGGGAACATTATTGGCTGATTATGCAAATGCTTATGCTGGAGAGGCTAGTGATGCTGTACTATATAAGGTGTATCTATTCATACACGAAATCTTTTAAGGGGTCATTGTACTCATCATTATGAACAACTCCAAAAAAAATCAGCAGTTCAGTACATTTTGACGAGTTAATGCGATCATATTGTAGGGAACAGAAGTTTTTTTTTTTTCGCGATTTCGGGGTTGGTACCATATTAAAAGTTGTTCATAATGATGAGTACAATGACCCCTTACGAGATTTCGTGTATGAATAGATAGACCCTACATACTTACCTTCCTACTTGCATAAAATGTAAAAACTCCTTACTAAGTAATAAGATGAAAGCGATGCTAAGCTACTTGGGCGCTAAGTGCACGTTTCTGATGGAAAACGAACAAACACCCCTGCAACAAGTCGGAGACGTTTTATTGAAAATTCAATTACAATGACATATTGCGCGGTGTGGGTTACCGCAGCCTTCTATTACATAACCGGCGTACAATCTACATACACACATGTTATGTCGTGTTGTGTGTACTGTATGACTGTTGAGTTACTAGCTGTGCCCGCGACTTCGTTTGCGATCTAGGATGAATAGTAATCTGCCCTTTTTAGGGTTCCGTACCTCAAAAGGTAAAAATGGAACACCTTGAAGGATCACTGGCGTGTCTGTCTGTCTGTCTGTCACATTGAGTTGAAATTTGGTACACATATTAAGTCGGTGACTCAAAAATGGAATTGTAACGTAACTTAATGAATCTTTAAAATAGTTTTGTAAACTATATCGTGTTACATAAAAAATGAAAGGACTCATTGTGCGCATCTCAGTATAATATTGTTTTAAAAAATTTCAGATATATAGTTTTGAAGATATTTAAGAAAATATGCGAAAATTGACCATTCTCCCCCTTAACTCCGAAACTACACGGCAAAAAAATTAGAAAAAAATCAAAAAATTGATCTTTGCCTATACATTACAGGAAAACTTTACTGTAAGAAAGCTATAACAACAAATTATAAAAATAATTAAAAATTAAAAGGGTCTCGCCTACTACGTTGGTACAGAACCCGTCATGCGCGAGTCCGACTAACTTGGCCGGTTTTTTCAGGTCTTTTTTTACCTATCTGACCATAGTAGTTGGATCTGTCGTTTAGGCATGAAAACGCGAGATGCAGACAGACAAACTTACTTACGCATTTATGATATTATAGTAAGGATTGTATAGTCGAGGAATAAACAGGTTAAGCATATTACTGACTGTGCCAGCATTATAAGTACTGCGAGTGACTAAGTTATTTATGAAAATAAATATTTGTAAAGCTGACTCAACCATAAGAAAAAGGAGATTGGTACTTACAAATTGCCAACTAATTAGTTCCTTGACTATACGTTGTCAAATACTACGGATATTTTGTACCTTTCATTTCGACTGACCTCTTAGGAATTAAAACTTCGTAGTAGTAGATTCGTGCCATGACGTCACTTCAGTGAACTCGTGACCTGCCCTACTGATACATGCATACATCCTCTTAGAAAACAGTCTCGTATAAACGGAGATAATGTTTGAAGGACATACGAATCATTATAAACCTAATTATCTACCGCAAGAGTTGTAGAACTCCTTGTGAAAGAGTTTGAACTGGGAAGTGCTACAACTAAAACTATTTATGCTGTTTATTTATGCACGCTGGCCAGCGGCCTTACCACATCATAATTTTACAAATTTAGATCCACATCTTTAGGAATCCTTTATACGTCTTGCAGATACCGGTCAGTTTGTTATTTGAAAAATATTAAACACTGAAATCGTAATCGCCATCACAGCCTGTAAATGCCCATATTAACAATTGATGGCAACTCAGTTACACAGTTTGTATTCGATAGGGGAAATCGATATACTCTGGTTTTTGGAAAATGATAAAATTGACTTTTCAGCACTTTTAACTGTACTGAAATTAGCTGCCATCCAAACCTTTTACAATATTGTGAAATATTTCATCCAATACTTCAGTCTAGCAAATTATCACAACATTACACGCATTTAAAACCATGATTGTACTCGTAGCTTAAATCCAGTAAATAGTTGTACACAATTTTATTTTTACCACAATTTTATTACTAACCAAAATATTTCGTTCAGGCGCTAGATTGTTGAAACGCACACGTAGAAATGATAAGATCCAGTTGAATCCATTACGAGTCGCCTATGTTTCTTTACCTTGTCACAATATTTGCTTCTATTTAAAATACTTAAGGATGTTTTAGATACGATTAGCAATTCGTTAATAGCTTTAATAGTGATGCATTGTCGTCCAAGTGTGAATCTTTAATCAAAACAAAAATCGTACCTTCAAGGACTTTCGTTGGTACGGCAGAGCAGATGTGGGTTAAAAGACACACGCCCGAGACGGCCGACGACAAACAATTTACACAATTCACAAATCCCTGTAACGTTTCTTGGATCACCTTAAATAAACTGTTTGCATGATTGTGATTAACACCTTGCCTCCCAATGAAACTTCGAAACATCGCACTGTCAACACAATGGCATGATATTTATAGCTCAAGTTGTAACTTCAGAGCATAGACGTTCAGGACTCGTCCTACAACCAACACATCCTAACTTGAATTTGCATATTTTTAAAACACCTCAAAAATGATGAAGATTGTAAGTGGTTTTTGTTGAATTGTGCCTAAAAAAAGTCTTTAAAAAAAGTTTTGTGCTTGTCGTGCAGTTCGTCAGTGTCCCTATTGACTAGAATTTATCAAATCTAGTACTTTCTTGTAGTCTAGTAGTTTAATAGTTTTTTACTAGTTTTAAAATCATTTGATAACTTTGTTCAATTAACTACGATGTTTGCCTTATATCGATTGTTCCTATAGATTAAAATTAATCAAAACAGTGCCAATTTGATAGGATGCCTTATAAAATTTTACAATTTTTCTAGACTTTGTTCGTCCTGGCCGCTCTTGCAGTAGCATGCGCACAGGAGGCGGCGCCGGCAGGGGGTGCTGCACCCGTCACAATCCTCAAGCAAGTCGATGAGGTCGATGTAGACAAGTACAACTTTGAGTAAGTTTTATTTAATTATTTAATGGTTAAGCCGTTATTGGTGCTCCGACATGTGTTTGTGAAGTTTCTCGGCCAAAGTTGGTTATGCTAGTCACATGAGAGCATTCGTAAGAGCAGTGCACCATCACCCCAAAAAATCATCGAGACCAGTCGTTGTGGCTGAAATGGGCAAGGTACCATCATCATGATTTTTTGTTGGAAACATTTGCAAGTCTAATTATAAAGCATCGTATGTGTGATTGTATATAGCAGTGATAGCCTAGTGGTGTGACCGTCGGACTGCCAAGTCATAGGTCTCGAGTTCGAACCAAAGGCACGCACCTCTGATTTTTCAGATTCATGTGCGTATTGTATAAGTATCACTTACTCCGGTGAAGGGAAACATCGTGAAGAAACCAGCATGCATTAGAGGTATTTCTTGACGGCATGTAAAGCCAAGTCAGAGGCCCATGGGCGGCCTAAAAACTCTAACACCAGGTTAGGCACTAACCAAACGATAAAGAAAAGAATTATAAAACCCTATTGAACATGTAAGAGCAATGAAATACACTTAGCAAAATTCACCAGCGATTTTCTCATAAAATAACTGTTTCTGTTTTGTGATAGGACCTATATCATAATAGTATGGGGTCCAAAATACTATGGTCGAGAAAACGTTAATCAATACAGTAGGAGAAAATTACTTTAGAATTTTGCTAAGTGTATATGTTACCGGCCAAATCCGAGTTCAGGCCAAACTAGAAAAGAGACTATGACCTCTGAGTTTGTTTCGGCTGTTTCTTCTCAGAGTAGTCAGGTACGAAACACCGGCCCCATCTAGTTTAAAAAAGAGACGTGTAAAAGTGTTTTTAAAAAACCTATTTGCAAAATAAACATCATTTATCATTAACTAGTTTGTCCTAGGCCAAACCGGTTTACTGGTCTATCTTATCAGGATACACTAACCCAAACAAAGCAGTTAAACTGCGCCCAACTTAGGATGTAGGGCTCGCAGGCCGCTGCCGCGGCACCGCTCGCTACGCTCGCTCTGCTCGCGCGTGGTTGGTCACCAATCTGACCTAACCTAACCCATTTAGTCAGGGTGCTCTATGATTGTCCTTTTGTGATGATCCCTAGTTTGGCCTAGGACAAAGTAATTTGGCCTGAAATCGGGTTTGGCCGGTAACATATACATTTAATGTTCGTGACTGTAGTGCGCTAAATATGAATATAATAATAATAAAATAAATAATAAATCTTTATTCAGAATCTCAAAAGGTACAATACTATACGAATCTAAAACTAACAATGTAAAAACAAACTAACAATGTAACAATATGATTGTAACAGTAACCAAGTATAAGAGAAGATATTGCTTATAAATTCGCCAACTGGCCATAATACATTTACCTAATAATTAAGCTAATAGGGTCACGGCCTTATCTTACCCTATTTTCAATTTTCATGAAGAATACTTCCTCTAATACTTATGTTACAAGGTGTTAAGTAATAAGTACCTATATTTTGTTATTTAAATACTTATTAACATTGATCAAAGGCATTGACATAAGAACGGGTAATAAAGAAAAATTATTCAACGCAAGATATTACTTAATCCATTGTTTGAAAAGGGCATCATCATCAAGCTGACTTGTTTACTAACACTTGTGTGCTTGTGGAATGAGCCCAAAACCTCATTCAAAGCCAAAATATTTATTTGCGTACTAAAGGTATAAGTACCGGGTCAAGGGTATTTACTTGCAAATGATGCCATGAACTTACTAGCCATTTTCAGGGTGTCTGAAAAAGGCTAGTACGTTGTGCAAGGTTCAGTTCTAAAATTGGAAGGTTTTTTGGTTTATAACGTTGAATTACACCAATCATCGAAAACAACTCGGTTTTTAAATTTATCATTACATTTCAGTTTTGCTATACATAACATTTAGCTGGCGGCATGTAAGAGGACTATACAGTATACACATCTATACTAATATACTAATAATATTATAAAGAGGTAAAATTTGTTTGTAAGTTCGTACGTAGGGGGCATTCTTCAAAACTACTGATCCGATTCCGAAAATTCTTTCACTAACGACAAGCTACATTACCCCCGAGTATATATATTTAAAACGTACGAGCGAAGCAACGGGCAAAAGCTAGTACCTTGCCTACCCCTTAGAAGAATACTTGATGTTTCAGATAGATAGACAGAGTTTACATTAATGTACACCAAAATTGATACACAGCTCTTACACCATATTGCTATTGTTCTGTATATGAATTTGACCCAACTCATTCTCTCCCTCAGGTTCGAGACAAGTGACGGAACCTCAAGGCAGGAGACCGGCGAGTACAAGAACGACACAGAACAGGACGGCCTCGTCGTCAAGGGCAGCTACAAGTACGTCGCACCCGACGGCCAGAAGATCTCAGTCACCTACCTGGCCGACAAGAATGGTTACCAGCCCATCGAAGAAAAAGCTGACGCGGCACCTACCCCCCAAGCCTAAACTCACCCCCTGAAGACCCTCTCATATAAGTCCCGCTTTCAATAACATTAAATGACACTTGATTGAATGCCTAAGTATCATTGTACTGTTGTAATTTCAATTCTATGCGCTCAGCCTAGTGTTGGAACTGTAACAGTCCACTTTTATTTAGACTTTCTTCTAGTGTCGCTTAATGTTAGCCAAAAAGGGCATTACAGTTTTTTTTGCTAAAACCAAATATGTAAAGGATTTTATATATCTGATCCTTGTTATACCTTAACACTGCCACTGCCTGAAATAAAGGTTACAAAAAAAAAAAAGTTTTTTTCACACCACCTGCTCGACAATGCCAAATAACATATCATGCAAACCTTACGTAAAGCAAGTCATTAACGCTCTTGGCTTTAGCCGGGGTGTAATGTTGGACTGAATCTCATTGTAACCCGCATTGTAATATTTTCACTTTTCATAGATCTTATCGCAATGTCTTTAAAGTCTAATTTCATAATAATAGATCAACTAATACTCTAATACTAATTAGTTAGCCGGCGCCGTGTCGAACTTATTTGAAAATCGAACTTTTTCTAAAATCGAGCTGGCCTCGGCAAGCTGAATGGAACACATTTGAAATTAAACAAAAGCCACGAGTATTGTAAAACGCTGCAATAATATACGTAATAACTGCAAATTTTTTATAAAAATATATCAAAATAGAAGAAAAGTTATGTTAAAATGTCGAGTGACGAAAGTGATTTAACTCCGGAGTCCATTAAATTGGATGCCTTAGGCATTGATAAACGTACCAAATAAAAATATTAGTTTGTCTTTCCACAACTGGACTAATGTCTTAAACATCAATTTTCACTTTTAATTTTAATTTACTATAATAAAACGGTGTTTTTAGTAGCCTTGCTTTTTTATTGTCTCGCAAAAGGTGAGAAAAGTAGAGTACACTCCTCGGGGATAAAGCTGTTTTTGTCTTGGGCGCGCTTAAACCCGTCACTGCGCTCAGGACTCGTGTTAATTCCCTCGCTTCGCTCATAACACCCTCGCTGCGCTCGGGAGTTAAATCTGGAGTCCTTTGTTACGTTCAGAATTCAATATCGCGCGCGTGACATAAAACAGTGCTTTGTCCCATCGGTGTATAATCTACTATTTCTTCATCAGGTTAGTCAAAACCATCTCTATAACTGTTTATTCAGCCAGTATCTTGTTTGATTTCAGGGGGTCTAAAATGGCCGCTTTAGGAGAATCATACTATGTATCACGTTAAAAATTTAAAACTCTTAAAATGGACTTTGTTGTCATAAACGTAAGGACCAATTATGTCTTTACAGTGAATTCAGTGAATCTGCCACATTCTTGTTTATCGTGCTAAGTTTTTCTGTGTGCTGATTGCAAAAACCACTTTTGTAAAACGTATTTTTACTAGGTATCATTAATTAGGATTAAAAACGAGTTCCACTTTAAAAGTCAAATAGGGCAAAGCACAAAAAGAAGTCTCTTTAAATGATTGATGATCTGCAATTACTTTAAGAGTGAGTGTATCTTCTTAGTCTTTTGCAGATTTAGTCCGGCTCAATATTTGATTTTTAATAAATTATTTAAGTACACCATAAAGTTTGTATTACCCTACTTAGGAAGAAAAAAAATAACGATGACCTACGTAAATACTGAATATTTCCATGAGTTATTTTTTTAATAATGAAAAATCATTGTTCAATCACTCGCTTTGCGAACTGACTTCTTCACTTAAAATAAAAATTATAATGAAGTATTCATTTATGAAAAACCTTTAAGAAACGCGCTTAGCAAGACGTTAAATAGCTAGCTATCTACTGCTCAATAAACTTTTTGTTTCTGATATGTAAATTGAAATCCATTTCGACACCCAACGGAAGTCCTGGGAACTGCTTTTACCTTGAAATAAAAACACGACTGTGTTAATCATAGAGCTCTATTAAAAAAATAATGACACTACAGTTTAAAAAAATCATAAACAAAGTTTCATCCGTCTAAGGCCAGATCAGCTTTGGATTGTTCGTAATAATCATTTTTAAATATTTGGGAGGCACTTGATGCTTTAAATTAATTAATTAAAAACACTCAGTCTAGAGAAAACGTATGTAAAACAAGAACACTTACTTGGAATATGTCACCATGAGAACTTGTGGACTGTTGCAAAAACTCTTAAAAAACAGACATCCTCACATTAAGTGCCTGCAAAAATATTGTCATAACTCATAAATGAAATTCCACGACGAGCAAGCGGTGACAATGATTCAAGGCACAATCGATAGCTCACGTTAGTATCGAATTTTGTAATGTTGCTTTCTTTTTTTTTTACCGATGGGAAATCATCAAAAAACCCCTCCCGCTCTGGGCTGAGCAGGAGGGAGTGTCAGACTTTTACTGACTAAAACCCATCCATGTTCCTTCCTTTGCCCTTTGTGTTCCAGGGCCGCGGTATCTCTTTCGAACAGTCCCGCAACCCTGGCAGGCATCGGTCCTTGCGGACCCCTTCCTGTTTGCTGACTCTCTTTGAGGCGCGCGTGGAACACGAACGCGCCGTCGACACGGCCTGTAGTCATAAGACGGACGGACGCCGAGCTAGCCCATAGCTCACCGTCCATAGGCCCGCGCCTACGGTGGCCGGGGGCCACCGCGTGGCCCCCGACGCCCGGTGTGTCTCCCGCGGCGGCTGAGACGTGAGGTTCTTTCCCTCTCACGTCCCGCCACCTCTTTCGCTAGCATGTGGAGGAGGAGCAAGGAGGTGACGGCGTCCCAATCCCTCTCGCTCCGGACCATGGATTGAACCAGGGCCGGACGCGAGAGGTCGCCGCCGTCGATTTGTAATGTTGCTTAGTTGCTTATTTGAATGAATACAATACATGTGCTGGAGAGTCATCTTTTTTGATTTTTTTTACCAGTCCTCCGGCTTGATGAAGGTGTTGTCTGTATACTTTTTCTCAAGATAAAATACAGCCCGCAGTAGGTCAAGCTTCTTATAAGTTTTTTGGGTATTCAAGTCAAGCCAAGTTATAATGGTTCCAAAAACGGTGACAGACAGCAGACAGACAGACTATTACACTGACCGTACCGTAGCTTATAATTTCAGAATGAGTTATTGCTCTCAGAATGTTTTGAGTCTACTCATTTTGAAAATTCTTTAACAGACAAAAACTTTGTTCCTCGTAAGATGTTGTTTAAAATATACTAAACACGGTGACACGACGCGACTAAGTAAATTGTCACGTTTATAAGGTAAGTTCTAGATAATATAAAAAAGTTACTATGCCAACTAGGGTCAAACATGCTTGACATGTGTAGGCGCTGTTTTGTGTAATTTAGGAGATGTTTTAAAAGTGGCTCATCATGTGTCAGTTTATATGTAGATTTGTGAATTTGGAATAATCAGCCTACAAAGTTTGCACAGCTGGTATACAGGCCTCACTGTAAGATGAAGTGGCGTACTGTCCACCACGCGGGCCTAGTGGGGGATGGTCTATTTTTACGTGTTAAGTCTTTTCATTGGTGTTTTTATTCATGCTGGTTTCCTCGCCATGTTTTTCTTCACCATTTAAAGAGCAGTCATGATGAAATAAATTATTTAAAATACCTGCCTATAACCTGATTTAAGATGCTGTCATAGATATTTGTATCACATCTGAGACCAATGCGATCGGTGGCTTCACGATGGAATCTTAATGTGCAAAAAATAGTCACCCACGCATGACATAAATTAGAGGAAGAAAATAAATGCAGTGTTTTTGGTAACGAAATAGAACAATATATTCTAAGTATAAAACAGTACAAAAGTACAAATATTTTCAAATTACTGATGGGCGGGAAGGACACGGATGGTTGGTTTGTATCCTTTGTCGTCGGCGGTGAAGGTGACCTGGTACTCTTCACCATCAGGGGTGAGGTATGAATAGGAGCCCTTGATGGCGATGCCTTGCTTGTCTCCTACGGTGATGAGGCTGCCTTCTTCCTGGCGGGAGACACCGTCGCTTGTCTTGAAGCTGGAAGGATTTTTTTTGTAATTTAGCTTATGGTTACTGCGTAGTTTCTTTATTGTACTGTCTTTCGAGCACGATTGCGGTTGCGGATACCGGGTTGACAGATAATGTAATGATAGATAATATCTGTCAGTGTCTGTAGTCCACAGCCAGTCCGACTTTGTCCATATCAGTTTGGCTGGTCCTTTAATTTATTGTTCAAGCATACAACAAGAAGCACTAATTTCATTATTCCTGGTATAACTTTATTCCGTGTTTATTAGTAATAGGGTTAATGTTTGCTGAAACGTTATCCAAATATACTTACTCAAAGCTATATCCATCAGGATTAACGAAGGTTCTTTCTGTGAGGATCTCAGCAACAGGTTTGTCTTCAGCGGCCACTACAGCGGCAAAGAGTGCCAGCGTAAACACTTTCTGAAACGTGACGATGTACAACCATATTAGTGCTGTGACGCAACATATGCAGAATATTTGTCATGAAATCTGAGGAATCTTAACTTTTTCGTGTGTGACCTTTAGCCTGAAACTCAACGGTATTATGTAAATGCTTGTCCCAAAACAATTCGCTTTTATAATTATGGTATTTCATTGTGATTGCAACAGCGTTGACTGTCATCTAAAAAAATATGTTGTAAGTAGCAATGGTATTGAATATATTTTTTTTTTTAACACTTTTTTTACTTTACTTTTTTTCATGTATATACATACAGACGGACCAGTAGACCACACTGTTGTTTACAAGAGCTACAGGCTATTTATTCGGTGACTAACTTTATTCTTTATGGTACAGACAGCGTCAGTAAGTGCTAACCCCTTAAACTTTAAAATGTTAAAGCTTGAGGGTTTAGCACTTACTGACGCTGTGTGTACGATGTCTAAAAGGGAAGAGATGAGAAACCGCTGATTACACTGACATCTACTGCTACTGCTGATGGGAATCACAAGTCAAGTGTTTAAGATTTACTCAAAGAAACCTCTTGATTTATGAAAATAGTGGGTGGTTTATTTCTGTGTTTCTAACTTACCAGGGCAATCATGTTGGAAGTTGAAGTGATGATATCCAAATATGCCGAACACGTAAATGTAAATGATATAGAAAACTGGTAAAATCTCCTTAAATACATTGTCTGTTTGTGAAGTTACATCAATTGTAGAAGTGCAGTAACTAAGGTGATAATACGAATCAGGTTATGAAATGTGGCAAACGCACAAATTGACACACAGCCAACTGAGCAACTGTTTGTCTTCACAGTATAACTCATTAACTACTGTGTGTTCAACCAGTCATCATTTGTTTCGAATTTTTCATTTATAGTTTAGAAGGAGGTATTTCTAGTATGAACAGATCAACATTAAATGAACTTTTATCCAATTTTAATATTGAATGATAATGATTACTTTACGTTAAGAAGAAGAACTAGAACTAAAACACATGCAAAGGCGCTCTTTCACTGGAAGTATTCGCCTGTAAGGCGCGATTTATACAGAAACGGCGTAAGGTGAAGGCGCGGCGCAGGCGCAGGGCAGGCGTGGAATTTATAAGGAAACGAAAAAAAAACGGCGGCGCCGCTTGTTTGTAATTCATGACACGTAGCGAGTCGCCTACGTACATTATGTATAAAAACGTTTTGAAGCGGCATCATGCCTGCGCTGCGCCTGCGCCTTCGATTTTGTACAGAAACAAGTGAATCTGAACAGTTACATTACAGGAGAATGCTCCCGGTGAAGTAGCGCCTTTATATGTGTTTTAGTTCTGCTTCGTCGATCTCGTGGACGTAAAGCGCTACAGCTGACTATGAGGTCCTGTGTTAGATCCCGCGAGCGTTTTGGGTGACTGTCTTATTTAATTTAATAGACGTTCAAAAAGTGCTGGTTTTCAGCCTGATTTCAATAAATGATTTTGATTCCTAGATCTGGCAAAGAGTTATTGGGTTATATTTTTTTTAATTGCCTGGTTGATAGCAATAAGCTCGCCCCCTAGTCCATGGGGTTGAAACATAACTGGCGAAATGTGGGTTGACTATTGACACACTTATGCTTAACCCTTTGGGGATAACAGGCGTAATGTTATGTTAAGAGTTTCAAATTATAAAGGTGTAAATTCCTTTTTTAAATAATTTGATAAGGTGGCATAAGATTTAAGCAACAAAAAATGAAACGCATATGGGCACTTTTATACATTGTTTAATTTAAAGGAAAGTACATACTTAATATCTACGTATTTAATTATTAATGTATAACTTAAATAATTTTAAATTAACCTTAAATACTTAATTTAATACAGATAATGAGAATTTGGGCAGATTCAATTTATTTGTTTACAGTTTTTTTTTTAGTAAGTAGTAGAAATTCCCTGCATAAGAATTTATCGAGATTTATTTTTCATTTTTTTTTTTTGAGATAGTTTCCTTTAATTTAACAAACCATTCTAATCAATAAATAACATTATTTTGTCCAGTCTTTTGTTATCGAAATATATTCGAGCTAATACTTAAAGATGCATTCCATTGCCGGTGTGTGTGTATTACGATAATTTCTTGATGATTGTTCTATAGCCTCTCTTGCCCGCCTTGTACGTCATTTGGTAGAGATGTCCCTTGGCGTCGTACCAGCGTACTGCGCCTGCGACGTCTAGGGCTGCGTCTTTAGTACCAGGGTTCAGAATTGCTCCCTCTTCAGTGCGAGATGAACCATCGTTGGCGTCGTAACTGAAATGAATGAATTAAAGTTTTAATACAATGATTTAAGGAATATATTTGTTTATCTGGACTTTATCAAGAGATGGTCGAACCGCTTCAGTGGAATTGCTAGATACTTGGAAAGTAACAGGCGCTGTGGCGCCTAGCGTTTTCTTGACTACAAAAGATTTTGGCGATAGACATAATTTCAATCAATGTAGGTATTCGGTATGCGATTGGCTTAATAATGCACCGCCAATGTATTTATCATAAGTTTGTGTAAGTTTTTATATAAAATTATTGTTTTCGTGAGATTGGTACGCATTACAATATGCCAATGCGTTTCATCCCTTCTTAGCGTTACTATTAATAGTATTAGTTGATTAATACTGGATTTTCTGTCTATCCCTGTTTATAGAAGGTACCTAAATGGCGCCCAAATTGTAGTATATTTTCGATGTACAAGTAGGTAATAGTTAATAGTGTTAGAGGCACGTTCCGGGCGCCTCGAGCTGATTAAATTTAGCCGAAACTCAGTCATAACATATAATTTATCACATCATGTCCTTATAGAGCGGTAGACAGACCCACGCACACCAAAATATTTTCTACATTATGAAGAAAACTAGTTTATCCCATAAACATATTATATAACGAACGTCCTTGACTTTTGGAGGTGCCACGTGAATTACCTTTTAGAGAATTTAAATGGGCTTTATATTAAACGAGGTCGAACTAACTTATAATATAGATCCTAGATTGCTAAGAAATTCTTCGCAATTTTTTTTTTCCTAAAATTCCTTTGCTCAATTTAAATATTTTGAACGACGTACTCAGAAAAGTAAATACTTACCTAGTGTTATGTGAAGGAGATTGAAGAAAGAGTTTGTCAATCATTATTTATTTAACTGCCTCGTTGGTCTAGTGGTCGCAAGTGTGATTGCTAATCATGAGGTCCTGGGTTCGATTCCCAGGTCGGGCAAAGTTTTATTGGGTTTTTCCATCAGAAATTTCTCAGTAGCGGCCACGGAGTCTGGATTTGCGCCCGGTTGATGCCAATAGGCCCCCTATTACATGTGACTTGACCGTAACTGGCAAAAATATGGGTGTACTATTAGCTACGCCTCTGCCTAACCCTTCGGGGCTTACAGACGTAATGAAATGTTATTTATTTTTAAAGTATGTCTATTTCTACGATGCTTGCACATTAATGTCTCGAGTTCGAACCCATGGCACGCACCTGTGATTTTTCGGATTCATGTGCGTTTTGTATAATTATTACTTGCTCTGGGTGAAGGGAAACATAGTGAGGAAACCAGCATGCCTGAGAGATATTTAATGTCGGCATGTAAAGAAGAGTTAGAGGCCCATGGGCGGCCTAAAAACTCTGACACCAGGTTAGGCACTAACCATATGAAAAAGAACAGAATGTCACCTGCTTAATTTGTTTTTCTGTTTTTTTTGTCATCACGCCTGTAATTTTCGAAGGGTTGGGCTGAGTCATACCTAATAGTACACCCACGTTTTGCCAGTTATATTAAGTCCCATGTAATAAGGGGCGAGCCTATTGTCATCAATCAGACATAAATCAAGATTCCAAGGCAACTGCAAAATTCCCGATAGAAAAACCATAAATTATAACAGTGCCCGACCTAGGAATCGAACCCAAAACCTCATACTCAAAGTACTTTGTATATTAGAAAAAATATTGCACATGTTTTAGTAAACGCAGTTGGAAAGCAAGTCATTTAAGACAACCTAAGTTTTCTCGTACTTAACTTTAACATTGACCTTCTACTTGATTCCTCTAAGTTTAGTAAATAGATAAGGACAAAGCTAATGCTTCGGTCTATTGACACTGCAGACTATCTAAACACTACATCATAACATCAAGTTTAAGCAAAGATTAGTCATATCAAATTCTAACCGTCAAAAAACACACGATATTTGAAATTAGATATTTATTTATTGGAGAGTTAGACGACAAATATTTGATGTTTTTTTTGAGAATGACGTATTTGCTTAAAATATATATAGCAGGATGTATTCGTAATATCCACTTAATTCGCACATACCATTCTAGACAAAGTTCAATAACCATCGTTTTAGAGCGAGATTCTAAGAATTGTCACGTAAACTTATTAATCAATAGTTTTTTCAGTAACTATAATACAAACAGTAAAATTCAGTTTAGGAATTTCACACTTAAAATGTGACAGGTTTACTTGAAAGTATAATCGTTGTCAAAATTGTAAGCCGTTATTTTCTTTACAACCAGTACCTGATTTGGACCAAAAAATCCCAGCATTAACCAGGTTGTTTAAAGCTGGCTTCGCATCAGGAAAAAAACAAAAACGAGTCATCCCCAATTGAAAAGAAACCTCTTGTAACCATATTGAGAATGAAATTCGACCTCAATGGTTCTAGGAAATTGAGAGAAGAAGATTCCTTATAAAATAAAGTACTGTATAATTGAGGGCCTGTACCAATTCGAGTAACGGAGCTGCAACTGGCTGTTAGGGTTATTCGTATCGATTCCGGACATTCAACTTAAAGGAGGCGTACCTACAACCTACTCGTATGTACGTTTTTGTAACCCACGTGACATTGTTACATGTTACCATTCAACTTTTTTGTAACATTAAAGTGACAAGCATGACGTTTAAAGTTTTTTGGTTAATGAGATTATAAATGGTTCGGAGATCCGGGTTCAATATGAAAACAAATCGTTTGACAGTAGATTTAACAGCAGATGTTTGTACAATTACATTTGAATACGATAATTTTTTCAGAAGCATTCAGTTTTTTTTTGCTTAGAAGAATTAGTTATTAGCTTTCTTTTAAGTAATTACAACCATCCTAATGTAGTTGTCTTAATACTGCCAACTTAAAATACTCAGAGGTACAGACACATTGAGGTTTTTAAGAAAACCATTGAGTTAGGTTACATTTCTATTTAGTGAAATTGTTATTTATGTTTAGCAAAGTTATTTATCTAGTGTCCCTTTTATTATAAACAGTTTAGATCTATTAATTTATGCTTATTTATTGCTATCGGTTGTAGGCTGGTACATTCAAAGTGACACTTTTATGAATTAAATTATTTTATCGAAACATTTCAATAACCTGTGAATATTATCAACATTAAGAATAATTGATAGCTTTATTGATAAGATTTAGTATGTTTACATATTGTTGACAAATTAGAAATGTAGGCCTATGGCCTACATTTCTATTTTGTGCTTTGAGGCGGTATTTTAAAGAACACGGCTCAAACTAGTAGAAATCCTATATGGATATAGCTTGACATAAAATAGTACATTTTGATATAAGTGAGGAAACTTTGTTCTCCCTCCCCACGCGTATCAAACGATGTTTTTCAATACACTTTCTAAGAAATAAAATATTAAAACAGAAAGTATTTTTGGCGGGAATTATTATGAAACTATGATTTAATTTGCTTTTTTTCCGCACTTTGCTGAAGAAGAAGCAAAGGTATGATGCCGCTATACCGCCTGATTTGAAAAGGAAAAAAATCTAATATTTTTGCATTTAGAACACAAAGAAATGTTAATTTGTTCTTAAAAGTAAATATTTGTTTTAAATAATCATGTATATCTATGATATTCTATTTATAAACACAATTTAAATACTAAAAAAATATTTAAGCTGTATAGACGCATATCTCTTTGCCGAGATTAAAAAAAACAATCACCACCGATTAAAGCTATAGTCATTGAACTCATTTGGACTTATCTGTGGAATGTTTTATTTCCGCACATGTGCGGAAAAATATTAAAAATCCACGCGTGTGAAATACATTGCATGTTGAACCTAATCGTAGTGCGATGAGAACCAGTTTTCGAGAAAGTGTATTGAAAAATAATTTTCTAAACATAAACAAAACATTTTCTTCAGTAGGTAACTCGTCGTTCGAATAATAAGCTTGGTGCATTCAGACCTTGCTAGGGAACTCTAAAGTTGCGTTTTTATAATTTACTAGCTCTTGACCGCGGCTTCGCTCGCGATTTGGTCAGAAATTATGCCACGGGCACGTTGTAAATATAGCTTATGGCACTCGGGGATAACGTAGCTTCCTATTTGCAAAAGAATTTTCAAAATCTGTTCAGTAGATCCAGAGATTACCCTTACAACCTCACAAACTCATAAACTTTACCCGTTTATAATATTATGGTATAGAGTAGGTACAGATGTAAGTTTATGTTTACATCAACGTACATCCTTGTTTTTGTAATTATTCTATAACGACGAACGAATATCTTTCATATTATCCGTGATATTCTATGTGATGATATCACATTTTTCTTATGAGTGGTATTTAGTTATTAGTAATGTTTGTACGGGTATTACTAGTTTGTGCAGTTGTAAAGATGTATGTATGAGTTTAGATAAATCATCGTAATGAATTAAACCACTCATGAAAACTGTAGTTTACATGAAGATTACTACACATTACTGAGGCATTCTAAGGTATTCAGGTCCACATGTTTAGGGCACATTAGTGGAAAACCTGTGAAAACTTTAGATACAAGTCTGCCAAGCAGCAACTGAAAGTTTTTCTTATTCATTGAAAATATACGAACAATTTGATTAATGGGGTAAGAGTTCAAGTTGTTGGATTGTTATAATTTAAATGTATGCGAATGGTGAAATGTGAATGTGCAGCGTGTGAAGTTAGTCCTCAGATTCCTAGTAATAACTGGGTTACACAATTATACAGTACATTTGAGTTTCAAACGATGCGAGCGTGCTGGGGGCCGAACCATTAATATTGATGTGACGCAGTTAAATCTTCCAGTTAAAGTAATATGGCCCAACGAGCAAGCTTGTACTTTTCTATAGGTGTGTATTACCTATTACTCACAATGATGCCTTTGCCTAAACCTTTAAATAGAAGATGAAGGAAATTAAATACAAATGAAAAAGTTTATTTATGTTACTCGTATTAAGTACTAAAACTAGCTTGCTATTTGATTTTTTGCATTCGAGTACATTTAAATTTCATTCGTGAATCAAAGCTGGATCCTAAGTAAAAACCGGCCATACCATTTTCTAAAAAAAACAAAAAATATCTTAATTGGCGTCAACTATGTATATAAGGGGACACCCTTTATATATATACTTTTTTTGGAATTTCTCCTTTATTTGTGCCTTGCTTTTTGCCAAATTTCGTGATTCTAGGTCATCGGGAACTACCATACAGGTTTTTGACCCAAAACCTCTAAGGTACTTCCGGTTGACATACAATTGCCAACTATGGTTAAAGCAGGGTCTTACAGCACAAGTAAAGGGAAAATTTTGCAAAATAAAAAAACTTGAAAATTAAGATAAATTTTGGTACTTACAAGTTTTCGCGAAAATCTAAATTTGCCATTATCTTTTTAACATGTTGACTCAGGACCTTGATTTTATACACCTAATAGGAACGAGAGATTTCAGTATTTGGTAAAAAAATTCAACGTGCTAGGTCCACCCGTTCCTGAGAAAATGGGTGGTGACACACGGACAGACAGACGGATAGACGGACAAGAGAGTGATCTTATAAGAGTTCCTTTTTTATGTTTTGAGGTAAGGAACCCTAAAAACCTTCAGTATTTATAATTATCAGGCTTTCTGTTGTGTGTCATGTAATGTTTGAAAGCAAATTAGCACTTATCAGACGATGTCGGCCATAATTAACTGCAAACATAATCCCACATCCGTATTTATCTATCAGGTATTACCTGACAATGGAGACCAATTCCACCTGGGCTCAAACAAAATGCCGCTATCCTTGTGGCAGAAAGCCAACAAACATCACGGAAGAGCGATTTGAAAATATTTGCTTTCCAAATAAACACCATGTCAGTACCTATAAACAGGTAGATCACGTATTCGGATTATCAGGTTAACGTAAGGACAATATAAAGGTCAATTTACATAAACATGACATTCCTTACTGGAGGTCCGCAAATATTTTCGTCGCCGATCTAGTGATGGTGGTGGTGAGTCATATCAGACGTTTGCTTTCCTTTTCGTTTAGTATTCAAAATGTTTTGTCATTTTATTACTGTAGGTAAGTTTTATTCTCAATCCTGTTTGGCTGTTTGAAAGAATCACAGCATTTCCCAACTAGAGGCTTGACGGTTACGGTCTACGAAGATTTTGTCGTTATTTTTGGTTTCGGATATTTTTATTTGGAATGAAATTACAAAGACTACATTATTGACATTCACAAGTCTTACATCAAGTTATGTTATTTTTTTACTGATTTATTGAAATATAGAGAGATTTATACTTTTTCCAAATAAATGACATCATAACAAGACATTGTATCTACTTATAAGTCAGTGAATAATTGAAAACGGATTAAATATTGGTCATGGAGTGGGAGGACACGTTTAACAAGATAAAAAGATACACCCATTATAATTACATGTGTACCTAGTTGAAACATACGAACTGATTTTTTTGCTATTCAAAACTAAAGTTAAGCTTTGATGGACGGGACGATAAAAGTAAGCGGTTGACACAGTTTCAGAGTAGGTTTACTGCTCGTAATTATTTTGACGAGGACCAAAATACAGCTAGTATAATTGCCGAGTAATTTAGTCTAGGTAATTATATCAAAACATAGATCAAGACATTTAACCAACGATTTATACCGTCATTAAACTTTCTAAGTAATCAATTCGGAAATTGGATGCGAGAGTGTTACTATAGAATTGCACGATTCGAATACCGATCGATAGATTACTATTACGGTTTAGAATTAGTACTCAGTAGATGTAGTAGAGTATTCTACTGGCCTAGTTCATGACATAATCTCTTTGTTTTTATAACATAAAGACAAAGAATGGAACAAGCTTATTAGTAGTACCTGTGTTAATTGTCTACTCAGGTTGCTTGTTGGTTGCATAAGGATTTTGCAATCAATTTGTAGTATTCAATAGGATTAACAAAACGTAGATGTCGTCTTTGTAATGTGATATTATGCTATTTCGTACATCCTTGGATACTGTATACAACTTCTAGTCCATTGCGTAAGCAAGGCGAGGCTTTACAAGAGGATTGACTAATTACGTATGTAGGTGGGTGCAGTGTACGCGTATTTCTGGTTTATTTACGAAAACTCTTCTTTCATAATGAAAGACTCTGTTCTGAATCTGTTGTCTGAATTTCCAATGATACTTCAAACCTTTTTTTGTAACGAAACGAGATTTAATAACAACATTTTAGTTATTAAAATCAATGTCTACAATTTACTTGATAGTGGTACAATTTATCATCATATTGTTATGTTTTCATTAGGAAATATCATCGCCAATCAACTTTTTGCTCCAATAATAAGGAGTTATTATAAAACAATCAAGTAATGATTGAGGCGATTTTTATTAAATACTTACCTAAGTTTTTGAATAGGTACCGTTGCAAAAAGTCTTAGTTTACATCAATTAAACCATCGATTATAAGTACTTCAAATTGTATTTTTTTTTGTTTTTATGTTGATGAAAATATTCGTTTCATGTATGCACTGCACCGCTAAAAATACGTAACATATTCCTAAGAATGAATATTGATTTGCATTTTGAAATATGAGACAGGCGTCATAAAATTGATCGATGAATGTAGGTTTCTATTACATAGGCATATAACATTTACATGAGTAACGGAGTGGTTGACCTCAAAGGTTAAAATATTTTCTTTCTGAAGACATTGATAGAGCACATTTCTATTTAAGACAGTTGCTTGTTCTTTAAAAATATATGCATTCCTATATCTTGTAATCATTTATCAGAAACTACATTTTCTAAACATTTCTCAAAGCTTCTATGTATTTATCAAACTATTGGCTGGCTACATAAAATATTACAGACAAATATCATGTTCGTGTCAAAATATTTGGATCATAACTAGTTTATAGTAAAATAAATGACTTAATAATAAAGTTTCTATGTTTTTCAATTTACTCTATAGGTTGTTCATTTATCAACTTTAATTACATAGGCGTTTAAATATTTCACACGAATTTGGGACGCAAGTTTTGTTAAAGCATGCTACCAATACAAGATTCACAATTATTGAAAATTTTTTTTTTTTTTTTTCCATTATGTATCCTGCTCATCACAGCAATCTGTCATGGACATTTAGCTGCTCCTTTGTTTGAATTTCTTCTGAGTTTGGTCTTTGTAGCAGTGAGGAATTGTCCATTGACCATTCTCACTCATTCTGCTGAGAATCTTTTTATTAAACTTGGAACACTGTTCCTCTTAAGTCTTGTGTATACAATACTTCCGGACCCCGATAAATCAGCAGCCAGTGAGTTGACGTGTTTGGTGAGCTTTTTCTGGTAGTTTGTGCTACGGGCAGCGATCTCTTGTTTTACAGTTTTGAGTTTCAGATCTTGCAGGATGTATTTATTGTGTATGCATTTAGGGATGTTGAACATGAATCTCAAAGCTTTAGTCTGAAACCTTTCCAGGATGTCGATATTGCTGTTGCTTGCTGTTCCCCAGAGCTCCACTCCATATGTCCAAACCGGCTTCAATATAGTTTTGTATATTAGCATTTTGCTTTCATTGGTTAACTGAGACTTTTTACCAATCAGCCAGTACATGCTTCTCAGCTTTGTGTCAAGAGCTTTCCTTTTACTCCAGATGTGTTTCTGCCAAGTTAACCTTCTGTCCAGGTGCATGCCAAGGTACTTTGCACTGTCTTCGTGTGGGATTTGTTCACCGTTTAGTGTAATAGGGGGACAGTTTCCTTTCCTTAGAGTAAAGGTGACTTGAACAGATTTGTTTTCATTCGCCTTTATACGCCATATCTTTAGCCATTCCTCAATTTCACATATGTGTTTCTGAAGGTTCGCTGAGGCAACAACTGGGTTGGTATGTACTGACAATATTGCAGTGTCGTCAGCATATGTGGCGATGAAGGTGTTGTCATCGGTTGGTATGTCGGCTGTGAATATGAGATAAAGTACGGGTCCCAAGATGCTCCCCTGTGGAACACCGGACTTGATTTCATACAAATCTGATGTGATGCCTTTAAGTTTTACCTCGAAACAGCGCTTCTCCAGGTAACTTTTCAGTATAAAAAAGAAGGAGTGAGGCAGGTATTTTTTTAACTTAAACAGAAGTCTTTATGCCAGACCCTGTCAAAAGCCTGACTGATATCCAGGAAGACAGCCGAGCAATATTTTTTGTTTTCAAGTGTTTTGCTGATGGTATTTGTCAACCTATGTACCTGCTCAATGGTGCCATGCTGCTGTCTGAATCCGAATTGATGCCCAGGAAGGATGGTATTTAGATGAGGGCGCATTCTATTGAGGATAATTTTCTCAAACAACTTTCCAACCAAAGGCAGGAGGCTAATTGGTCGATAGGACGAGGCTTCTTCTGACGGTTTACCAGGTTTAGGTATCATAACAACCTGAGCAAGTTTCCACTGGAATGGGTAGTATGAGAGTCTCAGGCAGGCATTGAAGACCATCACTAAGAACATTATACCTTTTTTAGGGAGGTTGTTTAGCAGTACGGAGTCTAATAAATCATAGCCCGGTGCTTTATTTGATGGAAGAGCTTTAATCTCACTGAGTAATTCAGTAGGACTTACTGCCTTTAGGGGGAAGCATAATTGATTTGGCGACTGGAGATAGTCTGTTATATCCTCGTCTCTATTGATGTCAGTGCAAGGTAACGGAGTAAAAACCTTTTCCAGGTGTTCGGCAAATGCAGTTGCTTTTTCAGTTTCAGATCTAGCCCAACTTCTGTCCTGTCTTCGCAATGGCGGGATATGTTCTTTTGGTCGCTTAAGTTTCTTGGTCGCGCGCCATAACGAGTAATTAGTATCCTTATGTGGGGTTAGATAAGATAAGTGTCTTTGTAGGTAAAGGTTCTCGTATTCCTTAATCATATCTTTCAGCTCCGTTGTTGCTTTGTTAAACTTAGTTTTGTCCGTAGGATATCTAGTTCTGTGCCATTCTTTCCTCATTTCTCGCCGTTCGTGCACCTTCTCCATAATGTTCCTTGGAAGTTCTGTTTCATTTGCCTTTTTTTTCCTGTGTTTAGGCGTAGAAGCATTGGCCGCCAGGTGTATTGTGCTGTTGAACGTTTCGATAATGGTATCGATGTCTTCACCTGCTTTCAATTTCATGTTTAAGTTTAAATTACTTGTTACAATTTCTCTATATTGGTCCCAGTTGGTGTTTCTGCTGTGCATATAGTAGGGTGACTCAAGTGGAACAGCTTGTTTGAACACATTTAATATGACTGGAGTGTGGTCTGATGACAGATCCTCACATTTTTCAATCTGTAAGTAGTTGCGCCCAAGGTTCTTTGTTATGTAAAAATCTAGCAGATCTGGTATTTTATTGTGATCTGTAGGCCAGTATGTTGGCTCTCCGTGAGAGACACATTCGAGATTTAGGTCTAGTGTGACTTTATACAGTTGTCTGCCCCTTGGGTTAATTAGTCTTGATCCCCAATATGTGTGCTTGGAATTCCAGTCTCCTCCGCAGATAAAAACTGAGCCCAGTTGATTAAAGAATTGCTTGAAAACGTCAGCCCCTATTTTATGTCTAGGTGGGCAGTAGATTGCAGAGAGTGTTGTGTCATTATTCTTGTGTTGTATTTTAATTGATGTAGCCTGTATTTCTTCCCTTTGGTAGGGCTCAAGCGGATAATGTTTAATGTTATTTTTGATAATTACAGCAGTCCCGCCATGGGAGTTACCGGAAGGGTGGTCTGTCCTATAGATGATGTAATTTTCAAATTTTACATGTGATCTTTGGGTGAGTCTTGTTTCCGATATAAGTGCGACATCGATTTTCTCAATATTCATGAACAACTCAAGCTCTTGCCGTCTGTCGGTCAGCCCATTGGCATTCCAGGTGATGATATTGAAAATAATAATTTTGAATATAAGCAAGTTAGAGTTTAATAATTACAATAATAACATCCGGTTACAACAAACCAAAGTCAAAAAGTTACCAGAATAGAAATGTGGCAATAATATCGCATGTTTTTGTGAAGGCGAGATGTAACTAAAAATAGAGTATGTCATCCACCTATCTACTTGCATGGTATACAAGATGTAACAAGACCCTTAACGAAGCCGACAACCAAGAATTATGTACATCAAACTAAGTAACTTTACGCAAAAATTATTGCTGGGGAACGACATTTTTTTTGGGGTGAAAAATTACGTTTTACTGTAGGACTCAAAGTTACGGATTCGAAACATTGTGCTGATGGATGGGTTGAATTTTACGGGGGCCGTGGAGGTGCTAAAGTAAAAATATTACATTAAAAACAAGAATAAAAAAAATGTGAAAAGGTTGGTTCTTTGACCCCCAATATCTTCGTAAATAGAAGGTTCCTAGGTATGGTCTAGAACAAAAAAAAAACGGCTTCATTAAGGGTCGTTTTTAGGTTTTTAGGTTTAGGTATCCAGAGCCATTGTCTTTCAAGAATTGAATCCCTGTTTTCACTACTATCTAAGGTGTAACCTAGGGTGTATTATTCCCAATTTTTTTTTCTAATGTCTTCGATCCTACACTCAGTAAATTACATAGTGAGACGAAGAGTTTCAGCATTTATTCATAGCCTACGTCCTACCCGGCGGTAACTGCGCGATTACCTATCGAATATACTTTCGGGCTCAAGAGACGTACAAAATCACCGCTGCCAGCGACGACTCTCGTATTCCACGACCCCTGCTCGGGCCAGCCCGCGATGCTGAGGCAGTTTAAATTAGCCCCTAATAATTCCCCCAGCAACGCCCTAAGCCGAGGATCGTATCCACAGAAGGTTCACTTAGCGCGCTATTGTTTAATTTATACGTTATTTGCCCCTGGCTGGATTCCTTACACTCATGGCACCCACAAGATAGTCCACTTAAACAGAAGCCAGCTTCAAAGGTGCGACCTGCGAGATGTCATAAAAAAAAACTACTCTCGTTTGGCTCAAAGTCAAAAACTACCAAAGAGAGTGCTCACTCAGTGACGGTCGCCTGGCGGGCAGAACGTCTGCAGGCTGGATTCATACATTAAACTATCGGAACTACATGCTGCTAGTTGCTTGCCAACTAGTTTCTAGGTGCTACCTCCACTCGCTTACCGCGAATCGTTGGCAGTGGGACTGAGGTCCTAGTTACGCAATTCTCGGTGCATATTGTTTTATTGAGAAGTTTACACGCTATCTCAATATTGCAAAAAAATAGACACTTAATAACATTAAAAATTCAAGAAATACTTACTGGTATCTATAAGAGTTCGGCAGGTTGGCTGTGTCAAAGTTGTAGTTAATAATTTGAGCTCTTGGTTTGCTATCAACCGCAGGACTCGCCCCAAGCATTTGCACCATCAAAGCGGACACCAAGCTCTGTAATGTTATCAAAAGATTCATTTAATTGGCTTACATTAAAGCGTGTTTACTTAATTAGCCATTACGGCATGTCACACGCCTCCAGAACACGTTTTTCGGATTGTTGTGCGTCCTTCATTAATTCAATGATAACATCTCCGAGTGTCCGACCGGTAAAAGCTTTTTAAACCATTTTTTTTTCAAAATTCCTTTCTTGGTACAGACATCGTTAAAATCGTTCGATGAAATTTTATTGCCTGTAATTAACTATTCCATATCTGGGACACTAGAACTGCGACCTTGATCTCATATTGGCATATTTTAGAGTTCATCTCGATTTGTGTTTTATGTTTGCATTCCAAAAAACTACTTTTCTGTCGGTTGTTGTGTCATGTTAGTATCGAAAATTGGTTATGGCTTGGGTAACCTTCAAAAGCTTATCACTAACAATAAAAATATAACATGTCTGACCTTATCGGGATATAAAAGAAAAAATATAGGTTTTTATGACTCTCATAGAAATGTTATTAAGATGTTTAGATTTAATACTATTTTTAGAATTTCGCGGGTGATTCAATAAACAAAAAATAAACTCGCATAGACATTCACACATACTCGAGTTGCGGAATTATTTATTTAAAGCTATTAAATTAAATTCTCAACTTTATACTTATTAAAATGTTGCTTCATAGATAAACTAAAATGTTCTTTGCAACAGATACTTCTCAAATGAAACACAATTTAAGGGGAATTTCGCCATACGTTGTAGGCATACACATAGAAGGAGTGGATAGGATTCAGCAAAGGTCAGAACCTAAACCTCTAACGACATTAGGTACAACCACACATTCATGTACTGGGCGCCGCGCCGGTATTTGCAACACACATCTTCGTCAATATGCAACCACAGGAAGGTCGTCAGTTCAAACACTCAATTTATTGACACAATTTACCATGCAAATTTTGACACTGTTTAGTCCTTATTCAGATGCACTTATAAACACTTAACACAGGTCGATAATTACCAGAATGAACAGCATCTTGTCGCGTTTCACAGATGACAAAAGAAGCAGGTGACTTCCTGGACAGGTTGTAGTCCGAATGTGCTAACGGTTTCGCAAGATCTCCTTATATATAAAGAGTGGCGGGTGTGTGCGCCTGGTGGCCGCATACAAGCGTGCGGCCCGCTCCGCCTGCGCTGAAACAGAGCCAGCTCTAGCTGACCATTACACAGATCGACATATGAATGGAGTCAAGATCCGCTCGGATGCTACGGTTACAGATCTCTGAACAATAAGGTAAAACCCATCCTTACCAAGAAACAATAGACTCTCAAATGGTTTTACGAATTGAAAGTTAAGACTAGTCATTTAAAATAACGTCTGTTAATGTTTTAGTTACTAGAACAGCGATAAACAATAGTTTCCTTCATATGCCTAATTTGTTGCTAACTGCGACAAAAGATAGTTGAGTAAAGTAGTACAAGTACGTATGTAGCTTTGTGTACATGTGAGAGGACATAGCCACATAGGTAGCATATGGTTGAGTGGTGGGGTATTCAATACTTTACAAATTACAAATATATATAACTAGATATAGCTAAAACAGAATCTGTGTAAGTAGGTAAACATCACCAGATGCCTTATAAATGGCTCATCATCTTAAATGGAAATTAAAACAAGCTTGCCAGATATATGAACATATATGGGCATATAGCATTTCGGTTTGACCCTATATAAATGGATGCACAGACACAAACACTAGCCATCAAATTATTTGTAAATAACTACCTATATTTAATTTAAACTTTGTAAGTATAAAAACAGTTCTACATCATCATCGTGCAAACGTTTCATTACGAGTTATTACTACCGGCACTAACATTGTATGACCTAATGTTGTTATATCTGTCATTGACGACTTCTTACTGGAATCGTAATTTACGATTTTCCGGAAATATTTCAATGAAAACGTTAGTAGATACCTGACCCGACAGATAACTGAAAATTACGATGTTATTTTCTGGTAAAATCAATTTATCTAAGATTCTATGTAATTTTCCCAAATTTTCTCTTTTTGTTTTTCCATAGAAAGACTCTATTTTGCAAGTATAATAGCCACATCACCGCCATTCAATTAAGAGTATTTATTCCTGTCTTTGTTACGAATAAAATTATAGAGTAATACGTGAGTACTAGGCTATGCGCTGCTTTGGAAGTTGTATCTGGTGGTAGGTGCTCATATTTTTGGTTTAATTAATAAACGGGCACTTTCGGCAACCTGCAACCTGCCACCAAGGTAAATAAAAAAGATAAAATCAAACGTTATCAAATTCCACATTACTTGTGTAAAGATATACGTGGGCTTTTACAAAACAAAACGTACAGACATTCATATAACGGGATTAAGGGAACTACAGATTCTTTTCTTTACAAAATAAATTTATTAATACAGTATTTAATCTCCAATTGATGTGTGTTTGCGTCACCCATATTTATTTGCTGATGACGCATGAGCAACCAGCACGTGCTATTACTAGCACGTGAAATTAATGATTTTCATGTGAATTGGGTAAATAGTTTTAAAATATACCTTCTTTTCTTTCATACTGAAAGGTTGATATTCAACCATCATTATATCATCATCATTGTATCATTGATAGAAATCGATTTTCACAATAAGACGTTCGATTAACTTTATTGAAATAAGTTACGCTGCTCTAGAGTTCTGTGGTGTACTAGAAAGCTTTTTTAGGGTTCCTTTGTCAAATTGTAAAAAAAAGGAACCCTTAAAGATTCGGCCTGCCCGTTTGTCCGTCTGTATGTCGCAGTCATACATGTAACTGAAGGTTGAAAATAAAATAAACGTATATAATATGATTGTGTGGTGTGTTTATCTACAGCTCTTAGAAATGATAATGAGGTTCATAAAATACTTTTTTACTTATGTCAATGTTTCATAAGATATTCGGTTCTAAAGCCGATAAAATTGCCCTCTAATTTTTAAAGTACGAGGATGAAAGTTCTGAAAAAATTTGGGTTTGTAGAAACGAAAAAAGACTTGTAACGAAACTTCGTTTGAATAAGATTTGATAATTATCTAGCTTTTGAGATATGAGACTTTTTCGTGATACTGGAACTTTGCTTTTCATTAACATATTATGAAACACTAATTGTACTTTGTTGTTGAGTGTTTAATTAACCCTTTATGCGCAAGTACGACTTGCACTGGGCTGGTTTTATATTTGCATAAACATAAAGATATACATTCTAATTATGTGTGCTTATTTAAGGTTAAAATAGTAATAAGGTCGGTACATTAAAATAATTAGTAATTTGTTTTTAATCCAAAAAGTAGGATAAGTTTAATTGAATTAAATGGGAATAAATTAACTTGTAATGTATTATATACAGCTGTCACAGAAGGCTCAGATATTATGTGAAATCTACCATATTCTGTTATTCTTTTGTTAAGACGTGGATATTGGTGTGGGTTACATGTTTGTGATCTTTACCTTTTTAAGGATTTTTTGTATTTTTTGTAGCACATTAACTGTTTTATGTCCATAATAAATAAAATAAAATAAATTAAAAAAATACATTTTATAATCTACTATAGCTTTTGTCAACTGCTTTCCCTAGAGATCGGAAATGATCCCACGAGATCGTACTTCCGGGGTTTAAGTTCTATTTTACTTTCCAACCCAGGTCATGGTCTACCTGTCTGCCAAATTTCATTTAAATCCTTCCGGGTGTTATGGTGTCAAAAGGTTGTACACAGACAGAGCTACTTTCGCATTCATCGTATAAGTATGTATAATCATGGATATGGATGTGCAATGAAATAATGCAACAACCTAATTTGAAATTAAAATTTGTATCTGATTGCAAAGCTGCTTGGTTTTAGTATAAATATGCATTTTATATGTATGTTAATTTTCTTACCGACATTAATGGTTTTGATCAATATTTTGATCACAAAGTGTCATCTAATTACGAAATCTATACAATATTCTAATTTTACACAAGTTATCGATCAAAATGTAAGGTCGACTAAAAGAGTAATCATTAATATTTTAAAATAGTTCAAGATTTAAATGTGATATTACAATTCGCAATATTTGGAGTCTTAATTTCGAAATTATAATATTTCTGTTGCCGATTATGTATGATTAATTAATAAGAAATTGCGTAGCTACTGATGTAAGAAATGGATATTTTATACCTTTTTTTAGATGCATACTCTGACCAAGACTAAATCACAGATGTTTTTTTTTATATTTGCAACGCAAACACTCCGGTGCGGTGATTTAATAGCCGACGCGATAAAAATTCCGGCGCCATATAAATTTCTCATCGTGGGACATAACTTAATACACACTTAATTAAATGAACACTCTTTTCAAGAAGTTACATAATTATTAGGCTAATTAATTACAAGGAATTCCGAACAGGACGATGAACAGGATATTTCTTAGTTAATATCTAAAAGTTTTAAAAATAAGTTACAGCCACGTACTAATAGGTATATCTATCACCATCATCAGCTCATCAGCCTGGCAATTTCCCAATTATGTTGGGCTTGACTACCAGTCTAAGAGATGCATCTGAATACCAGAATTTGACCTCGAGCAGCTTGGCATCTTCACCACCCAATAGCTGAGTAATACGACACTCCTTGGTGAGGCTAGCTGTCACACTTTCAGACTACCCGTAACAACTGTCAAAATAATATGTATATAACAATATCTATTTATAGTTTTTTTCCTGTGGAATTTCCAAGTTTTAAGCAAGTCCTTTTAAGCTCGCTGCGTTTTCCACTAATTAGTTGAGATGAATGTCTGACAAACAACAGTAATCATGTTTGCACATCAGACACTACAAGTCATTGCAGATAATATTATAAACAAGTCGGAGTTTCCATCCAGTAGAGATGCATAGGATTATGATAAAACATAATATGGACAAGTACTGCCTTGCTTACCGTAGTCATGAAAATGGTACAGAAACTGCAGTATTACTTGTCTTTATGTTCCCAGTAATCGGGCGTATACGAGTATGTAACCATAAAGGTGCAGCATATTTATTTTTTTGAGATTTTGGTCATTTTCTAATGTGCTTAGTATATTGGGACGGTTGGATGTGCTCATGTAACCATAATTTTACTAGTTTTTTCACGGACAGATCCTAGACGAAAACATTCTATGCGTGTGGTATCAGCCGAAATATATAAAACCTATTGCGCTGGTCACACGTCGTATTTACGAGCATGTCATATTTAAGTCATAAATATTCCAAAATGTTTTGTTTTCCCCATAAATAATATCACTATGTATGTATGTTATGCTGATATATGTACGTGGCAATGGTTATTATTATCGTGAATGTTGCTGTTTTTGCAATACATTGAGGCCATAGGTACATAAAGATTATGCAAAACTGACCTATGATTTTCTATTTTGCTTGAAACTGTCATAAAACTTTTGTTACGTAAATCTTGTTTAATTGAAAAATGTAACATTTTATGTGACACTAATGTACTGGAATAAACTTTATCCTCTAAATAAATTAATTATTGAGATCAAAATATTAATTTATCGTATATTTTTATTGTAGAATCGCGGAACTCATAAAATATGAAGCGATATAGGTTTGATACTCGAATTCATTCGGATCTGTAAAAGATGTGTAGAAACATCTTGGTAAATAGTCTCTCATTCGATCTAGCTTCCTCTTTGAAATAAACTATTGTGAAACTACATAGGTAAATGTGACTGAGAGATATTCATGGTTAAATTATGTCAGCTTCGTTATGTTATTTCAATAAAGTATTGCTTTTGTGAAAGTGCTTCTTACGTGTCGATGCTGGAATAAGTAGTTGCAACTCAACTACAGACCTGGCGACATGGAAAGTATACTCATCAACAGTACCTAAATCTAGTAGTCGAAATATGAAAAAGTGCATTGCTGTAATTTAGTTTTTTTTAAGTATTTTTTACCATGATCTAAACCTCAGGCCTATGATACACGTATTAAATCGTAGATTGACATAAATCAATGCGTATCCTTTTCGGCATATTGCTTTATCTTATTTATATCTCCTTTAATACAGTAATAAATGAATTGATTTATTGACAGATTGGCAAATAGAATCATCAAAGTTATTAAATTATTTAAATATCCTGCAGTTTGAGTTGTAAACCCAGCAGGCTCTGCATTAATGAGAAATCGAATTGTTACTCTATTGTCTGTTGGCATTATTACCTATTGTTTGGGTTTTAAACAAGATAATCATGATTTTGTGACGTTCTCAATCCATCTGCCTTTGCCTTGAGATTAAGGTCTACTTTCATGTTTCAACGACGCATTAGTACTTAAAAATCTCATGTGTGGTTGATGATTAATTATGTTAAACATAACTTTCCTGTCCTTTGGCCAAAAGGTGTCATATTTCGACGTTTCCGAGGATGGTTACGAGACACCATGCAGCGAAACACGACGCCGACAACGTTATTACGTGTGTAGTTATAGTTTAAATAAGGTTTAAAATATTAGTTTATCATTTTTTAAGATTTTTTGTGTATTTATCCATGGACTTCAGTTGCCTGATAATAAAATGATTATTATTATAACATTACATCACGCATGTAATCCCCGAAAGCAGAGGTGTATACTTAGGTATACACCTCTGCTTTCGGGGATTACATGCGTACATTCAACATTCAATTTTCGCCAGTTTTATGGGGATCGAGCCTATGGCCATTAACCAGGCAAGAATCCAGACTCCGTGGCTGCTACTGAGAAATATCTGATGGAAAAACTCAACAACACTTTACCCGACCTGTGAACCGAACCCGGGACCTCATATTCAGTAGTCGCGCTTGCGACCACTAGACCGGGGCACTTATAAAATAATACTTATGTCTAGGAATTGGTTGTAAAAACTTATACAAGTCAAAAATAAATTACATTTTAAGACTATAGCTGGGATGGGATTTTTCTGTGAGAGGTTATTGACTCCTTTCAGTCCTGACATATTCTTGGGCCAGTCATATTAAGGTGGAAGCGTCGGGACAACCCGCGAAATTCAAATTTTCATATTTTTTTTGCAATTTGCATGTTGATGAAAAATGAGTCGCGCTGCGTCTTAATGATTAAAATTCTGTAATTACATACGTGTTACTGGCGCGAATAATTTTTTATTACTACTATGCAAAGTAGGGTCTGGGATGGTCTTTTGAAAAAGAACCACACAGATTGGATTACTCTGTACCTGTTTAATAATTGCATGGCATTCAATAGGTTAGGGTCTGTATGCTTGATTTACATTGAGCTATTTTACAAACCTGTAAAAGATTTCACCTTTCTTTCTGTCTAAAGCCTCTAAGAACCATATACTATTTTATAGATAGCATAGTAAAAATTCAAATTTAAATAATGTTGATGTTATTGACCCATCAGTACACTAAAATTTAATTAATTTAGTTCTAGTGTCATATCTTGGAGACAGACAGTTTAGACATGCTGCTTGTACATTTTTTCTTCGTAACACGATCCGTTTTGGTTTACAGAACCAGTCACATACTAATTGAGTTTCAAGTAAATACGTTCCTAATTTGGAATAACAAAAAGGTTGTTAAACCCAATACAAATTATGAAGATCTTATCATAATATCTTTTAATCTGCGAAAATATAATCGTACAAAATGTAATCATAACTGTGGGTAGTCAAATGTGAGTATGAAAATAACATATCCTTCCTTAGAATAAAAATACATGTAAAGTTAATTACGTTAATGAATTCTCATGATATTTCAGTACCTACACGAGGCGATGACGGTATGCGATAAAATGTAAGACGTGTATTGTTAAACTAATGATTATGTCAAATAACACGTCATTTTGTACAGGATCTCCATGTTTTTACCAACTAAATATGGCGATTTCATTAGGATACCGTACCTCAGAAAAATATGTCATGTAGAATGAATGTGGGTAACGAGGTGACTTGCTTATTTCAAAATCCTAGAATACTGTGTAGAGTTGGCATTATTTTGTGATTGTAGTAAACCGCTATTCATATTCTCGAAATACCTCATCTTCTTAGCGTGTCGATGGCAATCTAAATAGTGTCGGCTTAGAACTGAGCTACTAGTTTGGCGTTTTCAGTAGCATCCATAAGTTCCCGTAGTGAACAAACAACAGGACACGCAGGACACGATGTTAAGTGCACAATACTTGCAATGCCTAATCATAAAACATTCCACCTATTTTAACTTTTATTTTATATTTATGATAGAAAATAATGGTAGAAAGGTAGCGTCCTACTAGAAACAGCGTGATCTGTTTTAGTGCCCTTAAACCTGGACCGCTGAGGAAGATAACCAGAGCGTTTGCAAAACAATAGTCGTGGCCAACAACGAGTCTAAATTGATGTAGAATCAAATAATGGAATGTACCTATAGAAACAGACTGGTAAGAAATTCTATGTTGCCAATTAATCAGGATACAGGACAAGGAAAGGAGGCTTAAACCCAGCGGTGGGTAAAACGAGCTGTGAATAATAATGATATAATGATTCAGATGATTTAAAAAAGAAAATAAATAATGTATAACTTCAACGTTGTAGTGTTGTATACTTTCTCTCGATACATCAAATATTAACGGTGTAAGTGCGGAATTTGAATAAAGTTACGGGAAATTGCTTGAGTCGTTGGTTTTTCCGATGAACCTTTTACGTAGAAGTACCTTTTTACGGTAAAGTGGTTACTTTTTTTTGTACCTACCTCGTTACTTTATTTAATAAAAACATTAAAAATAAAACATTGCACTATTACATTTTGTAGTTAAACTAACATTTTTGATAACATAACATAACATCTGTAATACCCAAAGGGTTAGCAGAGGTGTATCTCCTAGCACTCCCACATTTCTTCAGTTATGTTCAAGTCCCAATAGGGGGCGAGCCTATTGCCATTAATCGGACATAAAACCGGACTCCGTGGCTGCTACTGAGAAATTCTTGATGGAAACCCAATAACACTTTTCCTGACCTGGGAATCGAATCCAGGTCGTCATGCTCAGTAATAGCACTTGCGACCGCTAGACCAACGTGAGTTAACTCATTGTAACACGTTTACGCAGAGCATGCAGCCACCGTCAGCATGCGTTGTATTGCAACTATGCATTTACCGGAAATTCAATAGAAATATTTTTCTTTGCATTGTATTCAGTCTTGCATCAGCCATCAGCTTAATATCCTGTAATTTTTATAATGATATAATATTGTAATAAATAATTATTTTTTTAAATTAAAATCCCGACCGCCGAAACATAACTCGTGGCATGAGAAAAAACTATAAACGCGAAAGTAACTCTGTCATTGTTTTTACCTTTTTAGGTCTTAACGGTTGAATGGATTTGGTTACACAGTTAAACCATGATTTTGGTTAGGTCATTAAATAATTTTATCCCGGTAGGAACGTACTACGTGGGATGATTTCCAACCAGTACACAAGCGAAGTGGCGTACAAGAGTTAGTATCAAATAATGTAAGTAGTTATCAACATTACTCCTGCTAGTAACGAACGAATTGCTATCGACAAAAGGTGATGTATTTTTACATGTCTATAATGTAAAAGTAAGCAGTAAAAGTTATTTGGTTTTTTAACGAACATTAGATATTTACGACTCGACTTGTCCTTGACATTTCGAACTATTGTATGCAAAACACTCCTTAGGTTTCCTCAAAAGAGTTATGGTCATATGTTACGTACATAGAATATCCAGTAGTAAAGGTAATTTTCACTTGATTTACAACCTGACTACTTTTACCTGTTGTCTTGAACATTAATGTGCAGCTTTCTTTGATGTGCAATCGACAATAAACCTACGATTTATTTGTTAAACGTGCCTGATGTATTAATTTCGTGATTTTACTGTTTTTTCCCGTTTTTACTTGAGCTAACCGTATTAAACGTTTGTTCGGCGCTCCTTGGGTTTGCTGTTAGCTATGCTATCAATTTGACTGAGTCATCTTTTTAGAAATCCTCATTTATGAAAACCTTCATAGAATTTTATTTTAATCCGTATTGGCTGCAATTTTTAAGTACATCGTTCTATTATCTATATTGTATAATTTCAGAGGAACGTAAGCAATAGGTATCTTGTTGAATACGCTAAATAATTAACCTGTTTTCAATTCATTCACCAAAAATACGCCAGGTTGACACTTTCAATTACCTGAAGGACATATTTGGCAAAATACTATTGACAAAAGACCGTCGGTGAACTATTCGCATTCGTTTTCTATATTTTTTTACAAGATTTGAACCCCTCTAGTTTCCTGAAAAAAGAAAAACTATCTATTTATTCACGTAAACCGATGAGATAGTATCATTAAAATCACGTCTGGTAGCAGTCGTATAATGCGATAACACTCGCAATCATAACTATGTATTTTTATTATGATTACCAAAGTAAAAAAAAAACACTTAAACCGCCCTAATTGCAAAAGAAAATACTCGCAATCAGAAAGGCAATAGGGCTCTATTTATTTCCAAATAATACTTAAGTCAGACGTATACTGTGCAACTGAAAGATAAGCTAAATATTAATGAATAATTTACCAGCAAATCACAAATCAATGGCCACCAATGAAATACCAACTAGCCCATAAAAATAACATCCTTGTCTTTTACGATAAAATTCTCATGAATTCCTTAATAATAGAATTTACCTATATGCATGAATACCTAACAGTTGTTGGAATGCATAACATTTCTCATAGCAACTAAGTTTTTTCCAGCTGTGAACGGAGTAACAAGGAAAAACCATGCACCTACCTGACTTGGTACAGATTATCTCCAGATGATCTTCTTATATTTATGGGTGCCTTGATTTACCTTAATAACTACTTTACTTTTAAAACTTAAACCTATAGAAGGTATAGAACATTTTTGCAACAATTAGATTCTTGCCTTTCTTCATTGGTACAAGTTTTCGTCGGCAACATTGTTTCCAGCACGCCGCTGCCAGCGCGCGCTGCATTCTGACGGCTTTTATCCGCCTACTATTTTGTTGTGAGCAATTCGCCCGACGAATAATGTCTTTTACTCTTCGTTTATTCACTTTTGTACTTGTTTTTGAATCAACTTTCAAGCTCCTTATCTCAAAAGAAATAAAACCTTATTTAGGTGTAGAACTTTGTAGAAATGGCAGATGAGGCTAGAATGTCCTGATGTTTGCTCTGATCGCTAGATACCACGGCGTTGAAATCGAAAACTCCTACTTAAAGGAAAAACATACCAATTTACGTACATGTCTTATTTGCAGCTTCTCTTGAGAAGGGGTTAGTATGAGGTAATAAAATAAATAGTTTCTAATTAAAGTTTTATTAAACAAAATGAAGACATACCATTTAGCAGTTTCTTAAACATAAATACTTATGTTACAAATACTCGACTATCACTACCGTTTGGGGAGTTAATGAATATTATTGCGGTTTCTGGGGCGCCTCTAGTAACTATGCATTAGGTAGTTAAGTATGTACCAGGCAGTTAATATGAGTAATTAGAGAACATTTTCTAAACGATTTTCATTGCCACCGATAATTTTAATGGTGCCATAATTTTTTCATGAGAAAATTCAAGATTCGTTTAGCTATTAGTCAGTCCAATCAAAACGATTATTCAAAATGATTTACCTAAAATGTTTACCCGTAAGTACAAAAAGATCAGTTTTTTTTCTTCTAACTGATAAAACAAAAAAATTCAATAATTTTTCAGATTTTTGCCTTTATGATTGGGCCTGCCTTTTGTAATAATACCGCAGCGATAGTAACAGTTACATTAAGAGAAGAGTAAGTATTTTTTTTATGAACCAAGAAATCAAGTAGTACCTATTTCAATGTAATAAAGAGTGTCTTTTGGTATCACACAGAGCTTAAATCTTGCGTTATTACCTATTCTAAATGAGATTTTCGGTGTTTACATTGAAAACACAATATTATTGTGTAACAAGAATATTGCAATAAGACCTAGTCCAACCTCGTAATTGCTTTACCACCCTAAGATTAAACGTAAGCTGCACGACATAAAACTTCAAGATAATTATATTTTTGCTTTCAAGACCAATGTAATAGTTGGACAGTTCAAGCCGCGCAATTAATATACAGCTTAACCTACCGTATGTCGAGTATATGTACGAATGTATGTATATTTACGACGTATATGTACGAGTATATTTTAGACACAATTAAAAACCTATTGTGTCTCGCGTAGGCCCGGACTCCACCAAACACGAAGACGAGATGAGAGTCAAGGCGATGTGTTGTAAATCACCTCTAGATCTATCGTCTCCGCTTAGCTCCGAGTTTTAGCAGTGAGGACAGGAGATGTCTCAAGCAGCGGCACACAGCTGAGACGAGAACCAACCTGAGCGCGCCCCTGTACCCGTGCGACTCTCGTCAGTAGAGCGCCAGCGCTGCTAGCATCCTGCATAGCTCTGTTTTTAAAAAGTGGGTGTGCATAGCCTGTACATGTACACACATCTCTGCTCCGGTCTAGCTAGTACGCATCTCTTCACAACTTCGCTTCTCCTCTCCTCTCTGCTACTCATATCTCCGCACGTCTCCGATTTTGGTGGAGTCTAGTAGTATTTTGTCGAAAGTATTTCGAGGTTGACTGTCTATAGTTGCTGCCATTATTTCAATATTCTCTGTATACAGGGTGACATTGGTGGTAGGGTGAGTGTTCGAGCAGGGATCACGAATGGATGTTAATAAACAATCCAGAGTGTTTAAGCGCTGCTTCAACAACACTAAAACTGCATTTATCCTTGAAAACACTGAATTATACTAATCGCAGGAAATCAGCTTCTTTGGTGTCATAACTATCCTTACACAGTGCTTTTAGAAGATGACTTTTAAAAAACTTACTCTGTACACTCTAATTCATAAATTAACGTCCCTGTAGACGCAGGCAAATATACTCAAGACACGTGTAACAACAAACTAATATTATTTATAAAATCTCCGAAAACCATTGAATTCAGACAGAGTATGTACATGCACTAATACTTTTGTGTTTTTGTAGGCATGTAAATTATACTACTGAGAAAATAACCACAATTGAGAATATAACCGCAATTGAGAACATAACTGCAATTGAGAACATAACCGCAATCGAGAACATAACCGCAATCGAGAACATAACCGCAATTGAAAACATAACGTCACCCATAAAAAATATAACATCTACTAATAAATTAATAAATATCAGGATTTTAAAGACGCCCCCTGAAGACAAAAGAAGAACAGTTCTAATCATTAACAGCCCTTCGATATTACGTAAGGTTAAGGGCAAAAAGGGAAAACATGGCCCTAAAGGTGATGCAGTTCAAAATCTTCTTTACGCCGAATACGGCGCGGATGGAACGGTAGTAGCCGAATTTCCGATGAACAATATGGACGATGTTGCTAAATTCTTCCAGGAATTTCTTCACACACCAGTTTGCCATGGAAGCTGCTAACAACCATAGATTTATCCCAAAAGTGTCGCCACAGCCGCTGAAGGCAGCTGTATTCGATTGTCTAGAGTATCTGTAGTCTGAAATTGAATAAACCAGTAGTAAACCATTAGTATTCTTAATTCTTTTTTAATATTTTATAGGGTCTCGGATGGGTAATCAAGGTCGTAATATAGTTGACATGGATTCAAGTGATTCATCTTTTGTTTGTAGTCATTAACTAAATAGGTATAAGTATCAAATAAAAAGGTAAGGCACTGATTTAAAGCGGCAGTTGTAAATAGTAGTTTTGGTAAGTTAAAAATTACAAAATGCATATTATATAACAAGTTCGGCAGATAAGACTTAGCAGTAAAATAAACAAAAATGACGTAAAAAATAATTAATACTGAGCAGTGAAATAACTAAATGGGCAGTTATGAGTGGGCAGTTGACAAATCTGTTCGCTTATTAGCAGTACCACAAGGGAAGTGAGCACTTATACCACATGTATCCACACTATCTTCAGTAAGTAAAGGACCCCCCCACAGAGTTATCAGCGTACGCGCCGGTAGGGTGTTCTAGACCGGCGCGTTGGGATGATCTAAAAATAGAAAAGCGTCTGTCAGATATGACGACTAAATGACGCGCGGTCGCCTCTTACATTACACGCCCACTTTCTGACAAATGTCGTCGTCGCTCCGCCGGCCTTTGGCCTACGCTCTTCACGCCAGCTAGAATGGCTTTTATGATGTTTTTTGGAAAGATTACCCATGCGGTTAGCATCCCTTATGCGGGGGCAGAAATAAAACAACAGAATCCGCTTTTCAATAGGTTCGGGTTCGGGTATCTCCGCTCCCTGTGAACTGCCGAACTATTTATCTAACTGCCCTTGCCATCATTTTACAAGCCATTTATTTATTAGTCTGCTTACGTATTTTTAATACTGACATTGTAAGACGAAATAACCGGCCAATTGTTTTTTTTATACTGTCTATGTTTTACTGTCGCACAAATTTGCTAACAGCCGATAAAAAAAAAATAACTGCCCATTATTTTTTTCAACTGATCTTAATTACCTCTCGAATGTTTGAATATCAGTTCAAAAAGTTAGTTCCCAAAAGATAATACTTACAGTTTCGTACTCTCCAGTTTCAGTTACGAAGTCAATGTTGTTATTCACAGTTGTGCCTGCACTGTCTGTATCTGTCTGTTTGAATTGTGAATTTTGAAATATATAATCTATTTGCTCTTTATCAATGTCTCCAATTCTTGTATTATCGCTTGTATTTTCAGGAGCCTCATAGTTTCTTTCAGGCACTGTTATTGCCTTGGTACTTTGTTTATTGTCAGGTACTGTGGTACTTAGATCTTCACTTTTGTTTTCCTGTGAATACACATACTCTTTCTGAAAATCATCTTGAGCTCTTGAATTTGGTATGCTGCCTCTGCTTGGAAAGCCTATTGGAGGGGATAATGTATTGGGATTCCTCACATTTCCAAACGTTTCTGTTGGTTCGTGATAATTATTTTGATGAGTATTCCCACGACTACCGGAAAATACATTTCCAATACTACTGAAAGAATTTCTAGCTGATGTTACTGCGTTTCCTAGATTTAATCCAAATAAAGAAAAATTGTTAGCTGGTGATCTTCTCTGTCTTGTATTGGCATCTTCATTAGCAACCCCTTTCACAGCCATACTTGTGGTTAACACCATATTTTCACACATTATCCAGAGAATTAGAAACTGAAAACAGTGAAGAACTTTAGTTAGTAGCGTTTTCATAAAGTGCAAAGTATACTTTAAAGCAAAAATAGAACAAGATACTGAATGTACCTAAAATCATTCGATAATAATAGAGTAGTCATCACGATTATGAACTTTGGTAAGAGGGGACATGAGCTGCGATTTTTCATATAAGTTTTGACTAAATCGACGTTTCCTATACTCCTTTTTTCTTCCTGAATAATGCCTCTAGAGCTATCATTTTTTTTTCCATAAAACCAAAGTCAACTGTACACACGTCTCTGACATTTCCTTTTTTAACCGACTTTCTTCAAAAAGGAGGAGGTTCTCAATTCGGTTGTTTTTTTTTATGTTTGTTACCTCAGAACTCCGTCATTTTAAAACGATTTGAAAAATTCTTTTTTCATCTGAAAGGATATGCTTCTCGATTGGTCCCATAGAAATTTCATCAAAATCGGTTTAGGAATTTGGTTGTTTTTCTCACGTTAATTGTCACATCACGCGACGTCGCGTGCTGGCGCTCTGATGTACATCACGCGACGTCGCGTGATACTTGCTAGTTAAATTTGACACACTTCCCGATTTCTGATTGAGCTGAAATTTTGCACGCATGTGTATATCGCGAGACAATGCAATATTATGATGACATGGAGCTGATCTGTTGATGGAGCTGGAAGGTGGCCATACGAACTCTGTAATAAAACGACGCAAAGCCGTCGAGTTTGGACTCGTTTGATTTGTCTTGCCAAGTACTGTAGTCCTAAATGGTAACCAGGGTCTGATGATTTAGCTGGAAGGTGGCCATAGGAACTCCATTAAAACGACATAACCCCATCGAGTTTGGGTTCGTATAATTCATCTTGACGAGTACTTTGTCTCTAGATGGTACCCAGGGTCTGGAGCTCCATAGTTGGAAGGTGGTCACAGGTAGTCCGTAACAAAATGACACAATCCCATCGAGTTTGGGCTCGTATGATTCGTCTTGACGAGTACTTTAACTAACTTCTAGTTACAATGTAAAAACTAATTAATGACAAGAATTTGTTCGGTATACTACAACTTAAGGGTAACATAAAAAAAACTTTCTGCGAAATCAAAACCGACTTCTAAAAAAACACTAAAAAAGGCTAAAATAACTTTACTTTCGGAAGTCGGTGGCAAAAAAGATACAAACAAAGACACCGACTTTCGAAAGTAAAGTTATTTTAGACTATTTTTGTGTTTTTTTAGACGTCGGTTTTGTTTTTTGAACAACAATAAGTAAAGGAAATTTAACCCTCCAAAACTTGTGAGAATTGGACATTTTGAGCCCACTGGACATTTTGCGAATTGGACATAATGCGCCTAAAGGAAAAAATGGCCCATTTTAATGGCCGTGATAAGAGAACTACGACTACAATACAAATTCGAAAGTTTTTAACATAAAAGAAATTGATAGGAATCTAGACATACTCTTTCTTAAAATTTTAATGTCAGTAATAAATGAATAGGCTCAGTTTTCGTGGAGAAAAAAGGCGAATACGAAACGTCGATCTCGTTAAAATTTTTGTGATGTAATCGGTCTGAGCTGGAGTAGTCCCTACGGCGCTATACAGGGGCAGGTTTGACCCAGCGCGACTGCAATAGTTTCTTCAAATATTGATTTTTTAAATTCCTTGCAGGCCCTGTCCTCTCGAACTGGCCTGGCCAGGCCTGACCAAGAATCGATGCTGTTGGTTTTGAAAAAAAAAAAACACACCCACTGTATTATTACACCATTCAATAGCATCGCCATTCAAGAATCAACTTCTGGGAAGTATAACATAATAATATGATAAACTAAAGGAAGGAGTTAATTTTTGATAAAATATGTAACAGTCTGTAAACAGTTGGTAGTATTCAACGAAAACGAACAAAATCACTATTGGCGCTAACTCACTTGTAGGTTCTAATTTTAATTGTTAATTTTTTATTGAGGTCTTCAACCACGACGAGTTAAAAAAAAATGAAATTAGCACATAATGTTTTGAAGATGACTGCGGTGTGAGTACCATCAATCAAGGACATAAATTTAAATATGATATACCATAAAATTTTACATTTTCCTTACATTTGCCGCATGTCATTACTTCCCTGAATTTGATCCTTATTAGCCACGCTATCGAATGGTGTAAAAATACAGTTTTTTTTCTAAACCAACAGGTTCGATTCCTGGCTAGGAATACAGATTTTTCAAAAATTCAATGATGCAGTTTTAGTTTTCATCAAATTCGGGCTCATTTTTCGCTATTCCTCATAGTTTCTGATTTGGCCGTCCTCGCCCACTTGGAAAATTCACCCTGTATATACCAAGAAAATATTCGAGAGCCTTCTATAATCAACATCGTTTTATAATCGTCGTATTATTGTCTATGCCATAAACACACCCATAGACACTTAAATTAGACAAAGTTAATCAATTTGAAACAGTTACTTTGAGTTAAGGTGGAAGCCCAGGACAGCCCGCGAAATTCAAATTTTCTTAAGTTTTTTGCAATTTGCATTGCAAATATGAGTCGCGCCAGTAACGCGTACGTAGTTACAGAATTATAATCATTAAATCATTAATAAAACCCTCTAAGTTCATTTAACCCTATTTTGTAACTATTTCATCAAAAAGGGTTGTATTGATGATTTTAATGATTATAATTCTGTAACTACATACGTGTTACTGGCACGTGTCATTATTCATCAACATGCAACCTTACACTAATCTGCAAATTGCAAAAAACTTAAGAAAATTTGAATTTCGCGGTCTATCCTGAATTCCTGACGCTTCCGCGGGGCAACGCGTTTTTAACCTAACACTACAATCAGACTGTTGTTATTAAAAGAGCTAAAAATATTCCTAACCAGTTTCTAAATAAATGTCAGTATAATCCAAGAAGGATTTTGACTGATTCTTGCATTCAAAAGTAGTTCTGTCGGGTTTAAAATATTTAGTTTGAAACAAGTGTAAGGTACGATTCTGAGCCTCTGATTCAGAACCTTACGATAATTTTATGATATTCAATTCCTTTACACTGTCTGTTTTATTATTGTTCAGATTTTGTAGAAACTCGTTTCGTAATATTTTAAAACGATTTAATTACCTGTATCTTTCAAGGAGGTGAGTTTATCCATCATATTATTCAAATTTCCCAAAGAAACTCATATACGCTTTGCGAAAAAAATAGCTTTTCGTATGTACATGCATTCAAATAGTCTGTCTACTGTTTGTTGTATGTAGGAAATTGTTTTTTAAGAGTTTTTTCGGGAAAGTTCGGATAGGCACACTACTTTGAAGGATACCTACAGGTAGCTATACCACCACACGTGTATCTTATGGTAACAATGATAAAAAAAAAATCAATTACAGATTATTTTAATTGATCTAAAAAATATATCCAGAGATAACCAGCTTATTTTGTTCTAATATTTAAATCATGCTATAATAGAGGTACTAATTCCTTACCTTCATTATTGTAGTATCCATGTCGTTTGAATTTGTTTGGTATTCCAAATATTATATTCCACAAAAAACACTAAAACAAACGCCCTCTAAGATCCCAACCATTCAATAGCCCTTAGTATCTCTCAAAAGATGAAAAAACCTATAGAAATATATACAACTGTATGTTTACGTTCCAACACTGAGCATCGATCTGCGAATGAGTTGGATTCGCTTGTTTCTTGTTATATTCTCAGAATCATAAGAAGCCTGTTTTTTCTACGCACATAATTACTTAAGGTAGGTACTTAAGCAAACCGATACCATAAGATACCTATAACTAATGGAAAACAAAGTATTTCGTGGTCCAGGCACGTACTCTTATATTATAGAATGTTTTTATATAGTGTGGCAGATAAAATAGTAGTTTTCTTTCTACTAGCCTACATATTCCTATTGCTGGGCAAAGGGCCTATCCTTTCTCCTTTCTTGCATACCTCTCTATATCGATCTCTGACCATATTTGCCCCAAAACATTGACCCTCAAATTCTAATTAGAACTCACCGTCACATACTCCATTAATCAACATAAGTCACTTAATTTTCAGGAACCTGGGGAAATCCTTACCATAAAGCCATTTATACAACAGTTAGCTATTCAAACTATTGAGCTGGACTTTACCCAAGATGCTGAGGTACCGTTTGGTATACCGTATATCGTGTGTGCACTACTAAACATAGTCGATTTCGGGATAATCGAATGTAGATCTTCTTTAATCCTTTTACGGAAAGAAAAAAGAGTGGTAAACCCACGCTGCTAGTGGAAATTTATTCATGTATCATGGCGTTATGTTTTTTAAAAAAAAACTTGTGATAAAGTTGGAACTTTGACCCCCAATATCTCCATAATTAGAAGGTTCCCAAGTATGGACTAGAACAAAAAAATTATCGCAATGATTGGGAGAACAAGTGCCTTTAGGCTTCGTGAAGGGTCTTGTTGTCCTATATAAACAAGAAAATGATTACTTGAGTAAAAGAAATAACTGAAGATACGATTTTAGCCGGTGTAGATTTAACTTCCAAGGTGAAATTTTGGTTTGATGAGGACACTCTTGGTGTTGGTGTTATAACACCTAGGTTCACTGAAAACTGTTATACTTTTAGGAGTACAATTAAAACGGGGTGGAAGAGAGACACTGACGCACAAATGGTTACCACGTGTTCAGTAGATCATTCTGAACCCTCCCACATATTAATTAAATAAAAAAAACAACTCACTCTTTCTCACAAAAGTGCAATACCTACACAGTCAAAATGTACGGAACAGCTGATTTTTGGGGGTTCAAAATGATGTACTGACGTGGTAACTGTTTGTGAAGAATAATGATGCTCACAGGTCTATAACAATGAACTAGCACTTTTTTTGCGGAAGTGGGCTACAAATATGCCTACATAGATGAGAAACTGGCCTCTAATAAAAAAAATATTATGTACGAAGACCTCCGTTAAGAGGTGTCGTTAAGTGGAAAATAAATAAGCCTACTCATGAAGTTCCTAGTGAATAGGTACTTTTTGATAAAAAAAATATTTTCAATTATGTAGGTACTCTGACGTACTCGTAAACTTGATTTCCATCTACTTGATAAAAATCTATTTCATTCATTCAGTGGCAGCCAACGCCCCGCACAAAATATTAGAGTCTCGAACTATGGAATCTGGCACAAGAGTTATTTTCATGACGAAGATGAGAACTACAGTTTCTGTTAGCCTGTGACATCCCACTGCTGGGCAAAGGTCACAGACTTCGTTGGTTCTGACCAGCTCATCCCGCCATCTTTTTTAGAGTCTGCTGCGACGCCTTCTAGCTGTCAGTGGCTGTTTTGACCAGCTCATTAGGCAGACGTATGGTCAGCCTAGTCCCACTGTATGGTGTTGTGAAAACAGACTATTATCTTGACACCTAGAATACTGTGCCCCATTGCACGATGGCAAATCTTGAGTTTGGACTTTTGAATGTTTGTCACAGACGAAGTCTGGGATCCATACGTCAAAATGAGAAGAATACACACATTCATGACATTTCGTTTCTTTTTTTTTTAAATCTTTGCCCCACACTAGGAATTTCTCCTGTATCGTGGGTGCGTTTACAAACATTTAAACTCACATACACAAACAGCCAGACCCGGAACAACTATCTGTAGATCATACAAATATTTGTTCCGTGCGGGGATCGAACCCGCGACACGCAGCGCAGCAGCCAATCGCTCAGCTACTGCGCCAACCGTGCTGTCGATTAAGTTATAAGGGAAGGTTTGATTCATTTAAAAAAATCGCTCCTGGCCCTGCAGTCTCGACATTGATAGCGATCGCAAAACAACCAAATTCGGTCGCAAAGGCATAACGATGCGGATTTAAAGTGGAAACCGACACCGGCGGGTCGCGTCCGACTCGCGTCCACCTTAAATCCACATCGTTATGGCTTTGCGACCGAATTCAGTAGGTTTGCGATCGCTAGTCAGTGGCCCGAAAGTCTGACAACCAGTCTGATCAATGGATATCGTATTATTATTATCTGGGTTGTGGAGGTCAGATAGGCAGTTAGGAAGGCTAGGCAGATGATGTTTCTTTAAACGATTTTTAATATTAATACGCTCAATGTGTTAAAACCAAAACTTACAGACGGCTTGCACTTTAAATAAAACTGGACTGTAAACTGATGACGAATGGTTAGAATTATTATTCTAATAGCTCTATTGTTTTAGATTGCATTGAAACAATAATAACAGGTATTTGCAAGTGGGGTATAATTACTGAACAGTTATCCGCAGTTAAAATAAAAATATAGCTTTTTATAGGATGTGAGTTTTTAACAAAAACTCACAAGGTTAGTACAATTATAAAAAGTTCAATGTATCAACATTGATACATTTAACTTTTTACAAAAGCGAACTAATTTTAATTTTTTACATAAATACTTTGTGGTATACAATAAAAAAAGTAATCAATGAAATTAGTGTGGTAACACATCACGTTTGTATTTTACGATGGGAAAACTTTTAGTTGGCCCAGAAATAAGGAAACTCACGAAGGAAGATAAAAACTTGTTTCTAATAACTTTCGGTAATTCAAGGATTTCTGGTGTTGGTTTGGGTATTATCTACCGCTGTTTAAATGTTATTGGTTTGTGCAAGAATATTATTCACGACTAGCTGTTTGTGTGCCCTCGGCTTCGCTCGCGTTTTGGTCGGAAATTATCACACGGGCACGTTGTAAATATAGCCTATAGCACTTGGGGATAATGTAGCTTCTTATTAGTGAAAGAATTTTCAAAATCGGTTCAGTAGATCCAGAAATTACCCCTACATACAAACTTACAAACAAATTTTACCTCTTTATAATATTAGTATAGATAAAAGTTCATCTTGGTATATTTTCTTTTTAAACCACGTTGGCGTTATTTTGTTTGTATTATAAAATTCTCTTTTGTGAAGAACAAGTTTTCATAAATTTCCCTATTTTTAAACTAACAAGTTTTGTGGAATAAGCTTTTTTTTTGAGATCAATAGTTTCCATAAATTTCCACACTTTTATACTAACAATTTTATGGCAATTTGTCATAACTTTCAAAAAGGTGAAGAAGTAGAAATCATTTTCCTACGTAACAAGTAACACTGCTACTAATACTTATTTTTTTGTGCTAAAACTAGAATTCTAGTATTTCTTTTATTCATTTTCATGAATATTGTACGGCTCAATTACTATTGCTCCTCCTGCGGTGCTATAATCTCTGTTTTCTTTAAATACCTTATTAGAATTCCTGTTTTTTTCTTTTTTATAACGCCACTAGAATTCTTGCATCCCTCGCTGAAAAACCCACGTACTCGTAATCTTAGGTGAATGCCACATGAAAGCAACAGCGCAGCGCCTGTGGAATCTCCCATTTTAAATGTTTTAACCAATGCGTTACTATAGATTTCTTATCAGGCGTTCTTCAACCAGATTTAATAATAGTAAGTATCTAGGACATAAATATAACAATATCATAAATAAAAAAACCAGCCAAGTGCGACTTGGACTCGCGCACGAAGGGTTCCATACAACTAAAAAAAAATATCTTAATTGGTGTCAACTTCAACTATGTATACAAGGGGACACCCTTTAATTTTAATTTTGTTTTTATGTTTTGAAATTTTTCCTTTATTTGTGCTGTAAGGCCTTGCTTTTTGTCAAATTTCGTGATTCTAGGTCAACGGGAACTACTATACAGGTTTTCGACCCAAAAACCTATAGGGTACTTCCGGTTGAGTTAGAATTGTCAATGTTGGTTAAAAGCAAGGTCTTACAGCACAATTAAAGGCAAAATTCCGAAAACTAAAAAAGTTGAAAATTAAGGTAAATGTTTGGTACTTACAAGATTCGCGAAAATTTAAATTTCCCCATATCTTTTTATTGTGTTGATTAAGGACCTTGTTTTTTATACACCTAATAGGGACTGTAGACCTTAGTATCTGGTATAAATTTCAACTTGCTAAGTCCACCCGTTCCAGAGAAAATCGGTGATGACACACGGACAGACGGACAAGAGAGTGATCATATAACGGTTCGTTTTTTTACCTTTTGAGGTACGGAACCGTAATTATAAAAATAACTTATTTTTGCCTTTCCCTGTTGGGGTTTTGGTGAACCAAAGTCGCATAATTTGGCGAAAATGTAAATGTTAAATTTTAAATTAATGAAAATTGTATGAAATATGCAATGGAATTGTTGCTGATGCAATCTTAAAGTTGTGTCATCCTATATCATGTGTTTTTGAAGGGACCACCTTTAAACTCAACGTAGTACCTAAAGAACAAAATATATAACAATGTTGTTTTATATTTTATTGTGCATTCGGTTTTAGCCTGACACTGACTTTGTAAAGCATTAAAATCTTCCACGGTTTCTGAAGTTTTCGATCCTGGAACTTGGAGAAGGTGTACGGCTGCGCACATGCAGGGCCCGCTGGATCCTGCGCTGACGTGTTTTGCGCGGGATCACTGACCTCGCTAGACGAGACATCTCGTTGAGTCTGTAGCGCCCCTGCTCCAGTTGCAGCAGCCCCAGCCTTACACCGCGCTTTAATGCCCTGCAATAGGTTTATAAATTTATAAGTTTTCGTAAGTTTTCTTTTTTTTATGGGTCAACACTAATTGCTTGTAACTGCACACGTTTCGTGACAGAGTTCTGAACTTTGGAACTATGATCTTCCAGGTGCTAGGTAAGCAAGATCCAAATGCAGGTGGGCCTTCGGGGTCCTGGGAGTTGACGCACTCTATTTGCCTAAAAAGAGACCCAAGGCATGATGGTGCATCAGTAATCACCTACTGATGTGAATAACAAGGCTTGAGGAGGATCCTTTTTTACTGTGTTTTCTCCAGAGATATGCAAAGACAGTGAAGTAAGTGTACTAAGATTCTTTAGCTCTTTTAAGCCCTACCGTGAAGTAATGTGGCTGCTCCCGATCCGAGGCGATGCCGATCGTGTTGAGGCGAAGTTGATTATCTATAGTGCTATAACTGTGCTTTATTAAATTATTAGCTCTGGTACGAAAAGACATCGTTTTGGAGCGTAGCTGCACCGCATGACTACTAAACAGTCTCGTCAAGGATGTGCCCTAGATAGCCGTAGTAAACTCAGAAACTTCAGGGCGTTGTGAAAGGATGGTTCTGAAGCTGGTCTCCTAAGAAAATTCGGTGCTTCCCTCTATGTGCCTCTATGACCACCGGGAAAGGTTTTCATGACGTGAAATTCCCTTACTTCCCATTCAACGCTTTTGCAACTACTGATTCACAAATATACTGTATGCAAAGTTGTTGGCACCAACAGAAAAACATTTTGCAACATTATTTCGGAACTTTTGTTTACCATTAACACGAGGCTTTAATTAAAACAATTTAGAATGTTTTAATTTTAGAATTCAATTAACAGATTTATCGGACTCGCGCATGAAGGGTTCCGTACCATCTTAGTAGGGGAGCTCCCTTTAATTTTTAATTTATTTATTTATTTTGGTTAGCCAACAATTGTTTACACAGGACATTTGAAATCATACTTGCACACAACACAACATGCACCAATTATGGTTATCTTATCTATTATTATATTTATATATTATTATACTATAGACTATTATAGTATAACTAAGTCGAAAAGGATACTTACAATTTAAACTATTAAAGTTTTTTGGTATTTGCAATACTATCAACAAGAATAAAATTAAGTACATTACAATTATTTAAGAAATGGATTTACAACATTATTATATTCAAAGAAATAAAATTAAAATTAAAAAATATTAAAATTAATATAATAATAAATGAAAGAGATAAAGGAGAGCAGCGGTGGCCCAGTGGTGGCGGCCCCGACTTACGAACAGTAAGTCGTGGGTTCGAACCCAGGCAGGCGCATTACTTTGTGTAATTTATTTCATCACCACTGCTCTCAAAAATGGTGAAGGAAAACATCGTGAGGAAACCGGTATGTCCTAGAACCAAAAATTCGAAGACATGTGACATCTACCAACCCGCACTGGGCCCGCGTGGTGGATTATATAGCCCATTCCCTCTCATAGAGAGGAGGCCGAGTGTCCCAGCAGTGGGAACATTAAAGGCTGATTATGATAATAATAAATTAATTAAAATTTAAAATTAAAAGATAAAATCAAAGAATAAAATTAAAAGTAAAATTAAATTAAAATAAAATAAAAAAATAATAACAAAATCACATCAAATATTTAAAAAATAAAATAAAAAAATAAATTTTATTTGTTGTTAAAGCGGCAACAGAAAAACACATTCTGTGAACATTTCAACTGTTTACCTACTCGTATTACGGATCATGAGATACAGCCCGCTGACAGACAGACAGCGGAGGCTTAGTAATAGGGTTCCGTTGGTTACCCTTCTGGTACGGAACCCTAAAAAAGAAACATAATAATGCCATGAGTTTAAAAAAAAAGAAGCGAGAAAGCTTTTAAATATCAAGGCCGTTGTAGAGTGTTGCAGATGATCACACACACTTTGCATGAACCATCAAATCGATTAACTATTACTTATAGATTAGTAATTGCGTATTTCCTTTCTTTACCCTTGTTTCGGATTAGGGTTCCGTATACCTCCGGTATAAACGGATATAGACGAATTGCTATCGTCTGTCATGAACGGTTTACCAAAGTATTCAGATGTCTTTCTGTAATGTCTGCTTACCCCTGAGTGTTTGTATGTTTAAAAATTAACACAAACGAAACCCAAAGGGAGTCAATACAATAGACTTAAAAAAAATGCTCTTTCTTTTACAGGACCCTAAAATTCGCGAATAATACAGTTTTCTTAAGATATTTTTTGCATTATTTCAATCAGAGAGAAGTGTTTATAGTGAATGTCGAAACGTATAGTATCTTCTTCATCCTAGAAGGGCATGGGTTTGGTATGTATTAGTTATTATACAAATGACTGAGCGGTCACTAGAGGTGAAGGACGACAGAGTATTTCATTTAATGAAGTCGTTACTCAGATTAACGTGGCACCTTTTTGATTCTGCTTTGGTATTCGGAATCAATGAACAATTAGATAAATACTCCTTTCCGTAATATAAGGATACTTCATCATTCCTTTTATTCATTGTTCCAACACATCTCTTACACTTTTACGACCAATAAGCCAACTAATGAGCTCGTGGCAAAATGATAACAGCCATTCGGGTCGATCTTTAGGTTAAGCCGTGCTTGCCTAGGTTGGTCTGTGGATGGGTGACCGCCCATTACATACCTAGTTTCCGCCGTGCCTCGGAAACTACGTTAAGCCGTTGGTCCCAGGTGTCATCTGTGGATCTTTGACAGTCGTTACAGGTAGTCAGTGGCCCAAAAAGTCTGACAACCAGTCTTACCAAGGGGTTTCGTATTGTCCAGTACTAACTGGGATGTGGAGGTCAGATGAGCAGTCGCTCCATGTAAAGTACTGGTATTCAGCTGCATCTAGTTAGACTGGAAGCCGACCCCAACATAGTTGGGAACAGGCTAGGCAGATGATGAAAATAATGTATAAAAAATATATTAATATCGAATTAATTCAACACAATCTCGAATTGCAGCAATAGCGATATATTATTTGAACGTCGTACTTAAATGGCAAAAGAAGTTGCTCATTAAACAAACTTTCTCATTTATTTAGAAGACCCGTATATCACCGTTCACTCATGTTTTTATTAAATTAATATATCTTTATCCAGTATAAATTGGTTTAACAAACAGGGCTTACCTGGAAACTTTTCGGCTTATTTTCGGGTCTTGAACTTGGAATTCCATCCTTATAAATTTGATAATTGTGCGTGCAGTCCAACCTGTGTTTTTCATCAATTTCTTGATTGCTGTTAATACCATCTCCCCTGTTCCATTACTATACGGTACCTTTGCGGGTCCTTTTACCATTTTAACTGAAAAAATAAATCAATTAGAATTTAGTGAGTCATCTTTACATTCTCTTCAAAAAATAAATCAGTGTCATAATTCTAAAAGTTTTCAAAAATATTATAAGCTGAGCATGCTGTATGGCGAAATCTTTTTGTTTAGGGGCAGGAAAATGATTACGATGATTTAAAATATTACCAACAGTTTTGTTGTGTTTTAGAATACTGTATACGTATTACTTACACCGATAAAAGGGATCCGCTTTCAATAAAAAATAGACACTTATGAAATGGAAAGAGCTACATTTACTCAATATTTTTTACAACTTATTTTCTAGAAGATTTTAATTATTTTTGGTCAAAAAAATTATTTCAGACATAACACCAAAGAGTAAAATACTACTTAAACCAAAGAGTAGAATACATAAACCTGAAAGACTTCTAACAAAAGGAACAACGATGCTCCTGTCAGAAGAAGACATCTTTTGAAGTTTGCATTTAGTCAATTTAATCTATGATTATTCTGTCAGAAAGGAGTTTATTTGATACTACACTTCAAGCAAGTAATTTGTGCAGGCGGGAAAACACAGAACTAAAATAAATGTACCAAGTTTGACAAATGATGCAAATTTTCTTGACAAGCTACGCCACTTTTTACAGCACACATAAAGTGATTATACTATATAATGGGTGTAAAAGTACCCTTAGCAAAGCCAAAAGGCACTTGTTTTCCCCGTCATTGCGATTTTTTTAGCTTTATTTTAAACTTTGTAGTTTTATATAATATAAATACCTCCGCGACTCCCATATTATTCAAAGTATCCACCAGCACAATATTTTGAGTGCGTTACATTGAGTCCTACCGTAAAACGTGATCCGTGATTATTATTGATATCGTGAACGTGATTCACCCCAAACAACATCGTTCAGGGAAATAGGATGGTGATGTGTGGTCTGCAAGCAATATAATTTTTGGAGCAATTCGCACAATTTGTTATGAAGAGTGTGGAGGGATAGTCCCAAAAAAAAGCTATTTTTACGGCCCTTGAACGAATAATTTTCCACTTACAAAGGGGTCAGTTAAGTGCCGCCTCTGTGTGACCCATTCTCTTACGTGCTTTGCCACGTGACCGTACTGCAGAAAGGCCTTCGATGACTCCCTGCGGTTAACATAGCTTTGAGCGAGGCTGTGCTATGTTAGGCATTGGCACAACTCGACAGTTTCATGGTGCCCTAATTGGCCTCTGTTGGGGTATCCTGGACCCATCCCAGATAAAATGCCAGTGTGGAGCCTCCTCATATCCTTCTCTGGCCATCCTGCACGTGCACAGTCACCTGCGCCTTCTAGGATGTATACAAAGCCAACGATAGAGCTGTGCAGATGGCTCCATACTGGTCTGATAAAATTTGAGTCTGTCGATATGCAAATAAGACGATGGTGCCCTAAACACATGTTCACTTTTTGATTTAGTAGCAGATTGAGGAGCTCGCAAAATAATGACTGCTGTTGTTGTTGCCAATGTTTAGGTTAAGCCGTGCTTGCCTACGTTGGTCCGTAGATAGGTTTACTCCTATTACATACCGAGTTTCCTCCGTGTCTCGGTTGATCCAGGCTGTCATTTGTAGATCTTTGACAGTCGTTACAGGTAGTCAGTGGGTCAAAAGTTTGATAACCAGTCTTACCAAGGGTAATCGTATTAACAAGATCGGCACTCCAGGTAAAATACTCGTATTCAGCTGCATCCTGGTTAGACTCGAAGCCGATCCCAAGATAGTTGGGAAAAGGCGAAGCTGATAATGAGCTGATTCCGACAATCCGGCTTAAGTTCATTTGAGGTTTCTGACTTCACGTTTTTCGTTATTACGAGTATTCCACGTTTATTAGCAAAGGTATATTAGTATTTTAAGAAGAACCTCGAAACAAAAACTGAACAAAACAAAGAAAATAAAACTGAAACATAATAGGAATTATAATAACTTTATTTTAACAAATTAGACTATTATTTCTATAACAGATTAACCGAGGAGTGAAGCGACTACCGCTGAGGGTACAGCTCCACCTGGGCCTTGTTCGATGGTGGGCTGGTAGCCGTTCTCATCAGCAATGTAGTTGACAGTGTAGTTGACGCCATCGGGACCGATCCACGAGTACGAACCCTTGACTGCGACAAAGGCATCTTCGGCTCCTGCGTTTCTCAGCTCTCCATTTTCAAAATGTCTTTGGCCATCGCTTTGGTCCCAGCTGTGAATAAAGGGGCGTATTTTAGTAACCAATCCACGTTAAATAGCGTATCGCTCGTTTTTTTATATAAACATAATGTTTCCATTTCCAAGCCAAGGTAAGCTAGGGAAACCTTAGCTGATGATTCAGAAGTATTTATGGGAGATGCACCTTGGAAAGCTGTGGGGAGACATTCGCCAAGCAGAGAGGCAGGTACATGTTGAATGAAAAATGGAACATGCTCTTGTGCGTTGGTAAATGACATGGTTTTTGTGTTTCCTTACATTACAAAAAAAATATTAGTCTTAGTTTTATGGAATCTCCAGAATCCCCAAGGAATGGAGGGAGGCGTTTTCTCAGCAGAAGCACTAGACTAATAATAATAATGTCCCGATTATACTATTCAAGTGAGTTTGTATAGATTAAATCATTAACAAACCGAGGAACGCAACTTTTTACAGGATTTGAGGGTGGAGTTGAGTGTAGGTGACTTACTAGAAATTGTAGGAGCCAAGTCCATCGTTGTCTGAATCGTATCTCAAGAGCTGAACATCCTGCACATTCTGAGGGGCGGCTAGCACCACGCCCGCCACAGCTACTAACGCACAAAGCACCAACTGAAAGTGAAACCGCACTATTAACAACACTTTTCACAAAAACACCACAAACAAAAAGTAAAGATTTAAGTTGTATTTAAAAAACACCACAAAATAATTATGCTGACCGAATTCATGATCACTATGAAACAGTTTACCGTATCGAGTTTACTTGAACTATGTGCTCATGAATTATCGTAACTCATGTTTTATACTATTCCGTATATTGCATTACAACATACTGTTATTAGTTGACGCACATCTTGTTACAATGTTTTGTGTATTTGACCACTCCTACGACATGGCGAAGGTAAGCCGCGCAGTGTATGAGGACGTCTTTGATGGAACCTTTCGAAATTGTGATTTTAATTATATGTGTAGGTACCAGATGTTACCTATAATAATTTGTTTTGATTGACAGCAAGTAGGATTTTTTTATTGATGTCACTGTGGTACTGTGTAGTTGGGAAAAGATATAACAATTATTTCATGGACAATTTGCTTGAATATGTATGGTTTGCCGAACCTTTATTCATAATGCCGTATTCAAGCACAAACTGCTATCTCTAAACAGCTCTATTCTTAGTGATAGTGGCTTATAATAGTGTGACCCCAAATTACGCTGTTGAACAGCGCTCTCCCTGAAAACTTTAATCTGAAATCAAATGATTTATCTTTTTGTTTTGTGATAATTTTGTGCACCTATTTTTGTATTAAAGCGATCATGAAGATATTTTCACGAGTACGCGTGTAAGTTTCTGTGGAAAGTGGGTTCAGTGATTTGGGCATTCAGTTTTGACAATCAAGCTTTAGATTTTTGTGCCTGAAAAGAGAAAATCATACTAACTTTTGGTAAAAAGAACCTTCGCTCTTTTAGAACAATACGCCTTATTAATAATATGATTAAAACTAATCGTTCAAACCTTATAAACTTTAAAGATAATCAGCTAATCAATAATAATGCAAGATGACATTTACCTTCGACCTCTACGTGTTTGTAACTTTGTACCTAAACGTGGTTGGCCAATGGAGATAATGATTTTTAGCAACTCGACACGCATTCTGTATGAATAAAAGGTTTGTAAATTACGGGATGATTACATTCAAGTATTTCGATAATTAGAGTATGTACTTCGTTTGGCTTTGCTAATGTTTCGTTTTTGTAACGAGATTTGTGAAACCTATTTGGATTTATTATAGAAACCGAATAGCATCCGAATTTAGCCGTTGCCACGCATTTACAATTGTTTAATAGTATACAGAGTCCCATTGCAAAACAGAAAAAAGACTTCTCTTGTTGGTGTCTGAATTGAGAACTTTTACAACTAAACTTAAGTTTTAAATTTGAATTCCGAATTACATTGAATGAATCTCCTTACGAAGAGATTGACTAGTTCCCTGAACAAAATCTCAATCAGCAACAGCCTGTAAAACGGAAGCAGAAGAAATCATCCTTTCATCACTGCTCATCGCTTCTTTTTTCGTGATCGATGGGGCTGTCGAATTGTTATCGGCTCAATACTTCAGCAGTTTCACGGTATCGTCGGTGGCAGCGCAGAGGCTGCTTTTACTGCAACTTCTGGGCACAGACGGTTTGGTTAATAACGATTGGTGAATATTATTTGCAACATCATCTTGCTCAGATGTGATCGATTTTGGTTACATTTGGTTTAGTTTCTGTTCATTATGTGCCTTCGACAACAATAGAAGCATGAAAACTATTTATGATCAATGTCTCTGAGCCATTTGGTTCAAACATGTGACATTTTGGCTGAATTCTTAGTATTATTTGTCAACTGTTACTTAAATAAAGCTAAGCTGTATTTGATCAGACCAGTTCTAATTTGATCATAAAATTCATGCTTCTCTGAATACTCTATTTGAAAAACATTAAGTACGCCTCTGTACATTTGTGTGCTTAAATCATTAAATAAAATCGATGAGATAATCAGGTAAATCTGCATACAATCTTGAAAACGAAATTCAAACTCCGGAAATACCTACAGCCGGAATCTTCCGTCGAAGCTTCTTCACCTTGACCTAGAGTATCGGAGTAAAACCTCAAGAGGTACTTACTCACATTTTATTGGTGACTTAAAGCATCATCTTTAGCCAGCGGCGTTGCCCTTGTAATGTTTAATATCTCCTTATAAGTCATAAATGAGTAAGGACTTGTCTACACATATTTATATAACAAAGTCGATTTTTGTTTCTGTCTATGTGTCTGCTTATATCTTTGAAACTGCACAAACGATTTTTTTTTTTTAATATTTAACGTACAGAAGACAGATCGAAATCTCGATGTTTCGTCACATTGGGCGTAAGGGCGGGTAGGTAGTTGTAGTATAAACATTCGTGTTTTAGATATCTAACATAACATAATTTCAAGCTTATAATCCACGAAGTGTTAAGCAGAGGTAAACCCACATAAGGGGGCGATTGCCATCCGTCATGACCGGGCACAAACTCGAACGCCATTTCGACCGCAACTCTCTGATGTGAAAAATAGAATAGAATAGAATGTCTCTTTATTCGAGTATTCATGTACAAACTCAGTCCAGGCGACTGCCAATCAAGCTTAAGATACTGTTGGTGACCCCACACCCTGCGCACCATGGAAGCGCACCCTTTACGCATTGTTGTGTAAAACAATCCACATGCGCATCTGCGAACATCCCCACCAGCATCCTAAACGCGTTATTATACTTAAAGCGGATAGCACTGTACGATCTTTGGGTACACCTAGCCCAATGGCTACACGTGTAAAATGAAGTACAGTACGCTCGAAAGAGCGTGATCTTGACTGGAAGTAAACAAACTTGCGAGCCAACATGTTCGCTCCAACCGACAATGCCCTCCGCTAACGTTCAACGTCATCATCGTCTTTAAGGTTAGGGGTCAATATATGACCAAGGTATTTTAAATTCTGTGCTCTCTGCAAAGGTGTGCCATACAGTAGTACAGGGGGCACTTTATCAGGACTTTTACCCCCAGCCATAAAGACCATGACCACAGTTTTTTTGCAATTATACGCCAAACCATGTACTTTGGCGTTCGCCTCACACTGGGCAACTAATTTTCTTAAGCCACAGACTGACGCACTTAGCAGCACCATGTCGTCAGCATAACTGATATTCTTGACACAGATACCGTCCACGTAGCATCCAACCCTGGTACTGCTGACCTCGGCAATAGGTCCGTTCACATATAGGTTGTAAAGCGTTGGTGAGCTCAACCCCCGCTGCCTCACTCCACACTCCAACCCGTACAAACGAGAAAACGCCCCAGCCCATCACACAGTGTTGATCTGGTTTCCATATCAAAACTTTAAAATGTTAAAGAGTCTAATGGAAAATCAGGCCGCTCTAATTTACTCCATAATACATCATAGGAAACCAGATCAAAAGCCCTAGAAAGGTCCAGGAATCAGGCGTAAATCGGCGTCTAGCTCTTTGTATAGTAAGTGACAGCATGCTTAGGACACAAAACTGCACTCTCGGTTGACAACCCAGCACAGAATCCGAACTGGTTATCATGCAAGGTTACACTTTTATTTAATTGCGTATTAAGCATGCTGTCAAAAACCTTCGATATCACAGTAGCTAGTGAAATGGGCCTATGGACTACTGTCGGCGAGGACCAGTTTTGTTTTTAGCAATTGGCACAGCCACTGTTCGCATCATCTCGCCAGGCAGGTAACTATGACTCAAGCAGAAGCTATACAGCTTAGCAAGAACCCTAGCTAAGTGAGGGGCAGCATATCGAAGGTGCTCGATACTGAGCCCGTCATGCATGCCCGGGGACTAACCTCTTGAAATACGTCTAATAGTATTAGTTATCTCCTGGGATTTAAATTTAACCCCTAATTCCATACCGGGCGCAACATCGGGCATCGACCGCGGTGGTCCTAAGGGCAACTTCACAAAGAACGCTTCTTTTAAAAGATTGGCAATGTCTTTCGGTTCACTCATGCCACCAGCACTCACAGGGATTCTCAGTTTAGTTTTTTTTATATATATCAACGAGGTGGTTTTTCTGTGTTCTCTTTTACATTTATTTAAAATTAAGGTTTCAGGGTTGGTTCCATAAAGCAGATTCTTCATTTTGATAGTCATTAGTACAATGACCCTATAAAATGTTTGAGGTAAACAAAAACTAAGCTCATGCATAACCAAGTTGCAGTTATGATCTATCAAAAATATAGTACCTTTTCTTATGTTTAATTTTGGATTGGGAAATTATTGTGAATTTTGTATAAATAAACAAAATTAGGATCATGTAAAAATATATTTTTTGCACGATTTAATTCGAAGATCGCAAGCTTTTCTGAAGAAGGCGTTTCTAGATGGTAGAGTCAAATAAATATAGTAATGATGATGTATGACTAATGAAATTTATAAAATGAAATGTCATAGATCAAATGTTACGAGATTTGTGAAGTAATTTCATCTTTCGTCTTGAGCAAGTTCAGGATCAAACATTTTTAGAGAAAAATTACGAGCATTCTCAGAAAAAAAAGGGCGAAATAATGCTAAAAATAAGTTGTTCTAATAAAATTATTAATAATCAGTCCATTTGGTGTTGTACTTAATTACAATGAAATTAACCGAGAAGTGAAGCGACTACCGCCTGGGGGAATGCCCCTCGGCTTTCTATCATAGGTTGGTAGCCTTTGTCGTCAGCAACATATGTTACGGTGATGTTGACGCCTTCGGGGCTGATCCACGAGAAAGAACCCTTCACTTCAACGAATTCATTGTCGGCTCCTGCGTTTCTCAGCTCTCCTTCCTCATTGCGCCTGGAGCCATCGCTTTGTGCATACCTGTGAATAAAAACGTACTTATGTTTAAGTTTTCAATTTTACTTATTGGAGATAATAATTTAAAGGTTTACAATATTGGTACCACATAAGCAAGACAAGACTTAGGATTTGTGCAAATTCATTTGCAAAGCAGGAAATGAAGTTACAGGGCAAGTTGACGAATTATAACTCTGGCAGAACATGGTACAAATACTCAGAACACCTTGTGCGGCGCGGCCCGCTTTCAATTCAAACATATGGAGATGTATGAGAGCGTTTACGAAGAAGCGATTTTACGCGCGTTTGCTTGATATGCAGCGTTGCCCGCAGACAGATGATACCGCCGTGTCGCGTCGCAAGCTGCGTTCAACGCGGCGGTGCACGCGCCGGCACACGCGCAAATACATTTAAAGGTCAGAGCACACATCCCAAGCTGCACGCTAGCGTTTTTAACATCAATTCACCAGCTCATTTAGAACTTAAAGTTCTTCTAAAGACGTACAAGAGTGTCAAAATATGCTTTTGTCGTTATTAGAAGGATTTTTGAGATGTTATACAGCTTGTGCTGTATAAGATCTGTATTAAGGGATTCGGATCAGCATAGGGTGTTATAATATAATATGGAAGCACTACTATACAACTTTAAGTATTTTGTGACACTTTAAGCTAGTTTTATCGTTAACGCTGTATAAAGGCTGTATATTGCATATGATCACTTTACTATTACTACGTTATTATGACATCACTCGATACTTAGTTCTGTACAATGGTATATGAAAACTCCTTTATATAACTTATTTATATAGCGTTATCAGACACTCTTGTGAATACAGTGGTTTTATAACTTCTGTCTACAAGGGTGCTTTGAAACTAAAAGAATAAATTACATCAATAGTACAGCTTTAGCCTGCTTCACTGACAGAGTCGTCATGATTGCCACTGCCATCTATAAACCATCGATGTCCAACGATGGTTCCGTAGGAAAAACATAAATGGTGTCGCATGTGTGGATTTGGTTAAACATTTGGAACTTGATGATGACGTTTCTTCGTGCAGCAGCCTAAGTACTTCAAATAAAGATGATAACGAATTTTCAAAAAATATGTTGTTTTGTCAGCGAATAAAAAAATGGACTACAGAAAGAAATATATCTGAAATAGCTCTAAACTATTTAGCCGCAATTGTAAATAGCAGATTTCCCGGAATATTACCATATGACTCTAGAACAATTTTAGGTTCTATCAAACAAATACGTATCAAAACGATTGAATAAGGTAAATACTGGGATACTGGCCTAGCAAAATCTTTAAAGAAATCATTGGAGAAGTGAATTGATGATACAACTAAAATTACTTTAAAGGAGATCACCCAATTATTAATTATTGCGTTTATTTTAATTAGCTGGCAAAAAAAAAACCTCAATCAGGGAATAACTTTTAGGTGAATTGACTTACGGCTTCGGTATAGTAATAAAACATGTTTATTAAGTTATGCTCTACCTAAATAATAAGTTTATTTTCGTTGGATGAATAATAAGTTTCTTTTGAAAATAGCCCAATCTGGGTGATCTCCTTTCAATTTCGACGGTCTCCTAATATTTAAAAGCTCAAATAGAGGGTTTTAGCCAATTTTGTGCACTACATTTTAAAGACCTGATATTGAGCCGTTTGTAATTGGAATCCATTGTGGTGTTGGCAACAATTTCAGTCGATCCCCACCGTAATGAGTTTGAAGCTCAAACCCCTTTACGAATCCAGGAAAACAGTGATGTAAATCAGATTGAAAATAATCTAAAATTAATTTTAGACAATCAATGTAATGTGGCAAAAACAATAAATGTTCTTGCAGATAATTAAACGTTGGCTGTGGTTGTCCTTAAGACCCAAATTTGTTTTTTTTTTGTAGCCCACTTGTTCAGACTGCACACAACCACGTAATGATAATGGCAATGATTGATATAGACATTTCTACATAAAGTTGTATGTTGTGTCTTTAATTGTGAGTAAGTATACGGGTGTAACAACAAGGCAAAATAAAAGACATTGTTTCGATGATATGATGTATTTAATGTCTCTTTTAAACTGTATGCAAAAGGGGTTTGAAGTATACCTTCGTGTCCGTTTCATACTAATTTAATTTTTATATCTTGAGAACTAACAATGACTTCTGTCCGCGTGTCAGTAAGCTTGTAATTTGGCTTCGAATTCCAATGACGGGGAGAACAAGTGCCTTTCGGTTTCATTTAGGGTCATGTTACACCCTTCATTTTGATTTCACTGGCATTCACTGCTAACAACAGTTACTTTCTTCACTTTCAAAATGTCATAAGTGTCGCTATATTGAACCGTGAGGTCTAGTTATCTTATTGCTTCTTCATATGATGATAATGACGACCATTTTTACACAGCATTTTGAGGTAGACCAATTATTATCTGAAGGCCTTCATCCTTGACTTCTAATCGTTTTTTTGACCATCTTAACTCGCCTTTCGTTTCTCACAAACTTGGCACAAAGCTTTTTTTGCCTTTTCTCTATATTTTCTATAATTTTAAACGGCATAGTTTCCTGAAAAATATAGTAAAATACGTTCAATATACACAACAAACTATTAATGATACTTCACAATAAGTTTACTTAGTATATAATGAGCTGCTAACTTTTTTAGTTATGATAACGCAGCTAAGGATAAAAACAAAATGAAATGCGATTAATTTGCAGTGGATGAGCGTCTAAATAAAAAAAAACAAATGAAAAAATGTTTATGTTCCATGATAAAATTTAATAACCGAAAATTGATTTGAATAATAAATAAAACGTAGGTAATTGTTTTATTTTCACAACATTCGTTTTACTATCAAAATCAAGACTATCAAATCAAAACTAAAACTTGCTAAGAGATAATCAATTCTTACACGCATCTCTAAACAGAATTATAAGTTATGAATGCAGAACCTCATTAAAGCCTAAATAATAAAAATATTCTTTTATAACGCTGTTTAAATACATAAAAGCTGTGTTATAGAATCCATATCCTACGTAGCACAGCTAAAAAGACTATAATACCCTCCAAATATCGTCTAAGCTGTAAAACAAATGGTCGCCATTTTAGAACGAATGAAAACATTTTTTTTTAAATATAATTAAACCAATATTTGATAATAGTTTGAGTCGTTTCATAATTATTAGCTAAAATAATGATCACTGTGTCCTAAAATCTATTATTTCAACTACAATGTATATTATAACTTTAAAACAAACACTTACTTACCCGTATTTGGTAGTTTTCTTTATTTTTCCTTGATAATTTTACTGGCGCGTGAATATATTGTCAATAACCAACCACATATTGACAGTAAAATTTGATTTGCACATTGATTTACCAATTAACACTATCTGACTTCCAAGATTTATCTTGTACTTTTGATTTCACTTTGAAATATAAACAATGCGCCACCATCATTTATTTACCATGCAACTTGTACGAAAAATTGTTTCTCGTTTATTTTTATGATTTTGTAATTACCTTCAAACTACTATTTAAAGCTTTAATCTTTATAAGATAATTAGAAGATATTATTTGGAGTGTAATGGTTCCTCCTTATACCAAATAACAGCTCCTATACAGCTACTATACAGCTTATGCAATGGTTCTACAGCTACAATACAGCTCTTCTAACGCAAAAAGCTGTATAACGTTTGCCCTTTTTTCACTTATAAGGGCTGTATAAGCGCTTATACAGCATTTATAGAACCTCAATAAGCAGCGTTAAGTATAAAAATAAACTAAAATACAGCTTTTAAACAGCTTGTCATGCTACTTGGGATATCAACTCGGAAAGGGATCGGCACCGTACCAACTCGAGTCGATCAGTAGGTATTCTGTGTATGAAACTCCCTATGTACACTAATCGAAATCGTAACTTAGGTATTCGCCTCGCCTCGGGACAAGCTCACAAACCGCGGTGCGGTGTGTGTTCAACTCGCTTACAGCTCGTCGTCCCCACGCTTACGTCTCTCCGTACCCGAGCTTACGTCTCTTCGTCCACTGTTGCCACACGTGCTGTCATTCACAGGGCAAATTCCAGACATGCGGGGCGTCGTGTCGCCTAGCCGCAACCAAGTCGACGTATCGGAGCTGCTGATCCGCTTGCTTACGTTCGGTTGACGCCTGTTTGACGGCGAGGTGAAAGGCGATACGGTGCCGATCCCTTCCGGGTTGATACGAGTATGTGTGCTGTGACCTTAAGGTAGATGACACCGCCGCAGAGCACGCGGTGTTTAATGTGGCGGTGCCCGCTGTTTCACACGCGCAAATACGAAATATGGCAGTGCCCGCTGATACGCCAAAATAGAATTATTCCTGCCCTCCTCCTGCAACGCCGCGTTCGCCGCAGCGTTGCACGCCGCTGGCAACGCTCACACGGTATAAGATCACCGCTGCTCCTCACGCACCGCACCGCACGCCGCGTCACGTCTCCGTAAACAACACGTTTGTGTTTGGACGCAGCCTCTCCATAAACCGAAAAAAACGAACAACGCACCCGACGCGCCGCGTCTCCGTAAATAAGCACTTACTCTTTGTATAATATTGACCAATATGGTAACTAAGTAACAAACCTACAATCGCAATGCCTTTCATTTTGTCAATTCACGCAATTAATTGCGTTAAGTAAGTTGTCGAACAGGTGAAGTTTTCAAAGATGAAGCAGACGAAACACACAAAATACTTAACAGCACATTAAATTAATATAGGAGACAACAAAATTATTTCTAAATCATTCGGATTGTGATTGAAATTATTTTACGCAGGGGTGCTGGCCTATGGAAACCCCCTTGGTATGTGGTTTTGAATAATCAACTTTAGCAACTTACCCGAAACTGTAGGAGCCCAGTCCATAGTTGTTCGAATAGAATTGCAACAGCTGAACATCGTGGCCATTCTGAGGGGCGGCTATCACCACGCCCACCACAGCTACTAACGCACAAATCACCAACTGAAAGTGAAACCGCACTATTAACAACACTTTTCACATCAATACAATATTTTTAAACCATTTCAAAGAATCTACCGACCACTTTCATGACTACTGTTGAACTATCGAATTCACTTGTACTCTTATTAGCTATTTGATCTCAGGTTTTATACCATCCCAAATATGAAATATTGCCTTACAACATACTTGTAAACATCACCGTAGTCTTTTATTTGCACTCATCTTTGCAATGCGCATTGACCACTACTTTGAAACATATAGCGAAACGACTGAGGATGTCTTGGATGGGTTCTTTCGAAATGGTTAATGAGTATTTGATAGCATTATGGAAATACTGTTGGTTTCACCGTAGTGCTATATTTAATATTATCTGTTGCCCGCGACCTTCGTCCGCGTGAAATTATAAAAAAAAAAAATATGACTTGATTACTAACTTTGAATCGGAGTTTGTTAAACATTTCAAGGGGTATTTTTTTGCACGAAACCTAAATCCTTGTTCTAAAATTAAGGTACGCCAAAGTTACTCCCTATAACCAATAATATCAGCTACCTGCCAGTAAAAGTCTAAGCAAAATTGGTTTAGCCATTTTGGAGATTAGAAAAAACTGTTATTTTGTATTACAAACAGATACCTCAATTTGTATGTTTAGATAAGTAGAAAAATATGAGTTTGTTTTTTTCAGTCAGACTTCTTCCTCATCATAAGCGTTCTCCTGCCCTTATTCCAATTTATTTGGGGTCGGCGCAGCATGTCTTCTTCTTCCATACTTCTCGGTCGGACAGTACAAGACAAAACAAGTGTCTTGTCTTGTACTGTTGTTCGTTTTACGTGGGTATTTTGCCTGTTTATTTTTATATTTGCAATTGTGTTTTTCAAATTTTTATCATCACTTTTAAGCAAAAGATGGATTCGGGAACTGTTCTGAAAGAAAACAATTAATCACATTTTAACGTTTAACCAAATAGCGAAGTGCTCAGATTCAGATTAAGTGATCTCTCCTAACGATTTTATCTGTTCTCGTTTCAGATGCACCATTTTTTGGTATTGTCTTGTTTTCCATAAAATTATTTGTACTATTATTGATTAGTGTTAAAAAAAGGAAATGTTGCGGGTAAATGATTACCCTAAAATAATAGTATGACTAATGTAAAGTGCTATAAATAAAATGAACTGTAAAAAAAAAAATGCGAGTATTGTCAAGTGATTTCATCTTTCGTTTTACTTAGAAAAGCATGATCAAAAATTCCTTAGAAATATTGGACCAGGATCAAGATGAAATAATACTTAAATTATTTTTTTTATAACTTTATTACACTTTCCATTCAGTATTGTACCAAATTTCAACGAATTAACCGAGAAGTGAAGCTACTACCGCCTGGGGCAATCCCGCAATTGGGTCTCGTATCGTAGCTTTGTAGCCTTTGTCATCAGCGATGTAAGTTATAAGGTGTTCGACGCCATCGGGACTGACCCACGAGAAAGAACCCGTCACTGCAACGAATTCGTTTTCGGCTCCTGCGTTTCTCAGCTCTCCTTTCTCATCGCGGCTTGAGCCATCGCTTTGTTCATACCTGTGAAAAAATGCATGTTTATGTTTTGCATAATCAGCCTTTAATGTTCCCACTGCTGGGACACACGGCCTCCACCACGCGGGCCCAGTGCGGGTTGGTAGATGTCACATATCTTTGAATTTTTGGTTCTAGGACATGCCGGTTTCCTCACGATGTTTTCCTTCACCGTTTTTGAGAGCAGTGGTGATGAAATAAATTAAACAAAGTAATGTTTATGTTTTAAATTTTACTAATTGGAGATATTGGTTTAAAGGTTCACGATACTGATAACACATAAAAAAAAAACATAAGTAAGATAATACTGGGGCCCTGCTAAATTAATTTGAAGAATAGAAAATGAAGGTTTTACAGGGCAAGTCGTCAATTCTGGCGGCAGCGGCACTTGGTATAGGAACGCATATCAACTCACTCTATGCCCAATATTGACCAGAACGGTAACGGAGTAACAAACTTACAATTGCAATGCCTTTCATTTTGTCAATTCACAAGATTCATTGAGTTATGTAAGTTCTCAAACAGGAGAAGTTTTCAAAGATGAAACCGAAGAAAATTACTTCAAAATTAGATTGAAATTATTTTACAGGGGTGCTGGCCTATGGTAACCTGGTTCCCTTTGGTAACATACCCAAAACTGTAGGTGCCAAGTCCATCGTTGTTCGAATAGTATTGCAGCAGCTGAACATCCTGCACATTCTGAGGGGAAGCTAGCACCACGCCCACCACAGCTACTAACGCACAAAGCACCAACTGAAAGTAAAATCGCACTATTAAAAACTCCTTTCAACATAACACAACTTAAAAAAAAATACAAATAATCTTCTTACCGATTTCATGATGACTGTTTATCTATCGAGTTCTTATTAGTTATTTGACCTCTGGTTTTTATACCATTTCAAATATTTCATTACAACATACTCGTAATCATCACTATGGGTATTTTATTGGTTGCACTCATATCGTCTTGCTTGCCCAGTACTTCGAAGCGAGTAGCGAAACAATTGAGGATATCTTTGATGGCTTTCGAAATGTTCACTTTAACGAGTAATTGACAGCAATTAGGAAAAACTATTGATTTGTGTGTGAAACTACATTTTAATACCTACTGGTATTTTATCAGCCCTTGAATATCCCAGTGCTCGGACAAATACCTCTCTCATGCAGGTACGCTTTTTCAGCACCGCTAGTTAATAGAGTGACCCACTCTCTCCCACATTGTTAGCAAACACACTCGAGAAGATATTTTGAACATTGGTAGCCTCATGTAAGACCAAGAATAATGAAGTCGGCCATAAGAGGCTGATTGACCTCAGTGTTGCCGTCAATATAGTCCTTTTTGCTCCTACAACTCTTGCAGAGCATGCTCCAAAACCTGACCCAGCTAGCCTTAAGGTGGGACTCGCGATGAATCGGTATCAAACTAAAACGTTGATAAATAGCAATAAAAGTTGGGTCGAGGTAGATGGACAGGAAATAAACTATGTTGATGAGTACATCTACTTGAGCCAGCCAGTTTCTTTTGATACAGACAGGAAAAGGAAATCGGTCAGCGAATCGACAACGCCTGGGATCTAGTGTGACTTCCTCTGCCCCGGGCTAGAATCCATCGTCGCATCCATCGCCCCTGGATCTGTTTAGGGGGCCCGGAAGAGGTCGTTGTACCCGAAAAAATACTTTCTTTTATGGAGTCCACATAAAAAAAAACTGTGTTTTTGCTGTGTTTGGCCTTTCATATCAGCCATCAGCCTGTCAGCCATAGTAATAAAAAGTCTGTGAAAATTTCAAGTGTTTTCCTATTCTGGTTCATAAGATAATAGCCCTGTGCCAGATGAATAGATATCGGAGTCTTAGTAATAGAGTCCCCGTTGACGCACTTTGGGTGATTAATGTACTTCAGAAAATAAAATTACTTAGATCAGTTTCCAAGAGAATTGTGAAATGATTTTATAATGCGTCTTTACATACATAGACGAGAGCACAATCGAGCTTCTCTTTAGTAAAAAAAAAATGTACTTATGTGCCTACCTACTGAAAGTGTGAGAAAAATAATTCTATTAGCAGCAAATCGACAAAATAATAAATTGTTTTTTTTTTTAATTCTTTTATTCAAAACCTTTGTACCAATCAAAATTTTAACCAAGAAGTTTAGCGAGTACCGCCCGAGGTAATGGTCCAGATGGACCTTGTTGGATTGTAGGCTGGTAGCCATTCTCATCAGCTATGTAGTCGATCACGTAGCTAACACCATCAGGACCAATCCACCTGTAAGAACCCCTCACTGCGACGAATTCATGTCCGGCTCCTGGGTTTGTTGGGTTTCTCAGCTCTCCTTCCTGGCCGGCTCCTATCTGGCATCCACAACCCAGTTAATATTAGGTAATACGATGCCCTTTGGTGAGACTGTTTGTCAGACTTTCGAGTCACTGACTACCTGTAACGACTGTTATAATATACCTCTTCCGTGTCATTGTTATGGCGACCTTGAATAGGAAGATTACAAGCTCTTTAGAAAAAATGCTTTTGATATTCAAATAATGATATGAGTGTCATGATCACCCAAAAATACGGTATGATTAAATGTACAGTATAAAATTAAATGTCAGATATTATTTTACGTCTTTGGCATGCATAGGTTAGCCTAGTCGAACATTTCTTTAGAAAAATGTAACTACCTATGTCGAAATATATTTTCAATGTCAAGAAACATCATCACACCTCCAATCTCCGAAGAGTTAGGCAGTGGTGTACCCATAGTACACCCACGATTCGCTTTATTCTCAAGAAAAGGACGAAATAATACTAAAATTATGTTTGAATAGTTTTATTAAAAAAACTTCGTGACAAACAACGTTTTAACCAAGAAGCTTAAGGAGTGCCTCGGGTAACGGTCCGCCTGATGGTCCTTGATTGATAGTAGGCTGAAACCCATTCTCATCAGCTATGTAATTGGTTTCGTAGATAACACCATCGGGGCCGGTCCAGCTGTAAGAACCCTTCACTGCGACGAATTCATTTTCGGCTCCAGCGTTTCTCAGCTCTCCTTCCTCTCTGCGGCTTGAGCCATCGCTTTGCTCGTAGCTGTGAATAAGCAAAGACAATTTTAAATGCAATTTTCTGGCGTAAACAAACACACACATCACAAATAGAGGTGGGTATATGGTATTTATTTTAATATATTTATAAATTAAATTAATGCTACAAATGTGAAAAACTAGCCATAAAAGTAGCAAGAAAATGCTTGTTTGCAACAGCCATATTAGTGAATTTTAGAAAGTTTACGTAGGTAGATGACTTACGAGAAACTGTAGGTACCAAGTCCATCGTTATCCGAATCGTATCGCAATATCTGAACACCTGAATCCTGAGCATTCTGTGGGGCAGCTAGCACCACGCCCACCACTACGTCTACAGATAATAACGCACAAAGCACCAACTGAAAGTAAAACCACTCTATTAACAACACTTTAAAATAATAGTAACACCACATTTATTTAAATCACCACAACGGAAATACTGACCAATTTCATGATCACTATATTTACTTATCGAAGTCACTTGTGAACTATGTGCTCATAACTTATTTGAACTCATGTTTTATACTATTCCAAATGTTATATTACGTCATCATAAGCATCTTCAGGTGCGTTATTGGTTAATGCTCATCTCATTACTATGTTTTGTGTATTGACGACGGTTAAAGGACACCTTTACAGATTGTATCCGATGTGGACCTTTAAAAATTGTAACTTGTTGTAATTGTAAATTGATAGCAATTAAGAAAGACTGTTGGTAGTGTTGATGTTTCCGTGGGGCTTGGAATGGTTGAGGAATGATTATATTGTCGAAGTCATGTTTCTTTCTTCCAGAGAGTGTTTAGCGTTAAAGTCTATAACGTTCCCATAGCTGGGACATGGACCTTCTTTCTGCGAGAGAGTGGGAAATAATCCACCAGGCGGCTCTAGTGCGAGTTGGTTGATGTCGGTTTCGTATTTTTGCTTCTGGGGCGTAGGTTTTTTAATGATGTTTTCTGTCAATCTATTTTTCACATATTCATTACTTTCGTCTTAAATGCTTCATGCATTACAGTAATCATATCTTGGAACTGTTCCGCTGACGATGCAAGAAGAACTTGACCGTCGGATGATAATAAACCTGAATTCCTGTATAGAGATTTTAGTGCCCGTATCAATGTCCGGATAGTAATTAAATTTAATCCATTTCAAAGTTGGCAATAGCACTAATCGATGGCCATTGGTTGGTGGATTTTACGGAGACTGGTCATTATTATTTTATGTTTTTTTAAAATTAATCCTTGATGGATTGACAAGGAAATATTGTTATCTTTTTAACTAGCAGCGATAATTCATCATCTGCAAAGCCTTTCCCCAACTAGGGTTGGCTTCCAGTCTAACCCGATGAAGATGAACACCAGTATTTCATATTTCCTACTTGACCTCCACAACTCCGTTAGTACTAGGTAACCGCTACCCCTTGGTAAGACGGATTGTCAGACTTTCGGGTCACTGACTACCTGTAACGACTGTCAAAGATATACAGTTGACAGCCGGGACCAACGGCTTAACGTGCTTTCCGAGACACGGAGGAAACTCGCTATGAAATGGGTGGCCACCTATCCACGGACCAACCCAGGCAAGCGCGGCTTAACATGAAGGTTTTTACTTAGCCACGATCTCCCAATTCAACAGTTATAATTATGGATCTGCATATAAAATTGGATGCAAGATTCGTACTCCGGAAATACAACTGAATCTTCCGATCAATCCTCTTCACCTTGAGCTAAAGTATTTAATAAACCTCAAAAGATACTCATTGAATAAATAATAACATTCTTATTTTAGTGATGATTTTAACCTGTTAGCTTGGAGTGTTTCCTTTATACCGTAATGTATCTATTTATAATTGTCTAATTCTTTGTTTATTTGTTACTCTCAGTGCAGTATAAGCCAAGTCAGTACTTGGTCAGTAGTTTTACTCGGTCTTCTTACAGAACTACAAACATTCTAACATTATCGTCTTCCATTTATCAGCAAACAAGTCCAATTCAGTGATTGTCTCTACGAGCGCGTTGAGCATCGGCACCATACCCGGTATAGGGAATATGGTATAGGGAATTGTATTGAGCTACAGTGGGTTCGAGTGTCGTCTTAGGGGCACTATGAAAAAAATACTTAGAAAAATTTCGCGTTCAATTTCGAGGTAGCGCTCGCCGGCCGCTGCCGCGGCACCGCTCGCTTCGCTCGCTCGGCTCGCGCGTAGTTGGTCACAGTTCTAACCTAACCTAACCTATGGATATATTTGCAGGTACACACCGTTTTGTTTTCTGCACGGCTCATGGTGCCTATAAGCGTATGGTAAGTGGTTGCCCCTAACCGTACTCAAGGTGAAAAGTAAGGAGAAATTTTCTATAGTGTGACAAAATGGAACACTCAACAATTTATATTTTCTAGAGCGATTATAATTATATGGAACAAATAATTCACACGGCTCCCCATGTAACTCCGAGGCGTCGTCGGTATTACTATTTATAATTTATCCTTTGTCACGTTCATGTTAGACAAAGGGTTTACTCAAGTTGAGTTCCAGATTTCGAGAGGTGTAGCTCTAATCGAATTATTTGTTTTATTTTTCGTTTAGACATTAAGTTCGTGATCTGTCGCAATTAGGTAACATTCCACTAATTAAGATAGAGTGTTATCGAAGTAATCTAATGTTTTCTTTAGCAATGCTCTAGAAGATATATTTGTAAAACATGTCAGTGAAGTTACAGTTTCCTAAGTGTTCCACTTTTTAATAGCCATTTTAATGTTTACTTATATTTGAACTCCGGATATACAAATTAGTGATAAGAGTTACTTTTTCCGTTATTACAAACATGAAATAACGACATAGAAATATACACCATACCACTTACGAAATAAGAGATTAGTATGATCTAAATAAACGAATAACAACTTTCATATCGTTCGGTTCAACAATGTATTGCCAGTAGGCATTTGTCGTAGGTGAGCCAAAAACTTCATTTTTTTTGTGTAGTAAGCAACGACCTATAGTCGGGCCTATGCTGTTCCCCCATACTTAAGTAGGTACTAATGCTGTAACATGATAATATTGTAACACCAAATGATTTGAAAAGAGTAACCATGGAGTTTCTTGCCGGTTCTTCTCCATAGGAAACGACCAACCCGAACCGTGCACCTTTTTGTCGACGTTTTATAAGTGCCCATCTAGGCCTATGTGAAATAAAAACATTTTGATTTGATTTGATTTGAACGTAACTTTACACCACGCGTTACGGTTCAATGACAAAACATCTAACCGTCCTTGCTGGATGACCATGGCCAAAAGGCCAGTTTGTGAATAATATTTATCAATATGTACTATTCTGATTTAAAAAACTTTTGTTTACGATGTTACTTGTATAATCACTACCGTTACAAAAGAAATGTTCTTACTGATAAATACAGGATGTAACAAGACCCTTAACGAAGCCGTCAACCAAGAATTATGTACATCAAACTAAAAAATCACGTTTTACGGTAGGACTCAATGTTACGCCCTCAAAGCATTGTGCTGGATGGATTGAATAGTACGGGGGTTGTGGAGGTATTTACATTAAAAATCTGAATGTAAAAACATGTATTAAAAAAAAAACATGTGAAAAGTTGGAACTTTGACCCCCAATATCTCAGTAACTAGAAGGTTCCCAGGTATGGTCTAGATCAAAAAAAATATCGCAATGACGGGGCGACCAAGTGCTTTTCGGCTTCGTTTAGGGTCTTGTTACACCATTTATACTGGTTTATATGTCTACCATATAATATAAGTCTTGGACATAATTCAGTTGACTTTTTTGATGTAATTCATAGCTTTACTTTTTGTCATTGATCATATTGGGAACTATATTTTTTTAAATATAGCATTTTCCTGTATTAAAGTACTGTCAGTGTCCCTCCTTTATCTCCAATGTATCTCCAAAATCCCACCCTACTTAATGATTAAAAAGCTACAAATTGAAGAAAGCGTATACTTTAAAAACAGTGAAGGAAAACATCGTGAGAAAACCGATATGATATAGTTCCAGGAGGAACTAAAACCCACTCCCTGTCACAAAAAGACACCTTTGCTTCAACAATGGTAATATTATTGAATAATTAGAATAATAGCATATACTTAAATGCTTTTGTAATAATCTTTTATTTTATTTCGCGAGACCAGAGGGCTGGCTCCTTCTTTGGCCAAAGAATTAGCATAGCCATTCAACGTGGCAGTGCTGCCAGTCTTCTGGGCACGTTTCCGGCTGACAGCGATGTGGAGGAGTACTTAGACGCCTAAGCATCCTGTTGTTTATTAAGTTAGTTAGTCTATTTTATATATTTAGTCTTTTTTTGTAAATATTTAGTTTTAATTACTGTATAGGTAACATTAAAAAATATTTAATATTAATTATTTTATTAAGGTACTTACATAAAAGTTTTTTAGTCCCTCATGGACTTAGAAAGTATACATAAATAATTACATGTTGTAGTTACAATCAATGGCTGGGTGAACCGCTGCTCTCCTAGCTAGATTGCTGAGCAATCTGTATTTAGGAGAGACTTTCGACTAGAGTTTCGACTCCCTATTTGAGTATCACAATAATCATGTATATTACTTTTGGCGCTTAAAATTTAATATAACTAAAGTAATTTATAAAAGTCTTCATTAAAAGCAATCTATAACATTTATTTAACTGTAATTTCAAACAAAAGCCAAAACGTGTGTTCAACAAAAGTTACGACGAAAACCGTTGCGTCAAGTTTAAATTGGCGGTATAAATGAATTAAAGTTTTCACAATGACCCTTCGCATTCTAGTTTGTTACCCTATTATTTTAATGACAAGTGTTATTGGTACGATTCCGTATTAAATTTATGGATTTGGTGAATTACGATCCCAATTATGGTTATTGATCTTCAAAAGAAAAGGTGCATTCATTTTTAAAACAGTGAAGTTTGGGATTCAGCAGGGCTGGGCTAATGTCAACGAAGATTAATGAAGTACGTAAGAAAAAATGAACACAGGTGCATTTCTCTGTCCTTTTATCATAGAGTACGATGAGAAGACAATCCGAAACGACCGGGTGAGATCAGGCGCAGGACCAACGACATAACCTGCTTTCCGAAGCACGGGGGTGCACCACGCACTAAAAACCCAATAACTCTTTCGATTTCTGGAATCGAAACCTGGACTACCGCTCAGCAATCGCGTTTGCTTGACCTCAAAACCAACGGGGCGACCTTAATAATAATATGTTGTCGTCGTATCTATGGTAACAATATGTGGGCGTAAGCATCTCTTGCGCATCGTTTATACGCAGAAATGCCAACAGACCGATAAATAAAAGGGTTTCGCAGTAACAGTTTAAACAACACAGTGATAAATCATGCCATTGTTGCTAAAGTAAACAATGTTGTAATACTTACCCGTTAAGGTTAAGTATCATTTCATCTTTGGTAAAATTATATTTTTAATAAGTCGATGCATCCTTTCTATAATAAAATCTTATCAGTGTCAACCAGGGAGTTCATTGAAATATGTTTAAGCGACAATTTAAAACACTATTTTCCTAATTCGGATATTTATTTGCAGTTTCTGACTCACAGGGATTTTCTTTCCACGATCGTGTGTGTTATTTTGTGAACCGATTTTGGCAAGCTCAGAAAAGTATCTAGGACTTCTTTCTACATATTTGTGAGACGGATTCGCATTATCGTCTTATCCGTATCCGCATTATCGTCGTCCTGTCCTTATCCCATGTTATTTGGGATCTGCGCAAAACGTTTTTAGGGTTCCGTATAGCCGAATGGCAAAAAACGGAACCCTTATAGATTCGCCAAGTCTGTCTGTCTGTCTGTCCGTGTATGTCATAGCCACTTTATGCTGAAACTATAAGGACTACACAGTTGAAACTTAGTAGGTAGATGTATTCTGTGAACCGCTTCCTAAAACTATTTTCTCTCAAAGTCAATCGTTTGAAAGATAGATTCTTCCAAAGTGGTAAAATGTGTCTCCCCCCCTCTAATTTCTAAGACATCATCATTCTCCTGCCCTTATCCCAACATATTTGGGGTCGGCGCAGCATGTCTTCTTCTTCCATACTTCTCTATTAGTCGTCATCTCAGCACTCACTTCCTATCTAGCCATATCATCCTTTACACAGTCCATCCATCGTTTCTTTGGTCTTCCTCTACTCTTATAGCCATCTACATTCATACTCAACATTTTCCTCAATACATTCTTCTCTTATTTCTAAAGTAAGAAGAGGAAAATTCTGAAAAAAGTATAGGCTTATAGGACGTAAAAAAAACTTACAACCAAAATTGGTTTCAATAAGATTTGATGTTTATTTTTTGAGATATGGGACTATTTCATCAAACTGCAGCAACAACTTTGTTTTTCATTAACATACTATGAAAAACAAATTTAGTTTTGTTGTTGAATGTAAAACAATGCAACATATGAATGAGCCTTCAAAATATTTTTATTATATCGTTTGGTGCTACGGAACTCTATGTGCTTGTGAGTACGACTCGTACTTTGCCGGTTTTTTTCTTCTATTCTTCCCTGTCAATCGTCACGCTATCATTAGCTCCCTTTTCCTTCATATCATTCCTAACAAAATACATCCATCCATTTATTTGGGCTTCCTCTCCCTCTCAGTCCATCAACAATTTTGTATTCATTACTCTTTTAGTCACATGCGATTCATCCCTCCTCATCACATGCCCATACCAAGACAGTCAATTCCATTTACAACTTTCCTGTAACTGGCACAACTTCCAAACTTCCCCTAATATACTCATTCCTTACGAGACGGATCCACAATCAAACACAAAATAGTTTAACATTTTTTAATAATAATATCTATTCATACATATTTTTGGTAATAATAAAGATTAAATAACAAAGTCTAATTAACCAAGGAGCGACGCCACGACGGCGGAGGGGACGGCTCCACCTGGTCCCTGTTCGATCTCAGGCTTGAAACCTTCTTCGTCAGCGATGTAGATGACACGGTAAGTCACACCGTCGGGTCCAACCCACGTGTAGGATCCCTTGATGACAATTGTTTCGTCTTCCCTGCCCTCGTTGATGACCTCTCCCTGCTGCTCTTGAGCCTGGCCGTCAGTTTGTTCAAAGCTGGAAATAAAATGGTTGGTGTTAGGATCATTGGACTAATTAGTTTCACATACTTTTATTATCATCGTCATCACTGTTATGCACGTTTTATTTTTTGTCGGTGATCGCAGCGCGACATCACAATAATTTGAAGATTAAAAGTTCGAACTGCCATCGAATATGCATATAATGATGTTTCATTTAAATAAGCCGCACTACATTTCCTATTTTCACTCAACTTTTACCATTACACTCTCATATACTTTCATAACGTTAGGAGAATATTAGTATTATAATGTTAAGAAAATAAAATAGAACTATCTTAATTTATGGAAGAGCGGAGTCTCCTACTACAGGCATTATTTGCTTAAAAGGAGACTCCAATCATCAACTAATTTAAGACATATTGTTTTACGGAAATAAATATTTTGTATTTGTATTTTTGTATTTTTTTTTTATTCTGTCGAGATGTATGAACAGCCGAATTCCCGTACAAAAGTGGGCATGTTCCTTTTACGTTGTAACTAGAATTATTGTAGTAAAGGGCTCCCTAAACTGCTCAAGCAATGTAAATAAAATGTATACGGGATCACCCTGCGGGCTTCCTCTACCAAATGAAAAATCGGCCCAATAATATCGAAGTAATCGGTGTACATAAATGAATAAAAAAGATGCTGGTGGAATACATAAGGTCCTGATGTTTTAGAAGTCGGTTAAAAGTAAGGTAAGACTCACCCATATTTGTAGTTCCCATTTCCCACGTTGTCATTGTCAAACCTGACAAGTTGTACATTGTCTTGGGAGTAGTTTATTTTTTGGGCAGGGGCAGCAAACGCCACTGCGACCAAGCAGAGAACTACGATCTGTAAGTAAAAGTTGGGAATTAGAAGAAGCTATTCTACATTCCAGAAAAAATACATTTCTTAGTAGTAACTAAAGATCTGAGTTTGTATATTAATCAATGGATAAGAATGTATTATTCTTGGCCGACACAATAAGAATGTACCAAGGTACTATTATTTTTCTTTATATTCAAGTAAAGCCAATGACGACTATTCTGCCAAAGTGTAAAGTGAAAAGGAAAACAAATTTCATTAATTAGACAAAATTGCAGTATTGAAAACAGGCAAAATATGAAGAGTATGAGCTGAGAGCAATGAGCTTTGAGCAATGAGTTTTGAGCAACGAGCTTTGAAAATTATAACGGTTGAAAGAAAATCTAGAACTAAATGCACCCGAAAATGCATTGACTTTTTAATTGTTTGTTGGTGATAGATATTTGAACATAAGATCCTATGATTTCAAACAAAACTTTTATATTTTACGAGAATATTTCATATTAATTAAGATACAAATGTTATTGTCACTGAAAACACTTTTGGTAAAGATTATGAAATATATTTGATAAATTTTTTCGAAAATGTAGCACAAATTTGCGCGAAAAATATCCGAACCGCTTTTTTTAAAACTTTTTTCGATATCTATTATTTTATCGGATACTTTTTTCCCCTATTTCACTAAACACTGTTTAACACAAAATACACAAATAAAACGAACCAATTTCATGTTTGAAGTGCTGATTTTACGGATGAGTACGGTGAAGTGACGAATCTCTCATGAAATTCGGTCTTTATATCTAGCACAACTTTTGATTTGAATTAATGCTAAAGTAGTACCCGTAGAAGGTGAACCGCTTGACATCTACTTAATATAATGTAATTCCCTTAATGCAATGAATAAACAAAACTTTTTAGAACAACCTTATTCAACGTAACGAAATGCTAATTATAAAATATTAATTAGTGTATCGATCAATTACTTATTAAGTTTGACAGTGATATCAATTAGCTAATCAATCATTCTTTGACGAAAGCTCGTTGTAACGTCAACATTTTCTTTATGTAAATGTCATCGGCTTATGTGAAGAAATGTATTGTTTTTTTGTGATAATTACAGTGCTTTTACTTTCATGGAATATTTTAAATGATTTTGCAAAAATACCTTGAGACAATTATGAAATACTTCCGAATGCCAAATGTCTAAATTGAGCTATTAGCTTAGAGGTTGAGTTGGCAGATGGTTCTTTATTATTTGCAATCGGACGCTGCTTTTGCATAAAATATTTAAATATTCGTTTAAAAAATTAAGTTGATGTGTGCGTGTAGGTCTATTGCGTGTGCGGGTGTTTTTTTTTATTCTTCATAGCAAATGGCAACATTCTGAATGGCAACCCATTTTGCGGAAGTTAACCTCAGTGCATTATAGAAGTTAAAAAAAATCAGATGACCTTTTGGAAGCCGGTTAAAAAATCTGAAGAATTTCTTCAAATTCTCTTTAATACTTCAGGACCTGTGAGTACAAAAACGGGTCTCGACCTTATCAAATGTCTAGGTTATCTTCGTTTATAATAATATGGATCTATTTCAAATATTGACATTAATGACAACGAATATATTATGATCTATCCTTTCCAATTCTGTTGCCCGGATGCACAAATGTCATCTTTTATGACTTGTTTAAAAAATAAAATATAAAATCTGTTGCATTCTGATAAATGTTAGGATAATAATTTTGTATTAAGCCATTGTCGGTTGTAATAATAGGAGATCTGAAAAATACCTACCAGGTAAAAAACGTTGCATTATCATATTTAAACTCCTTATTTACATCTATAGACTTCTTTTAATGTTAAGTTTTGGTCGTAGGTACTACGACGCCTTACAATAATTTCGTTTCACAGACGTGTAATCTCGTCAAGTATTCAGATTAAAACAAAAAACTTTAAACATAATTAACAAGAATATAATGTGTAGCACCATTACATATTATCTGTAACTGCCTGAAATAAAAATTAATACAAACTTCATATTACAGATCGATGGATGTTAATTTTATGAGTGTATTTTTCCAATAAATTCCTGAAGGTAATGGTAATAATGTGATTTCTGTTGTATCTATGGTGAGCCTGTCCATTCCCCTTTCAAGGTCTGAATAATAAAGCCAATACTTATTAAAAGTCGTTTGTCATCTTCTTAGATGACATGATAGGCGAATAGGTACTTATAACAGTATATTCAGGAATTATGCAAATAAATATTAATCCCTAAGAGATTTTGATAGACTCGAATTGATTCGTAGTATTCGACATCGTAAAAAAATTGCATGACAACCTTATAAATTAAATATGTTATGTGATCACCTTTCTTTATTTAATACCTACATAATTACTTAACTCTAATTGAATACCTAATTAAGGAAAAGGTAATATTAATGTGCCCAGGAAAGAAGTGAATTCAGGAATGGATTACAGTTAGTAAAATGGAAAAAATGACACAAGAACTCCGACCGACTCCGAAAGTAGGATAAAATAAGGTGGAAGATAAAACTGGACCAAAAAAGCACTGGTTTCATACAGAACTGAAAAATAAACGTTTGCTTTGTTAACCAAAACAAAACGTAGCAACATTAATCTGTTCACATAACATTTAAAAAACAAATATGCATTTGTTGGATATAGAAGAAGCAGTGACGAGTCGGGAGCCAACAAAACCTACATTATAAACATACATGCATACATACATACATACATACAGGCATACATGTTTAATCTTTTTTTAAATTTATCAAACTCTAGCCTTGCATCAAATTACTAGGTATAAACCAATAACTATACATACATTAAGGTACCTACGTAAAATAAAAATAAACATAAATCTAGATAAGTGAAATGCTTTCACTACATGTCAACATTTCAATCAAAGCGCTATGATATCACGTCATCGGTAAGTAATACAAAAACTCATACTGGTTCATCTTATTATGTTTGACCTATTTGTATAGGTAACAGTGATATAACATTGTCATGATGTCAATCAAAAAACTTATGGAAGAAGCTCATATTATGTAAGTTTGAAAAAGAAATGCAGTTCACTGATTGAGGAAACTTGAGTATAATATTCATAGTGGCTTACATAATTATTGAAATGCTCCAGATTTCGATTAACTATATTTATAGCTTAAGGGGATAAGGTATGTGTGGTGTAATAAAACCAAAACCTAGATAAAAACGAAAATAATTTGAAAATATTCCTGTTTGTTATTTATAACAAACCAATTCCCAATTTGTTTTTGGCAAATTCTTCCCGAAAACATGCGCAATGTTGTGTCATGTAAAAAAAGCATTTGAGATTCATAATCTGTCTTTTCCCAACTATTTTTTTGGGGTCGGCTGCCAGTCTAACCGGATGCAGCTGAATACCAGTATTTTACATGGAGCGACTACCTCCACAACCAATTTAATACTGGGTAATACAACACCCCTTGTATCTTCGGTTTTCTTTTTAAACAATGATTCAGTTATTTTTAATTATTTAAAAAATCTTATTCCTAGACCAGGAATAAGATTTTTCGCAAAAAAAATATGTTTAAGAATATCATAGGCTTATATGTATACGTAAATCTTACCACAGTATCCTGTCAATAAAATTGTAAAGATGTTTCTATGCAAACGGTTTTAGCATAGCCATTTTTGAGTAAACAAATAAATGAACATGCCAGGACAATAAAATCACACGTCATGTTTATAAAAATCAGTACATTTATTACCTACTAAACTACATAATAAACATTAATGACTTAGCATATAAATATTATATACATAGTCAGGAGTATTTACAAAGACCTAAACAATACCCTTGGAATTTTCAACCCAAGAGGGACGCAACGACCGCTGAAGGGATTACTCCTCCTGGACCCTGCTGGATCGTAGGTTGGAAGCCATTCTCATCAGCAATGTAGGTGACAGTGTAGAGAACGCCATCGGGTCCGTACCACGCGTATTGTCCCTGTACGGCAACCGCCTCATTCTCCGTGCCTTGATTCTTCAGTTGTCCTTGCTCTTCGTGCTTTGATCCATCAGACAGCTCCCACCTGTAAAAGTTTTGTGTTTAGCTTAACAAAAATGAATCGTTTTTCCTATGCTCTACACTTGCAATATATGGAGCATTCCTTACGCGAAATTGTAAGAATCGATTCCAGCGTTGTTATCATATCGCACTATTTGAACATCCTGTGGGTTCTGTTGGGGAGCGGCGCACGCGGCAGCGATCAAAGCAAGAACCACAAACTGAAAAGAAAGGCTTTTCGTTAATCCAATTTCACAGTTCACTTTTCACTTCACAATCCATGACGTCACAGGACTAACCAATTTCATTTTCTTTGTTTTCTGGCGGCTGTCTTCTTCAGAGAACACTTGATGTGTGGGATGATTACGTCTTCAAACGGTTCTCTTATATACCAACGTAAGTATTTCTTCTAATACCGCGTTGCAACACCCCGGCTGGGCCAGTAAGGTGCTTCTTATTGCCGTATACCGTATAACAAAAGATGCAGCATCGCCCGTGGAGAACACTAGTGTTTATAGCATGAAGGTACGTGTGTTGCATGCTTTTAATCGATGTTGCTTTTAGTACCTTCATGTGTGTAACATTTAATTTTACCATGCAATTTTTTTATGTAAGTAATAATAGGCGTACAAATGTCAATGTTAACATGAATTACAAAAGGTTGCTATCCCTATTATTTCACCTTTAAGTGTACGTAACGTTAAGATGTTCTCACATATTTAATGCAGTTGTTTCGCGTCAATTGGGTGTATTTTTAATGCAGTTTTATTAACCACTTGTAATTCTAAATAGTCAGTTAGTGTAATGGATGCAGACATTAATTATCTCATAATGCATGTCTTAATTGTTGCTATATTTCATTAAACAGCAGTTGCGATGTTAATGTCTTCATAAACAAATATGCATAAGATTAATCTAATGCTTTATGCGTTACTCATTAAAAGTGCATAATCATGATTCATATTTTGTTTTTAGAATACAGAGACAGTATCATGTTAAAGTTGATTGCCACTTTTTATGGTAAGACACCAAAATAAATTGGGAGGAAGAGCCAGCTACTGACCTTTTAAAATTTTCATTATTCCTAACTGCATTTCAAATGTCTCTTGAAGACATTAATATCTTTGTATAACTTATAGTTTGTGTAATAAAATTTGTATATTTTGGCTAAGGACTTATTCCTGCAATAGGTCAACGCATTCATTTGGCGTGACATTCCAGAGATACACATGTGGGCGATGTTTTTATCTCGTCTCAATCTTCGACTCAAATCCCACGTTTTCAACATAAGTTCAAGAAAACCAGATCGGTTTGTTGATATTGTTATTGTTTCTATTCCCGATGTTTCGAGGTTCATAGCTATTAAATAATGAGGGTGAAAAAAATGTATAGATAAATCTGTCTCCCTTTTTTGAAGCTTTGGAGTTTTTTATCTGTATATTTTCGGTCAAATTAAACAATTATTAAATAAATTCTGATGCTCTTCTATTGTGTATGGCGTCTGCTTACTGGGCAGTCCTGGGTGTCTCTGTCCTCCAGCCAGGTCAAATTCTGGTGCTCAACAGCTCTACATAGAGCCCCACTCGGATTACCGCTTACTTTACGTGAAGAGGGATATCTGTTGGGAATTGTCTATAAGTCTACCATTTGTATAGAACATAAACTGTACATATTCACTCGCATATAATAGAGAAACGTAATAATACATCTTCTCTAAAATATCGAAATAATTTTGTAATATTAATAAACGAACTCCCTGGATTCAAATTATATTGTGCCATACATTTACTGTTTCGTTTCATTTCCCAGGTTACAGCGCCATCAGTAAATCTAGTTCACATTAATTGAAGACAGACACTTCCTAGTTGCAGGATGGCAGATCCACAAATGGTAAAATTAATTTTGTATTCTATTTCTACATAATAACTACTGTGGGTGCATGGCCAAGTAACATTTGCCCTGAAAACTATGTTAATTTTTAAAAATTGCATAACAGTAGCACAAGTAAATTAAACGCCTACTTGTAATGTTGTAACGGTAATAGTTAGCACTCACAAAAACATTAATTTACATTACATTATTATTTGGTACAAAAGTTAATGTGCCTAGTTTAAGATTTCATGTTATGAATCACAATTGACGCATTGTAGTGAATGGATAGGATTACATGCTGGCTTCTCTTGTAATATATTAAGTAAGACTGACTTTTGCCCACGACTTCACGTCTCCCCAGTCACAATTGAACACTAAACGGCACCTATACATTATCTACGTAAGTAGATGGCGTCAAAAGCTTTTGAAAAACGGCTCAGACAGATAACTAATTTGTCATTTAATAATAAGATTTGGTGCAGCTTTTAGAAACTGGTGAAATTATTAAACATTTTGGACACATTATCTAATGATCTATTAGTGAAATTTAGAATATCAATTCAGTTACATAATAGCTAATGTGGAAACGTTATTTGTAACACAGTCGTAAAGGGTCAGTTTTACGACGTTCCGAATTGTTGTTTAAGTCGAATTCTTTCAAGAACTGGCCGCCTGTTGATTTGTTTTGACCTATACGAGTCATGCGGTGTTTGAAGGCAATAGGTTAACAACATGTGTCGCTACTTAGCGCAACTGTTAAGCCTTAAAACCCCGCAGGCAAGGCGTGGCTGTGTTTGACGCATTAGCGAGTAATAGCTTCATTAAACAGCTTATAAGAAGAAGGCATCCATTACATTACTGCCACAATAGATATCAAAAGCGATTACACTGTCAATAGGCATTACATAAAGCATTATAATAATTGTATAAGTCGATGTGTGCTCACGATATTCCGATATAGTTCGGTCGTAAGTCACCGCTTTCTTTTGAAAGTTCAGACATTGATTGGGTGGAGCGCACAGTGTCTCCATTTATGCAATACCACTGCCTCATGAACCCATTCTGTAATCTCGTCTAGCTTTTTCAAAGGCAGACAAAGTGCTAGACATCATAAAGCTTGGTCCGTCATTAGTTTTTCTGACGTTAAGATGTCAAGCCGATGTTTAAGAAACGTTCACTCAATCAATGTTATTGTATGAGTTTGTTTTAAGAAACATTATGGTCCATTTACTTTATAATTTGTTGTTCAGGATTAATGGTAACAGTAATGAAGATGTGTAGGTATATAATAGCAAAAACTAAATGAGATATAAAGTAGGTCATTATTGAAGAGCCGCCTATGACCTCTAAACAGGCTTTTTATGCGTTTAATTAGTAGGTCATTGATGTTGTAGGATAAACTCACTGATGTTTACAACACTTAGATACTGTTCATAATTTAGGTATAGTCTGTTTTTTTTTTAAATTATTTATTGTTAGTACGAAAATTGGTTTAACTGGTCTATAAAGTTTTCTTATGATTGTTTTTACACACTGTAAAATAATTGTGTACCTACTCTGCTGGTTTATTACTTATTATCTGTATTCCAGCATTGGGAACGTTATATTGTAGGCTGTTTATATTGAAAACCTTGAAACCCAGAGGTTTTTTCCCACGTAAAGAGTTTTTTTTTTTAAATAAAACGTTGCCCCACACTAGGAATTTCTCCTGTATTGTGGGTGCTTTAACGAACATTTAAACTCACATACACAAACAGCCAGACCTAGAACAACAACCTGTATATCATACAAACATTTGTTCCGTGCGGGGATCGAACCCGCGACACGCAGCGCAGCAGCCAATCGCTTAAGCCACTGCGCCAACCGTGCCGTCAAAAGTGAGGGAATGTAGATAAGTATATTATTTAGGCTTAAGGTATATTTCTTCTGCTTTTTCTATTAATGTAGAGTTGTACGCATTTGTACTTAGGTATCTACTAATTATTTCTACGATAAAATCTGCTAGGGAATATTAGGATCTTAGTTGCAGCCTTTCGTTACAAAATTACAATATACTCGGTAAATCTTCCGTTCAACATCAGTTCAAGGTTGTCCATTAGTTCAAAGAACTGATGTTGAACAAATTATAACGACGTCTAAACGAGTGGAAATAATTGTTAAAACCACCAATAAATAACTAAGAAAAAATCAAGGAATTTGAACGCTATATAAGGTTATGGGAAATGTCAATCAGCCGGAGCCACTAAATCGGCCTTTAGCATTTTCATTGCCCGAAGTTATTTTGAAGATGCAGTTGAAGATGAGTTATTTCGTTAAAATGTAAATGTGAAAATAGATTGTATTTATGAATAAATAAGGTCTAAAGTGCCTAGGGCGGGATGATAATTTATTAATAAATGTACAAACCACGACGTTTAGTCGAAAATTGAGTGGAAAGGTCAAGGTTTCACATTTTGCTCTGAACATTGTATCCAATTGGTTTCTGATGAGACTAGCATATCATGAAGTGCAACATCAGTCTCGCAGACTCATCCTACTTTTTATATAACGAACTTTTCCGCGACTATTATTTGGTGCTATTCTATTTATAGTTAATGTATTTATTTCTTAAGCTTTATTGACTGTAAAGCGAGCAGTGGTCTCCACAACTCCCGAATAAAAACAAAATATTGTGACACATTGCCACAAATGTGGGTGGATTGCAAAAGCTTTTTGAATATATTTTATCCTCTTCGATAGCGGAGGTTAGTTCCCAACCGGTCTGCTTACGTCACAGTCTGTTGAACCGTTGAACCATACACCGCCGACGACCTCTGACACGCGTTGCTTTCCTTATAGAACATACGTCTCACATTTTAGGTCAAACTTTTAACATAGACGCTTTAGAACACCACAGTGAGTTTACAATGACATAAAGTACCAATAATTAACATAATAATCATATATTTTAATATTATGTAGTACAAGGTTATAATGACATAACAGTTTGTCGGCACCAAGATGACACCTCATTATTTTACATAACTATATAAATATTTACATTCCATTGAGTGGGTCAAGTTTTATGCGTCGAGAGATTATGCGTTTGCTATAGCTTAGCCATGTTTTTTTTACATTTTATTGGATCTTTGTACCTAATAGACCTCAACAGTCATATAAATATCGTTTAACTTTAGAGGAAGTGTTTTATGAGAGAAAAACCTTCTTTACAACATTATACAGTTCAAAATAGGAGTGATGCAAATCTTACTATATCTAAATATTTGCTTGCTGCCTTTGTCGCAAAGATCCGATAAAAGCAAACATCATAATACATTTACATACCTACTAGCCCCGTGAGGTGAGTGAGACGCCATTGACTTAACCCCCTTGTTGCCCAAGTCTTTCTTTGTCAAATTATGGTAAGAAGCAATTATGTATTGGCAATATGCATTTATGGTACAGGTTCTATAACGTTCCACTCTGCGTATTTATTTTCTATGTATCACATTTGTTCAAATACTCCATCTTAATTCGTCTCCTTAAATTAAAACACCGTCCAACCATGGTCAAGTATGACCTCTTCATGAATTTATTACACATCAAATCACCTCGTGTGACCCTCAACAGTAATTTGGTTTTTGATTTAAGAGCCCTTGTCATGTTATAAATGTAACCAGAAACAGATATGACGAACAGTGGCCGATATAAAATGAACAACTTCTTCTTAGCGGGTCGATGCCAATCTACATTGAATCAGGTCAAAGCTTGGCAACTAGTTTGGCACTTCCAGTTGCTCTAGCATTGTGCAAATAACAGGACAGGCATAACCAGATAGTAAGTGACCCATCATGTGTGTAAAATGAAGATGTAACTGTAACATTTATCGATGATCTACTTACAAATACCATGTCTCTCCATAATGCCAATACATTAATAGATGCTATCTTTATTATGAACTTTGTTAGAACATTCGAGATCAGATGCACGGATGTGCTCAGCTCGTCTATCTAATTTGTGATTGCAAAGAATCTGTTGCTTCATTGGCAGCGTGATTCGCGGGACCATTGCGAAGATGCCTTTATTGGTCATGGGAAACTATCAAATTGTTTTACCTACTGCTGTCAGAATCTGAATAAATAATCTTTGAAGGATGTACTCGTGGCGTTTTCATACAAAATACATGTCACAAATTGTAAAAATGTGTTTTCGTTGGAACTTTTCTAATTTGTTGAAAATACTTTTAATAAAAAGATTTAAATGTTCAAAAATAACTTTAAACATTATTACAATTAAAAAAGATAAATAAACTAAACTGACAACAAACTATAAAAGGGTAAACGATAAAGTAATAATTTCGCTGATTAAATGAGTTATCATGTATCATATAAATGCTTTTTTTTTTTTTATCGATGGGAAGTCATCAAATGACCCCTCCCGCTCTGGGCTGAGCAGGACGGAGTGTCAGACTTGTACTGACTAAAACCCATCCATGTTCCTTCCTTTGCCCTTTGTGTTCCAGGGCCGCGGTATCTCTTTCGAACAGTCCCGCAACCCTGGCAGGCGTCGGCCCTTACGGACCCCTTCCTGTTTGCTGACTCTCTTTGAGGCGCGCGTGGAACACGAACGCGCCGTCGACACGGCCTGTCGTCATAAGACGGACGGACGGCGAGCTAGCCCATAGCTCACCGTCCACAGGCCCGCGTCTACGGTGGCCGGGGGCCACCACGTGGCCCCCGACGCCCGGTGCGTCTCCCGCGGCGGCTGGGACGTGAGGTTCTCTCCCTCTCACGTCCCGCCACCTCCTTCGCTAGCATGACTGCTTCGCAGAAGGAGGTGACGGCGTCCCATTCCGTCTCGCTCCGGACCATGGATTGAACCAGGGCCGGACGCGAGAGGTCGCCGCCGCCGATCGCCGCTACGAGGACACGGCGTTGCTCCGCCCAAGCGGAGCAGACCTGCACAGTGTGCTCCACCGTGTCCTCCGGTCGATCCTCGCAGTGGTGACACCCGGGCGTTTCCTCCCGCCCGATTAGGTGCAGGAACCTCCCGAAACAACCATGTCCGGTGAGGACCTGCGTCAGGCGGAAGGTGAGGGCGCCGTGGCGCCTCTCCAGCCACTCCTCAAAGAGGGGACTTACCGCCATTATAGTGGCGTGCCCTGCACGGGGTTGCGACAGTCGCTCTCTCCATGTCGCCATGAGATCACGCCGGAAGTCTGTCCGCTGAGCGACAATTTGCCGCGGCAGCGGAGTTTCCCCCCGGCGTAGTGCCTCCACGCGCCACTCGTGCAGGCGCGCGAGGACTATCACCTCCAGATCCCATGGCGGCAATCCGGCAAGGAGGCTCGCCGCCTCGCCGGAGATCGTGCGGTACCCCCGGATTAGCCTTACGGCTACCACCCTTTGGGGCGCGTTCAGATAATGGGCGGCTCGCCGCCTCAAAGAACGCGCCCACACCGGGGCCCCGTAAAGGGCCATGGACCGCACGACCCCCGCGTAGAGCCTCCGGCAGGAGGCGTTTGGACCCCCCAGGTTGGGCAAGAGCCGCCTGAAGGCAGCCCCGGCCCGTTCCAGTTTGGGGGCCAAACGTCGGAAATGCTCCACGAAGTTCCACCGGCTGTCGAGGACGAGACCTAAGTACTTCAACGTCGGCTCGACGCCGATGGGAACCCCTCCTACCGTCAGCATGGATCCCGACGGTGGCGCATTCCGAGGCCCATGAAAGCACATGGCCTCGGACTTGTGCAACGCCACCTCGAGACCCAATTGCCGGATCCTCTCCGCGACTATCGCAACCCCGCGAGTCATCAGCTCGGCCGCCGCCTCGTGCGACCTCCCTTGCGCCAGCACCAGCGTGTCGTCAGCGTAGCAAACTACGCTGACGCCGTCAGGGAGGTCGGCGCGCAGCACCCAGTCGTAACCGATGTTCCACAAGGGCGGCCCCAGAACCGATCCCTGTGGAACACCGCACGACATCTCTCGCCGGTTCCACTCTCCGCTGCAACCAGGGTAGATGACGTACCTGTCCGTCAGGTAGTCCCCGACCACACGACGAAGGTAGGTCGGCACCCGGTGATACCGGAGTGCCTCCCTAATGCAGCTCCAGGGCATGGAGTTGAAGGCGTTGGCGATGTCGAGAGACACCGCCAAGACCACCCCACCCCGGGACACCGCATCCCCCGTCGTGAGGGCTCTCACGCGCATGATGGCGTCCACCGTCGAGCGCCCCCTGCGGAAACCAAACTGGTGTTCCGCAAGATCCGGCCCAATCCCCGCCAGGTGCCCGGCAAGGCGGTTGGCAATTACTCTTTCGAAGAGTTTGCCCACCTCGTCGAGCAACACAATGGGCCGGAATGCGGACGGAGAGTCCGCAGGGCGCCCCGGCTTCCGGATGAGGACCAGCTTCCCCGTCTTCCAACGAAGCGGGAACTGGCCTCTCTCCAAGCATGCGCTTAGGAGCCCCTCCAGTCGGGGCCCGAGAGCCTGCAAGGCCAGGACCCAGGCTTTGCCAGGTAAGCCGTCGGGTCCTGGGGCGGCAGTTTTGGCCTTAAGCCTGCCTACCGCCACTCTCAGGTCTACCCCAGTCACCTCTGGAATGTCGTCATCGTCCTCAGTGTGGTCCGCTTCCGGCACCGCAAGTGGCGGAGCCATGGGCGGGGGAGGATGTTCCCCTCGCGAAGGGAACAGAGCGCTCACCACGTCCTCCACGATCATATAAATGCTTGAACTTCCTTTTCAATAAAGTATTTTAGTTAATAAAATATTTTTATTACTTTAATTTTGTCATTTCAATTCAATTTCGTTTGACTCAAAATATCTTATTTTTTACCTGATTTTGGTCTTGATGCTACAAAATCATAAATAAATAAATAAAAAGTCTTGAATCATAAAAAAATACTGAAGTAAGTATTAACACTTGATCAAAATTTATTTTGTATGAAGACGTTTCAAGACGCATCTCCATACCTCGGGTGAAAACAAAAGGATGCACGACTTGCAGGTTATCTTCAGATGACGTAACGATCGTGTACAGTCTGGGCGTGAATGATAACAATCTTATGTCTCAACTAACTTCGGGTGTGCAACAGAGACAAAATGAACTCGCAATACAATAGAGATAAATATAGATATCATAAAGATGGAATACAAATTACCCTGTCAGAGTAATGCCCATAATAATCGGGGTTAAGGCTTTGGCTTATCCGCGAGTTAAGGAATACGAATTACTCATTTATACTCACGTAAGATGACTAAGGTGTTATATCATTTCATTTTAGTGTTATTTTTTCAGATTTACCACTGTACCTGGTCTTACCACCGGGCTCCCAGCTACTTGTTTGAACGAGTGGGTTCTGTGCTGCTAACTATAGCATGGCTAGATATACTATCAAGTTCCTAAACTCTTGACGAATTTTTGACACTACTTATCGCATTCCCCTTAAACTTCAGGATTAATAAAACAATGGTTAGACCTGCTGTCTTGGATCAGAATGTTAGCCCAGAAAAAGGACGAATGAAAGGCATGTGGCTGAGATGTGATTGCTAAGGGTTATGTGTGGTGTAACGCGAATGGATAAAATAAGAAATGAGTAAGTACATAAGAGGAAGTCTGACAGTGGCGCCGGTGACTGAAAAGTGGTGTGGTAATCGGTTGTCGTGGTAAGCCCATACCAGGATGATGCGGAGGACTGAGGAAAATGTAGTGATGAAAGATTGAGTATGAATGTGGATGGGTAGGTATATGACTAAAAGAAGACTAAAGAAACGATGGATGGACTGTGTTAAGAATGATATAGGTACAGCAAGAAAGGAGGTGTCTGATGAGATGACGAGTAATAGAGAAGTATGGAAGAAGAAGATATGCTGCGCCGACCACAAATAAATTGGGATAAGGGCAAGAGAATGATGTGTCATGTAAGAACAACGCGTAGGAACGTGCGTGTAGGAACTTAGGATCATCGCTGCGGCTGAAATCTAGAAATGTTACTTGACAAATACTTTGGTCTGGCGTTATTCCTGTCACTATTGCATAAACCACAAGTAAATGAAAAGACGGGACCATGTCTAAGCATAAGCCCGTATTACGTAGTGTTGGTGAATCTCGGATGCTGTCTGTGTTTGTGTATGAACAAACTGTATCAAAGTCTCAGTTGATTTAAACTTTTCCATTTGATTACAGCTCTGCGCTTCATGCATTTATCATTGAATTTGGTAGAAATAAAACTATTTCAATTGTGTTTAATTCTTTATTCAAAATGAAGCTACAACCCGATCCACCTCATCTTCAGTGAAGCAGAGTAGCATGAAGCAGTAAACCCGACGTCGGTCCACGTGGCTGTCGAATACTCTAGACAGGTAGTAAGCGTCTTCTTCCGGAGAGTATCGGTCTACATCGACTTTACACAGCTGGAATTAAAGTGCACATTACAGTGTTTTCAGTTAGTCGACCTTCTTCCATGCATCTTTGTCAAAATCACTGTTATCTTTATTCTCGTAGATATAAGGTTGTTGTTCGATTCTTTGACTGCCTCGTTGGTCTTGTGGTCACAAACGCAACTGCTGGGTTCGATTCTTATATCAGGCAACGTTTTATTGAGTTTTGCCATCAGGAATTTCTCAGTAGCAGCCACGGATTCGGGATTTGTTTCCGGTTGATAGTAATAGGCTCGCCCCTTATGACATGGGACTGAAACATACCTAACTGGTAAAACGTGGCTGAACTACTTTGCACACCTCTGCCTATCCCTTCGGGTATTACAGGCGTGATTTTATGTTATATGAGCTTCTATTCTGTGAACCAGCTTAATTTTTCAAAACGCTGGCTTATTGTTGCAAAATGCCCATGTCGACAGCCAAAGCTAATGACATTTAGGCCTTATAACTAAAAAGAATGACCGTCGCAGATCGTTTTACATAAATTGAAGGTTCGTTTTAATTCGTAGTTATTCATTATGTCTTCACGATCCGCAATTGGTGTTGGTCTCGTGCTAGCAAGGACGATGCATATTTCCGTCAGGTATTCCTCAGTAGCTGCCCGGACTTCAGATTTTGTACCCGGTTAATGAGAATAGGCTCGCACCGCACCCTATTACAAGGGAAGGCACTATCGTGTTCACCGACGGTCAACCTTATTACTCAGTTCATAAGGGCCAAATGGGGTATCATCGACCTGTTCCAAATACAATGTCAGTGGGGTTCTCTGCAGGATATACCCCACCTCCTTTCTTGCCCATCCTGCACAGCCCCCTGCTCCTTCCAGGATTTAAATGAAGCCAACGACATAGCTGTGTAGGTGGCAATATATTGGTCGGGTAATATTAAAAAAAAAAGTTTATTTCAATTACATAAGGCTTAACAAACATGATTCAGAGATCATCTTTTAAGCAAGAAGATGCTACTGTTAGGTGACTCCGCATTATTTGATTCTATCGACACGCAAATAAGAAGAAGTTCATAAAGAGGAAAGTGATCGACCGTCAGTGAGCGTGTACAGATGCTCATCAAGCTACTCAAGCCTAGATGGGCACTTAAAAAACGTTGACAAAAAGTGCACAGTTCGGTTTGGTCGTTTTCTATTGACAAGAATCGGCAAGAAACTACTAAAATCTGTCAAATTTCTTTAGTAGATTTTCAACTTTATCGCTTAAGCATTAAGTTCAAGGTTGATTGAGAAAATTTGACAGTTTCAGATAGCTTGATGTGCTGGCGTCTGACGTTACACAAATAACGAAATGCGCCTACATTTCGGCCTAACGCAAAAAAAGAGATGGTGTAATTTGTCTGTCTAAGTATATCTGAATCTTTCTTGAAGAATACCGTTATATGTGGGAGTACTATTAGGTAGGTACCCCTCTGACTATCCTTTCGGGTATTACAGATGTGATATAATTATCATTAACACTAGAAACGGAAGCGGGATGTTTAACATGTTGTATGTGTTTGTAACCAACCGTTAACATGGTAAATATCCCGTGTCTTGTGTTAATGTAATGTTACCATTAGATAATGTAAAATAAGCATACCTTTCTATCGTTTTTATTATAACACACCAGCTCTTCGAAATGACTGTTGATTTTGGCTTTTGGGTATTTGAAATAGCTCTCTAACTCGGCGTAACGACCTAAGTGCTAGAAGAAATATTTTTTTATTAAGATTTGCGTTACGCAATAAGTGACATTTTTTCATGTCGTGGTTTAGACAAAGGAAAATATTTACCTTCTTCTATTTGACTATCCATTTAACTAGAAATTATTTGTAAAGTAAGATGTTTGTATAGAAGTCACATATGGGAATTCATAATAGGGGTCGTCCTTTAATCACGCGAGATTCAAAAGGAGAGAGGGGAGGGGCAAAAAATCACGTTTTGTCACGACGGGGACCGAGTGACAATCACGTGTATTTTGCTTGCGACAAATTAAAATAAATGTGTGACGTATTAAATATGTCTACCAATATCGGATTCCTTAATCCTTAATTTTTTTTATTAAGTTGTATTCTAAAACTCTCAATCTTTTTAAATCAAAAATACACGTGATGCAAGGAGGGGACCGAAGGGTTGCCTAAAACCTCACGACGAATCACCAAGGGGGAGGGAGGGTTTGTGCCAAGTGGCCTAAAAAACCTCACGTGATTAAAGGATGGCCCCTTAGCTAAGTTTTTTTCCTAACTAGGTTAACCACAAAGTTTCATTGGTAGTACCAATGTTTGTTAAAACACAAACTTACTTGCAATAGAAACTCATAGTTGCTAAACTTAATTATATTACGCAAATCATCTAGACCACTCACTCTCTTAGGTCGTAGCGTAAGAAATAATTTGTTATTGTTATTATATTGGGTCACTAATGTACTGTCTTTTGCCAGTACTTCTGATGGCATTACTTTGAATATAATTGTGGGAAGATTGAAATACCTCTGGATCTAAAGAACCACTTTTTCTAATAGTGTCTTGCGGAAATTCATTTGGAAATATTCTCCTTAACTCAATATCTTCACTGAAATCATAATTTATTTTATTAATTGGACATTTTCTGTAAACTTTTTTCTTCGGTCAAGTTTGATGAAAAGTGATGAATGAAGTGTACAATTGAAGAGTTAGCTTAAAAGTTTTGGGAATTTCCGAAAAGCAAATAAAGTACAATTCACTTACTACGTGTATATAACACAATTGCACCTCCTGATCAGACTGTTCAGGACCTATAAAACGAAACATTATATAAGAACTTTAAAACTGCTAAAAATATTCCCAGTGTTCATCAAAATCACTTACGAAATACGTAACAAAACAAAAGGATATTTTGAACATTATTCGAGATACTGTATTACAATATGGCACATCAAATAAATAGTCAAGTTAGAGCAGTATACGTTTATAGACTTGCGAAATAAGTCGTAAACAATGTTCTGTTATTGGTAAGGTTTTTACGATGTATTGCACATTTTATTTTAATAAGGTTTTCTGGCTTTTCCAAAGATCATTCGTTCTTTTAATTTTCTTTTAAAATAACTATAACCTTTTCAGATTCTAGCTCTGAAACTTTTCAGTTAGACATTCCTATCTATTTATAAGAAGTCGTAATCATTTATTTATTAAAACTTAATGCACATGTAAAAACCACTAAAAAAACGAACTTAATGCTTCATACCTAATCATCTGCCTAGCCTTCATACATTTATGTTGGGATCAGTTTCTAGTCTAACCGGATACAGCTATATACCAGAACTGTACATGGAACTACTACCATCCTGACATTCACAACCCAGTTACTGTGTAATATGACTGATTGTCAATCCGGAACTGGACCGAAAAAAAATATTTTTGTTTCTTCGAATACAATAAATAAAAAAAATTAAAAAAATTTTGTTTCTTCGAATACAAAAAAAAAAAAAATGTTTTTGTTTCTTCGAATACCCGAAGGGTAACCAGCGGGACCCTATTACTAAGCCTCCGGCCGTCCGTCTGTCCATCTGTCTGTCAGTGGGCTATATTTCATAATCGTTACAGATAGACAGTTGACATTTTCACAGAATATATATTTCTGTTGCTGCTATAACAACAAATAACAAAAATATATTAAAAAATCAAGGGGGCTTTACTACGATGGTACGGAAACCTTCATGCACGATTTTGACTCGCACTTGACCGGTTTTTACTTTTACGTACCTACCATCCTCATTACTCAATCGGAATACTTAGAAAATCCAAAGGTGTAAGCAAAGCACTCACAACAAGTTATAAGATATCGATTCCCTTGTCGTTTTAAAATAACCACACTGGAATTGGTATCATGTTTTCGGACGTCGTATGTTTTACCTGTTCATTGTAATTTAAGAGCACTTTTATTTTACTTACGAATCATGACAGGAAGGTGTGAATTAAGATGGAGCAAGCACGCACGACCCGATAAGACACACGCAAGTGTTTGCTTGGTTTATTTGTATGCGCAAATAACTTTGGTAGTGTTTATGCGTGATTTCTTCTATAATCAACTAAATGCATAATTGCTACGTGTATAATAGGCTGGCGTTTTGCTCTCACTTATTTGAGATGAATGACTTTAAGGTTTAAGCTCGTAATTTGAATACTTAAGCAGCGGTTCCTAGTAAACCACCGAATAAGTAGTAAGTACAGAAAAATCTGAAAAAAATGTGTCAAACACTTTAGGTACATATACAAAATATTCATCATTATCTCCGTACTCCAACATCTTCTCTGAAAGTAATGTTCTGTGACAAATGTTTAATTAATTTACGCAATCTACGGTTTTTATTTTGTAGCGGTACTATAAGAATACTTCAGCAACATAGAACATGGCGTAAAGTTCTTCATCCCCCATAGAGAAGGGGGGATCCTCCGATCAGACGGGTGTTTTGTCTGGTGAGCTACTGTCCGACAGTTGTTGTCTGGTTCTGCTATATAGTCTTAAGTCGCGGATAACTTTACTTGCGCGATGTAGGATTTCAATGTATTAAGATAGTTAGTTCTTCGTCTGTGACATAGATGGCGCTGTAGTACTTTTTGTTCTATGTTGCTGCAGTATTCTTATAGAACCGCTACAATTTAAAGGAATTTATTGTCACTATTGTACTCATACGGGGTGTGTGAACGTGGATGAAACAAAAGAAGTATACTAGAATCATGGTTTAATTCTGTGGTTCCTTCCTACCCCATTCCTGATAGCAAGAATGCCGTTATCCCATGCAGTTGCATAATTAAATTTCTTCGAGAAAACTGTAACGATTGGAAAACAGTATAAATAAGAGATGAGTGGCGCTAATTGTCACATAATTAGCCTCTAATCTACTCTAGGAGATGACGTAGGCCATTAACCATGCGAGCTCAGTAGAGGTTATTAGGGCTCTAATTAGATTCAAAAAAAGAAACACTAAATTCCACTACTTTATTATCACAACATCAAATAATTCTTCTATCGTTGAATCTCGTGTGGTCGTCATTGACTCTTGGGTGGTACCCATGAGCATCTGCAACATACTTCATAGAATAGGGCTTTCCTCTGGAGTCGATGTACCCGTACTCCCCTCGGACGACGAACGAGCGACCTTCAGGTCCTGAAATAAATCCACCATCTTCTCTTCTGTACGTACCGTCTGATGTTTCGTACCTATTTAAAAAAAAGTAAGTTGACTACAAGTACAGTCACGAGCAACAATTTATACACTTAACAACTTTTAAAAGTGTTTTTCTCCTATTGTTCTGATTAAAATTTCACGTTGTTACGAATTCTGGACCTCATATTTTTATGAAAAATATCCTATCTCCAAGTTACAATTATTTATTCTCGGGACAATTGCTTTTAATTTTATTAAAGTGTATACACATTGTTGCTGTTCATGTTACAGCTACCCCTAACACGTACCTAATGAATGAGATAAATTCAAACATTTTTTACACTTTGGCGAGAAAAAGAAGGGTTGAGAAATAAGACATTGAAAATTGTTACCCAATTCCAAAACTAAATATTTATTAATAACTCGTAAACAATCACTAAGTAATTTGGTAATTATTCCATTCATATGCAAAACAAAGTAAATTGTACATTTAATTGGCGGATACATGAAGCAATGTGCAATAGAATTTAAACTTTATAATATCCGAAACTTTAAGACGTTCAAATTTTGAGAAACATTCTCATCATGTATGGTTTCCTAATGGATAGAATTGCATTTCGGTACTCTCACGCGAAAACGATCAGTATTACTAGAATTCCTAATGGTCAAAGGTCAAAAAGTCAGCTAAAATGTTCATCTGCAGGTGCAAAAAACATTTTTGATGACTAGTTTCAAAATTGATTTATAGTATCTGCGGCTTCTAATCCTAAGTGTGATTATATAAAAATTATAAAACGGTATTTGATTTACACATTTTTGTATTGTGTAAGTGCTTATTATACGATGACTCTTTACTTAACCTTAGATTCATAAACCTCAATTGGTTTTCTGATAACATACTCCTGTTCTTACGCAAACAGTTGGTCCCATTTGAGGAATAACAAATCCTTCAAAGTTTATGAATTTATAATTATTTGCAATGTTTGAAAAGTAGTCTTATCAAGGGGTATGGTATTACCCAGTACTAACTGGGTTGTGGAGTTCAGTTGGGCAGTAGCTTCATGTAAAATATTGGTATCCAGCTGCATTCCGTTAGACTGGAAGCCGACCTGAACACGTTTGCAATGTTTGTATCGTAATAAAAACCATTACTATAAAGTATTAGATTCAATTAGCAGACTGATAAAATCAATGCCTTAGTATATATTTTGTATTTACCCTGCCAATTAACAAGTGTTAATTATGATGCAAGCACTACATTATTATGTAAATAAAAACATTCATTATTATTTATTTGACCTAAGATATTATATTTTTTCGGAGCTTTGCACATCTTTTTGTTCATCGAGTAATAAAGCATTAAAACAATTTACACTTATGTCATAGACGGTTAAGCTATATAGCTTTACCTTCTATGATGAGATTGAAGAGATTATACATAGTATTATAAAATGCTGTTCATTGCTATCAACAGTCAATACATTTTCAAACAAAATGCAGGATTCAATGCACTCATCATCAGCCTAGCCGTTCCCCAACTACTTATATTGTGATCGAATTCCAATCTGGTTAGAATAGATAGGATGCAACTGAACTTGAAACTTCTTGACCTTACATGGAGCAACTACGTATCTGACTTTCACTGCCCAGGCACTGGGTAACACGGTATACCTTGGAAGTCTGGCTGTCCGACTTTTCGACTTATTACCTGTTACGACTGCCAAAGATCTACAAATGACAGCTAGAACAAACCCGTTTAACGTAGTTTTGGAGGCACGTGTACTCACGTGTACTCACGTGCACTCAATGTGTAAAACTTGGTCACTCATGCACGGTCCGATCTCAGTCAAATAGCCAATCGTACGATACCAGTGCCCCCGTTTTTATTTAGCCAAAAGCCCTCTCAAGATTGGCTTCTATACAATTTAAATAATAGTTACTTAGGTGACATTGTCGACATTATACTGTCACAACATTTTCCATCGTGTGACATTATTAAATTCACATCACAGGTTCAAATATTACTTCTGTCAGCATGTTATTAGACGGTCGTAAAAAACTAAATTAAAAAGATAAAATATTTAAATTAATTATTAGCTATAAAATCTTTGCACCTTTTTTCTTTTTTTTTCTAACATTATAACGGATCGTGACGTTAACATTTGGAGTTAATAATTATTAATTGGAAATATTAATTGTTACACAAGTTTGGTTTGTCTACGTCATGAGTTCATGACCATTATTCCTTGCAAAAAAAAAACTTTTACTTATTTTTCTACGTATAATACCGTATTATTATTGCTTTATTTACAAGTACCTGCAATTAATGTTGATATTTTAAAAGCAATAGGTTAATGTGTATCAAGTTTTTCCTAACCTATTTACTATACCTACCAATTACATGTGTAATTTTTAATCAAAGTCTTAAGAAACTACTGTTCTGCATAAAATAATTAAATATTTGAAATACGTTATTATAAGCAATTGATATTAATTTGCTAGGTTAATGATTAAGGTAAATTAGCTTTCCGACACGAAAGTGCAAGCCAAATAACTTCGCTGTTAAGAAATTATTGAGACATAAGCCTCGAACGTCATGAGCCGAAAGAAAGATTGCGTATCGAAAATGATATATGCCAAAATAATAACACCTTCATTGCAATAGCGGTCATTATCACACTTACTCGAAACTGTACGTGCCCAATCCATTATTGTTGTATGTGATTTTTTTAATTTGCCCTCCAAGGCAACTAGCTAGAGTGACAAGTGCCATAACTACCGTAAGCAGGACGTAGAGACGAGCACCTTTTACCTGCGCAACAAAATACCATAATGTCAGGGCCAACGGGTCAAGCAAACTATGCTTTTTATTATAATAATACTAGTTATGTTCGCCGTTTTGCCAGCAATTTCTACAAAATTATTTTGCAAGTACTGAAACAGTTTTTGGTAAGTAAATAGCAAAATTGTTGATGGGTTTTGGATTAGTCATCAAATACGAGAACAATTTGAATCAATGAAGTTTTAGTTCGATTCCCCACTTGTAGATTGTGAATTTTAATATCAAAGCAAAAAATATACCGAGTGTATAAGAAATGGAAAAAAACTGTTCCCTTGCAGAAGTTTTTAAATAAACTGGAAGTGAAGAACGTAATTAAATAAAATCTTTTAAAATAAAATGCTAACAAACATTTCGTGATATATTAAATGAAGATGCGAATGACCATGAAAGTATCTGCATAGTTTTTATTTTTAATTTTAGGATCATGATTGAAGACTGCTAGATTCTAAATGTTACATCCGTGTCCAGCAGATAAGATATTATTATGTAGATAACATCACATATATACTGACAATAAACTGTGTTTAAGAATTCTATAATTTTCTACGCATCTAACCACAAATCGTGGCCATTTTAAAGTTATTCAATGCGTTTGCGGTTGCAGCGGTGATGTTTTTTGTACAATGACGATTAAAGAAACTTAGTCATAGAATGTTATATGTGCAATAGTACGTTAAATATGAATTTGACCTAATTAAGATAAGGGCAACAGGAATTGTTAAGAAAGAAATCAAATAACAGAGCCACCAGTTACAGACTAACTGTGTAGTTTGGCGGTTTGGTTTGGGGGTTTGGTTTGGGGGTTTGGTTTGGGGGTTTAGTTTGGGGGTTTGGGTTTTGGTTTCGGGAGTAACAACACTATGTGAATTAGTTTTATATAATATTTTAAGTCACTTGTAACATCTCTTGTGTATAATTGTGTACCTGCTTATGTACTACCTGGATAATAGACTATTTTCTATCTCACAGGTTATGCAGATTTTTAGTAAGCGGTTTCCTATTTTACTACTAAATGTAATTCTTTCAGTTTAAGTTTTAGGCTTTGAATATGGTAATGATGTTTGTCAAAAATAGCAATTACTTCATAATAGTGTTTTATTTATACAGGGTTACTTTCCAAAGACCAGCCAAATTCTCATAATCTTGTTTAATTTTTGTTCATGCGTGAAGTTACAAGAATGCAGTTGTTTTTTTTAACTCCGTGTACATCCCGGATGCTGCTTCAAACAACCGTGTCAGATTTAACGGTGGGTTTTATTATATTGTTTAATACAACTACAGGTATATGGTAGAGACAAGTCATAAAATGCAAATAAGTGTGGAACAGTAATAAAATAATACATCTAAGATCAAAGAGCCCAATAAGAAATGACATTGAAATTAATGTCATGATTAATAATCATGACCTACTGATGATCATACAATTACGATTGATTCAGCTGCATTTTCCAGTTGAATATGTACCTGTAATATGTACAAGTATGTACGTTTACAAAAAGCTAAAAATGTTAAATCCAAACGACCCGTTGTTCCAGCAGACCTGTAGTTGAATTCCTTATGGTTTATTGAAAATTTTGACATCCGCTCTAACAAGCTTATTAAACCCACGATCACTTTATAGTCCTGCTTCCTGTATTTCAAGTAGTATTGTGGTATTACAATATTTTCTGCTGAACGTTGCAGAAACTCTCGTAGGTATAGTTTAGCAGCGTGTTACTACGTTTACGATGATGATAGTACACGAGAAGCACGAAAGTTAGCAATAAAAACAAAATAAATTCATAATTATACATATATTGGAAGCAAAAGATCATGCTTAGAAATTATCAGGCACATTTATGTAGGGACTAAGAAGAGTTGAAATTGAGAGGGTTGAAGGAAAAAGATTCATAATGAAATCTCTACTTGCCTAAGAATCATTCTAAGAAATCTTAAAACGAACGATGTCAAGAGGTTAAAACAAAATAATATTCTTAGACATTTGACAGGTAAAGATAATTCTGGGAGACTGTATTGAGTCATTAGTTTATTGCTACCTACTCAATAAAAATGACTTTATAAGTAGGTATTCATTAGCAACATTTCTAAGCGGTTATTCAGTTGTTTTTTCTTTTTTGTTGCAGACTCCTGTCGTGTCTCGTAGTAGCGATGACATATGGCTTTGATTTTTAGTACTAATAATAAATTGTGTGATGAGGTACGTTTGTGAGAATGTTGAAATGGCTTCCATAACAAGAATGGATTGCTACATACAATACGACACACCAAAGCAAAGGTTCAGAATCGAAACCATGGCTATTCTGAGGTTCTCGAATTCCGGATTTTGAATCCAATCAATTTATTAATACGACCAATTACATAATTTACATATAAAACTAGTTTTATTTTGACTTACCATTTTGGGCGTGTTCTTTGCCAGAGTGGATCTATGTGGACTGCGAGTTGGGGACAACTGCCCACACTTTATATCCAGTTCTTCAAGAATGTCATGTCAGGACTTCATTCCATAGTACAATGCCACGTCAAGGACTAAAGGTGTCATTGACACTGTAACATTATTACGCAAACGTGGGAAGGACCCGACGATTCACACTGTGTCAGCTAAACTGCGTAATTATTAGCTCCTGTTTAACTGGATGGCATTGGAGTCGCAAGGAGTAGGAATAAATATTTTTATTACTATGTTTGGACTGGCCGGGAATCTAAAAACTTCCCCTAATGTGCGTTTTCAGATCGAAAAAAACTGCTAGTATTTCTTGCAATTTTCGTTCGATAAAGTGAGTGGTGAGAAGATGATTAATAGAAAAGTATGAAAGAAAAAGACAGGCTGCGCCGACCCCAAATAAATTGAGAAAGAGGAAAGAGGATGATGATGAAAGTGATTGCTGATAATCTGCAACAGCAGTTCAATCAGTTACCCATATGTGCCTGTAAGTTACCTGCTACATCATGCATGATAACACTGACTAGTTCTAAGGGCATATTTATACATGTGAGAATAGCTTTTTAAAGCGTATCGTATTTCTCGTCTTTTAACAGAATTGCCATTAGCTTTTCGGTAGCATATGTCAATTTAATACATTTTTTTAAGCTTTTATTTACCTTACAATGTATGCATATGTATGTTTGTTTAGGTCAAATCTTGCAACTGAATTTTAAAACAGTTATCCCTAACCTATTGAGCTGAAATTTTGCATACACTTATATTTTGGATGAAAATGTATGGTTAGCTAAGTGACGTCAACTAAATCCAATATGGCGGACTACCATAGATGGCGCACTAGTTATTTTGTATGCACCCCCATGATTATGGCTGTCAATTAAAACGGATTGCTAAGAAGAATACGAAAGTAAAGAAATGAAAAGACGTCTCACCTATATTTACAAACTTGTTTAAAAAAATGTTTTTACTATAAGCTTACAATTATCGTAAGCACTTCTAGTTTGTCGCTTAATTGTCTAGGCCCTCTAGTCGACATATTCCAATTACTTAAAAAATGCTTATTAAATAATCTTTTACGACCCCAATCACTTATCCTTATATAAACAGACTCTGGTCTCCGCAAAAATTAACAGGGGCGAATATTGCACTAATATGCAAAGAATTATTACTGACTACTTTACCAGCTTAACATTTTAATCAAGAAGGATTTATCGATAAAAAGGAAGAAAAATAAACCTTGATCTTTACAAATTATTAAGGTTTATTAGCTTCAATCAGCTCTATACCATTTCATGTTAATATTGATTTGTTTTATTTTCCACATAAAATATCTTTATGGATTGACATGAATAGAAAGATAATACATTATCTCTCATTATTATTCAATTCAGTGTTAAGGCCTCAACACATTGGTCTGCAAATCGCACGTGATAAAATATTAATTGACTGGGTTCAAATGAAAAACTTGATGCAATAGATAATGAAAGGGATGAACTCATGAGGTACCTATACCTCATGGGTATAGGTACCTCATGAGTTCAGCATGAGACACCAATGGGTACCTAATTAGGTAGATACTCAAATACTACTTTGCATTGAACACGTGCTTGTTTTAACGGTGTTCTCAAAGCAATGATGAAAAAAAAATGTATGAATAAGTTAAACTATTTTATTAACTGCCGCTGCTGCTGTTTTTATACTGTTTTTTTTTAATATGCTGCTTTTGCTGATAATTTTGTATTTATTTTTCTTTGTACCTATATGTCCTGTGTATTTATAATATTTGTTATGTATTGAATGTTTATTGTTAATTTATTTCTTGTACGCACGTCATGTCCCTGCGACAAATAAACATTTATTCTTTCTTTCTTTTATTACGAACACCGAACACCGTCATCTACGCAGCGTCTACGCGACGCACGTAAACGCCTTCGTTGTACGTTTAGTGCGAAGACATCTTATTTTCCTCCTTGCAATTAAACGAGTGGCGGCGAATAAGTTTGAGTAGCCCTGTAATAATAAAATGTAAACTACTATACTCAGTTTCTTTTTGATCTCACCCGGTTTTATAATAGGAGTGATATTTATATTAATGATCCTCGCTATTCAGGTCTTTTAACGAGCCCTTTCAATGTGACTGTTAGGGTTTTTTACGTTTCTTTTTAGTAATGATCGCACTACATTCGAATACTTATTTTATTTATAAGTTTTATAGTATCAGAATAAACAAGGTGGAGATAAATGGAAGTAGGGATAAAAATGAGCCATAATATTAAGACAGAAAAAAGATAAAGGTTTTCTCAAACATAATGAGTGTAAAAATGACCTTAACGAAGCCGGAAGGCACTTGTTCTCCCCGTTCATGGTGATATTAGTTTTGTTCTCCACCATACCTGGAGGAAACCTACGGAAAGTTACGAAGATATTGGGGGTCAAAGTGTTAATGTTATAACTTTACTATAAATACCTCCACGACGTTTTCACCCCAAAAGTAAAAGTCGTTTCCCAGTCATATTTTTTGCGTGGAGTTACTAAGTTTGATGTACAGAATGCTTGGTTTTCCATTTACACCTTGTACATTGCATTTTCTACATATTTGATCGATGTAATGTGAATGAGTGGTTTTCTTCTTCTTCAAAGCTTGCAGCTTTCGCAAGCTTCTGAAGAATAATCAAAAAGTATTGACTGAAGACACAAGTATTGACAGATAAACTGCGATGCAAATGGCATGAAATTTGTGAAATAATACTTTGTGATACTATGAATAAATCTATTTCAAAAATATCAAAATCTGTTGATTGAAGACAATGTCCCAAAAGAAGGCCTTAATAAGCTTATTAATTAATTTTCAAACAAGGTCATAGAATCTCTAAAGTAAGGTCGGATTATAAATCCTATTATTATTGTTCCTATTATTATTATTGTTTGTCTGTCTATGATATATTTACGTTCATGATAACCTTCAAAGGCCAAAAACATAACCTACTCATCAACTCAAAAATAAACTGTGTTTTAAGGTTTTTTTCTTATGAAGTTGAATTTTTCGTCGATCTCACACTACGGAATTAAAAAACTGATCAAAATTAAAATGTTTTGGTTCGAGTTGAGTTCGTTAACTAATTATATAGATACAGTTATTAAGATCTTCCTTGCCTGATCGAGTCAGAAACGAAGATATCCGCATGAGAACCAAGGTTACCGACGTAGCCCGAAGCATTGCCAAACTTAAGTGGCAGTGGGCAGGGTACATTGCTCGCAGAGTGGATGGCCGATGGGGCCGAAAAGTTCTGGAGTGGCGACCGCGAACCGGAAGACGTTGCGTTGGAAGGCCTTCCACTAGGTGGACCGATGACCTGGTGAAGGTTGCAGGGATCCGCTGGATCCGAGACGCACGGGACCGGTCAATGTGGCGACACTTGGGGGAGGCCTATGTCCAGCAGTGGACGTCTTTCGGCTGAAATGATGATGATGATTAAGATCTTGCTTTGACGGGTTCTTTGTACACCAAGCTCAACGTACTCACTAATTTATATGAAGACAATTAAACTATTTGGAATGATTAGGTTGTGTGATCTTGTTTATAAATATTTAAATAACGATAACCGTTGTTTCCGACATTAATGTCAGCTGAACTTTTTCTCAACTACATTAGGGTTGGTTGCCAGTCCATCCATATGCCCTAGACGAAGACAGATGAGGTTTGAATACCAATATTTTACATGGAGCTGCCTATCTGACCTCCACAATCCATGGCAATTACTAAGACTGGTTGTCTACGGAAATACTAAAGCTGTGGCGAGGTAGTGCATCCTTATCTAACCCATTCGTTCCACCTGCTAAAAATCTCCCACCTGGACATGAGTTGCCATGGCTGACCTGGAAGACTTTAAACAGACTCCGGACCCAGGTTGGTCGCAGCAAGGAAATGACTCTGCCCTGGAGTGTAAATGTGGTGCTGTTCCACAAACGATGGGGCACTTAAAATTGTGTCCTGCGTGTACTGTTGTTTGTTCATTACAGGAACTGATGGACGTTACCGAAAGCGCCGAACTAGTAGCTCAATTCTGGGCCAACACCATTTAGATTGCCATCGACACATTAAGAAGAAGAAGAAGACTGTTTGTCAGACTTTCGAGCTTTTGATTACCCGATATGACTGTTGAAGATCTACAAATGACAGCCTGGATCAACAGTTTAGAGTGCTTTCCGAGCCACGGAGGAGTCTCGGTATGTAATGACGACGACCAATTAAGCTATACAAAATCAAAATAAAATCTCTCATCGTACGGGAAACTGATACAAAGGAGGTCAGGTTATACTGGCTATTATAGCTTGATGTGGCGCCGTTTGTACTATAGTATTAACTTAACAAGTTCTAGAATCTGTGAGTAGTTGTACTTGAACATAGTAGGTTTACTTTAGATGCAGGCGTGATGTTATGTTTATGATATTTTTTAATTGTTCTCGTAAATCAACGAAACGATCTCGTGACCGATTTGGTGTCATTAAGTTCTAGTTCATGGTTCCGCATATCAATGTGATTGGCATAATAACAACAACGTCTTTACCCCTAAATAACATAGTATCTTATATCTAACAACACACCTAAATACTCCCATGTCGCAAAGGTTGAAAAGTCGAAACAGCTTTCTGAAGTGTGTCACCCCACTCATCTGGTAAGCGGTTTACACAAAGACTAAAACTGCGGCGAGTTAGTGCATCGCTACCAAACCCATTCGTTCCATGTGCTGAAAATCTCCCACTTGGACATGAATTGCCATGGCTGAAGCCTTTAGTCCGGGCTGATGATGACGGTTTCATGACGGTGCAAAGAAGGAAACGCCGTCACCGAAGCTGTAAGAACCGCTCCGGCAAGGCTCCTACGGAGCCAAACGTTAAGCTATGTGCCGCGAAGCCGAACACCCCGGTGTACGTCTCTCGCCTACATTACACCGCTAAGGCAGAAAACATCGAGGAGTACGTGCGCCAAAAGTTGAAGTACACGCTAAGAGTACAGCTACTGGAGTCGCGCCGAAACGTCAATTTCAAGGCGTTTGTGGTGCGTATACCAACGTGTATTATCCACTTGGTGCTGGAGGAGGAGGAGGAGGAGTTTTTGGCCACAGGATGTGGTGTTCCGTCGCTTCCGCTAACATAGTTTTAAGTTGCTAATACTAACAAAAAAATTATTAGCTATTATGTATATTTAGGTTAAGGTAATTATCTATGGGTTTTTGTTACCTGAAATAAATTGTTTATTATTATTATTTAAATAGACTCCGGACCCAGGTTGGCCGCAGCAAGGAAAACCTGCTCAGGTGGAGATTCATTAATGACTCTGCCCTGGAGTGAATTTGGGGTGCTCTTAATATCGTGTTTGTTCGTTACAGGAATTGATGGACGCTACATATGGGCGCCAAACGCGTGGCTCAGTTTTGGGCTGACACAATATAGATTGCCATTGCCACGCTAAGGAGAGAAGAAGAGATAGATGTCAGTTTGTCTATGCCTTCATTTAATATAGATTTCCAAGTTGCAGCTCTCATAAGTTCATAGGTTCTTCAAGGATTTTTAAATAACAAATGCGATATTGTGTAATTATGTTTTTATTACAATACATTACATAAATATCAAATAAGTCTTGTTTCTTATTAAAACGCAAGTGAGATAATTCTTTTTATTTTCCCAATAACGTTGCTACCACACCCGAGGGAAGACCGTAGCCAACCATTACTAGAGGTATTTCCTGTTGAAAAAGAAAAACATAATTGAGGACACAGTTTATTTTAAAGTGTGAGAATTGTGCAGATTACCTACTGTTACAAGTGACAATACTTCTGGCCGTAATTATAATAAAAAGCTAGCTAATATACCGCCGTTTTTAGACAACCATATAGATATAGCAGATGCGTTGCCGAATCAAAGACACAAACTTTTTAATTGTATGTGCCTACCAATTGTATATTAACGAATATGCTCGCCGTCAATTAAATGGTTCTATTCTGTGTTCAAGAAGTTCAATTTTTCTGCAGGCGCGATGATATTGTGAAGCTATGTTTATGCCATTGTTCATTGTTCTCGTAATTATTGAAAATATCTAGTTGCGGGTATCAATGTAATTCGTTAAACGGTCTTTAAGAGTACTTAATTAGTTAATATTGTAGAAATCGTTATTTTTTTAACTTATCACAAGCGGTTGTCTTCGTCAATATTGAAGTCTTTATTGTTAAGAAAAGAAGAAATTTTCAAAGTTTAACATGAGAGGTTCACCCAGGCCATAAACAAGTTAAGATGCCTAATTATTATGTCAAGGAAAAAGGCTACACTTTGGCTTTAGAAAGCTCTATAAATATAAGTTTTTCAAGTCAATGCTCACACAAGTTCATTGTTCTAAATTAAAAAAAATAACAAATGCGACACTTTTACATTATGTTTTATTAACCAAATTCAAAAAAGGAGGAGGTTATATGTTCGTGTGTATGTTTTTTTTTTTTATACAGTGTTTATAGATATTTTCTTTAATCATGTTAATACATAATATGTTTTACATTTCATTAAATACAGTATAGATAAAATTATTATGATTTTAGTTCTAATTGTAGTCTGTTTATAGTGTACATAATAACTTTATTTAAATAAAAATCTTGTATAGATAGGTATTTCAAAAAAGTCTAATTCTTAATAATATTGGGTCCCCACCTATGAAATTGACGTTTTTTTCTCACAAATAGAGAACCTCGTCACTTCTATGAAATAAAATATTCATCAATTGCTTGATATTATATCGAATAATGACCATCATAGACAACTACCAATGTAAAAAAACTTTATTATTTATAGATTTCCAAACAAAAAAATACCTTAAAAATTACTATTTATACCACTATTTATTTTAACTTAGCCAAAACTTATTTTTATCGCTTAATCTAAGTGGCATACGTTATCTTAGTTTTTAAACATTATTGCATAAAAGTTCTAAAACATTAGTGTTCATAGTTGTTAAATAAATTAAGAAAATGTTAGTATGAAAAATGGAACTACTTTAAAATCCTCCATACAAAACGCTGGTTTCATAAGGGGACCTAATATTAGGCAAGATGAGTTCTTCTTACTTTCCTAATAACGTTGCAGTTATACTTGAGGGAAGGCTGCTGAAATAGACCTATTAAAATAGAGAAACTCGATTAAAAAATGAAAAGATCACTGAAAAAATTATTAAGTTATGAATTTACTGATTAGTGAAATTACTACACTACGAATTATTTGCTACGATTATTGAGTTTCAAAATCCTTTAGAACGTGATAGAAAACTATTTTACCCCATTAGTAATCAATAAGAAAATAAAACAATTAATCTACGCTATGGTACTGTATTTTAACTAATTTTTTCTTGTGGTTCCAAACTACTCAAAAATAAATATTGCATAAAAAGGTGGAATCCAGGACCGCGGTCCCGGTCCCTAAAGCCCCACGACCCAATCAATTTAGATCAGGTCTTTAGTGTCAGTGTGTTATTGGTTCTAAGCAACTAGTATCTAGTACCTAGTAACACAATATTTTCTAAAGCCCACACACATCTAGAGTCATCTACTTGAGTAATATAATATACATACCTAAATTAGCTACAACTGAAAATATACTGAACCAAGTTCTTTACAAAATTTACTTCAAGATCAAGTAGGTCACATAAAAAATAAGGTTATTTTGCTAATTCTCTGTGATTTCACACTCAAGTTTTATCTAACCTGTATCTGTATCTTTTAGATAAACTGTATCTCATGGAAAGAAAATCTTTAATTAAAAGATCGGTTCTATCTTACAACATGCTGGTTGACCGAATTTGTTATGAGCTTGATTCTATCTATAAGCCTCGAAAAATCAAGCATTCAATTCAACAAGCAATTAATCTATCATATATTATAAATCCTACTAGTAAAAATAAATATATGTCGGATAAGTCAGGATTTACTCCGTTAGGCTTGGTGCAATGAAAATACACTGGGTGCGATACAGTGTTTTTTTCAAACTATCAGATTGAAATTACAACTTAACGCAATAACACGGGCACAATGAATCGGGTTTAGTTTCGGGACGTCTCAACTCCGCTGCGATCAGACACTCAATCTCATCCTAGCCGCGAGCTGCAAACACCACGACTCTGTAGAAGCACGCTGTGTTGTGGGTAGACTGGTAAGTAGGTCGCCTGATGTCAACAGTGCATACTGGCGCGCTTACCGATTCGTTTTATGTCCGTACTAACGACCGGATTTTTACCGTTTTACCGTGGCGTAGTTAGATGACTTTTGGAATCGCCATTGAATGTATATGAAACAACCAATGTGGTATTTGAAGATATTGTTATTTATGTTTTATGAATTTTAATAGATACAATGGATAATTGGAGTGGAGGTCAGATAGGCAGTCGCTCCATGTAAAATACTTGTATTTAGCTGCATCCGTCGGTTAGACTGGAAACCGACTCGAACATAGTTGGGAAAAGGCTAGGCAGATGATGTCAATGGATAATTAAGCCTTACAGTTGTATCTTGTGTTGATAGTAAAGCAGCATTTTTCTTCATTTTCCTAATAATGTTGCCACCACGGACGGGGAAAAGTTCCTATCAGCATAGGCCTTCTGAAAAATCAAAAATCAAAGCATTTATTTCAAGTTGGCCAGTTACAAGCACTTTTGAACTGTCGAAACAAAGATAACACTGACATGTAGCTACACTCCCAGTCACAAGGCATAAAAACTGCGGAAGTGCTGTAGTTGCTGATAGGATGCATATCTCTATGGAGAGTTTAGAGTTAACTCTCGTGGATAGCGAGGCAGTTAAGACAAGAATCCTCAGTGCAACGTGGGATTCAAGGCCGCCTAAGACGAAGGCACCTTTATCCCCGAGGAAAATACTCTACTCTTCACATCATCTACGAAACAATAAAAAGCAATAGTGCTAGAATCAAAGTATTTATTAAAATTACAATTACAGGTGGTAGACCTATTTAAAAGTTAAAGGTAACGTTTGATACATTAGACCAGTTGTGGAAAGACAAAGTTATGTTTTTAATCGGTACATTTATTGAAGTTGAGGAAGAGTTTATTTGAGTATTACTGTTAAGTAAAGTTTCAGAAACTTGGGTGTGCTGAGGACCATTTTGGATCGTGAAAGTTGGTGTTTGAGGCAGCGGGCTAGATGAATAGTGTTTTGATGTGGCAGGTTGTGTTGACAAAGGTGTCCAAGGATCAGTTATCAACGGTGTTTTTAGTTTGATGTTGTCACTAATGCGGAAGCTTATTTTATCCTTATTTTGTATAGAATTTTCAATGCAGCCCTCTGCTACTACATCAGATTTCCAGCCACCGTGTCTTTTAATCTGGGTGATGTCTACTCCTGAATCCGCCAATAGAGTAGCTGATGTTCTCCTGAAACAATGGCCCGTGTAGAACTCAGCATTTTTCAATTTCAGGTATTTCGCAATTTCTTTCGGAATGCTGCTGGTCTGATTTTTTCCAATGACTTGCCTGGTGAACTTGCCATTATAATAAGCTACGAAAAATCTGTTAGTGTTATATTAGAGGGGCGTAGAGCTTGGTACTTCTCAATAATTCTTACGTATTTCCACGGACTGCGAATTACCGTTCTTTCTTTGATTTTGTATCTGGAAAATTTACCAGCAACAAATCTGAATGTTTTTCGACATCTTCGAGTTTAATGTTGTGTTGCTTTCCATGACAAGCGCCATTAACTCCAAAAATCATTTCACCTGTAACAAAAATAGGTCGGTAGGTTAGTATTTAAGTAGGAAGGTAACTTTCGTAATATATTATTTTTTATGTATTACATGTCATAAACTTTCTTACATTTGACTGACAAACTCACATGAGTGTGTAAAATCTAAGGTTTATTATTTTTAATAACAACATATAAACCTTACGAAGGCCGCATTCCGAATTACACTATAATCGATTTGAGCGTTCATAAACCCGTTCCGGATTACCGTGAGCGCGATATTGATTTTTCTGTCTGTGTGTTTTTGTCATTTTCTGACAAATTGTGGAAAGATTACTATCGTCGCAAGCATGGCGATTTTTGAAATGTATGAAATGAATGACAAGACATGTCAAGATTTGCAGATTTTCATTGAGTGATTTTTTCATGAAACAGTTATTGAATGGGGTTAATTGAACTTGGAGGGTTGTATTGATGATTTTAGTGATTATAATTTTTTATCTCAATACGTGTTACTAGCGCGATTCATATTTTAATCAATACACAACCTGACGCTGACCTGCAAATTGCAATAAAAGTAAGAAAATTTAAATTTCGCGGGCTACCCTTGCGCTTCTACCTATGAACTTAGGAATATCTAACTATTCTAACATCATCATATTCTATCATTTTAAGAAATTGTGCACAGTGCAACCATGAGTATTCAAGTGAATATAGCCGACGAGCTTAACGGGCGGCAAATTCCTGTCAACACTTCGACGTCATCCTTTTCATGATTGCACGAATCGTCGTTCTCTATCTCAAAATCTGAGTTATCAGAGTCGATAGAGTCAACCAACATAACGTCCATTTTCAAAAATAGGTCTTGTGAAAGGTTTTGGTTTAGGGTTATGTACACTGTGAACGCGTTCACGAGCGTTACAAATTGATGACAGCTTTTAGCTGTCATAATCGTGATTTCTAAATCGGAACGCAAAATATAGATGTGAGCGCTGTGAGCGATTATTTTGTAATTCGGAATGCGGCCTTAGAGTCAAAACATCACATCAGTACATCGCACACAAGCTGAGTGCAAGTGCTGAGAGCAAGTGAGCAGGGTAGCTAGTACCTATACTTACCTATAGTAATTAGGTATGTAGCTATTTTAATTACTAAAAATTGAATCAGTAGGTAGGTAGGTACTTACTTTTGTGGCAAGAAAGCTGTGGTCAGGGTCTTCATTTAGAAACGTTTCCACATTTTGAGCTGTGAAAACTTTTGATTTCTTAGGACGATGTCCAGATGTCCTTCTGATTTCCTTTTTAAAAATGCCAGTAATTTGGTGTATGTGTTAATTTTTGATGCTTAATCTTGACCTAAGCATCGAATAGATGCACCATGGGCTACTAATTGTCATCTTTGTACATGATAAATGCTGGAAGTAGACTAAAAGCACTGATTCAGATACAGACTTGACGCCCTTTGTAGTTTTCCATTTGTAAAAATCGTCATAGACTTTCATGTACGATTTCGATTGGACTTTTCTGGGAGTAGATTGTTCTGGCTTCGGATGTTATGTACACTCGTCACTCGACATTTTTGTGAGAATTTGCAGTTAAGTAATTTTTTGTCTAACAAAGCGAAGCAATTTTCAGTATACGCGCCTCTTTTTTTAAATTTGTGATCTATTTTTCTTTTATTTATATTCTACTTGTGGTGGCCAGTTCGATTTCCGAACAATTTATTTTTTATTGCAGATCTTAATGGTGAATGCATGGAATTAATATGTACCTACTACCTATCGTAAATGTTCTGCGATTTCTACTTCATGTTGCAAATTCAAATCAATTTAATGACCAGCGGGTCATAATGAAATTCAGTGCAATATTCATGCCCTGCTAGACCTCAGGTCTGAAATGACTTACTTTACGTTAGGTTTGCATGACATATAATTTAACATTGTCGAGCAGGTGGTGTGAAAAAAAATACTAAAGTACCGCTCGATGGTCGTTCAATGGCGGATAATCTTAACACTGGGATTCAGGATCGTGAAAGCAACTATCATTTACTATCAGATCAACTTATTATTGAATCTTACTTATAATTTATTCGATAGTTTGTAAGGATGGATGTATGTATGGATGTCTGTTACTCTTTCACAAACTACAAAATGGATTTGCATGTAATCTGTCACACGGATAGTATATAACCTGGATTTACACATAGGATACTTTTTGTCCCGGTTGTGCGATCCCGTGGGACAATTTCCGAAAAACACGCGGGCGAAGCCGCGGGGATAAGCTAGTTGAGTATAAACCTTTTACCTTCACCTAGAAGACAGCATTGAACGAGGCAAGCCAGTCAAAACAATAAGCTATAGTAAAACGTAGAAGATCAGAAAATGATTATATAAACTATATTATTTAGATCTTCTATATCTACATATACATACATACATACAAATAAATAAAATTGAAGTGTCTCTTTCGGCCTGTCGGTCAGTCTGTTTGTTCCAGTTAATCTGCGAAGCGGCTGGACCGATTTTGATAGGACTTTTACTGGCAGATAGTGATTTCATAAGGTCTACACATAGGCTACTTTTATTTTAGAAATCAATTAGGGTTCCGAGCAAAAAAAATATAACCCTTGAAATTGGTAATAAATTTCGATTCAAAAACGAAATTGTTTTTTTTTTAATAAATCCACGCGATTGAAGGTCGCGGGAAACAGCTAGTTCAGAATAAAAAGTATAGCATGACAAGTATGATTTTATACTTGGAAACGCAAGGGGTACCGCCACCACCACCGCCGCATTCTAACACAATACTTAATCGCGCTAACGACGCGACCCAGTGCAGTGAAGAAAAAGGATTGCTTTGGAGGGTGCGATTCGAGAATCGGTTCATGGCATTTGAACTAAGACCACGCTTATCTCGTTTGCCCATGCATAACAAAAATTAGGCGCTGCCGCTGGTGGCTGCTCTGGATTCGCAGTTGTCAAACTATAAAGAAAACTACGAAAACCTCACTGATGCTCATTCAGTTCTGTTTTGTGCGGCTGTATGTCGTGTAGCTCAAGTCTTTCCAGATGAGTGATTCGGCGCATTTTATGTAAAATATTATTATGTAGGTACACCATATTCGAACAGAACCAACACACCAACTGAGTTACCTAGTTATAAGCTATATTAAATTAGAAAAAGAATAAAAAGCAGATCATGATCTGCTTTTTATTATTTTCTTTTTCTTTCTCGTGTGGTTAGGTGTCAGAGTTTTTATGCCAGCCATAGGCCTTTGACTTGGCTTTACATGCCTTCGAGAAATATCTCTTTCGTTTCGTTTTCTCACCGAAGCAAGTGATAATTATACAATAACAGGAATCCGAAAAATCAGAGGTGCGCGTCTTGGGTTTGAACTTGAGACCTATGACGTCTTGGTAGTCCGAAGGTCACACACACACACTAGGTCACACAGGCTATCACTGATTTCGGTCGTGTCGTTGGTATTCATAATAGACTTTTTATTATTAAAAGAACAAGTTCTGTTTCTTTACCGTGTTAATTATAAGATGTTAATAACTTGTTCTAGAAAATATTCTGTGGGTACACAAATGGGTATGCTTTTAAATGTTGCTTTATTAAAAAAATCGGCACGTGTAACCTATTCTTTCCTGAATTTACTGAAGACTGCTACTATAAGGTACTGGCATGCTACTGCCAGTATATAATAATGCACTCTGTGGGTACTACTCAGGGTTGGTTTCACAAACGTCCGATACCTAATACCGTTTAACCGTGGAATAAAATTGACGTCTGGCACTTTTTATATGGCAAAAAAATATTCTTCGGATAAACATACAAATGGCGTATGAAAACCTCCATATGGTTGATTTTATCATAGTAATAAGTAGTTATAATTTTTATCCGACGGAAACACGATACATAATTGTTTGACATATTTTGAGAATCTTGTAAACCGCCATATTTTTTCTTCAGAAAAAAGTTATCAACATAAAAAGAAATGCTTGCTTTTGCTCACTTACCTTAGCGTTAACGATAATCATGAATAAATAAATAAGAATAAACTTACTTTTTGCGGAGACACTTGATAACCATCTTTATTAGCTCGGTAATTAACTTGAACTATTTTTCCATCAGGATCAAAGTAGCTGAACGAGCCATGGACATCCACATACTGATCTTCTGTGCCGGCGTTGAACAAACGTCCGATTTCTTGACGAGTTATGCCATTGGACGACTGGAAGCTGCAATAACAAACAGTTACAAAACCATAAGTTATATGGTGTTTACTTATGTTCACATTTCCTTGGTTCATGTAAAACACATAGGCACATTGACAACTTTTAACTTGACTTTTGCAGAATGCCTAGTTTGATAGGAATGAATTTTAGACCACATTTTAGTACTCATTCCATTATTAAATGCACGCTGCGTTATTTGGCATTTAAAAACACTTAATTAAAATATGTAACACTTTAATTTATTCCGAAAGATGTTCTAAAAGTTACGTCCCTGACATTCAACTTTGACAAACTCACCTGAAGTCGTAGTTACCAGAACCATCATTTTCGTTTTTGTAGTAGACAATTTGGGCCTGAGAATCATCAGGGATGACTGCAGCAGCAGCCAGCGAGATCAGTGCGCACACGGTGATTATTCGAATCATTTTGAACGATGTTTATCTTCTATGCTCTGAGAACCAGACTGGCTTGTAATAAAGCGCAAGGCCGCAGTCTACTACGTGAGATATAATTTAAATGTACGATAAAACAAGAAGAATATTAAAAATATTTTTTGATTCGTGATTATGTTCACGCTCAACCCACAAATGGCAATCTTTGAAAGGCTCCTGCTTATTATATAATCTACCCATCTGAAGACACTAAGCATGGTAGAACTTTTTTATTAAAACTTCAAACATTTTTGACTGTAACAGTTTTCCGCACTTTGAATGACCTGCTTACCACACATTTACGAATTCAGCAAATGACAGAAGGTTTGGTAGTATCTGTAAATGCACCACAAGCTTGTATTGAAATATTCTCCTCATACTAAATATGGTAAGGTAGGTATTTCAAATACAACATGTAATTCAACTTACTTGGAGCTACAACAGTCTAATTGCGTATGACCTTCAATCAAAATCTTAAGGGTTTTGGAAGAAATCCTAATCCATTTCTCCATATGTTCGAAAAAAAGCGTCTTCTCAACACTGTCAATAACACAATGGATTTTATTGAATTATCAAATACAAGGCATCGCACTTGTAAGCATGTTACGCAATTATAGGTTAAAGGTTGTTTAACTCCTTGCTTTTGGGGGGATAATTTTGAGTGAAATATTGGAGCTCAAAATAATCAATAATAACGGAAGATATACCATAAGTAAGGTGACAGTAAAAGTTGACATCGATGTTTCGATACTTTAATATGTCCCATAAAACGTCACTATCCAACTACTAAGATACTTCGATAACCTTATTTATTAACAACAAGTTGAAATCTGAAGACAGTTTGGAACATCATAAATAGTGAAACGAATAGATACAAAAGACACACCACTTATTACACACTGGGCTTCTTCCCGAGAGCTCATTAGCGCAAATGTGTTGCTCCGGAATTCGCAACGTGCTTTATCAATATTCCAATTAAAACCACAGAAACGCTAGATTCTTCGCCATCTCTTGCCATTGATTTATTAAGAGGGAATGTTTCAGCCTGTCCTGTTGAATTTAAATTTAAACATATAAGCCCTGTGGTCGTTTTGAAGGCTTTTATGCAACTTAAAATAAAAACTACTGAAGACCTTTGGGGCATGTCTACTAAAGTCTGTGAATCAATTGTAGAGACAGTAGCTCCCTATTTAGCTTTAATTTTAATTTATGTGTAGACCAAGGGGTATTTCCAGATTAAATGAAATATAGTAAAGTTATGCCATTTTTTAAATCGGGAGACAGCAAAGACACAAATAATTATAGACCCGTATCTATTTTGCCACTTTCCAGCAAGCTATTTGAAAAAAGTAATGCTAAATGAATTGCTCAGTAATTTTAATCGGCATGACATCTTACGCGATCAACAGTATGGTTTCACCAAAGGTCGTTGTGCTACTGACGCCGGTGTCAATTTACTAAAGGACATCTTTAATGCATGGGAAGAGGCAAAAGATGCAATAGGCATCTTTTGTGGCCTATTCAAGGCATTTGATTGCGAGAATCACGATCCACTGTTGCTTAAACTTGAGCATTACTGATTGGGAAAACAAGCACTTAGCGTAGTTAAATCATATTTAAATGATCGAATGCAGCAAGTACAAGTAAATGGCGTAAATTCATTAGGATTAAGAGTGAAAAATGGGGGTACCGCAAGGCTCAATATTGGGCCCTTTTCTTTTTATAGTATAATATGTAAATGATTTACCTCAGATAATGGAAAGTCGATCTCAAATGGTGTTATTTGCTGATGAAAAATCAGTGATGTGTCATCACTGATTTTTAAGGTTAACAGACGTGCACAAGAGTTTGACGACGTAAATAACGCTATGCTTAAGATTCATAACTGGTTCACTGTAAATAATTTGGTGTTAAATGAGAAGAAAACTAAATGCATAACATTCGCGTAACCGAATGTAAGAAGTAGCGTCGAAAATACGGTTTTCCTGGGGATTACGCTTGACTTGAAACTGCAATGGAGTCCTCTCTTAACTTCAGCCACATACGTTGTCCGTAAAATCCGGCAATTAACAGACGTGGATACCGCGAGACTATTTTAGTTACTTCCATAGCATCATATCTTATGGTATTCTGCTATGGGGATGGGCTGTAGATATTGACTCAATATTTGTTCTGTAAGAACCATTTAAAAGTGTTATCAATATATTTATGCAAACATTATGTATGTCCGGATAAACATACATCTTTTTAATAAATTAGCGACAGGTTTCATTTTAATACCAGAAATAAGTACAAATTGGATCAGCCAAGTTTCAGATTTCAGAAGTACGCACTTCTTTTATGGGGTACTGTGTAAAATGTTATAATAAAATACCACTTGACATTCTACTACTTAATGAGAAGAATTTTAAAACATGCATAAAACGCACACTATGTAAGCGAGCATATTATAAGTTGGAAGACTATATTGTAGATAAAAATGCTTGGGTCAATGCTGGTCCTGCTCCACAGCCACTTGGGATCACGAACTAAGATTTTAATGTTTGGAAAAGATGCTCCCCCTCTAGTTCTTTTATTATTATGTTTTCGTTTGGAAACTTAGTTACTTTGAGTATCATTGTTTTATATAAATTTCAAGTATTATTTCAGTTTTTGTAAATATATACTATGTAGACTTTCTTTTAGGGTTAGTAGGGCTTATCCTAATCTAATTGTGTTTTTTTTTCTATCTTTAAAATTGTGCTCAAATTTAGAAGCAACAATATTGTACCCAGGACTATGTAATATCTAACTTGATTTGAAAAGAGTGTCCATGGAGTTTCTTGCCCATTCTTCTCCATGAGATCTACTATTTTCGAATGGGCAACTATAGCCCATTCACAGTTATTATGCCTGTGGCTGGAGCTTATTTTAGACTATGCAAAAGTGCCTGTCACGGGCCTATATGAAATAAATGCTTTGAGTTTGAGAATCTACCAATTGATTTTTACCGCATTTTTGATACGATTAACTAGAGGTCATACTCTGTGTAGTAGGCCATTCTAAAAAAGGTTCCTCGCATGAGTTTCCGTAAATTACTTCCTACTCATAGCTACTTATGAAGATAATCGTGGGAATCATCAGTTTTTAGAGTATTTAAGGGGTATAACGAATAAAATCTCATCTTTTCATCAAAATTATTGCACTAAATATAAAGCTTCTTGGACAACCCAATGGATACTGTTAATTTTAAATTATTTATCTTAGTAAAGTACAAAATATTTTTTATTCGCTGCCTTATTGTGCCTCAAAAAGTTTCTGTGTGCAGAGAAATAAAAATACAAGGCACAAGAAAATCTGATACGAAATTGCCATTCAACGTGGCAATGCTGCCATCCTTCTGGCCACTTTTCCTATTGAAAACGATGTGGACGAATTTTTTGACGCCCTGTAATTATTTTCCCATTTTGATAATTATAGATATTTTTAATATTATTTTAGATATAATAAAAGTGTTTAAATAATGTGCATATTAAATTCAAAATAAATACGAAATCATTGTGCTAACTTAATGTGGTAAACCGTTGCATATACCTAGGTTTTCTAAAGTACTCCAAACATGACTTGCATATAACCGGTCAAAGCTCTATAGTTGAATAAGATAATAAATAGCCTTGCCAAACGTAAGGAAGAAAGGCACGATTAATAAGGCTCATAAATGAACTTTCTCAAAGCAGAAGAACTGGTCGTTTGTAAAATGGTGAAGAAATTCAATAATTTTGAATACTATTTTGGAATTTAACTATGATTGGTTTTTAAACATCATTAGGTACACTTGACAGTATTTATTCTGTTCTGGAGTAGTTAAAGCAGTTGGTCTTGTAGCCCAGTGATTATGGTGTCGACTTACGAGTTCGAGGAGAGTCTGAGGGATCCCACTCAGTCAGGCACTTTTGTTTTGTTAGTCTTGTCAGTTAAACTCAAAGGGAAAATTTATAAAACCATGGTTAGACCTGCTGTGTTGTATGGATTAGAATGTTGGGCCACAAAAGGGACAAATGAAAGGCATTTTCATGTGGCTGATATAAGAATGCTAAAACGCTAAAAGAGATGTGTGGTGGAACGCGAAATGAGTACATAAGAGGAAGTGTGAAAGTGGCGCCGGTGGCTGAAAAGTTGTTTGGTCGGTTATCGTGGCATGGACATGTGATGCGGAGGAATGTGGAAAAAGTAGTGAGGAAAATGTTGAATATGAATGTAGATGGCTATAAAAGTAGGAAGACCAAAGAAACGATGGATAGAGTGTGTGAAGGATGATATGGCTAGGAAGGAGGTGAGTGTTGAGATGACGAGTAATAGAGAAGTCATTTTGCAGCGACCTCAAATACGTTGGGATAAGGGCAGGAGAACGATGAGCCTTATCTGTCCCACATCTGCTTCCTCCTTCTTTCCCCCATTCCTACACTGGGCAGGCACTACACTTTATTTAAAATATTCATCACACTACATCACTAGAACTCTCAAAACAGTAAAGAAAAACATTTTGAGGAAACCAGAAGGTACTTAGAAAGAAAAAAAAAACCCGGGTTATAGCTTACTGCTTCTCACGGAGAGGAAGCCTGTGTCGCAGCAGTGGGAACGTACAGACTGATGATGTGTTATAGATACCTATTCTAGGTCACAATTACTTACATAAGCAACCTACTAAAGTTCAGGTGTCATTGTTAAGCGTGCTGTCCAACAATTGATTTATGATGTGTCATATAATAATGGTGAAACTTTGTCTCTTATTGTCGAACTAAGATTTCAATAGTTATGTAAGGTGACAGATGGGATGTCGGACCAAAGGTAACTGGCCCATCGTGAATACGTCCTATGATTAGATTACACGCCAGTATTGCACACACGACTCATTTTGTAAAAGGTATCAATTACTACATACGATAGAATGGTGTCTGCGCCTTTTCTAATCTGTGCTATTTCGACTGTAAGATATCATTGTGGTTATTATCTTGCTATTAAGATGAACCATTGTATTGTTGTTGTTGTTTTATAAATAATGGTTGCACTGAAGTATGCTTGGGTTTATGTGATTGAATCATCAACGTTGAAGTTGAAGGCACGACTTCTGTGAGGGCTCGCCGGATTCTAGTTACAAAATTCGATAAATAACTTGCGGTGCTAATCGAGACTTAAGTATGCAACAAATGGGAATTGAAGTCGGGTTAAGTCACAAGGCCTAAAAGCATGAAAGCCGAGAGCTTTTGTAAAGTCGTGCCATTTACAGCATTAGCATTATAATATAATATTATGTATAAGCATAAATACCGTAACTTTAAACTGTTATTTCAGTTAAAACAGAAATTTCAAAACATAATACAGAAAAACGAAAAAAAATGACAATGAGAAGGATTTAGTACACAGTTTTATTTGCTACCATCTACCGGTATACTCACGTATCGCGTTGGCATTGATCGCTCTACGGAATACATTCTCTTTGTTCATCGATTTTTTAGAGGCTACATCTTTACAAACATGATCCTCGCTTTGTAGCAAGTGATCACAACTTTGCATAGATGGCTCTGTATGCTGAGTTTTCTGATACCAGTGACTATATTCTTATTTATTGCTTTGCTGCAGATTAAAAATACCGAATCCTTAATCGTCAAAGTCAGTATATTGTGGTTTGTTTCGAGTAACTTGACCTTATGTTAGGTGTGGGACTATCAACTTTTTTAGCCAGTGCTTAATTTAATTTTATAAATTGGCATCATAGTTGGAATTACATTTGAACTGTGATCCAGAACATTAAAACCCAGTATGGGACTGGCGTAAGTCTAACTAGGTAAATATTAGCATAGATTAATTAATAGGCCACTAATGAAGTGGTCATCCCATCACATATTCAATTTACAACTATGTATGGAAAGGTTCAACATTAAGTTCTGTCAATCGCTTGATTTCCCGGACCATCTTCCAACATTTCATCAAATAATTTTGCAATCCTGCTTTATCTCATCTTCACTAAGTAAAATTACCTCCTCGTGTACATTTGAGTAATGCTTCAATAAAATAAATAAGCATCTAATTATGTATTTCAATAGACAAGAATAGGTTAGTTAAACTGTCTAGTTTTGATTTTAATAAGGTCAACGATTATTCAAACTACGTTAGTTACGAGATACAAATCTTGTAACCTTTAAGTAATTCTCTTAAAACGTCTGTTTATAGGAGTATTATCATAACTTATCTAAATCTGAGGTTGTTGCCCTCAGAAGTGTTTTAAAAGCTTTTTAAGGCTACGAGACAGATACCCAAGAAGAGGCTTTTATATTTCTAGAGACTGGAATTTACAATAATATAACTCAGCTGAAAAGCTCTTTTTTTGTTTAAACGCACTAATATCTAGAACTACCAGTCGGGTTTGAAAAAATGTTTTTGCATTTGATTTGAGCCCAATTCTTGAGGAATGTTATAGTATTTTTAACATCACGCTACGTCCGTTAGGGCCGAGAAAAACGGCGGATGAAACCGTGGGGTAGAGCTAGTTCTAAATAAAGAAGTCGAGAAAAGCAATAGTTTGACTTCATTATAATGATTTTTCCAAACAACAAACAATGTTGCATCTATCGCATTTTTATTTTCTCGACTACTCTAGGGTCCCGTTTACTTGAAAGCTTTAACTAAACATATTACATAACCAAAAGTATATTAAAAGCCTTGTCAAATAACGAAATAAACACGAATAATTCATTGGTCAACTGCGTGTATTGCCGTATGATTTATTTGTTATGGTGATAAATGACAACAACATTGTGCGAACAAGTTGTATGAAGTCTGCTTAGGTAATTTATGGTGTGTACTGAAAGTTAGGCTATAATCGTTGACCTGTCATCCTTACGGTATATCATATAAGTTGTTGGCAGCTGCAATTAATCCAATGGATTTCAGGTAGCACTTTGGCTCCTAGGCGCATCTTCAACTGAGTCAGTCTACAGTTATTTTAATTGCATATTACTCCAGTATCTACTTTAAAGCTTAACTTATTAGTTATTTGCGCTGCCAGGGTTGCGGGACTGTTTGAAAGAGATAGCGTGGCCCTGGAACACACAGGGCAAAAGAAGGAACATGGATGGGTTATAGTCAGTACAAGTCCGACACTCCCCTCCACTCCACCCAGAGTGGGAGAGGTCATTTGATGATATAAAATCCGAAAAAAAATTGCTAGCTTGCCCGTGGCTTCACTTTTTGATCGGATATTATACCAAGGCCACGTCGTAAATATAGCCTATGATACTCTAGGGTAATGTAGCTTTCTATTATTGAAAGAATTTTCAAAATCGGTTCAGTAGATCCAGAAATTACCCCCTAAAACCTCACAAACTTTACATCTCTATAATATAAGTATAGATTACAGTTAGTGGCTCTGTGACATTTTTCTTTATTAGTAAACGTAACAACTTGTATCGCTCATATATTCTTAGTTAAAAGTTTTTATCCATTCCTATGAGTGATATTAATTGTGTCGCCAAAACAACCGGGGCCTGTGTGATGTTGTATTTCCGATGCGTTCGTGCTAGACCTTTATGAAAAAGCAGGATGGAATATTAGATGTTTCTTGACAGTCTGCAACTTTTGTGATGGGCTAAACTATTTAGTTACCAAAGAATCATCAATAAAATACTTAGCTATCGGCAAAGGTTTTGTGGATGTTTTCAAGCTAAAGCTGTAAAATTTAATGAAACAGCACGTCAAGTGATGACTGTAGATTGATAGCTTTTGTTCCTATTTAATAAATATTTAGCTCATTTTAGTAAATTTGAACATGTAGCAAGATACATAATAATGAAATGCATTGGGTGCATCAACTTAAAAGCTACGCGTCATGGTAGGTGTGTGGGTCGACCTAATGACCCATGTAGCAAGCATACAAATGTATCAAATCGGTAATTTATTTACATATTGCTCTAGGTAAATGGCTTAGATGTTTTATGTTTTATTATAATTTATCGGTTTGTTAATAAGTTCTTGTCCTTGTTCCTCATACCTCTTTATTCACTTCAATAGTTATAAATCATTTTCAAATGATTATCTTGTAATATTTAGACGATTTAGAAATCACTGGTGATAATTTGAAAATTTAAACTACGTCTTCTCTCTATTCAAACTACTTCTTCGAAGTGACTTTCTTGGATAAGGTTTTGGGGCAAAACTTTGAAAATTCCTTTTCACCCGATCGATTTTTTCGATCTTTCGTTTTTTATTTCATCATTTCAAAAGAAATAAAACAGTAAAATTTTAAAATGTACTTTTTTACTTATCGCTCTTAATTATTCTTCTAATAAAATATAATAAATCACAGTAACAATCGTTATAGATACTTATTCTACGCGTGCTTCTTAACTATATGATGATAGGTACAGTCGTGCATGAGTATCGTTCGATATCGTCATGTTGTTGGGTTGATATCATCGTGTTGTTCACTTAACCGCGGAAGGGTTGTTGTTGGAAACCCTGTTGTTGGTAAGTGGGCTGTTGTTGGTAGGTGGGCTGCTCTGGCTGCTTGGGCTGAGATTCGATCCACTTGAGAGCGCGGAGGATAGCCTCTGGGATTGGGGGAGGAGTGGGGAGATGAGCGCCCTGGGCTTGGAATCCTGCAAGCAAATAAAATTGTTTGTTAATCATTGTTACAATAAAGGTACATTTTCCATTCTCCATTCATTTGGAGCAAGTTGAATGAATCGTTGCTACTAATCCGTAATAACTTAAGATTGAATGAAACTGTTACTATATCGTGTATCTTAGCTCTTTTGACTTAATTGCCCATAACAGTTGTTCGGATTCTGCATCATTACACGTACTTAACCGTAACTAATTCTACCAGTCGCAAACTTCGTAATACCATGTAATTTATTCATATCTGAATGAATAATCAAATAAGCTGATGTTAATTACAAGTGCAGGTGTAAGATTCATCTCAAATCGTGTATGTTTTAAGAGTTTGTTTCTCTATTTACATCATTATGACTTTAGCGGGCTATTAAATGTTCCAGTAATGAACAATGAGTTTTAAATTAGGCATTTAAGTAACCTGTTTCGGTTTTTAAGCGACGAAGTAATCCCACTAGGTTATAAAGATGTTGTAATTAAATATTTTATCATCAAGTGTGCCAAAATTTTTTTGTTCTAAGTACCTAATGAAAAGGTATGTATCCCCAAATATGGATTGAATTACAGTTGGGTGTGGACCACCTACGGATAAGCTATTTAAGCCTTATAAAGAAAGACGCAACACTTGGTTAGAGTTTCCAAGTAAAGTTAATACTTTAAAGGACATAAAACGGTAAGAGCTTTTGAAAAGTATCTACAATGTGCCATTTCAAATGTTTTGTAACAGAAACTTTTAATATTGTTTCTGATTGCAAGAAATTCTGTAGAGCCCTAGGCAAATAACTAAATATATATTTTATAGAAACATTTTCAAGAGCTTCTAAACTAAGAACCATGATTTTGAAATGTTAGTTGTGTTTTAATTGAAACACAGCGTTACCGTTCTCATCAGCGGTGTAGGTCAGAGAGATAGGGATGCCCTCAGGTGACGTGTAGCTGAAGCTTCCCTGCGCAACCTGGGCCTCGGCGTCCTTACTTCCGGCGTTCTTCAGGTATCCCTGCTCCTGGGCTGCGATGCCATTGCCAGTCTCGTAGCTAAAAAGAACACAAACCATATGTTCTAATTGTAAAAACATGAAAGAAGAATACATGCCTTACCAGAATAAAGAGATGATTGGGAGCGATGACATTGTTTGTTACATTCTCAAAATACTTAAGATTTAGTACAAGGTTCTTGTAGTGAGAATATGACAAAAAAAAATTGTATGATGTACACACCTTTTGTGAGACAACTCATAGGCAATAAAAGGAAAAATAAATGACGATCTAGGTCAATGAGCATAATGATAATATTGATACGTGAAATTATGGTAGACTTTATTATTCCCTGGCAAATCAGTAAGCGTGTACATATGACATAACAATTTCTGCAATACTCAGTACCTAAGTAATATTTCAGCTTTAATGTTCATGTTGCAGAAAGCAGAAATGTAGGCTCGTTAAGAAAGGTTAACTGTTAAAAACATTCCGGTAGTGTCCACACTAATCCTCACTAAATGCTAAGTTTACAATGTACTTACGTCTAACAGACATAAAATTATAAATGCAAGCTCAAAGAGATGACCATACTTCTACGAAATACGCTATCTTATCCTACTATCAGATGCTTTATAGTTTTTCCTGTTAACTGTAAGGATTTCATAAATCACTTGGGCTATAACAAACAAGAATCAGGCAGAGGTCTAGGCGCTGCCACACGCTCGAAAAGATCAAATTTAATGATATGTTTCACCAAAACGTTTTCAGGTCGTGCAATCATGATGCATTGTCAATCTATTGCTCTTAGGAATCTTTTGTTAGCATAACACGTGTGTTGATTTTTATTACAACATTCTTTTTTTGGGGCTTTTGTTGCACTTTGACTTGAATCTGACATTTTCTAAAATTAGATACTGAATTTGATTATTATGTCATTTGAAAGTCTACAAATTAATTCTGCATATTGATGTCTGTGTGTGATAAATCATGCATTTACTTATAATTATATCACATTATGTGACGTTTTATTATGTGTGAAGACCAAAAAAATATACTACGTCATAAAACTCATTATGTATGAAATTAAGTTTGATAAATGTTGCCCTGACATATTGTGTTACTAATAATGTCTTGCAAGAGCATGCATCAGGTGAATCAGAAAATATCAACGTATTCATGCACTGCTTTAACACCTGAGCCAATTTGTTGCGTAATCAGGGCTTGGCTGCGAACGCTTGCACAGATGCCTCCCACAAATTAAGCATTTAATACACTCGACACTGAAGGAATCCATGCATGATCTCATCCTATTTCACAATCCGTTGACTGGTATGAATGCATATTATAGGGCTCATCAGTGTGTCAAATTTACAAAATTACTCTTAAGCATGAAAGATATGGAAGACATTAATTAAATGGCCATGATTAACCTTTCGAATTTTGTCAATTATAATATTAATCGTTATATTAACCTATATGTCATTGTGAATCAGAATCATGAATGATATTCTGCCATCTATAGAGCTTATAGTGCTTTTGGAAGTCGTATTTATTGTGACATTCAAAACAAAAAATATGTGCGTATTGTTTGGATTTACTTTTTAATAACATCTTTAAAAAGCTCTCATGTACTTTTAAGGTCACACCTGACATATTTATTATGATAGATAGGTCATGACTAACTTTATGGCAGCCATAAATCTTGACGGCAGATTCAGTAAAGATATATTTTTATTGTTTCACGGGTGATCATTTTATTTCGCAACAATGAAGTTTGAGTGCATAAAGAATGGCCCATTCGTTCAGTGTTTACAATTTCTACGTTGTAAAACTCAATTTACCTGTATTGGTAGGAGCCATCAAAGTTGATCTCTTGCTGTTGTTTGATGATGGGGATGACCTGGCCTTGGTACTGCTGCTGTTGTTGTTGTTGCTGGTACTGTCCCTGGAACTGGGGAGCGGCGTACGCAGCGGCCACGAGGACGGATAAGACGATGAACTGCGGGAAAAATTTAACAATGTTATCTTTGTTGATTAGCACATTTCGCTACGAAATTAGAGAGGCTGTAATAATAATGAGCTTTAACTATTTGTCTAACTTTTGCAGTGCAACAATGGAATCAGTTCTGTTATGTTTAATTATCCGCAATTTTATTTCAAAAGTTTTATTGCAAGGCAAGGGGTATGTAGGAGTATTACTCAGAACTAACTGGGATGTGGAGGTCAGATAGGCAGTCACTCCATTTAAAATATGGGTAGTCAACTGTGTCCGGTTAGACTGGAAGACTCCAATATAGTTTGGAGAAGGCTAGACAGATGATGATTGCGTTCCGTTTCTCGGAGATTTCAGACGAATTATATTTTTAAGTTTTTCTAAGTTCATATATGACAGTGACCTCGCTTACAAAATGTATCTCAAAGATCGTTCGTTACCACAGAATAGGTCATTTACATTTTTATGTCCAAATATATAAAACACTATTTTTGATGAGTTTCGTAACGAAACTGACCATTTTCATCGAAAGTGTTTCTTTAGCCTTGATGCTTGGCTTATGACGAATCTTAATCACAAATTAAGGTGATAGATGAACGTTTCAAACGGTATTATGTTTATTTGATCGATTTCACGTTTTTATGTCCGAATAAAGTTAACTAATTTTGGTAAAACTTTATGTTTCGTAAAGGATCAGGGTTTTTATTTTAGTTATTTTTGAAGAAGAAAAGTTGGAAATTAAATATAGAAAAATTTGGTCGCAAAATTTAAAAAGCAATGTTTTTGCCACTCTCAATGACTTCAAAATAAAACAAGCTCACCTAAGCACAAAAAAAAAACAAACTAAACCAGGGTTTTAAACTGCTTCCTAAAGATAACCGTTGCATTCATGAATTTTCGTCTTCAGTTAATTTCAGATTAGCATAATTTTATTTCAATTACAGCGAAACAAAAAACTTATTACAGCATGAATTTAGTAGTTACACTATTTTGGTATGAAAACAAAAGTATTCTCATATATTCGTCAAACATCAATTACGTGTGGGAATTTGTGAATCAAGATAAGTTCTTTATGTATGTCAGGAATTATCATACAAAAGAGTGTATCATATCACCGCGCATTGTTCAAGTAATGACAAGCTACGGGAATGAAATTGTATGATTGTAGAAATATGACAGAATCTTGCAAACAGTAGAAACAAATCTATCAGCCAATGACATATTGTTGACAAATATAGAGTAGATCTTTATCTGTTTATGACATAATTTGATATTGTTGAACTTCACTTTGATTGGAGATTTTTTATTATCACTGATTTATACAGAATTGTTCAAATAAAGCATTGTTGTTATAAGTTTTGATAATTTAAAAAAAACTTTTTCTTAGATTTAATTGATTTGATGACCCGTAGCACAATATTTACACTTAGACCACTTACCGATCTCATTTTTGTGTTTTTATAAAATGTGGGTTGATGTGCAGGTGATGATCTGCGGTGGATGTGTGAAGCTGGAATGATTATTGAGATCGACCGCCGCGGCTTTTATACGAGCCGGCGTCAGCACACCTCGTGAAATTGGAGTACGACAGCGCAGGCGCAGCGCAGGCTCGTACGGGGCACTTCAAAGCGAGCGTAGCCGCCCGCCCTGACACACTCCGACGTCCACTAATATCTTATTGTTTTATTGACATATCGACCATGTGTTAATACATTTCACTACATGACCATATTATCCACTGTCTCCGTGTCGTACACCTGCTACACCTGCATGTCCTAATACCATCAGGTTTAGGACATCGATGTAATATTTAAGCTCTGTTAATTTTCTAATCATACCTAAGATTATCCTAAAAGGTAATCTTGTAATATTCTGGAACTTACACGTATTAATTAAATGAAAAGTTAACTCAAAACGCATTATTGAGCTTAGATTTATCACTGTCATTTGGGTATCAAGCTGCATTTTGCAATGAAAATTTTCAAACTTTGTTGCTATATGAAAATGTACTTTACTTTAATAGTAATTTAGTCTTTTAGTTTACTCGGAACATGTTTTAGAGTTCAGCCAGGGTCTTAACTAGGGTCTCTACTGGTCTAGATAAATACGTACATAATAAAATTGCATGTTTCATATGGATGAAGATTACCTAGGTAACCCACATTTTTTAAAGCTTACTATAACATTCAGTTATAACAAGATATGGCATTTAACATAAGTATGATAAAAAACAAGAGGCATTTTTTGCTTAGCCTATCAAAAGATGTTGCGATAGATCTTCAAACCGCAAACCAGACAGACGGACGACATTTTGGGAAAACCACTCACTGACCATCTTACAATTTGCCAACCATGAACACATGTGAATCTTGAAGAGCCACAACAATTTAGAACTTTCTTATAGAAGTGCAGCAAGGACGGATGCATCCTGCTTTCCCTTTTTTTTTCGTCCTGCAAAGAATATATTAATAAGCATTGTAAATGTATTTCTAGATATTGAAATATCATCATAACTCATAATCAGCCTTTAATGTTCCCACTGCTGGGACAGCATTATCGGCCTCCTCTCTATGAGAGGGAATGGGCTATAATCCACCACGCGCGGGCCCAGTGCGGGTTGGTAGATGTTACATGTCTTCGAATTTTTGGTTCTAGGACATGCCGGTTTCCTCACGATGTTTTTCTTCACCGTTTTGAGAGCAGTGGTGATGAAATAAATTACACAAAGTAATGCGCCTGCCTGGGTTCGTTCGTTCGTTGGGACTTACTGTTCGTAAGTCGTGGCCGCCACCACTGGGCTACCGCTGCTCTCAATTGAAATATCACCTTATTAGTATTCAGGATCATAATACCATACCAAAAGTCCAGCCTTTTTGAGCCCTGATTTCCTAATTATCGAAAAACGAGCAGTCGAACATCGGCTAGAGACCAAAAACTCTGTAATTTGGATATGTGTAGTATTCACGTAATTAGAAAAAGTTATGGTTATTTGTTGTCCACTAAGATCTTATGAATGAGAGAAAAAAACGTAAAATTGAAGAGCTTTTTCCCATGTCATCGCTTCGAGATCGCCCTTGAATATTTGAGAAGATAGTAAGGTATAGTAGGTGACGAAAGTAAGCTAGATTTTGGACTAGATTTTAACATACCGGTCTCATAATTTTAATGTCAGATTCATAAAATATGGCTAGGCCTTCCACTTAAAGAAGTTTAACGCATTTAAAGATTGATGTTACAAGGTTATGTGTATAACAAAACATAATTCGTTTTTTATGAACCATATTCGTATTATTAACCTTTTGTTACATAATTGCATTGAACTATAGTTTGCGGACGGATACATCGATTCTAATTTGATCAAAATAACAATATAATTATCTTGTTTAGTCAAAATATTTGTATCAGGAAGATATTTGAAGTTTAATAATATGTTTTCAATAATCATTGCGTAAATAATACACATTATTGCAATTACATCGAGTTCAGGAATTGAAGACACTGTCAGAAAACCTATTATAAGGTATAATAAAGATCAACTTCATTTGCGGCGGAAGACATGCGTCAATTAGTTACTTTCCTACTTTAGTTAGAAAATCAACGTCTGAAGAATGTTTGAGAATTCTTCGGAAGACACGCTACCCGTCTTTGGTCTTATGTCTAATTTGTACATTACAAATGGAGATAAAGTTCATAATGCAAAACTTAAAAATAATAGTTCGCTTCCCTTCTCTTCCGTCGTAATGTAAATTGACCCAAAGTTGTTCCTTAATTAAGTTAATAAAGATTATGCACTAGATGGCATTAACGCAACGGTGAGCTAGATGTCGTGAGTTCGAATCAAATGCGTTGCGCTATTGACCTAAACTCGTATCATAATCATACTAGAATTAAGTGTGGGAGTTAGCACGAAACTAGTTTTCTATTCATCATCTTTAAATATTTGTTTTTAAATCTCATAACGATAGGACAATGCAATATTTTTTTTAGCATTCTTATTCCGATGTCTAACGTCAATGAATGACAGTTGGAAATACAATTACAGCCGCATAAGTTTTTAACTGAAGGATATAATGAGACTTCTCTTAGAAAATATGTCAGAGGATCGAACAGTGACAAAATGACAAAACTGTAAACACGTTCGGAAATAACTGTCAAATGTTTTAGAAAAAAAGCACTAAGTTCAGTGGTGATAGTCTGAATAAGTCGGTCCTAAAATGGCCACTTTGGCAGAATCATATTAGGATAATAATATGAATTATGTTACAATTCGTAAAATGGTCACAAAGTGACAATTCATAATATTAACTGCGTCTGTGAACATTTTACCCTATTTTGATTCTGCTAAAGCGGGGATTTTAAGCCCCCAGGTGAAAACAAAAGAGAGTTAGGGACAGTAAGAGGAGGAGAGGAATATACAAGCAATAGACTCTCTGACTCAGCGTGAATTAGGCCTAACAAAGTTACTTGTATTGTATATGATCGACAGCGAATGGAATTTCTTCAAGCTTGTTCTAGACCACCTATGTGCTCATTGATTGCGCAAACACCATCTTATTTGTTAGCGTAGGTAGGTACAAGAGATTTATTAATACGTATTTCATACCGGCTTTCTTACGCACCTACATAGGCTGCTAAGTTCATGTGTTACTAACTGAATTTGGTATTTTCCTGTTCGATTGCAAGAACATTGTTCTACAGACTGCGTTCATTTTGTTGTTTCTATTCATCAACAAAACTTTAATTTGGTAATGGGGAAAAAAACAAAGTTAATCAGAAGGTTGACAACGGTTGAGCAAAAAATATAGCAAAATTAATTATAATATTTCAAACCCTTCAGGCATTTTAATAGACGCTTATTCCTTTTTAGGGTTTCGTACCCGAAGGGAAACCAACGGGATCCTAATACTAAGCCTCTGCTGTCCATCCGTCCGTCTGTCAGCGGGCTGTATCTCTTGATACGTCAAGAGACAGTCATCAGGGACGGGACATTTTCACAGAATTTGTATTTCTATATATTTTTTTTATCACTATATCAACGATGACGAGTAAACACACCCGACAAATAAGAAAAATAAATAAAAATTAAAGGGTCAACAACGGAACCCATCATGCGCGAGTCCGACTGCCACTTGGCCAGATTTTTTTAGTTGCTTAGCCAAAACAACCAAAAAATCGCCGTCTAAAATAATAAGAAGATATGTTTATGCTTACAATGGAATTAAATAGACCACTAACTAATCAATCAGCTATAATTGACTTCTACTTTGTATTTTTAATAACTTAGTTTTAACATCTAATTAGAGTCGCTTCCTCGCAGTGGTTATCATCGTAACATCTTGAATATGAATTTATCCACGCTGCCTAGTGTGGGAGCTCATCCATCATAGATAGATGTCTCAACTTGAACGAATTAGTTAGTTACAATAATTATAATAATGTCAGTAAAATTAAGGATCTTATGAGTAAGCGGGTACATGATTTGTCTCCGAGGTTCTTGCTGATCAAAATTTCAGTGTGCCTCTTTGGTGGGACATCAAATCATACTTGAATTGCAGTCGGCACAAGTAGTCAGAATGTATGATAAGCAGATTCAAATTGTTAATTGGACTGTAAAATAAGGTAGGTAACACTTATTTTACGTTAAGAAATATTGTGAAAAGATATTATTATTGAGCTGCAGCTGATATATGGAGTCAAATCCAATTTCTTTCATGAAAGTTCATCTTGTAAGACTTGCACCACATACAGTGAATGGTTCCATAGTTGGAATAAATATTCACGTACGCACACGCACAGTATTGATTAAATCATCGCAAAAAATGCTCTGTATTTCGTATTATTCCGAAAAAAACTATTACCCATACCCATAACATTTTTTTTGTATATTTGCCATTTGGCAATGGTACCTTAAAAAACGAGACGTTCGTTTTCATCCATTCATCTCACTTTTACTATATTTCATAATATTCATTTATGATTGAAATACTTGGTGGTATCAGACGGCTAATTGATCGTCGAGCCTGCCACCACTGGTGGGGGATTCCAATAATTTAAGTGTCATCTGCCACCAGTAGGGACAGAGGTAGGAGCAAACTGACCAGGCGCAACCACCACCAGTGGTGGTCAGTGGGTACAGGCCGGTGGTGGCAAATGGGAATAAACCCTTTTAATGAGGTATCTAGTAAAACAATTTATGATTGAGACGATTATTATAGCTATAAATGTTTACGCATTATTAAATATTATATATAGCCCAGTGTCAGAAACGAAACTCATCGACGCGTCGCAATTAAAAACTCAGGTCAAGTGTAATTGGCGGTTGATAACTAATTTAACCAATCACAGCAGGTTACAATTTAACTTGACAAATTGTTAGCAACCGGACGCAAGACGGCTAATAACACATTACTTTAATCGTTTTATCGATCCATCAATATCTAATCATGATCATTGAAATCACTTTTAATTTGAAATTAATATGTTTGTATTCAAGCAATATGTGTTTTGCGTAATAAATTCGTTTTATCAACATCGTATAAAAGGCTTACTAAAACAGGTTATCTATGATAAATAGCTATAGGACTATGTCGAAATTGTAACATGAAATGTAATTAATTTCTAACGCAATTAACACAGGCCATAATTATTTGTTTGTAACTTCCCCTTTTTCACAACAGTTCAATAAAAGATTAAATACCGAAATTAAATAATGGCTGTCATAACAATCTGGTTACGAATATTTATTTCAGATTTATAAGTTGTCAAATGAGTGATATACGCAAAGCCAAACTACTCATTGAACTCTGTAAACGGCGTTAAATTTAATTGAATGAAATAAACATGTCTCTCATTAAGCTCTTGTTCATCTTGAAATGTGTAAAGTAGAATTTCGATCAAAATTACAGTGTCGACGAGGATGAACTAAATACTGGGTTCCAAGACACGGGAGTTCATCCCACCAACTTCCAATCACCGGGCGGCTACATAAAACTTCCTCAGAAAATAAAGAGATGAAATATTATTCGACACGCGTAAATGCCACGCGTATAGAAAGGAACAACCATGTGATTGGCGCCCAACATGAGCCACCGTCGTCGTAACAAAATAATAATACTTAGCAACAAGAATTGATCGAAAAGTTTAAAAAAGTAAACATAAAAAAAAAAAACGTTTGACGATTTTCCCGTTGTGGTAAATTTTAACACGAAAACCATATTTATTTCCAAATAATGTATAAAAAAAACTTTTTTTGCAAAAAAAGAAAACATAATAACTTTACTTTCGGAAGTTTGCGACTTTGTTTGTTTCATTAACTGTATTGCCGGCTGGTCGAATTCATAACAAACCATGGATGACCATGCTTTATTTCCAAATATGGTTTGCGGTATGATTGCAATTTTTTTTCTAATAAACAAAAATCTTTTAAGCCACACATCTTATTTGTCTGTTTCGACAAAAATGGTTTTGAAATTTATTTTGATAGTGCGAACTTTGACTCTACCGCAAAGTTCAATACTTATTTCGTAAACCATAAGTATGTAACAACAATGTTTCAGAAATAAAGATAGCCATAACACATGGGCAATAAGTTGCTCGCTCATTAAATCTGTCTACTTGTAAACATCTAAGTGATATATTCGCTTCACTTAAATTGCGTGGGAAGGTAAGCACCTAGTAATTATATCTTTAGGTTCCCATTTGAGTTTGGAGATAGATAGTTATCTTTTGTTTTATTAGCTGTCCAACACCTTGATACACGATGTTGTAATGCAAGAGAAGTGTGTCATTTGTAAATCCAATAAAAAAATAAGTTGTACTATCTCTGTGTTTTCTTTAAATGTTTTTATTTAGCTTGTCCTGTTTGTTTTTTGCTTGGGTCAAATTTATTTCGTTAAGTGAAATTAAGAGTTTCTTAGTTCATTTGCAAATTCTACTTGCTTAATTATTCACTCTGCTTGGCAACGTCCAAATATATTGTCAATACATAATATTTTAAACCTTTACTTATAATTGCCTAAACAAAAGATAGGATTCAATTCAAAATTAAATATTGAAATACTGTTTCAGACGACAAATATAATTTTATTTATTTTTACCTAGTAATATTTTAACAAAGAATGCGTAATCCATCAAACGTGAAAATCATACTTCTATACTAATATTATAAAGAGGTAAAGTTTGTGAGGTTGTAGGTAGGGGTAATCTCTGTACCTACTGAACCGATTTTGAAAATTCTTTCACTAATAGGAAGCTACATTATCTCCAAGTGCCATAGGCTATATTTACAACTTCCCCGTGGGATAATTTAAGACGCGAGCGAAGCCGCGGGCAATAGCTAGTTACCAATAAAAAAGGAAAGGCTAGAGTTTAAGGCGTCAATTAATTAGAAGTTAATTAATTTGACTATAAAATTAATTTGACTATAAAATTAATTAGTAAGAAACCCAGAACCTTTAAAATGTCTGGTTTTGCAAGTTCAAATGATTCAACATGGTAGGTAATTTTTTTTTTTATTAACCTCATAGACATAACAATAAAAATGTTTTATGAAACATTATGTAAACGTTTATCTAAGTATTTTGTACAGATTGCGCGGAGCAACAAATTGCCCATCATCTCTAAACTTAGATTAGTAGACCATCAGACCCTAAGGCAACGTTTGGTACATAATTCTTACTGCATCCACAATAGAATCCAATTACAATGCAATTTGTTATTATTGCTTGTTAATGTGTAAGCTTGGAATGTTCCTGTCATAATATAAACAGAATAATTCTATTAGAATTAAATAATAATGCAAATATATGCAAATACTAAACAAATTGCTTTTTAATCAGACATGTATTAAGACAGTGATTGCAGTGTAAATTAATTATCTTGTTCAGACATGTAAATATCATCAAATAGCATCATCATTTTGGAGTAAAGCTATCAAATACCGAAGTGAGGAAGCTGCAATCACATTTTACTGTTTCCTGGTATGTATTGAAATCATAATTAACTAGATCATAGTCCGTAGGTCAGGGAAAAGATTAGGCGCAGGACCAACAGCTTAATGGGCCAACAGCTTAATGGGGTTGTCACACCACCAACTTCTTTACTCCGGGCTACTACTGAGAATTTTTTAATAACAAAAACCAGTGGCACTGAGCCGGATCTAGGTTCACGCTCACAACTACGAGACCGTCACCGTCGGGGTAGTTTTCAGTAATATAATTACATATCAATAACTATCTATCTATATCTATACTAATATTATAAAGAGGTAACGTTTGTAAGTTAGTATGTAGGGGTAATCTGTGGATCTAGTGAACCGATTTTGAAAATTATTTCACTAATTCGAAGCTACATTATCCTCGAGTGCCATAGGCTATATTTACAACGTGCCCGAGGGATAACTTCCGACAAAAATGCCGAACGCGAACGTTGCCGCGGGCAACAGCTAGTCATGCATAAATACAGAAACTCCAAATACTATTATGCACTCGGGTAAGAGAATAATAAAGCATTAATTCTTCCCCGGTTTGGGCATAACGTTTAAGCCTTCCCATGCGTAGATAAATTGATTGAGCAAATCTGCTCATTACTCGTATAATGCTCGTTCAGAATAGGTTAACTTTATCCATTAAACTATTATATACCCATTACAATATAAAAAGTAGCGGCAGAAAGTGATTCAAGATTATTTAAAGCGTTCTTCAAGTTAAAAGTTGTACCTAAAGCTCACCTAAAAGCGCTGCAGCAAACCAGCATCAGCTCATCTCAGTTTAATGCAGTTACGGTGCTTCTAAAGAAGGATTTGAGGATGAAGTTTCGCTGAAGGAATCAGCTTAAAACAGTTTTAAAACTTCACCGTTGTTTCTGGAATAGCATTTCTCCGTCAACACCAGTATTGCAGAAGTTAATAGGCGTTTAGCCACTTACCGACCATCGGGAAGGCCGACTTATTGTTCGCCATGCAAAATAATAAAAGGCTCCTTTGACGAAGTGCAATAATGTTGTAAAGTAATAATATGAAAGAAGACAACATCACGTTGAATCATTCTTAATTATAATGTAACATTACTAGACTTTAATTATAACTGTAACCTTTATCTTTACGTCTAAATGACTGTAAGTTGTAATTTAATTTACGCTTGAAAGTGAATACTTTGTGTTGCTGTCGTTCCCATAATAAGTTAATAGGCGGCCTCAGCGATCCTCGTGTTCTGAATCCTGCCTGACAAATCTAATGTGCTTTACTGCATAGTGTTCGTGTTTGTAGTTAAAATTAATCAGTCATATGCAAAAGTTCACCTAGGTCATCCTTCTGCCCTTATCAATTAATTTGGGGTCGATGTGGTACGTCTTTTGTTTTGTGATTCCCTGTCAGGACTTATAGTTAGTGCTACAAGGTTCTTTTGGTGGGTAGTAACGCCACCATCTTGTTTTTCCAACACAACTTTACAAATGATGACCAACAGTGTCCTGTCAATGACAAGTGCTAATATTGTTTTTGTTAATTGCATCTCGCAGGTCAACCTATGAGGCTGCCTTCTGCTGAACCGGACTATCCTGTGGGTGCCTTGAGTATAAGGCCTTCAGCCAGCAGTACTTTATGCTAAGATTACGTAATAATATGTAGTGTAGCTTAGTTTTTATTTAAGTTCTTCATAATTGATGGTGCAAGATAGAGCGATATTTTATAATTTCCTTGAAAATTATTGACAGATTAATCAAAACAGCTACAGAAACAGCTAACAGAAATATTAGCCATTTTTGTCGTTTATGTAGAATCACTTTAAAGGGTACATTCTAAAAGTTTACTCTACCTACTTGAGTAAAATAAGATACATATCGTATTTCAAAATAAGTATAATATTACTATTAAAAATACCTAAGTTTAACGATGGCTTTGCCACGTAATCTGCATCTTTAATCATATCAAGTATTAATCATTTCTGATACCAATCGCAAATAACCACATTAATAATAAAGAATACAATTTGTTTATAATAATCATTCACTTTATCTTTATCAAGCTACATTCTTAGGCTTTTTAATAATGTGTGAAACACAACGGTTTCTTACATAAATACATGTATTATGTAGAGATTTGCATAATTTTGTTACAAGGCTTGACATAATAGCCATGTAAACCGTCACGCTACATAACAAAACAGGTGAGCACATCACTTTATCATAGTGTTCTTATTTACATCAGAGAACTTATCTTCGGAAGATTTGTACAGGATTGAGCAAGATTCTAGAGCTGAATGAAACTTTTTTTTATTTATACTAATATTATAAAAAGTAAAGTTTGTGAGTTTGTGATGTTGTAGGGGGTAATCTCTGGATCTAATGAATCGATTTTGAAAATTATTTCACTAATAGGAAGCTACATTATCCCCGAGTGTCATAGACAATATTTACAAACTCGTGGGACAATTTCCGACCAAAACGCGAGCGAAGCCGCGGGCAACAGCTAGTACTAAATAAGCTTGCGTTTAGCCGCAACTCGTCTGATGTGAAGCGATGATGCGGCCCAGGGTGGAGCAAGCTTGTCTAGAAGAAACAGTTAGACCGCTAGAAACTTTTTTGTTAGAATCTTAATCCGTTTCAGAGGGTGCATTTCCGGGCTGATCTGTGGACCTAGTGCAAGATTTTACGCCTATTCGCGTTAACGTAAATTCCAGTTTGCACTGAAACTGAATAAACGCTGTTTGGTGATAAGGGGACAACCCCATTATTTCTTACAAATTTTCGTGTTTAAGTAAACTTGTACTAGGCTCACAGATCCCGGATGTAGCAGATCTATGAGTAAGTTGGATGACGTTAAAATTTTGGTATTCAGTAGATAGCAGACCAGTATTTCTCTGCAGCAGATGGTTATCAAAATGCCAAGATGTTCCGCATTGTTGCCGCCCGTCCTTCAGATCACTTGATAAATTGACCGTCTGCAATTGTTTCTTTTATTTTCGTTATATGTTGGTCATGGCCTTTTTATTGTTTTTGCTAACTTAAAGTTCTACGAGACTATTTATGAGATGATATTTCTATTTTATAGCACTGCTCGTTATTTTTAATGTGAAGTATTTTATAGTTGAATCTCCGCATTGCGAAGATTCGGCTACAGTAAATATGTATAAATGGGCGATTATTGGCTCCGATCATTTTCTCCATCATGCGTGTCTAATTCAATCAATAAAGCAAACTAAAACGCTGCATTCTAGTAGTCTGCTAGTTGAAAATTATAGTAATTTGTTTCGCAATGCATCGGAACTTGTTCTGGCTGATGGCCAACTAATTTACCAGACATTTTATCCCCATTATTGGATATTGAAGTGTATGGACGGATGTGACCTTTAGCTCTGAGTTGATAATGGTTTTCTAAGCAAACAACATTAAAGTAATTTTCACTGACTGCTTTGCTCTTAAATTGTATACACAGAAAGATTACTAGTCAAGTGAGTTGCAAAGGAGTTATTCCCATTCATTGCTATATATAAAATCTCGGCAATTTAAGAGACAAAAGAATTGCTAAAACGTTATGTCTACTGTTCATCAGGAGGATTTGACCTCACGATCTCCTCTCCATTTAAAGACTTAGGTACTGGGATTGGAGGACTTGATGGGCTATTGCATTTGATACAGAATGCTGAATGCAGGTGCTATGCTTTATTTTAGCTCCAGGACGTACCACGATAAAAATATTTTCAACAAACCTAAGGAAAAAGAAAAAAATATTTAAGAGGTTTAATCATTTTATGTACGTATTATGCGTAATGTATGTAGGTAAGTACCGGCGTCGTTTAAAATTACAAATAAATTAACATAAGTACTCTTGTAAGCTTTACCGCTGTCATAAATTATTTATTCACGGCACTTGAGATGTCACTTGCCAAGCTTTTTATGTAGGTACTTGCGTATGATATGACCATCTGTTGCACTATAAGAATATCTATCAACACACGCTAAATCACATTAAACGCCTTTTAGATAACTTGTGAAGCGTAAAAAAAACTTACAAAATCCTTACAAATTAACCTTAGACCTTCGTATCGTATTTACAAACAAAAAAGTATCTATATAGTATTATCAACTATCTGGTGTCCACGACACAAGCCTCGTAGCTTAGTGTGGCACCTAGATGGCGCTGTGTGTAATGTCCAGCAATATTTATATTTATTCATCAGACCCTTAAAGGCAAATGTGTAAAAATTTGTTGCCGTTGGTGGTGTTTTTTGTATTAAACCTAGCATAGCCTCCATTTTTTCTTTGTTTGGAAACTATGAAATGCTTCTCACAATTAGGCCTTAAAAGACCATTCAATAGATACCATTATTTAAAAAAAAAAACTTTTTTAATTGCTGCAGATGCATAATACGAAGAATGTTGCAGGTTACTTAATATTTACCAATTGATAAACAACTCTAATCGGATCGTAATTAGTTTTTATAACACATTTGCTCGTAAAGGGTCTCTTATTTCACCAATTTCAATATCGCATTGTATCTCATTACGTACTTGTGCGTTATTGTAAGGTAAAATGCACGGTTTATCAAGATGCTCCGTCTAAATCGAACGGTACTTGTTTAAATCTTAGCAAAGAGTTTTATGTCAGAAAAGTGGTCAACATTTTATGAATAAAATTAACTTTGGGAGATAAAATATAATAAATAAACATTTCATTCTTTAATTTAATATTTTTGACAATACATTACAACCATTTATCTGTAACAAAAACACAAAATAATCAATTTTACAAATTTTTATAACTGCTTTATCAAGTGATTACAGATTTATTCGTTTAAGAAAGTCCGAGTTTTATTCATTTCCTCGCAAATATGTTATAAAACGTCGTATGACATACGTGCGCTTTGATAATTACAGCCTCTGCTTTCTTATAGCCCTCGCCTACAGCTCGGGCTAGCAATATTGCCTCGGCTGTAATTTTCAACTTACCGCACTTACAACATAATGTACTATTTTTTAGAAGAGCAGTTCTTCACGTTTAGTACTTTACGTTATACAGTTAATCGAATAAAGTAATTAAAGGCTGAAACACGTTCTTTGGATATGTGTAATTTTCCACAGCGTTTTCACCATATTCCACATTTCACTGCGGAAAATACCAGGAATTGGCGGAATCAAGTAAAAATTAGTAAGTGTACTTCGGAAACTTTGGGTCGTTGTAATGAAATTAGCAGATATAGCAGTACAGCTTCGGGCCAATTAAATCTGAAGTATGTCGTGCTGGGGAACCAAGAAGAAGAAAAATAAAAGCATATATTTAAAAAATATAAATGTCTAAGGAAGTTTAGAATGTAAAGTGGTTAGTTAATGATTCATTGATACAGACATAAGTGACTGGGAAAAGCTCATGTGGCACGTCGAGCTCGTTCATTCACTAAGTATTTGCATCTTAACCAGGGGGTTGTGGTGACTGTTATTAGAATGCTCATTAGGGAATGAGCATTCTAATAACAGTCACCACATTGTTTGTGTATAAATCAGCAATAAAAGCAATTTAGATTTAGATGATAATTAAATGATTAATTGATTTCATCCTTATAAGGTGTTTTCTCTGTAAGTATTATGCCCGCCAGCTAGTACATTACATATTATCTATCTTTTTTCGTAACATTTTAACCAAGTAATTTAAATATTGTCATTTCTAACCAATTAATGGTTTATTTCGTCATGTTATTTTCACTTTTCTTGTCATTCTGGTATTAAGGGAAATAAAAGTTGCCATTAGCCTCCATAACGTATAGCTTATCTGTTAATCAATTTTAATAAAAACAAGGTCAGTAAGATAGGCACAAATGTGTCAATAAGATTAATTCTTATGCTATAATGTTGAAACTAACTGACACACCCTTCTTAACACCTATCGATAGGAACAAAAATATTCATATCTTTGATTAAAACATACAGATTTATGAATGAAAAATGGTTATATATTTAAATCAGGTGTAACCTAACGTACCTTAACCTTTAACACCTTGCTGTGATGTCAAATTCTCTGACTAAGTCCACGTAATACTGCCAACGTAACGTAGCACGACCTCCGGCTGGATGATGACGGTGACTGCATTACTGGACTAAATATGAGGCAAGTCCCATTGGCAGAAAATAATCTTTTTAGGGTTCCATAGCCGAATGGCAAAAAACGGAACATTATAGATTCGCCATGTCTGTCTGTCCGTGTATGTCACAGCCACTTTATTCCGAAACTATTAGGACTACTCAGCTGAAACTTGGTAGTTACATGTATTCTGTAAACCGCTATATGTTTTCATATTTTTTATCTGTGCGGTGTTTAGAGTGTTTTTTTCATCAAACCTGATAGCCGTCAAACTTATCAAAGTTTATAGAATAATAAAAAGAATGTGTCAATTGAAAAGACTAGATTCACATTCAAAAGCTTTATTGAAATCAAATACATTGCATTAACTCTTAAAATTATTATAAATGTGGGATTTGTTCGATGCAGGCCAAATAAAAGCACTGATTTTCGTAATAAACTTGTATTTTTATTTTACACGTCTTTGTAGCTAACGTCCTTCGTCTTTCTCCCCCGTATTCCAGTCCCCTTCCTTTCACCTTTTTCAACATTCACTTGCTTTCTCTTTCCCTCCTAGACTATTTCATACTTACATCTCTTTCATTCAACATGCTTCACATCTGTCATTCATCTTTACGTTTCTTTCCACTTATCTATCATAACATTCCGTTCCTACAACTCGGCCATTCTGATATCTGACTGTCCCCAGTCAGATCTTAACCGAACAAACAGAACAACACCATTCACCGCTTGAACTTAATACAATAACAACTTAATTTTAATGAAAATTTTCACACCTTGTCATGCCCTTCTTCTTTTATCCACATCATTAGTAGGTACATAACAGACTAACAAACTTAAACTTATTTACTTCTAGTTACATCTTACAATAAACATATTTACTTCCAATTATTTATACTGAATTAAATTATTTACTTCCAGTTACATTTTACTTTGAGCACAAAGGTAACAATGAGTGTACAATATGAGAACCAATAAACAACAGTCATTAATAAGGCAAAACTTCCTAAACTAAGTTTTACACAACAGTATTGCTTACTTGTTTTTTAACTAGAAATAACGAGACAATCTCCACATCTTCTACTTGTAAGTACATCAAATGGAAATTTAGGGAAACTAACACAGAGTACATAACTAGTAAGTCTTACAATGCTGATAAGTGGTACATCTTTACAATACTTCCTATTTTACAACATCTACATGACATAACCTACACCATCATCATGTAATATTAGGTCAAGAACAACCACCATGTATTTCCTAACCTACCACAACCGCTGATAGGATTTGACCTACTCACCTAACTCAACACTATCGCCAAACACCGGCCATGGCTTCATATTATCGGCAGAGGAAGATGTCACTCGTGAACCATCCGCCATACGATCTATCTTCTCAAGATCGTACCGATCATTCCTTTTGACTTTGGTGACCCTGTATGGGCCCAAATACTTAGGCTTGAGTTTTAGACTGCTGCCAAACTGCGTCCGTTTGATGGCTACAATATCTCCTACAACATATTTTCGACTTTCCTTCCTTTTTCTATTGTATGTCCTACAATTTTCATCTTGAATTTTTCTTATTTGTTCTTTCGCCTTCATCTTTAAGTCTTCCCTTTCTTGCACAAAATTACTTCTATGTTCTTGCTTAAGCAAATCATAAATCTGTATATCTTCTATAGTTTTCATCTTCGTACCCAACATGAGTTCGAAAGGGGTGGTGTCAATGCTTCTTTGGTACGTGCTATTCAGTGCTCTCTGCACACGGCTAACTTGCTTGTACCATAGAGATGGTTCTTCAATACATAGCTTAGCTAACACCGCTATGAGAATTCTGTGTATGCGCTCCACCTGACCATTTCCCCTGGGTACTCCTGTAGTTATGGTTATGTGTTGAATACTTTCCTTTTCACAATACTCCTTAAACTCGTTACTGGTAAATGCAGTACCACGATCTGAAATTAATCGCGTAGGATTACCAAATGTCTGCTGATGAATCATTAGTTTATCTATTGTCTCCTTACTTGTGGTTCCCTTCACTGGAAACAACCACACAAACTTCGTAAATGCATCCACGACTGTTAAGATGTAATTATACATCTTCCTTGTCTCTGAAAGAGGTCCAATGTGATCACAATGTAGGGTGTGCAAAGGAATTCCTTCTTTGTCAATACAGTTCAAAAATCCTTCCTGCTTACCTTCCTTTTTTGTTGCTAGCAGGCATGGTACACATGACAACAAAAGTTCTTCAATTTTCTTGCTTACATTTTTTATGTAGTAATCTTGTTCTAATAATTCTAACATTTTTCTTTTTCCAAAATGACCCTTTTGATGAATCCTTCTCAAAACCTCAAATTCCAAACTTTTCGGTATCACCAACTTTCTTTGCATCCCCTTGTACAATAAACCATCACTAAAGGAATAGTCATCATATGGCTGCAGCTTTAAAATCTCTATAATCGCCTTTACACCATCATCCAACATTTGTGCTTGCTTGATACGCTCATGCAAGCTTAGTTCAATAACTCCAATGAATGGGTTTCTACTTAAGGCATCTGCATGTTGCATCTTACCTCCTGGTCTATGTTCAATAACATAATCATACTCCTCCAGTAACAACACCCATCTGGCTACTCTTGTTGATAAATCTTTTTTATTCAATGTCTTTTGGAATGCTTGACAATCAGTTACAATTTTAAAATGCTTACCAAACAAATAGTGTCTGAACTTCTTTACTCCTTCAATAATAGCTAATGCTTCCAACTCATAACTACTATATTTCCTCTCGGCTTCACTAGTCTTCCTACTGTAGTAGTGTACAGGGTGTAACTCACCTGTGTGGTCTCTCTGTAACAAAATAGCACTGTATGCTATTGCGGAGGCATCTGTATGCAACTCCGTTACCAGCTGATGATCATAAATTCTTAGCACAGGGCTACTAGCCAGTGCATTCTTCAAACTGTTAAATGCACATCTATGAATATCATTAAACTCAAAAGGTACATCTTTTCTTAATAAATCAGTTAACGGTTTAGCTTTTAATGCAAAATCTTTGATATATTTTCTAAAATATGACGTTAATCCTATGAAACTGTGAAGTTGCCTTATAGTCTTAGGTTCAGGGTACCTGGTTACGGCATCTGTCTTCTCTTGTGAAGGTTGTACTTTTCCATCTTCTATAATATGTCCTAAATACTCTATACGCCGGCATAAAAGTTGTGCTTTCTTCCAATTTATCTGCAGACCGTACTGCGATGCAACATCCAACACATCTCTCAATCGCTGCAAAGCCTGGTATTCATCAACAGCAGGAATTAACAAATCATCGATGAATATGACTATGATTCCTTTTGCTATAAGATCGCGAATGATACCATCCTTGAGCCACTCAGCTACTTGCTTCTCTACCATCTGCTGTTCAGCTAAAGATATACGTCTTGGTCGTTGAGCCACTGGTATGTCATCCTTGAGCACAATGCGCAACTCTATTGGTGCCTCCTTTACCTGCTTAGGGTTATAATTCTTCACACAGTCAATAACATCTTGCCGCACCTGCTTATTCTTAATGTTACCTAAAACAAAGGGCTGATCCTGACTAACAACGCAACAAACCTTTGACAACCAATTGTTTATGTTTGGTGCAATCAGTATTGACCCCTTCGACATTATAGTAAATACGTCCTTGAGGAAGTCTTGACCCAATATAACACTACATGGCATAGCATGCCTTGGAACAACATAAAATGTAGCATTGTAATCGTGTCCGTCTAACAATACCGAAGCAGTTAACTTTTCAGTCGACACAATACTGCCTCCCAAGCCTACTAGATTCGTAGCGGTTTTCACACACTCCGGAGATCCTAAATGCACGTAAAGCTCGATACACATTAAGTTCAATTCACTTCCTGAGTCAATTAACGCGGTCACTTCGCACTTATTGATAAATATCGTCTTGCAAGCATTTTCAAAACGTATCTGCGCCGGCGTCTTTATCTCGTCGTAAACATCCGTGAAATTAGCGTCAGTTCCCACTGCATTCGCCATTTTGGTACTCCTGTCAAATGAGCTGTCATGGCTGCCGTAATTGTCAGGTTTGCAAACCTCGTAAACGCTCGGAGTGAAGTCAGCCACACACATCGCTCGTCTATCTTCGGAAGAGTTCGGTTTTCCTTTTACATTACGCCATTCTCGTTCCTCGTTCTTTTCACTCGTTCTTGACCGAATGTTTCCGCTTTGTTTACATTGCGTCGAAATATGCCCAAATTCGTTGCACTTGAAACATTTCAAACCTTTTTCTTTATACGGACACTGCGACGATTCGTGATTTCTTTCTCCACAGCTGTAGCACCTCTTGTTACTCGTAGCAGCACTACACTCACTGCTCTCAGGCTTCTTATTTCGGACGTAACTTGCGCCCATCTTTTCTTTAATTGTTTCGTATATCTTGATTTTTTCCTTGAGCTCCGTGTACGTAATAGCACCATATAACACCATTTTATTCACTTCTGAATCAACTATGCCATCTATGATGTACTTTATCGCGACATAATCAGGCATTTTGCCGCGCTTTCCCATTTCTTTCATAACTAACATGTAGTCTACACAACGTTCGTCTTTCTTCTTCTTTCTAGCGGCCATCATTTCATGTATGGTTTTGCTATCTATCGAATCGGGAAATTCTTTCAGCAAACCCGCCTTCAGCTCATCCCAACTTTTGAATGGTTTTTCAGATTTTAGCCACAGGGCTGCAGTTCCCGTCAGCGATCTTCTAGCGACTATCAGAGTCTGGAGGGGCGTCCATTGAAATATTTCAGCGTTATCGTCAATGTCGGTCGCCCATTTAGCCACCGAATACGATTTATCTTGTCCGCTGAATTTTGCCACAAAGTTCTCCGTTTGGAATATACCCTGATCACGGCAGAACGGTTGTCTCGTCGATGCAGCTGCCGCGCGGTCGTCTTCTTCATAGTCCGCTTGACGGCTTTGTCGACGATCCTTTCCGTGTCCACCCATATTTCGTCTTTGCCTAGTCTTTTGTAACTACTGTTACCGTCTTCAATCGTCTTATCCGTCGTTTTGTTAGAGCAAAGTCCCCGGCCGCTCCACGTCGTTGGCGTCGGTTTTTCCGCTCCCGTCTTTTTCCGTGCTTTGGCCCAGCAAACTGGAAATATCGAACAATCCCGGACGAGCCCCCAAAAATATGTGGGATTTGTTCGATGCAGGCCAAATAAAAGCACTGATTTTCGTAATAAACTTGTATTTTTATTTTACACGTCTTTGTAGCTAACGTCCTTCGTCTTTCTCCCCCGTATTCCAGTCCCCTTCCTTTCACCTTTTTCAACATTCACTTGCTTTCTCTTTCCCTCCTAGACTATTTCATACTTACATCTCTTTCATTCAACATGCTTCACATCTGTCATTCATCTTTACGTTTCTTTCCACTTATCTATCATAACATTCCGTTCCTACATAAATGACTTTTATTAGCTAAGAAAATTTACTTAAATCTAAGTGCAATCTAGACTAAAACGCTTATTCGTGCAATTTTGCTACAGTTGTTTAAAAAAAAATATTTCAAATTATAATACTAATTTAAGTTTTGATCTTAATAATTATCTCGAGCAATAATCGAAAATGGTTATGTATGTACTCATAAGATGATCTTTAGCATAGTTTTACAGAACTTTTATTTTTACAATTAAAAAACCAAATCCTAACCTTTTTTGTAAACAAATTAAAAGAATGGAAAACTTTGTTCAACTAATGAATAATGATTTAATACTTTAGATCTTTTATCTATAATATATATATCAAACTTTCTATATTTACACAATAATTATGGTAATGTGCAAAATTCGCCCATTTTAAATGCTGAGCTGTTTCGTATACATAAATTTAGGGTGTGTTTAGATGTTAGAATCTGGATCTTTGCTGGAAGGGTGCGGCTTGAAACTGTGGCTTGATGTTGGACGAAGCACCTTCGTTGTTACCAGGAGGAAGAGTTTTCAAGTATTCAAGTGCCTTCGCGATTGCTGGCGGGATTGGCGGTGGAGTGGGTAAATGATCTCCCTGAAAAAATACAAGATTAAGTTAGTTTTCATAACATAGTAAATGGATAGACAGAACACGAGACGCCAAAGAATATGGCAAATTTTAATAACACGAAGCTAAGGAGGCATTGCATGTTATGTAAAAACATTGATTAATTAACTACAAAACCACAAATATTTAAAACACTACTACTAATTTTACTAGTATATATTTTAGCGACTAACACACTGGCTCTCGTGTCCTTCAACTCATGCCGTTGAATATTTTGTGACATGACTCTTACATGATTGCTCCAGTTTCAAAAGTATATTTGATTAAAATACAAATAAGTGCCTAATTATTAATATTAGCTTATTAAATCATAGTTACGCGTTTATTGCAAACTGTTGGTTTCCTGCAATTTTAACAAAACGTAATCACCCGATTACGTTTTGTATGACGAAAATTCATATTTTATTGATTACTCTCTTACGCCCGGCGCGGTGGTTTAACGCAGTAATCGTTTGATAAAGAACAATTAATAGAAAACCACACTACATGCATCGATCACGATATTAATTTAAAATAGCTAGAGGTCACAATGTCACTAGCATGGAAAAGCTTACAAAGTGCTTGTCAAACTTTACATCGCCAACAATTCATCGTTCGTCAATTTTGTTAAAGATATATACTTAGTAAATATGGTGAGGGCGTTTGAAAAATCCATGCAATTAGCAAGTTGTCAAACGTTTTACCATTTTTTAAATAAACATGATATTGATGTTTGACTGTGGTTTATAGTTTAACGATTTTGTTTGCACGTCAAATACGACTTTAAAAAATAATGTAATATGATTTGTCAACTCCTATTGTGTGGTTTGCGCGTAAACCTGTACAAGGCCAGTAGTAGGCTGTTGCTTACAAGCACTTTATAAGATTAAACAACTTTGCAGCTATTTATATTAATTTAGCGTTTCTTTCAATGAACGAAAACCTGACATGAGTATGAGGTCTTAGGTTCGATTCCCATGTTATTCCAAGTTAAAGTGTTATCGGGTTTGTCCATCGGGAATTTCTTAGTAGCAGCCACGGAATCCGAATTTGTGCCCGGTTGATGGTAATAGGCTCGCTCCTATTAAATATCGGTGTGTTATTAGTTACACCTCTGTCTAACTAACCCTTGGGTATTATAGGCGTTACAGTATGTTCTCTCAATGAATGAACTTAACAGTCAAATCGACATCAGGTTAAGCATCACTCACGCTTAAAGTGATACGGTTAACATTGACATAGTTTAAATTCATTTAATTTTAAATACCACGTTATAGCCGATCGAAACATAATTCACGGACTAGTTTTGACGTAACTTTTTAATTAGATTACTTTCAACATCAAAGTCAAGTCCATACATATTATAAATCGTTGAGAAAGCTTAATGAATTAGTATAATGAACTTATTAATTTATTTGATTTCTGACATTTGTCACATATAAATGTAAACAGTACGCCATTGTTATTCTAAGAAAATACTTACGAAATATTTTGGTAATAATTAAGTATAATTAACAGAATTACATTTATATTGACAGATTAAATACCTATTCTTGTTTACTTTAACAGCAAGTCACTAATTTTGAACGCAAACCATCCAATCAATATAATGCGTAGGCAGTGGTCGTTGGAAATGATTGTGTTTGCGTTGCACCATTTCAGCAAACATGTGGCCATAGGTGTTGTAGGCATTAGTTGTATAACCGTCACTATTAGTTCGTCAAAGGTTGCGCAGGCGACGATAGAGGATCACTAATGAGTCACCTTATCTGTCAGGTAGCGAGACAGAAGCCAGTTGTCGATATTCAATGTCGACACTAGAAGCCTTCCCATTTCCCAAGAGCGGGTCACGGGTCGACGCTTGATATTTTACAGCGACATTTGCTCACACGTTGGCTAACTAAGACTCGTATCCACGCCACTGCAGCGCGCACCGCAGACATCTTCCTAAAGCTTTACGCAATGATGATTCAGGCTCGAGACGTTTTACGAGTATTTACTACCGATGCCTTTACACGGACCACTCCTTGCTTTATTGTGGCATTACCCTTTATGTTAGGACAGATTTTTGCCTACATTTCGTTTTGACGGCAACCTATTCTCTTTAATGTTTTTCTTACTAGGGCTAAAAAATACTGCACAAGGACGACGAGCTAATAAAATTACAACAGGATAGAATATTTGTGGTTTAGCTAACTCTAACTTGGTATTCCATCATCGCAAGCGCAAAATAATGAAGACCTTAATCGTAAAGCTGGCATTTTAAATACACAAATATAATCAATCTATACGTTACAGAAACAAAGATGTATCACTGCCAATGGGCCACCTATATGCCCACCTATACAATTACTGTCACCTTACGAAACGATGTGTTTTAGTATTGAATGAAATATAGAGTACCTAAAATAGCTGCTGGAATCTCTTTTGTAGGTCAATGCTTATTTCGCAGGTATTGTGTAGATTCGGAGTGATGTGCCGTTCGAGGTTAACGGGTCAGTCTTTTTTTTTTACAAAGATCAAACTATGACACGAGCGTGAAATGTGTTGTCAGTGGAATCCGTTATAAATATGAATCAATGTAACCACGCTTAATGAACACAACGTCATTTTACCGAAAATAAAAATGCTTAATCTACTTCAAACCTGTTATATTAACTTGCGTATCGATTTTTGTCAACTATTTAATTTGTTGTACTTGGACTTGCCTTATCTTGTTCACTACACCGAATTCCGTGCACCGTCTGCTGAGGATTATACTGGTTCCCGATGGAAAGATGTCAAGGCTTCTATTTGCCAGCAGCATCAGCAGTATAAATATAGTTACAATTTAGCAGGTGTTAAGTCGTCATTTTATTTTATGCATTATTACACAATTGTTGAAACGATGCTTCAATCTTGACGCATCCTTTTATGGTTAAATGCGTAACCACCAGTGTTTAATTTGTTAAGTTGTTGAGAGCCTTTGAGTTATAAGTACCTTTGTCGCAAGATTTTTATATTCCTTAAGATTTGTTGTGAAATTTAACGATTTATCAGAAAACGTTTTAGCATTTTTGTATTTTAATGCTGGTATTCCAGTCTTGTCAGATTGAAAGGGAGGAAAATTTCACTACCTACGCTTATTTCTTGGAAGTGAGACATTAGCATATAAATTAAGTTACCTGCGGTTGGAATCCGTTTTCGTCTGCGATGTACGTGAGCGCGATGAGCGAGCCGTCCGGAGCTTTGTAGCTGAACTTGCCTTCCGCCGTCTGGATCTCTTTGCCTTCGCCTTGTCCGAAGTTCTTCACATAACCCGATTCTTCAGCGTTGATCTCGTTGCCTGTCTCGTAACTGGAAATTAGAAATAGGTTTTTTAGGCATCGAATTGAGGATTCGTTTTAACTTGGACATAAACTACTGGTTTATCATTAACACTAGAAACGGGATTACCATGTTTACTGTTGGTTTTAATTTTTGCGTAAAGTCACCTAATTTGATGAATGCTTGGTTGACGGCTTTGTGAAGGGTTCGGTTACACCCTGTATATAGCATGTATCACTTACTTTAGGGACAATAGTGTTAACTTTAAATTAGTGTGTGTCACTGGAATTTTTATAGGTGGGATTTTTAAGACTAAGAAGTTCTTACTCATAAAAATCCCACGTTACCAAAAGTAAGTGTAAAATATTATCTTACCTGCAATCCCTAAAGGAGTGATCCTTATCTCTTAAGATTTCATATTTTATTCAAAAGCTGACGTGGTGACGTACGTTATGTTACGGATGGCTTATGTACTTCACCGACGTGAGTGTTTACCTTTATATCTTGCATGCAATCGCAGACAATGTAGAGACTAGCTGCATTTACATGGCTGTTAAACAAATGTTAATCGAATAACATCTTTATCTTCATTTTTCGCTATTCGTTTTGGCGTCTAGACAAATCATAGTGAAGTAAGGCTAAATATAATAAGTCTTTATTGCTCATAAAATTATTGATAATGTTTGGTGATTACGGTTCCGTTCTCAAAAGGTACCAATGAGAACTTTTTATTAAGGGACCGCTGTCCGCTGTCTACTCATCTGTCTGTTCGTCCGTCTGTCACACGTACACTTTATATTTTTACTGTTTGTGTATTACTGTAGCCTCCATAAAAACATATAATAAAAAATAAACTAAAGGGGTTTCCTATATGTATAAGAAACTAATCATAGTAGTATGTAATCTATTTCCCAACTTAAATCATTTGGTACCTGTCATTTACTGTCGGAAAAAATCTTCTTCAGCTGCTTTTCAGCAGATTACTCTAGAGTTCTAGATGCAATCGAAGCCGTAGAAAAAGCTCCATCAAAAAGTATTAAACGCCAATTTGTAGATGCATTAAAATACTAGTATTAATATTATGAAGTCAAAAACACTCTTACAGCCATTTATATGAGCCATCAACATTGGGTCCTTCTGATTCGAAGCGAATGATTGGTATCGGAGGCGTGGACTGCGCTTGCGCTGCTGAATACGTCACAGCTACAAGTAGTACGAAGAATAAGGAGATCTGTAAAAGATAAAACAAGATAAATGAATGTCTGAACCAATCTGTCTAATTAAACAAATTAATTATTATTTCCATAATAACTTAATTTCTCATAAATTTAAAATTAGTATTGAGTCGTACACAAAATATGAATGAACGTTATCATAATGAAATAGGACTAACAATTACATACGGCGATACATTTCATATACGTTACGTATATTATAATATTTTTAAATGTTAACTAAGGAATTATTAGTAACCTTATGGGTTTTAAATAATACAAGCTTTATCGAATTATGCTTAAACATAATATTATAAAATAATTAAGCATCCTTAATAACCATCTATAACGAGTTACATTTTAAATTATTATAATCCAGCTTTATTTGTAAGTCTACTTAACTTTGACCCTATGGATCAAAATATGAAGGATAAATGTCCGTAAGCCTCCGTAAGCTTTATTTTAAAACAATAAATACACCATAGGTCAACATTTGAGGTAAGTAGGTGCTCAACAGAAGGCGCGTAAACGAGTTAAGTGCAAATATAAACAAAAGCGACTCAGGATGCTATTTGTTTGAGAGATCTCGAAACTATAGTGAAGCCGTAATATAGTTGTTTCAACTTTACTGAAAACACAAAACGAAATCACTGATACTGAATCGCAATCCATACAAATAAATTAAATTGATGTGTCTGTTTGTAAGTTCAAAATAACAGCTTTTTACTGAATGCAAATGTATTTGAAAGTATATTCGGTTCTTAAAATTATAATATTTTGGTCCGTCTTGCTGTTTGATCAAACTTATCTACGAAACGGCTGGATCAATTTTGACAGGACGATTTTACTGGCAGATAGCTGATGATAAAATGAGTAAGTTAGGTTACTTCACTACATAGTATAAAACAAAGTCGCTTCCCTCTGTCTGTCCCTATTTATGCTTAGATCTTTAAAACTACGCAACGGATTTTGATGCGGTTTTTTTTAATAGATAGAGTGATTCAAGAGAAAGGTTTATATGTAGGTATAACATTGCACCTGTGCGAAGCCGGGGTGGGTCGCTGGTTAATTTAGAAAAAAAAAATAAGATTCGTGCAAAAAAAAGTAAAACACTTGAAATTGTTTACAAAATCCGGCTTAAAATGGGGAAGTCATAGTTTTATAACAATAATTTCACGCGTATGAAGGTCTCGGGCAATAGCTTGTATTACTTAAACGCAGTGTAGTACCCCAAACTTGCCTCCTTTGTCCTTTATTGACCAGAGCTATCTAATCTACATATTTTTGGAGAACCTATGTCTGGGTTGAAAAGTCGTTACGAAACAAGTGTCATTGTGAACTGTAAACGCCTGCCAGTTTTGGGTAGCATTTTTTCTCAAGCATTTTTATTTGTTTGGTTCCATAAACTAGTAGGCGTTTGGTTTTCAAAGGTTAGTACCGTCATGTAAATTATTTTTTTATCAACTTATCATAAACGCCATTTAAAACAACTATGACTGTTGTAATTTGAGTGTACGGGCAATTTCAGGAGGTAGTACCAGTTAGGCTATTTTATTGCATTTTACACTGTAAATAAATCTTTATACATACAAAATTATTAAAAAAAAAAACTTAATTTGAAATTTAGATAAAGAATACACATACAGTAACTGTACAGTGTTTTCTTTGGAAAAACAATTGATATCAGGAAAGGATACCTCAAATAAAAGTAGGTACTTAGTTGACATTATTACAGGTATCATTCTAACATTCACACGAACTATTGCAAATTGGCCACAACGTATATCCATCTCATGCCGGAAGGCACAAAGGTTGAAAGTGCTTTCTTCGTGAACAATGAAAATAAGTTTATAGAAATCGTGTGTTGAAAACGCTAACCGCACTCAGTGATTTATATGCACCGTCAGTTTTATATCGTGCACATGCATCGGGGTTACATCACAAATCATAACAGAGCTTTCTGTCTACTCAATTTTATGAAGACAAAGGATAAGAAAAAAAAATTGTTTTGAAGATTCTACCAATAAACCTCAGTATTCACTAAAGTTAGGTATATCTTTTTCAATACACTTTCTCGAAAACTGGTTCTTATCGCACTAAGATTAGGTTCAACATGCAATGTATTTCACACGCGTGGATTTTAAATATTTCTCCGCACACGTGCGGAAATAAAAATTTCCAGAGATACTACTATACAAAAAAAAAAAAAATTTTCACAGATAAGTTCAGTGACTATAACCGGCCGTGATGGTTTTTTTAAAATCTCGCCAAGGAGATATGCGTCTTTACGGCGTAAATATTTTTTGAGTATTTAAATTGTTTATAAATAGAATATCATAGATAAACATGATTATTTATAACAAATATTTACTTTTATGAACAAATTAATATTTATTTGAATTCTTTCTTTCATAATTTATTGTTTTTTTTTTTCATATTAGGCTGTATAGCGGCATCAGACCTTTGCTTCTTCTTCAACCTGGCGAAAGCAAAGCGCGGAAAAAAAGCAAATTAAATCATAGTTTCCTAATTATTATTCCTGACAAAAATACTTTATGTTCTAATATTTTATTTCTTCGAAAGTGTATTGAAAAACGTCGTTTGATATGCGTGGGGATTTGTTACTGCAGTTCTCGGCTCCATAACACCCTCGCCTGCAGCTCGGGTGTTAATTCCGCGCTCGAATGCAATAACAAAGTTTCCCCACTTATATCAAAATGTACTATTTCAGACATGCACCTAACGTTTATGTGTTTATTTTTAAACGGAACACCGGCTACATCTAGTTTAAAAAAGACGCGTAAAAGTGTTTGTAAAAAGCTATCTGCAAATTAAACATAATTTATCATTATACAGGGTGTAACAGGACCCTTTACGAAGCCGTCAACCAAGCATTATGTACATCAAACTAAGTAACTTTACGCAAAAATTATTGCTGGGAAACGACTTTTTTTTGGGGTCAAAAATCACGTTTTTCCGTAAATCTCTGTGTAACGCACTTAAATCACTGTGCTGATGGATATATTGAATCCATCAGCACAGCGATTTAAGTTGGGGTCGTGGAGATGTTTTAAGTAAAAATCTTACATTAAAAACTTGTATTTAAAAAAAACTTGTGAAACAGTTGGTACTTTGACCCCCAATATCTCCGTAACTAACTAAGAGGTACGGTCTAAAAGAAAAAAATGATCGCAATGACGGGGAGAATCCTTTCGGCTTCGTTAAGGGTCTTGTTACACCCTTTATTGTGCAAGAGTTTAAAGCAGAAGAAATAAACGTAAAAAAAGGCATAGGTGGGATTACGTGGAAGCCTGTTAACCACTCGAATGACTCCTGAAAGTATAGATAATCTTGATGCAGAGTTAAACCATTCCGTGGGTTAGTAATTTTAATAAATGTCTGCAAAAACTCTTGTCAGTGTAATACTTTTTTCAAGTTATATATTTATAATTAGTTGACAGGGTTTTTTTTCTTATTAATTATCAAAATTACCAGATTACTTTTGTATCTTAAGATAATACCAAAAATCTTGCTTTAATTGAAGTCTATCGTAATCTACGAGAGAGCTATTTACTTCACATAAACCTATCACACAACAATCAGTTTCGCGCGTTCATTGCAATTTCAATACAATATGACCGTTGCTGTAGGTCGCAACACTGTCGGAAACCTATGCGAATGAGCTTTGCAATAGGCATTGCAGAAATGGCTATCACATAGCTGATATATTATACATTTATTGATCTCTTTATTATCAAGATGAATCGTCTAATCACTTCTGACATTTCCTCGTGTTGCAAGGGTGACCATCTTTTGAATTTTCCTGGATAAATAGTCGCAACAAAATGTACGTACATTAGCGCATGGTGTAATAAATGTGTGTTTTGCGTTTAACGACAAAATCAATTGATGATAAATCACATTTTATGTTCAACCGTTAATAGATTTACTAACGAGCATTGAACGTGTTGAGTCCTTGGCGTGGAAAATACAGCCTTCTTCGTTTTTGTTTACTTTGTGCAGTTAGGATTTATCAATCAGCTAAGTGTCGAAATCCATTTTAAAAATGTTTGCAGACATTTGAAGAAATTAATGAATTACAAATTAGCAGTCTCGATTTAAGAACTATCAAAGACTAGCTGTTGCCCGCAGCTTCGCTCGCGTTTTGGTCGGAAATTATTCCACGGGCACGTTGTAAATATATGCGTATACGCACTCGGGGATAATGTAGCTTCCTATTAGTGATAGAATTTTCAAAATCGGTTCAGTAGATCCAGAGACCCCCGACATACAAACTTACAAACATAAAACAAATTTTACATCTATAAAATATTATTAGTATAGATATTATCCAGAAATGCCTTACTGTGCGGTGTTTCACATTGCTAACACATATTGCACGCACTGCCTCACAAGGCAATACATATGTTTCGTTTGTCACTTACAAAAGTCCTTTGTTGGAACGACTACATTATATTTTACGATTGATATTGTGCAAACTTTACACATAGAGGAAGTGGTTCGTCTCAAAAACGTGAGGTAGGTGGGTAGAAATTGTTGGATTGAGGAAAGAAAGGATTCCGTGCTTCGACAACGATCTATCTGCATTGTGAACTCCTGTTCATGAAACACGTGTTGACCTGTGATCCGTGATAGCGTAACAGTAATAAATTTGCATGCTAAAATTCTTTGAAGACAGGTTACCGTTATGTGTAGCAAGAGAAAGCTGAAGCTTTCATAACTTGAAAACTACGTTGTACCAGTAACCATTTTTTTTTACGGTGCCCCACACTACAATTTCTCCTGTAATGTGGGTATGTTTACAAACGTTTAAACTCACTTACACAAACAGCTAGACCCGGAACAACTACTTAAAGGTCATACAAATATTTATTCCGTGAGGGGATCGAACCCGCGACACGCGGTGTAGCAGCCTTGTGATTTTACTTGGCCACTGCGCCAAACGTGTCAAATATATTGCTTATTTATTGCTAAAGTTCATCATGAAAATAGGTAGATATTGACAACAACACAAGTGTCATTTTAAAGAATTAGACAGGTGTAAAAATATTATTTAAATAGTAATAAGACAACACAAGAACGACGAGACATTGTCAGTAATTGTCAGCTTTCGCATAAATACTACATTTAATTATTTATTAAAGAGAGTTTCATTTACGAACTGTCAATCTTTTGTAAATTCGCCCACAGTATACAGCTTGACATTTGTTTTTGTATGATCTAAATGTTTCGTGAGCTTGCATTAGCAGCAATCATGTAACGACCTTCGTTTTGAATATAATTTTGTTTGAAACAATAACAATATCTATTAATTAATAATACATTAGTAGTCCTTCATATAGAAAAAATATTTAAAATAGGGAGAGTTAAATCTTACATTGACATGATATTTGTTGTTTTCATAAAATTTGAGACTTTCAGTTCCATAATGATTATAATTTATTTTTCTGTTTGACATTTATTAGAAGAATATTTTTTTTTATTACGCCTATTTGACGACTATCATCATTTGTTTTCAGATAACAAATTATGAATTTATATTTTTTAATATACTTTTCTGCTATTTACCGACTGCTACGATTATTTATATTATTTAATATCTTACGTCAAACAGAAAGCAAAAACAAAAAAGTCAAGCTTTCAGGCAAGTAATGCTTATTTGATCCCTCTAGGACAATGCAGATTACATCTATCCATTTTCTAATGCAGTCATGAAGGGGTGCAATTATTGTAAGCCCAGTCATAGACCACTTAATAATAGAGCCTTTTACTATCACTCGAAGGCTGGAAACACCTTAATCAACGTGTATAAGGCGTAATATGCTTAAGTACAAAGTAAAAGGTTATACGAAAGCTTTCTATGTGCAGAAAAGTCATGACAGCAATCAAAGATCACGATGATAATCACGCGCCTATATGCCAAGAATGATTTTCAGGAAAATCTGACTTTCAGCGACTTTTTAAAATAAGTAATAAATGTTTCCTCACCATTGTGTTAGGATGTAGGGCAGGGGACGTCAGTACAAAGGGACTGAATGCAATCACAGGCACAAATGTGTGCTCGTTGACACTGCATGGGGTTTATATACCGGCGTGTTTACCTATGAACTTCGTGCGACCCGATGGCGGCGCAGGCGCATCCCGGCGGTACATCTCCGCGACGCTACGCTCACTTACAAACGTGCCCGAACGCATGCTAAACAATCAGATACTAATGGAAATTGAATTATATTCACAATTTTGAAGATCAGAATGCTAATAAAATTACTTTGTTCAATTACATTTCGCAATTTTGATCCCTGTTGTGCGATTGAACTTTATAAAATTTTCATTTCTGAATATCTATTAGGCCTCATAAGGTAAATTAGATGAGTAGATAATGTTGCAACCGTAAAAAAGGGCAATTATTGCTCTCTCCTACCTATTAACTACCCTATTAAATTAAGTTTTTTCAATTATGTCTTCACTCAATTCTCGTTAGCAGCACTAAAATTACTAGCGACCGTTTAGAAGCCATTAAAGTATTATGCATGTTTTTTTGATTTACCCAGTTAATCAGCAGCTTTAATGTAGCCTATGCAATATAAGTCATGTGACAAAAATAGTAGATGAGTTCATTATTTATTTGCGTTTTATCCAGAAGGACATGAGACCATAGTTCTTTTCCTAGGTCACTTGTACGACCTTTTATACTAAAAAGCTCGGTTGTATCGTGTAGGGGTAGATCCCATGATTTCTGAAATACTACTAAAGAAGTTCGCTAAGAGTCCCATCCTACTATTCGCAATTATCAACCTCAAATAGATTGGTAATTTTGTCCTACTGAAAATTAGCTTTTCAGTACTGAACGAATGTCCCCTTTTGATGTATTTTTTATGGTTAAGATATAATGCACAATCAGCCCATAATGTTTTTCACTTCTGGCAGACAGGCTTCTTTGTTAGAAGTGATGTGACATAATTCCACACGCGGGCCCAGTGCGGGTTCATGGATGTCAATTTATTTATCATTTTGGTCCGGTATAATTCTACAACAAAGAAAGCTTGGTTGACGGCTTCGGGAAGGTTCCGTTTACACCTTGTGTATGGAAAAATAAACAAAAAGAGATTGGCTTGTTTGAGTTTAAACCTACGAACCCTAGGCCACCACTATCCTTACGTGACATGATTACTTCTCTGGTATGATGATAATCGTAGATACTATCACAATCAGTCTTAGCAGTGCTCCGCGGTTTCACCCACCGTTTCTGACTCTTTTTGTTTTTGCCCAGATTCGAATGGTTGGAGGATGATGCTAAATAACCTGAAACCTTCCTTAAAATTAAATTATCAAAATACAAAAAAAATATTGAAGTCCGACTGTTAGTTACAAACACTTGAGCTTTACTATAAAAATATCGTCTAATCCCACTGCCTTGTAATAAGTGAACCACCAGAGAATAAATGTATGTATGTGTGAGTCGAGCAGTTTTTAGTGTTTTTACAAAAATCTCAGTATCAGCCGGGAGTTTACAGTGATGATTCGTACTTAGCTGGTTTGTGGCTATATGCTCGCCCCCTATTACATGACATGTGACTAGTATCATAACTGCTGAAAAAGAGGCGTGGGAATAGAGCCCCTGGAAAAAATTGGAGGAGGCCTTTGCCCGGTAGTTGGATAGTATAGGCTAATCAAATTAACAATCAATTGACGAAACACGTGAGCAGCTTTTAATAACAAAAACAGCCTAGATTGCCTCATAATGAAAAATCTCTCACACAGCTCTCTAGTCATCCCTGTTGGTTTTTCGCGGTTTAATAATCGTCTATGAAGACATCCTGGCATCCAAAAAATAATTAAAATAGCATACTCAAAAAGTAGTAGTAGTAGATCACTGATCTCGTTTGCGGGGCGAATATGGCCAGATATTGCAAAGGACAGAGAGGTTTGGAAGGAGAAACGGGAGGCCTTTCCCCACCAGCGGGATACACAAATAGACTAAAAAAAACATACTCAAAATATGAAATTTACTGCATTATATACTAATTTTCCGAAAACTTATTTGTGAATACAAATAAGAAACGACCGTATAAAATACTGAAAATTCCGAATTTCCACCAGCTTTACCGAAAACTACGGATTTTAATAAAAAATTTTTACCTTTTAAGTAAATAAAACAGGAATAAAATCAACGTCAAGATAAATATTAAAATGTTGCAATAAGGCGTTGTCGACGTAGGGCTACGCGGGGCTCCTATTTCTGCAGGATGCCCAAGTCCCGAGCTCGCTTCGCTCGCTCTTGCATCCTAGCTTAAGAAAACGATTATTTGAGCAGAACATTTGTTTTCGGAAATATCGTATTTTTTTCGGAAGTTTGGTATTATTTTTTGGAAATTTTGTTTATTATTTGAAAGTATAGATTACTTTTCGTAGAATTGTAATTTAAATAAGCTCATGTTTGTTTGTTAAATACAACATTTTTTGTCGGTTAATTTTGTATAAATTTTTCGGTAATTCCATTTTAACACAGCTAAGTTAGTGTTAGAGTCAACCACAGTTCGATGGAAGTTAATTTGTTTTTCGGAAGCTTTATTATTTTCTCCTAGATATTGTAGCTATCAGAATCGTTTGTCTTGACTCAAAAGACAGGCACTTTTTATTAAAAAGAAAAATATGAAGCTACCGTCTCTTCACTAACATAATAAAAGAGGAAGGACTGTAATTGCCTATTCCAAAGCGTAGCTCTCTATGAAAAATAATGCCTTGTTGGTCTAGTGACTGCCACGTTGTTCTAGTGGTCGCAAGCGCGACTGCTGAGCATGAGGTCCTGGGTTCGATTCCCAGGCCGAGTAAAGTGTTATTGGGGTTTTCCATCACGAATTTCTAACTAGCAGCCACGGAGTCTGGATTTGTGCCCCGTTGATGGCAATAGGTTCGCACTATATTACATGGGACATAAACATAACTAGCGAAATGTTGGTGTTCTATTCGGTACACCCCTGCCTAACCCATCGGGAATTACAGGACTGATCTTATGTAAAGAATGAGTATGAAAATATATTTCAAAATGAGGTATTTGTACATGTCTGTAAAATTCTTACAGACCCTATTAACACATCCTGACTAAATTAATTTGTAAAAGAACCATAAAAAAACATTTTATGTTATGCATTTTTGATGACACACTCATCATGATGCTTGAGCAATCATGTAATTTTTTTACAAAAGAGAAAATAAATGATGCTTTTACATAACGACACAAAGACGTGGTAACAATGCACTTCGGCAAATGTATAAATTAACTTACTATAGCTACAACAATGTTCTTATGAAGGCATGAAAAATTTCTTCAACTTGCTAAAGAACCATGGAAAGATTTTATAATTTAACTTCCTCTTTTTCTTTACGGGTTGGCAAGACAAGAATCAACAATGTGTAATTTTTCACAGTTTCGAAGGCATGTAAAAGATATGATATGAATTCACTCTACTCTTATTTCTTGTAATAGATAAGTTGTTACATTAACAAGCTAAATGCAGGTACACCTCTACCTAACCCTTCATACAGATATGATCTGGGGGCCTAAAATGGCTCTTTTATCAGAATCATAATATGAATCACGTTAAAAATTTAAAACTTTTAAATTTTTAACTTGATTCATATTATGATTCTGATAAAGCAGCCATTTTAGGCCCCCTGATGTACTATTATCGGGGTGCTGCTAATAAGTAACGTCAGAGTTATAATAACCACAATCAAAGATGTAGTTTAAGCCTTTATAAAAAACTATCCTATTGTTATTGTAATGCATATGTGCCTTAGTCCTTTAGTTATCAAGATTGTTCCTAGCAAAAGCGTAGCTTATGCTGTGTTTTTTTAAATTCTTTTGTTTGGGTACAATTTTTATTTTAATGGCGACAGTAGCACCTTAATCCTGCCTTGGACGACCATACATTTATTGTGTTGTCAAAATATATCCTCGTGTGAAATCTATGCAATTAGTCAAAAAATGCGTTGATGGTTTGACAACCTTGTTTTTCAATTGAAGTAATATTAAGTTTTAAGAAGTTCCTTATGTATATGGCCCCAGACAACCTTGGGGATCGCCGTATGACTTACGACGGCAACTGAGGAGGTTTCAGAATAATGTCCGGGTCGTATTCTAATGTAATATTTTACTCATCAGGGATTGCAAAATATGTATGAGTAGCGTAGTGGCGAGTAGTGCTAAAACCAGTCAGAGATCTGTCTGCCATGTTCGTGATAGTGTAGTAAAGAAAACTTTGCATAAACAAGTAGCGTAATATCGCAGAGTATTTGCAATATTAAAACTTCAAATGCAATGAAAAATAAAATGTAGTTACGTTGAAGAATATTAAAGTAGTGACGTGTAATAGAAGTAGAAGTAAATCCTTTCTTACACTCGGTTTTCTTCAAGAGATTATTTCCGACCAGCACATAGATTTTATAATTGTAGATGTAGGATCTAATAAAACTTTATCAAGAATCGTAACGTTAAGAATAAAATAAAAACTCAAAATCAAAAGTTATTTATTCAAATTAGGCTGATAAAAAATCATAATGAAAACAAAGCATTTATTTCAAGTAGGCCAGTAACAGGCACTTGAATTGTCGAAACAAAGATAACAATGAAATGTAGCTACAGTCTCAGTCACAAGGCATAAAAACTGTGAAAATATACTGTAGTTGCCGATTCCCTAGCGTATATCTCTATGGAGAAGAACGGGCAAGAAACTCCATGGACACTCTTTTAAATCAGCATATTGTTCAAAGTTTACAAGAGACAGTCCCCCAAAATTCCCACGCTTCGCCATTTCCTAGCATTTTAGCTGGGATAAAGAAGCGGCGAAACGAACTCCCCAGCAAGTCAGCAACACATCTGTTTATTAGGTTAGAAGAATCAGATTTCATACGATAGTGTAACAAAATAGTTAAGACAACATTAAATTATAAAAGTGAGTAGGCCTTAAAGTATACTTAAGTTCACAGACCAATTTTCTCCAGTGTCCTTCACACAGATTTCCTAATCAAACTTCACCCTTACGCATTAAACTCGTTTGGCAGTTAAAGCCGATATCGCTTAGCGTAAATCCAATAGAATGAGTTTTAACACATTAATGTTAAAGGTGAGTTGATCATAAGTTCATAAGATTGTGCCTATTGCTTATTAAACTTACCTTATCGGCATGGGTGGGCTTATATTAACAGTATTCGTGCATTCGACTGCTGAGCATGAGGTCTTGGGTTCGATTCCCAGGCTACGCAAAGTATTATTCGGTTTTTTCATCAGGAATTTCTCAGGTGCAGCCTCAGAGTCTAGATTTGTGCACGCAATAGGGGCCTATCACATGCCGAAATATGGGTGTACTATTAGGTACGCCTCTGCCTACACCTCTTCAAGGATTACAGGTGTGTTGTTATGTATGTATTCGTGCGTACATTGTTTGCATCACTTCACTAGATTTGTATTCATAGAAAAGATTTTGTATACCAAATATATCTCCTATAAATATATATAGGAGATATAGCTTATTTAAGCTATGGCCAGCTTGAGGGCTGTTGCTGTTGCAGGAAAACGTAGTCAGAAGATCGGTCATCTTAATTGTATAAGACAATATTGGTTGCTTTAGCTATTTATTTAATTATTTAACAATTAACATAGCTCTATTTGTTGGGAGACCTCGTTTTCCTGACAATTAGTTCTACATGGTAGATATTCTAGAATATATATTTATTTATTTACACTAATCAAGTATTACATTTATTAATTAAAATAACCTAAAGTAAATAAACTATCAACAAACTTAAAAAATGGCGTCAAAAAACTCCTCCTCAACGCTGTCAACTGGTACTGTACCCAAGAGACTGGCGGCGTTGCCACGTTGTATGGCAACGCTAAGCCTTTGGCCAAGGTAAAAGCCAGCCCTTGGGTCACGGGAAGTGTCAACTAAACGCTTAGAAATATCCTTGAAAAGGCTGTGAGCGCTCGGACCCCACGGTCCTAGAGTAGATATTCTTAAATAAAAACAATAAGGTACTATGGCGACAGTTACTCAAGTAATCAATGGAGACAAGTTTCTTGTCTGCATGAGAAGACGCCTTTACCCTGCAGTTGGAAATTCACAAAATTCTTACCACATAACTTAAAGTTATCATGATTTAATCCGTCACGATTGTGAGTTTACTACCTCACATATTTGCCAACCTGCATTTCGCTTAAATTTTCTCTGCAACAAACTGTAATATATCATTAATATCATCTTCCGCGAGTAAAGACTTGGCTTCAGAGGTTTAATTATGGTTTTGCGCAAACTGATCAAGTTTCGTTTGAGTGTTCATGCTGAGGTTGCACAAAGCGTCATACACTAGACGAACTAATGTCCGTTATAGACCGAGGGTCTCTTGTGAAATATGGGCATGTAGGTACTCCTTCATACGTCGTACGCGCACTGACCCCACCGAAGCCAGTTCTACGTGTGGCATTTGATGAAAAGCAATAAAATATATAAAGTAATCAACTTAAAGCTTCTGCATTTATATAATTTCCACACACACACATGCACACTTATTGATTTTCCTCGTTTTGTAGGATCTGTGATGAATCTAAAGGTTAATAAAGTTTTAGGTACATTTATATGCATGATAAGAAGTAAGCATGTTTTATGTTATTGAAAATGTGGTAACCCACTTTTTGTTGATAACTACGAATTTTCAAAAAAACGCCGATCTATTCAAAGTAAACTGCAATTCAATCATGTAACAAGTAAACCATTTGTTTTGTCACAAAATCATGTCTATTATTTACTCAAAATGTCAGGAACAATCAAGAGTGCATCATACATTACAAATAATCATTGAGCATTCAGGCCTATAAACATTACTTAGCTCGCGTTTTGACTTGTTTCCGTTTCAAGCAGCAGTAGTTCGACAGTTGTACGACAGTAACAGGAGTAACGCTTAGACAAAGTACGTCGTAAGTAACGTTTAAAGATTTCAACTTCTTTACCTGTGTAATAGAGAAATTTGGAAGAAAAAGACATGCTGCACCCCAATAAATTGGGATATGGACTGGAGAAATATGATGATGATGATACCTGGGTAAATCGCAGCAATGTAAACTGGCGATGAAAACATTGGCATACAAGAAATGTAAAAACAAATAAACGTAACCTCCGTGTTAACAAACATAAAAATGTAATGTACATTACAGGTTCGTTTAAAATAACTAATTTGCCAATTAAAAACGTTTAACGAAGCGTAAGTGGTAGCAAATTGTGACTACGTAAGTAGATACGTAGCTAATACAAGTATCACTATACACTTCATTGTTGTTCTAGTCTATAGTAAAAACTGGTTCATTCCACAGGCTCGGGCTGAGTGACAGCTAAATAGCGGGCACTAGCGCGTGCCCAGACGCATGTGATGTAACCCTCTAATATAACTTCAAATCCTGCGATTGTATAATTCTTTTTACTATACTTTCTATCTGGGATTAGTTGTGCTCAAACGCCAGGTCACATCGCGATTTGTCATTTACTTAGCAATTTCATAACTGTAGTAATGACAACGCATAACTTTAAGTTACAGCATTAAGTCGTCTGTCTTCTAAATATTGCAATCATCACATGAATATTTTATGTTTACTGAGTTTTTTTTTCTCTTCATGAAAGGCATACTGTGTAAGTACCTGAAACAGCATAGCGGATAGTAGCTTACTAAAATTATAATATTTTGTAGGTTTTTATGCAGTGGCGTGCAGTGCTTTCCGAAGGCGGGCATTTATGTAGATTGTAGAAAATCAGCAGCATCAACTTTAACCATAGGTAATCTGATGTTTTATGAATGTTTGCCAAAAGCCAGAGTGGTAAAAATCTAAATTATCTTCTTATAACTGGATTTCAAATCAAAGTATGAGCGTTTATGTCTATCGGCACACATCGTAGTTATTTTTGTCAATTATTCTTTGGAAAGGATTTTTTACAAAAGAGGAAATTAACTTTTAAAATATATTTTACAACATTTTTATTTAAAATCAAACACATAAAGATAAGTTAATTACAATGGTAAGGTATTTACAAAAGTATAAAAGTATAATGGAACACTTCTCTTGTTGGTGTTGTATCACAAAAAGAAATTAGATCTTGGGTAATTTTCATAATTTTATAGAACAGTGTGTTAGTAATCTCAAGTCTATTATATTGAGTTCAATAAAATAATGAAAATTATCCTAAGAAGTTTTATTTTACATATCCACCCGTACAGCAGAAATACAGCACTGGCAACATTATGAGAATCAAACACTTCCTTCATTTCACAAGATACCTGTTTCAAAAGAACAGTTTGATTCCCGTAACTGCATCGTTTGTTAGCTTCAAGATCAAGTCTTTTTATATAATATTAGTTACCAGAAACTAATAGCACAGGTACCTAGTAATATCTGACATATTGAGTATTATATTATCTTGTAAAACAACAATTCGTCATTACTCTAAACCTAAAGCCTATAACCTCAATATTGAATACTGCATTCGGCTATGAATACATTTTATTGTCATCCAATCAGGGGTCACGATTGGTCCAAATATTGGAGTCGTTTATTGTATGATTGGATCATAAGTCTTAAGATTTTTGTATGTGACATAATGCAGATAATAGGCGATATCTACTCTTAAAGTATATGGCATTTGGAGGTCCTGCCATCAGAACGTTCACGGTATCAACACTTGAGAGTCACTGTGAGTCACTTTACTGCTGGTAGTAAGTACCCTTGTAGTCAAGGGCTGCTCTGTCTTCCTGTTGCCTGGCAGCAGCTTCAGGGTTGTTCTTGGCTTCGAGGGCATCACGCTCCTGGAAAATTACATTGTATTGTTAGTAAAATTCTTGAAACTCTATTGGTCTTTTGAATGGCTTACAAGAAACATTGAACAAAATAAAACCATTTCAATAAGTTATGGTATTAACAAATGATGGGAGTTACAATAACGTAAAAAAATATACAAAATTCGTTGGCTCCGTAATGTGTACTTGCGTAGGTAGAGACTTTCTCATTTATAAAGCAGTTATTAATTGCAGTCAGCACGCAGTCCCTTGCGTCATTGCGGGTCCGTTCCAGGGCGATAGTAGAACGGAATTTAACCAAAATTTGAAAATTATCAGCGGTAGATAAACTGTAGGATATGATGACCCAGAATTATCCAACAGCTTTTGGAGGATCCTAAACGATACATCAACTTGTGTCTTTAAAACTGCTTAACTATTAATAATATTTAAGAAAATATCAATAATAGCCTTGTCTACAAGTCAGTTTCAAAATTCTGAAATACATTTTCACTGAACACTTAAATAGTAAATGACTCTTCTACGTAAGTATTTTCTACAATTAAATAGAGGCTTAGATTAATCTTGGGAGCAGATAAATAATACGAGTACCTTCTCAATTTATCCAATCTCCGAAAAAAACAAACGACATGTCTGCCATTCTAATATTTTCAAGGTTTCCCGTCGGTTGTCGAGACTTTGGTCGAGATGTTCTTTCACAAGAAAACGCAGAACATTCAGAAATATATTCTATAATATTCTAACTCAAAATAAAAACAAAATACTCACAGCGTTAGCTTTGATTCCAGCGTAGATCAGGTCAAGACCTTTCTGGATTTCAGCAGAGACGGGGGGAGGAGTGGGGATATGATCACCCTTGACCCTGAATCCGAACTCGTCAGCGGTGTACTCCACGGTGATGACCTGACCGTCAGGAGCGGTGTAGGAGTAGGAGCCCTGCTGGACCAACGCGTTGTGGTCTTCACCGAAAGGTCTCAGGAAACCCTCCTCGGAGGCATGGATGTTGTTGCCGGTTTCGTATCTGGAAAAGGTTTAGACATGAAGTTAGTACTGTTGTCTAGATAAAAGTTGGGAAAGTAGACAAACTGTCGATTTAAGATTAAACTTTTGAGTGTCGAATGAACAAAATTTATTAAATTATAGAAGGAAACCCAAAATCGATTTCAAAGAGAAGTTTTATATAATTGAGTCTTTATAATGATGTCATCCATTCTTCTAAACCAAAAACTCAGTAGTTAAAACTTTTGGAGTTCATACATTACAAAAACCAGCGAGCTGTTCTTATGAAAACCAATAAATATGTTAATATGTTGTAATTTATTCATGTTTGCTTAAGTTTTATGAGTACCTATGCGTAATTTTCGAGATGGTAAAAGTGATATGTCAAGGTTAGACATTTGAAGAGCAAAGAAGAAGAAATATGACACCCACTACAATGCTAAGTGCACAGTGGTGATTATTCGACAGTTTTTATAGAAAAAAACTGAAACGCAATCTTGTATAGACGAGACGAGAAAAAAATGAGTCTAAATTAACATTTAATTTAGGCAGATTTAAAGAATTGAAAACAGTATACATTGTTTAGAAGTGGCCCACGTAAACATGGGAGTTTTTATCTAATTATAGTTTCTTTGTTGCAATAAATGCTGATGTTATTTGAAATAAATACTCACGAAGTCTTGTAGCTGCCATCGGTACCCTGCTCCTTGTCGAAATGGATGATGGGGATGAAGGTGGTGGTTTCCAAAGAAGCCTTGGGCCTGAAGTCCTCAATCTGCTTAGCCGGTCTGTACTCCTGCTGCTGTGGCTGCTGTTGTGGTTGTTGTTGGTAGTTGTTGTAGTTCTGCTCTGCTGGCTGCTGGTCCTCCACTTCTTGCTGCTCAGGCTTAAGAGATACTCTCCTCTGCGGCAGAGCTGTCGCCAGTGACAGCAGCGCACAAGAAACGACCTGAAACCACAAATTCCCAATTTGTTAAACAATGCAATACACTTGAACTTTAAGGTAATGTTAAATAACGAAATGATGTCAGAGAGAAGAGCTTAATCATATTCGGAATGTCGTAAGATAAGATGGTACAGATACAATAGGCAGCATCTTGTGAAACCGGCTCATTCGACACGCAGGTTGGGCGAAAGTGGGCTCCAACATGTATTGGCACTTACTACATGTCGACAAGCATGGCATTGTTTTCATTGACATCACCTAACTTTTAGTTATGCTACGCGAACAAAGAGCATCTTTGTTTGAGGTTATATAACGTTTACTTTATTACAAAAGGTGGGTAAATAGGGTGTGGTTAACATAGATGTCTCGTTTTATGTTTGAAAAACGTAATTATTTCGGTGGTCAAATGTGCTAATATGTATGTGTTATTACATATTACGTAAGTCTTCATTACTTACATGAGTGACTGTACCAGCAGGTGGGCTAGATAAATGAACATCGAAATAAACTGTCTTAGCGCAACCTCGACAATCTTCATGTGACTTACGTAGTTACGATCACCAATTACAAGTTGTTCTATTGTGTGGGACTACTCTCTCATGCAGGCATGTATACATAGACGCATTTTAAAGTTGATCGGTTTATTACCAATGTAATTGTTTTGTTACGTTGAATCGATGTTCATGATACACATAATACTTGATAAAATATTTTACTAAAGTAAGGTTGATTGAATTTTGATGTCCAAAAATTAAATTTACAGTCACTGCTCATTAATTTAGAAGGTAGGTATTTGTCAAGCTAGACAACGTTTACCAAGAAATCTAACTAACGCATACCTTTTCAATTAATTCGACCTAGAAAACACTTATATAATGAACTTACGAAGAACAAGATCATTTGTGTAATCGAAAGTTCATTAGAACGAGGTTGCACCGTCAGTTGAAAAGTAATAGTTTCTTGTTTATATGCTAATGATTCTTTCTTCGTTCATATCTGGTTTTATATCGTAAATGCGTTCGATTGCGTGATGTTACATTACAGCACGCAGATGAAAACATAAGCGATTACGCATTGAACCGATTTTAATTTCACTTGGGATGTTATGTTATAGAACAAACGTTATTGCGAATAAAGTACTAAAATTAAATGCTATCTTGATCGATTGTGTTTTTAACTCTCTTATACCGGTTACTTCTATATTAGCTCTTAATTAGATAATAATTTATCGTAACTGAATTATCTATTGCTCGTGAAATCGTTATATCGTGATATTATTACATTGCATCTCTAATTTTACTGGTAGATAGAACAACCAAAAATATTTTTAAAATGGTTTATGATAGGTACAATCAAATACTAAAATAGGTAATTATGAGCTTAGCAACGTTCAAAATCGGTTCAATTATTGGTAAGCGATACACCTATATGCATAACAACGTTGCAGAAAATCGCTGTTGAATTACACTAGGTTCAGAAGTTTTGCCCTTGACTGTACTGGTAAAAGAGCCTGTTAGAAAACAACCATTAATACATTTTATGGGAAAACCAAAAGCAGATTGGTCTACTTAACTTTAGTTATGGGGCCATACAAGAGGTGTAGGGCGCTCTTTCCAAAGAAGGGTAAACGAAATAAGGAGATATACATAATGTATATTGCCTGATGTCTACAAATTATTGAGAGCTTTGACCAAAAAAAAATACCAATAGAGACAACTACAGAAGAAACATTGATATTCGATAGTGTCAATTTAGAATTCTAGTTCTAGGATAAATTAATATACAAGACAATTTTATTACATTACGACTAAAACATCACATATGAGCACTTTAGATATGATGGTTATATACTAAAACAAACAAAAACCTACACTTAAGGTCACTGCAGTTGTTCCGATTGCACTCGCGATAAACGATAAATAGTATAATTAAATGTAGGAATTTAAAGATGAAGACATTTAAATGCCAAAGTTCAATCGTCGACATATCTGCCGACCCTATTCTGTGCCGCCGTTCACAAACACGATTGCAGGCAATCCTTCACAGAACTTGCAAATTAACGTAATGCTAATATATTCCAATCATTATAATAACCACAATCTTCTGTGATTGCTTCACTATTAGAGAAAGGGGTTTCTTTAAAATTATTGGGGAAAATGATAATTTTGAAAGGGGTTAAAGAAAGAAGAAATGAGGGATAGGCAAATGTATGGAAGTGTCCACTTACCAGCAGTTTCATTGTTGTTTATGTGTGGTGTCGTGCGGCAGCGAAGTGGCACGTGGAGTGTCGTGAACTATGTCAGAGTGGTAGTAGTGCGCTCACTTTTATACCGCACCCCTGCCACTTATCCGAACTGTGAGCCATCTCACTTTCATAGCCGACTTGCCGCTGCAATACGGTGCAGCCACGATCGACGCCGACGTATTCGCGATTTTTCGATATCAAAAATCATGGCATTGTTCATTTGTGCCTATGATTGTCATGGTTCGTTAGATGTGATCTGAAAGCTTTCCAATGATCAGGCTATTGTGTAGCGTCTGATTGTGACTACAATGCGTACGGACACGTACAGTCTGTTTTGATACTATGTAAATAAATCATCAGTATAAATCATTCGTGACAATCGGTCACATTATTCTTTTATTAGAGTAAAAACTAGGTCGCCCAAACAAAGCTTTATTTTTTAATAAAACTGAAAGCTGTGTATTTTGTAGCTCTTCTTTATATAATAAAAATATAATTAGAAGCTAACCCCAAATACCATAACCATCGTTTTAAGCATTGTTTACCAAGTCATTAATGATTTAATAGCTAAGTTATGAATGTTATGTATGATTAAAGAAGTAATTTAGCCAATTAATGACTCGCATCTCATAAACTTTTAATCTACATAGTTAATAACAGTTTCACCGCACGCTTGGTAGTAAAAATCGGTGAATAATGATATTACACCGATTTTACACTGTATTCATAGTGACTAATAAGTCAGGGGTATTGACTATTTATCTAAAATCTTCAATGCATGAAATAAAAGGATTTTATTTTATTTTATTATTGATCTAAATCAAATTTTACCTTTGCTCTCCTAATTCTAAATATATATACTTGCTATCCTTTAGTAGTAAGTTTGTGTCCTCTGCGTACAGACTCCAGTAATCCTATTTTGTAAATTTTGCACATAGCTAATTTCTACCTATATTGAGTACTAGATGCTGCCCGCGACCTTCGTTCGCGTGAAATTATTTTAAAAATTATTACTTCCCATTTTAAATCGGAATTTAATTGTTTTGTACGGAACCCTAATTCTTATTCTAAAATAAAATCAGCTTAAGTTACTCCTTATAACATCAACTATTTGCCAGCAAAAGTCTCGTCAAAATCGGTCCAGCTGTTTCGGAGATTAACCGGAAAAAACAGACAGACACAAAAATTAAAAAAATGTGTTTTTGTTATAAGTGACATTTTCATAATATTCGTTCAGTAAAAACTGTTTTTGAAATCACAAATTATATATAAAAAAATACCATTTATATATAGATGCGGTGAATTTAATTACTAGTTACACTTTTTGCTCGAACTCGTTGCCATACTCTATAATAATGTTATCGATACATACACCTCGTACTAGTTCTTTTTTCTTTTAACATGTTGTCACGCTGACAAACAGGATGTGAACAACAGAATAGGTATTCAGAGGTTACGTGACTAGATATTCTTGTGCAATATAATCTTTTTTCTTCTTATTTTCTATTGTATGTCCTTGGAGGACAGCGTTGTAAAAAGCTGCATCAATTTATGTTAGCTAAGGGCGTTTTGAGTATAAGATTCCTTGACGACTGGCTAGTGTTTATCAAGCATCTATCAGGTACTATGGTACTTAGTCTTACCGATCATTAACACTTAATTATATACGACTGCACCTACATTTACATTTCATCCGAGTATTGTGAGATGCTCATTTGCTCAGCTTGTCAACTCGTATTGCTTCCTGGTGACATTTGTTTACACATGTCCTAGTTGCATACTTCTTTTTGACGAACATTTATATATTTAAAAGACGACGTTGTGATCCCCACCCCTGCCCGCCCTCACCTTTGCTTTATGCATAGGATTTGTCTGAAGAGTTGAGATGTGTTTCATCTTAGCGGCACTATCTTAAGCGGCATGGTGTAGGGGCATCGCTTGTGTTGCCAGTAGCTGTTACATAAATTGTAGGCGTTGTTTTCGCTTGTCAGTGTAGCAACATGTTACTATCAGTTATCAAGGCAACTTGCGCAATGGGCACGAGAGGGAGCGTGCGTGGACTCCGGCGCGCTTGCGATGCGCTTCATTTCCAATCATTTTTGCGCCCGATGCACGTAAATTAATTCGATAATGTGGATTATGACAAGTTTTCTGTATCAGTCAGTTTCCTGCATCTTTGTATAATAATGCCAGATATGGATCAGTTATTAATCTGATTCACGTTTATCAATTGTTGTGATGTAACTATTTATGATGTTGGTGTTATTAAATCATAGTAATTTATATTTATTAAATGGTAAATGGTATTAATATACTACAGTATATTTTTGGTTATTTAGGTTATCTGTTACAATTTAATCATCATGACAATTATCACCCTCCCATTATCCCTTGACTTGTAAGATTTGACATTTTATGTTATGGTATGCCATTCATAAAAGTCGCAGCTTTTCACATTCTTCATGATTCAGCAATGCTATGCAACAAAAGCGTGAGCCCACATAATGTAATCAGTATTAAAATCTGTACTTAAACTTTCTTGTAGCTTAGTTTTAACCATGAACTTTAACCAAGTCTGCCGAGAAAGTGGCTGTTTGTCAGTGTCACTTACTTCATCAGTTTTACAATATGGCTTATTATATATCGTAACATATCGTTAGCGTGTTCGTAGTTACTATTTTGTCATATAGTTTCAATTGCACGTCTTTGGCGGACGCGAGATGAGTCTGTTACGTAAGCAGCTGCGCTTTTGAGGTTACTGACACCGCTGCGTGCCGCATGGGACGCCCAAACCTAAATGTTTTGCACTCATTAGTCATTACCATCACTTGGTGCTTTACTATAACATGAAACTAGGCGTGCGTGTGGTCCCCCTCTTATTTGATTCATCTAACCTTGGAATACTGTACTAGTTGAGTAGAGCGGTCTAATGCACTTGCTTCATAATCGTGTTTGTAGGAGAAAGATGTGCACAGCTTTAGAATGAGATAATATTTACCTAGTTATTATAATATTCATAATGGGCTCTTGTAATAAACTTGAAGATGTTTGCTATTAACATAATAATGAAAAGAGCACCCACGTCGAAGGGTATGCGAGATTGAATAGATTTTAATCGACGTAGGCGAAACAAAAGAGGTATGCAAGGACAGTCAAATAATGTGTTCGCTGCCTACCAGGCTACCTACCCTACACAGGTAGATTTTTAAAGGACATACCTTAACACGATTAATGAAATTATGAACCCTGGCGTCTGTTTTACAAATGATTCCATATCCTCAATCAGTCATTACAGGTAATCCGTTGTCGTGGTATGGGCTACGGAGGAATGAGGAAAATGTCGTGAGGTAAGTTTTGAGTATTAATGTGGAGGGCTATTAAAGTAGACTAAGAACAAAGAAAACAAATGGACTGTGCGAAGGATGATATGGCTAGAAAGGAGGTGACTGCTGAAATGACGAGTAATAGAGGAATATATTATGGAGTATGAAGACGTGCTGCGCCGGCCCCAAATAACTTAGGATAAGGGAAGGAGAATGATGACTATCAGTCATTACAATAGTCATTACTATTATAATCTTTCTCACATAATTTATTTTTGTCACAATGCTCACTGTCACGATGAGGGCATCGGGTTATATAGTGACTTACCAATCTTACTGTAAACAACTAATAAGGCAAATTTTAGAAACAGAATACTAATATGTGGGTAAGTAGATTAATACTTACTTGTTTTAACAAGTAGGTAACATTCTAATCGTTTAGTATTTTCACTGCAAATGCAAGTGCGATTTACACTAGTTACATCACTATGTAATAACATATTTAGAATTTCTTTTCGTCGTAACATTTTGTGTGTCAAGGTATTTCGTCTTCGTTGCGTCATTCTACAGGCATCTTATTTAGTACCTATAATTTCTAAGAACTACAATAGTCATTCATCGCTCTGTTACGTACGTAGCCAGTTAATTATGCATTCATTAAAGTCGGTACAAGTAAATGCATGTGTCTTCGCTTTGTTAACTTTGACAGTGACTTTGATTTCAATGCTGAAGAAAATTTATTTATTAATTTTAGTCACGGATAAATGATAAAGCTCATTTGAAATGAATAAATTGTTAATTATTGATAGTGTGCGTTTTCATGCTTGAATGGTTAATCACGGCCCACTGCGTTCCTGCGTTCGCTTGTGTTCCAGCTGTGGGAACACTGTCACACGGCTGATGATGCTAAATGATGCCTTTGCTTATAGCATTAACAATAAAAAAAAAATATACTATATTTCATATGACTCTTTCATTACAGCAGTGATATCCTAGTCTCCACAGGTCTCGAGTTAGAATCCAAGACCTCGATTTTTCGGATTCATGTGCGTATTATTTAATTATCACTTGCTTCGGTGAAGAAAAACATCGTGAAGAAACCAAACCAGCAAGCCTGAGAGATATTTCTCGGCGGCATGAAGAGACAAGTCAGCGCGCGGCATAAAAACTCTGACACCCGGTTAGGCACTAAACACACGATAAAGGAAGAAACTAGTTTTATTACTATTTCATTCAAAAACTTGTGTGCATTAAATAGGCCTTTTTATCGATAAGCTGGTAGAATCTGTCGGAAAAGTATTCACAGATTTTGTAACCTATAGCGTACGACGACTATTAAGTGAACCGTTTTTATCAATAGACCATTATTTGCGTGAGACGACGATCGAAACTGATAGCAGTTAAGAGTTTTTAGCTACACTACACTACACCTACTCTTGATTCTATAGTTATTTTTAATTCACACAAATACGTTACATTTACGTAAAGTCCGTAACCCTATGTAAATAAGATGACATCTTTGAATGATTTGATAACTTTCCAATCCTTTTTCAGTGATTGTTCAATCTAAAAACATGGTTACATCGTTATTTGCATGTTTATATCAATCTTTAAGAATGTTAGGATTTTATTGATAGACGGGGCTAGAGGTTAGGGTTATGATGACATGGAGCGGTTTCAACATTAATTTAAATTTTAGAGTTGCAGCGTGCTTGCGAATATCGAATGCAACAAAAATCTACATACAGACCTAGATACTCGGTACTAAAAGAATGAGAAAATATCTGAATTGATTATCAGCTAATACTTTAAAATATCAACATTATTAAACTTAAACTGTCACTTACGGGACATCTATGGTTATGGTTGACTAATGAATCAACCCGCGATCATAAGTAAAATGAAATGTGCATTCTGCCCATCCTAACTTACGGTGCTAAAATTTGGTCCCTGACCGAGTCACAAAAGTCCAAGCCTCAAGGTTGGCCGGAGGGCCAACCTTGAGGCTTGATTGCTTAATATTAGGTAATAAGCTCAGCGACCGAATTCATAATACCACAACACAATACGCTCCAATACTGAAATCGCTGATGTGGGCAATAAGACCGGTAAGGTGAAGTGGGATTGGGCGGGCCATGTTGTAGAATGCATCAGGACCGATGGCCCAGAGTCGTCACGCAGAGCTTGCTAGAAGATGGGCGACGCATCCACACCAAGGGAGGCCTATAGAAAACGCTGGCCTGACCTCACGAAGGTTATAGGGAGACCATTGCCCAGCAGTGGCCATAAATAAATAAGAAAAACATATAAATATGTATATATAATATAGATCGTGAATATGCTACAGAGATCGGCGACAGAATAAGCCATTCATCTCGTGCCCTTATCGCGATACAAAACTTTTATAGCTTTATTTGTTAAAAATAAAACATGGCCTATTTAAACCAGATCAGTTGGTAACGACTTGGTCTGAAAATAAACCTCAACCACAACACATCCTGTCGACGCACATGACATTCTCTATATTACTTGTTCATTATTGTGCACCTTGTCAAGAAAATGTGTGCTCCCACGGGATTTACTGACCAAAGAGTCCTTAGAGATGTATCTGTCTGCTTGCTGATGTAGGTATCATTACAGATGTACCAATTCATTTGCAATTTACATGGCGAAAACCAGTAATAGATAGAATTGTTTTCAAATGGCATATTAATATAAACTTTCTTTAAAGGGTGTAACAAGACCCTTAACGAAGCAGAAAGGCACTTAAGCTCCCCGTCATTGTGGTATTTTTTTTTGTTTTAGACCTGGATAGATACCTGGGAACCTTCTAATTACGGAGATATTGGAGGTCAAAGTTCTAACTTTTTCACAAGTTTTTTTTTAAATACATGTTTTTAACGTAAGATTTTTACAGTAAACACCTCCATGACCCCCGTGCTATTCAGTCCATCCATTAGCACAATGTTTTGAGTGCGTTACATTGAGTCTTACCGTAAAACGTGATTTCTCATCCCAAAAAAAAAATCGTTTCCCAGCAATAATTTTTGCGTGTAAAGTTACTTGGTTTGAAGTAAATAATGCTTGGTAGACGGTTTCGTTAAGGGTACACAAGTCGGTCGTACTTCCATACAAAACATACAAACGTAGTATGGCGATTACTCCACTGTTTGGTGTATGTTCAAAATAAAAATGATATCAATTTGTTTCATCATTATCTAGCCCTGTATGGAAACAAAAAAGTAAAAAAAAAAACATTTTTTTAAAAATAATTTTCAAATATATGTTTTTTCTTCTTTTTTGTTTGAACGTACACCTTCAAACAGTCGAGTAATCGCCATACTCCGTTTGTATGGAAGTATGACCAACTAGTGTACCCTTAAGGGTTTTGTTACACCCTGTATAGCATGTTCAGCAAATATTTGGACATTATATGTTTCTTCCCTTGAACGAAAAACGAACGATTAATAATGGATAACACGTTCTTAAAAGGCTTCGTTTCAGATAACACATAAGGAAGAGAATGTACATACGTCAAAGACAAGATATTCAAGTCAATATTTATTAATAATCACTGTCGAAATCATTTTTCTGCTTCAGGCTTTTTTTTTTTTTTTTTTTTTTTTTTTTTTTTTTTTTTTTTTTATCGATGGGAAATCATCAAATGACCCCTCCCGCTCTGGGCTGAGCAGGAGGGAGTGTCAGACTTGTACTGACTAAAACCCATCCATGTTCCTTCCTTTGCCCTTTGTGTTCCAGGGCCGCGGTATCTCTTTCGAACAGTCCCGCAACCCTGGCAGGCGTCGGCCCTTACGGACCCCTTCCTGTTTGCTGACTCTCTTTGAGGCGCGCGTGGAACACGAACGCGCCGTCGACACGGCCTGTCGTCATAAGACGGACGGACGGCGAGCTAGCCCATAGCTCACCGTCCACAGGCCCGCGTCTACGGTGGCCGGGGGCCACCACGTGGCCCCCGACGCCCGGTGCGTCTCCCGCGGCGGCTGGGACGTGAGGTTCTCTCCCTCTCACGTCCCGCCACCTCCTTCGCTAGCATGACTGCTTCGCAGAAGGAGGTGACGGCGTCCCATTCCGTCTCGCTCCGGACCATGGATTGAACCAGGGCCGGACGCGAGAGGTCGCCGCCGCCGATCGCCGCTACGAGGACACGGCGTTGCTCCGCCCAAGCGGAGCAGACCTGCACAGTGTGCTCCACCGTGTCCTCCGGTCGATCCTCGCAGTGGTGACACCCGGGCGTTTCCTCCCGCCCGATTAGGTGCAGGAACCTCCCGAAACAACCATGTCCGGTGAGGACCTGCGTCAGGCGGAAGGTGAGGGCGCCGTGGCGCCTCTCCAGCCACTCCTCAAAGAGGGGACTTACCGCCATTATAGTGGCGTGCCCTGCACGGGGTTGCGACAGTCGCTCTCTCCATGTCGCCATGAGATCACGCCGGAAGTCTGTCCGCTGAGCGACAATTTGCCGCGGCAGCGGAGTTTCCCCCCGGCGTAGTGCCTCCACGCGCCACTCGTGCAGGCGCGCGAGGACTATCTGCTTCAGGCTTAGGGACCTCAGGTGCAACTGGTAAATGATTGCCCTCGGCATGGTATCCATCGAGGCCGGCGGTGTACTTGGTGACGTAAACCTGGTCATCATCACCGATATATGATACCTCTCCCTCGACTATCATGACGTAGCCGGTGCCGTCCGGCGTGGGCACGAGCCGGCCGCGCTCCGACACCACGGTGCCTTCAGCCGTCACGTACCGCAGAGCGAACTGACCGAACTCATCGTGAACCTCCTCCTGCTCCAGTGCTGGCAGAGTCCGATACGGGTGTTCTTTCAGAGGTGAAGCCAAGACTGATGAAATGGCGACAAGGCCGAAGAATGCTACCAACTGTGAAATAGAAAAAGCAGGATTAAAATATGTTACACTTAATACGTATCAGATCCGGAGACTAGGTTTGTTGTTTTTTTTGGAACTACATTTACTCAGAGGTCAAATAGGCAGTCAGTCCATGTAAAATACGGGTAGTCATCTACATCCACACACAGTTAGACTGGAAACCGACTAGAACATAGTTGAGAAAAGGCTAGGCTAATGATGCTGGAGTTTTACTCACCTTATTCATGATGATAATTAGAATTAATAACCACTATTGTTCCGTTGAATCTGTAACGTAGTGATTGATGAAATTTTTGCCTTACAATGTGTTTAAATATTTAAATGTTATGCAATAGAACTATCCCTAATGAAGGATAATGGACTAAAACTGGATCATTTGCAAAACTTGTAGAATTAGATTAAATGGGTTATGCGGAATGTATTTTATCATTAGATGTAATGTGGTGCTTGTAATGTGGTGTCTAACTATATGATAATCTATGTAGTTAAACACGTTTAAATGGTTTAATTAATTGGTATTTTATCTTTCGCTAAACTTATGCGTTTGTGTACTTATTTTCTTCGATAAAAGCAAATAGCACTGTGTGGCTTGGATGCATGCATCTCCATACAATCCACACATTTTTAAATTTTGTTAAAGAATAAAGAAGAGAACTCTCGTTTTCAACCTAAACTCGGATGCCAAAGTGTAATACCATCAAGATAATACCTAAAACAATATGCGGAGACACAGACACAAAACGGAGAAAGTAAAACTGTAACGTAGGATGTCTCGCGGCGTTTAACTTATGTAAGCTGTACTAGAAACAGAACTTAAAAATTGTAATAGGAATAGTAATCTTTCTGACATTTCTTTTTGAAGGCCTTATAGTACTTCAAACCAGAGAGGAAAGTGGATTTACGTAGATCAGAAATCGGAGAAAACAATGTCAGTAAATAATGAAGAACCAACCCGGTCAAATACATCGTTCTTGCTACGTTCGTACTATTTACATACTGCATTGAAATTACCGCTCATTAGTTCATACTTCTTATAATATCTGTGCTTCTAGGAATCAGCGATAACCGAGTGGTGCTGACCATACACTTATAAATCTCATGATGGATCATCAACTATATTGTATTGTATAACGGGCTGGTGTCCCGAACTCCACGTTTAGGCGCGTATTTTGGATTCGATCCACCCTAGCTCCCCGAGAAAGGTTAGCTACAGTTCATCAACTATACGATCGAATACAGATTCAATTCGACAATCTCACAAGACCTGATTGATTTATTTTGAAACAATGTAGTCTATAAAAGCCATAAAATCGTAGAACATCTCCATATAAATAACCAGCTACGTTAAAACACAAGGTCAATTTCATAACCCTTTATTTCACCTTCGCAAATAGTAGGACATGATTCGACCGATTAAACATTTAGTAGGAAAATCAGTCTAGTTTAGCCTTATAGTAGTAAAAACTAGTAGCATGCCTACCTACTTACCGAAACTGAGAGACCGGCAGAGCAACTAAACTTGAATCGTATACTAATGTCTGGTGCATGCCTATCTGCTTGTATGGATCTATATAATTATCTTCAAAGTAAATCGGCATTTTAAAAACTATTTGCTCATTCACTTCAAGGATTTAGAGTATTTTTGAAGTTTATAGCGGTCTAAGTGTCCACTTGAATTTTACAATTTGATGATTTTTTTAAAACTATCTATACTAATATTATGTACAGGTTTTTGATTGTATGTTTGTTTCTTTGTAAGTTTTTATGTTGAGGGAATCTTCGGAACTGCTGATCCGATTCCGATGATTCTTTCACTAAAGGGAAACTACATTATCCCCGAGTGTTACAAGCTACATTTTAACCGTTTCCGTGGGTTAATTTCCATACATAACGGGAGCGAAACCGTTAGCAAAAGCTAGTTAGATCATATACTTGCAAACCTTTTCTAAAATTCGTGTTAAATAAAATAGACATTAATAATAGTTTTCATGGATTATAGCATAGTATTGTGTAAAAGATATTATGGCTAGCAAGGAATCGAATTCTAAGACGACAGCTAGTTGACGTTCCACGTCGAGTGCGAGGATAATAAAATACCTATTGCGATACTCAAGTAAATCTCTTTCACGGCTATGTCCTTATACAAGAGATCAAGTGAAACTGAAACTCCTGTTGTTCATCACAACTTTGGAATCCTTCAAGATACCTAAATAACTCCCTTGACTTTTCTTTAGCATTCCGAAACAAAATTATATCAGTGCACCTAATACCTAGGATTATCGTCATTGGTTTCACAACAAAAGTGAGAGGAGGAACGCTTCTCCACGCTATGCGTCGAACACTTGAACTGATCTTGACATTTCATTGAACTGATATTTCAATTTGTATCGGTAGGTACTGCACGCAAGGGAGGAGCTCGTGGCAAAATAATAACAGCTGCTCAGGTCGATCTTTAGGTTAAGCCGTAACTGCCTAGGTTGGTCTGTGGATGGGTGACCGCCCATTACATACCAAGTTTCCTGCGTGCCTCGGAAAGCACGTTAAGCCGTTGGTCCCGGCTGTCAATTCTAGATCTTTGACAGTCGTTACAGGTAGTCAGTGGTCCGAAAACTCTGACAACCAGTCTTACCAAGGGGTATCTTATTACCCAGCACTAGTGGGTTGTGGAGGTCAGATAAGCAGTCGCTCCATGTAAAATACTGGTATTCAACTTTTTCTGGTTAGACTGGAAGCCGACCCCAACATAGTTGGGAAAAAGTCCCATGTTATAGGGGACGAGCCTATTGCCATATAACCGGGCACAAATCCAGATTCTGTGGCTGTACTGAAGAAATACTTATAGAAATGACTAATAACACTTTGCCCGACCTGGGAATGGAACCCTCTTGCTCAACAGTCACACTTGCGACCACTAGACCAACGAGGCTAGTCTATCCTTACTAATATTTAAAATGACTGAGTGATGTCACTTTGTCTGTCTATTATCTTTTCACATCTAAACGGCAGAGCTTTTTAAGTGACGCCGCGGATAGAAGCTAGTAGTAGTCATCATCTTCCTACCTTTTTCCTTGTTATTTGGGGTCGGTGCAACTCGTTTTTTTCTTCCATTCTGCCCTGTCAGTCGTCACGATGTCATTTACTCTATTTTCCTTTATATAATTCCTCACACAACCCATTCATCTTTTCTTTGGTCTTCCTCTCCCTCTCGATCCATCAACATTTGTATTCATTACTCTTTTAGCCAGATGTGATTCATCCCTCCTCATCACATGCCGATACCAAGACAGTCGTCATTTCCACCCGTTCCATATATCCCTACTGACATATCCCCGCTGGTAGGGATACTTGGACTTTTTTTCCAAGTATCGCTACCGATTGGGATCTGTTTCTGGCGCAACTTTCAAACTTCCTTTATACTCATTTAAGGAATTAGTATGATAGAGGAAGTTTCTTTATCCATACTTGTCACACCACACATCCATAAATATGGATAAAAGCTAGTTGGTACTCAATATTTTACACTGATGCCTACCATTTATTCAACCCCCATTAGGAACCTGAACCTGGGCCTAGAAAAAGTGGCAGTACCAGCATAAAAGATTATGGAAAAATCAAAAATGCAATGGATTGAAACTCGCTAAAACACACGAAACGATTTAAAAGCGTCTGTTTCCACTTATTTTGACTCTCTAAATAACATATACACATTAAATTGAAGTTAGTATATGAACTATAAATAGTATTAGTTAAATAAAAAAGCAAGGCCGTCTCGATGTGACTGAGCACTCTCTATTGCACTTATCAATCGAGTAATTATAAATCAGACAGCATTAAATACAACAGTATCTGCAGATGAAAACCTGCAAGTAGATATATCCAATATTCTGACTACTTTCTTGCATTTAGCCATACTTACAACCGTTCACGCATAGGCGTAGGGTAATGACCACTTTTGTAAGCCTTTGAATCGTGGGGATGCCACATAATAGCTATTGTTTGTGCGTGAACTACTGCACTGCCATTAGAAACGGAGGTAGCCCACGCAGTAGTTTAAGTGCTCATTGTGAAAGAGCTCATTTGGGCTACTACCTAATAGTAGAGAGCACTGAGGAGCGCCGTTGTGTTCCGATTTGGAAGATATGGATCCTAGTCCAGTTAGTGGCATTTGAGAATATTCCAGGACGGCAAAATGTAACTCCGATGGAAGCATCCGAGTTACATTTTGTCTTATAAGAGAGGTCATAAACGAGTATTAGACGACCAACTTGTGTTATTTATAATATTGAAGCGCCTGATGGTAATTTAAATGTTTTCATTATTAAGTTCATTTAAATGTATAGCCATTCCATCGTCGCAGGCGTTTGAGTAAATCCATGTTAGAGCTATATACTTCTTTACATTATTGATGATAATATTATGACTGTTAATACTGAGTAGATTAATTCAAGATCAGAAAATATATCGGAATACAAAAAACATACAGTATTACTGTCGGTACGAGTATAATCATTAGCAAAATTGTTTGATTACAAGAGGGTGAAAAGGCTGAGTGACAGGAAAGTTTAGCTCATTAAAATAAAAAGTCAACAATAATTTAAATGTATTTTCTTAAAAAAATAATAATCACCAACAACATTATAAACTTATCGTTGACTTAGAAAACGTTATAATATCACACTTTTTATAGTAATTTATACAATAACTCATTAACGTACCGTTATTAGAATAGAAATTCGTTCATTTCTACCAATGTTCAAGTTTCTGTCGTTTTATCCTTTTCTGCTTTCTTTGGGGGTTGTTTCTCTTCTTTTTCAGCTACAGATACTTTGACACCGTTTTCAGTTGCGTTGGTAGACTTTCCATTATCGGTAGCAGGTTTTACTGATTCTTTCGAAGACGGATCGGCATTAACTGTCAAGTTTACAAGTGACTTTTCGTCAGATTCGTCAGTTAGTGCAGAATTGGTAGGTGGGGTTGGCAGTGACTGAGCTAACAAGACGGCCTCGGTAGCGGCTTTTTCCGCTGCTTCAGCAGCGGTTCCGACTACTTGTGCCGCCTGAAGCGCTTCTTTAGCAGCGTTTTTAGCAATCTGTGCGTGTGCTACTGTTTCATTGTCAAGCATTTGATCTCCAATTACGCGCTGTTCTTTAATAGACTTAATTACATTCTCCGCAGTTTTCAGAGCTTCCATAGCGGATTGCACCGCACCTTTAGCTGATTTTTTTGCATCTTGTGCAACGTTTACAGCCTGTTTTGAGATGTTTACTGCTTCTTTTGCAGGTTTCTGACTTTCTTGGGTAGATTTGTCACCCTCTTCGATGGAAGGCTTCTCACTTTTCTGTCCTTCTCTAGCAGTGGGTTTTTCTCCTTCTTTGGCCACAGATGTTTCACCATTGTCAGCAGCAGGTTTCTGACCTTCCTTAGCAGCGGGATTATTTCCATATTTAAGAGCAGGGTTTTCTTCTTTGGCAACAATTTTTTCTGCTTCTTTAACCACGGGCTTCTCACCTTTCTTACCAGCTGGTTTATTTCCTTCCTTGGCCAAAAGTTTATCTCCTTCTTTAGTAATAGGCTTCCCTCCGTCTTCGCCAGCAGGCTTATCTCCGTCCTTAAGAGCAGGTTTCTCTTCTTCTTTAGCAACGGGTTTCTGTCCGTCCTTAGCAACGGGTTTTTCTTCTTCCTTAGCAGAAGCTTTCTCCTCTTCTTTAGCAACAGACGTCTCCCCTACTTTAGCAGCAGACTTCTCCCCTTCCTTAGCAACGGAAATCTCACTTTTTTTAGCCACGGATTTCTCTCCTTCCTTCGCAGTACGTCTCTCTGCTTCCTTAGCAGTGGGCTTCTCTACTTCCTTGGCTAAAAGTTTATCTGCTTCTTTAGTAACAAGCTTCCCTCCATCTTTGGCAGCAGGCTTCTCTTCGTCCTTAGGAGCGGGTTTCTGTCCGTCCTTAGCAGCCGGTTTTTCTACTTCCTTAGCAGAAAGTTTCTCCTCTTCTTTAGCAACTGACGTCTTCCCTTCCTTAGCAGCTGACTTCTCCCCGTCCTTAGCAACGGACGTCTTACTTTCCTTAGCAGCGGGCTTCTCTCCTACCTTTGCTACAGGTTTCTCTCCTTCTTTAGTAACAGGCTTCTCTCCATCTTTGGCAGCAGGCTTCTCTCCGTCCTTAGGAGCGGGTTTCTCTTCTTTCTTAGCCACTGATTTCTCTCCTTCCTTCACAGTGGATCTCTTTGCTTCCTTAGCAGTGGGCTTCTCTACTTCCTTGGCTAAAAGTTTTTCTGCTTCTTTAGTAACAAGCTTCCCTCCGTCTTTGGCAGCAGGTTTCTTTTCGTCCTTAGCAGCGGGTTTTTCTACTTCCTTAGCAGAAAGTTTCTCCTCTTCTTTAGCAACAGACGTCTCCCCTTCTTTAGCAGCTGACTTCTCCCCTTCCTTAGCAACGAACGTCTCACTTTCCTTAGCAGCGGGCTTCTCTCCTTCCTTTGCTACAGGTTTTTCTCCTTCTTTAGTAACAGGCTTCTCTCCATCTTCGGTAGCAGGCTTCTCTCCGTTCTTAGAAGCGGGTTTCTCTTCTTTCTTAGCCACAAGTTTCTCTCCTTCCTTAGCAACAGGTTTCTCTCCTTCTTCGGCAGCAGGTTTCTCGCCTTCCTTAGCTGCTGGCTTCTCACCTTTCATAGCAGTTGGTTTCTCTCCTTCCTTAGCAGCGGATCTCTCTCCATCCTTAGTAGCAGGTTGCTCTAATTCTTTGGCAGCACGGTTTTCTCCTTCTTTAGCAGTGGGTGTCTCTCCATCCTTTGGAGCAGGTTTTTCACCCACCTTAGCAGCAAGTTTCACTTCACCTAAAGCAGCAGGCTTCTCTGTTTCCTTAGCAGCGGGCTTCTCTCCTTCGTTAGCAGCGGGTTTCTCTCCATCCTTAGAAACAGGATTTGTTTCATTAGCTACAGGTTTATCTCCTCCTTTAGCAAAAGTTTTCTCTCCTTCATTAGCAACAGGCTTCTCTTCTTCTTTGGCAGCAGGCTTTTCTGCTTCTTTAGCAGCATTTTTCTCTCCTTCCTTAACAATGAGTTTTTGCCCGTCCTTGCCAGTAGGCTTCTCTGTTTTTTTAGCAGCGGGAGCCTCACTTTCTTTAGTCTCGGAATATTCAACTTCTTTCAAAGGTTTTTCACCTTCTTTGGGGGGCTTTTCAGGTTCCTTAAATGCAGTCTTCTCATCTTCTTTTAAAGGTTTCTCATCATCCTTAGTGGATTCTTCACCTATTCTAGATGCAATTTTCACATCTTCCTTATCCTCAGGTTTCTCACTTTTTATAGTAGATGTTTCTCTTTCCTTGACGGACTTCTTTTCTTCATTACCAGGCTTTTCTCTTTCCGCTACAGAGTTCTCATCTTCTATGGCAGGCTCTTTACTTACTTTGGCAGACTTTTTGCTTTCCTTAGCAGGGTTTTCGCTTTCACTTGCAGACTTCTTATCTTTTTTGGCAAACTCCTTACTTACTTGAGTAGACTTTTCGTCTTTTTCAAGAGGTTTTTCAGCCTGTAATGCAACAGGTGACCCTTTCTTTGGAATCTTTTTAGCATATTCACCATGAGGTGGAGATACATTTTCAAGTGATTCTGATTCAGAGTTTTCTGATACTTGTGTTTCTTCGGAGGCGGTACTAGAATTATCTTCATCACTGGCCTTCAATTTTCGTGAACCTTTCTGCTTATGGGTGTGGCTACGAGTACTTAGTAGTTGTGGTCCAAGATTGATGTGATTACCAACTGGTCGGAAACCGTTTTCATCTGCAATGTACCTGTAACATTGAGGTAATATATTAGTATAAATTTAATCATTTTTAAAACTTAAATTTCTATATAATATAAAATATAATGAAAGTTAAATAATAAAGATATATTTGTATGTAGTTTATAGTAATATTTTGATATTTTCATTATTTTTGTGCGTTGACCATAACAAAAAACTGATTGACGCATCAATTTTATTTATAGAACTTAGTAGTTATTTCAAGGGTTATCCGTGAGCTTTAGTAACCTTATATTACAATACAGCATGATTAAATTTACGAATACTTAACTTTGAATCAAATTAATTAATTATGTTGAACAGTGTTGAAATCACAGAGAGTTTAGGTATGAAGTTGACATTGTTCATAACTGGTAACAAAGCAAACACTATTCAGTTCGTTTTGCAATTCCCAGATAATAATAATCCACAATGTTTAAAGAAAACTGTACTTTTATACGTGCTATTAGCATTTCAGTGTTAAGTCTCTAAACTGAATCAGAAGATAACACTGAAACACTTGTTTTTTTTTTATATCAATCAAATCTATTTCCTCTACTACATAAATAAACTACCAAAATAACTGTAATCAATACTTGCTTTACACTGATGAGGGTTCCATCGGGAGCCGTATAAGAGTAGGATCCCTGCTGGACGTGTATTTCACCACTGTCGTCATCTTCTCCACCCTCATTGCTGCAGTCACTGTGCTTGTGGGCTGTCTTTCCATCTATCACTTTGTCAAACGATGTCTCCTCGCGTTTGATACCGTTCCCGGTTTCGTAACTGTAATCATGTAATTTAAGTCACTATAATGTAAGGAACCGTTCAGCAATCAGCACTATAATTATAGTTTAGATTTTATTAAGCAATGCACCCTTAGCGTTATAAACGAAATGTAACATGTTGTCAAACAAATGTGATAGTAAATTGTCGATTTACCTAAATTTATATTTTCCGTCTGCCTCCAATTCCTCAGACTGTGAAACAATTGGTATCGGTATCCCAGCGGACTGTTGCCTTTCGGGTGGCACCTCATCGGTGGGGGGTGCGGAAAGCACGCACGCCGCTGCACAGCACAAACAAACTAATTTTAATAACATCTCTATTCTAACCCCTCCTGATTTCCACTTATGAGTGATGCTCCAGACTGGTTGTCCACCTATATGTAAGATTCATTTATTTACTCTATCCTCCCCCCGCGTTCCGGAGGAGCGAGCCTCACCGGACGCTAAATACTTCAACCTTAACACTTGATTGATTGTGTTCTTCGGAAAATTGCACAATAACCTAGGTGTCAACAATAAGACATGATCGGTGACGATTGAACGCGATTAAACCATTGAATAGAATAGAATATTCTTTATTATGTACACCATACAAGTAACATTCATAAAAGAAAAACATTTCACATAAGGTAACACAATGGGCGGTTTATCGCTAAAAGTGATCTTTTCAAGACAACCTTTGGATCGGTTGCAGGAAGAGGGAGAGAATAATGCAATTGGTCTATGGTGTACTAATTACATATCGTCAGTGGAAAGGCGAAAATGCTAAAACGCCAAAATGGTACTCTTGGGAAATTCATTTTAAATTTACATCTTCATCTTCATCAATTTTTTTATTTACATCTATATACATACACACATAAAGCATATACAAATTTACATAAATATGTACAATAAATAATAATCATGTAACCAACCATTGACCACTCTAAACAAGGTCTGAACAAACTTACTGAAACATTTTGGTGTTCTAATTTTCAGCATACGAGTAGAATGGCTTATGCATAAGTGCTCAGTAATAAAACTTTCATTGCGAAACATGCTATGAATAATACAACACCTACAAATAGATATTACACTTCCTAATTAATGTTGAGAATCATACTATATATCTAATTTACATATTATTACGACATGCATGTTGACGTTTATCTTGTTTGGGGACGTGGAGTTTATTGTCGTGCGTATAGTTTACAAAAACAAGAAATTAAGCGATTCTCGTCAAACCAGTGAATAGATTACGAATAAAACCAATAATGAGTTAGGCTATTGAGTCATCTTCATTTGCTGTTTTAATCGCGTGAGAGGAGGATCATTATACTAAGTTGATTACAGATATATTGAAAATGTTACTAACTTTATCATTATTACCTATTTACTTATTATTAGTTGACGGGGTGACTAGTGCAGATTTAAGTAACAATAAAAGAGTGCCTCGAAGACAGACCCGAGTCACGAGGACGTATAATTCTAATCACCCCCCAGTAATAGAAACTTACGATAAAATTCCGGTTACTGTGGTATACGATGATGAAGAAGTGATTAAAGTGAGCAATAAAAATGAAGGAAAAGATGATGTTATTGTTGGAGATGAAAACAAAATCTCGAAATATGCAGGTAACGGAAAATCAATTAATCTCGAGGTTCCTGTAAACTATCCACCTGTCCGTGGTCTATCCCCTTTACCTGGAGTTGACGATTTTAAAGAAGAATTAAATACAAAACCAAGATCCCGATCTATTAAAATACCAGCAAATGAAAAACATTCTGTTGAAACGGAAGCCACAAAAGGAGTCGCGCCACGGAGAAGGGTTCAAAAAGTAAGAAGAGTGAAAGTGAATAAAACCCAACTTGATACATATGTCAGAGAATCAGAAAGAACTAAAAACAAAGTAGACCAAAAAGAAGCAACACCAACGACTGTCCCGATCCACGGTGAAGAGCCATCGTCACATGATCCTCAAATGTTTAAACAGAGAACGGGAATACGGGATCCTGTGGTTCCTATAATCGAGTCAGAAAGTTATGTTTTCTCACACTCGGGAGATTTTCATTACAGGTAATTTAAAATTGTTATTTTAACTGTAGATAGGTTCAATTTTATTATGTTGACATCTTATTCATTATATGCAGCTATGAAGGCGGCGATGGGACGAAAGCTTATGAGAGAGGTGAATTAAGAAGATCCGATGGTGGTTCCGGGAGTGCTGTAGAAGGAAACTTTTCATACAAAGTAAGTACCGGTACTTTTGGAAATTGGACATTTTGATTATCTAATTGTTTAACTATTTTCGTGTGTAAACAACATATTTGGCAAGATTATTATTATCTACTGGCGTTTTTTTGCCAACAACTAGGTACTACCGCGTACACTGATGGTCGACCACTTTTCAACCTTATTACTCAGGGCATAAGGGTGAAAAGTCTTCGTCCGTGACATTGAGCGCGGTAGTACATCAGCTTATATGTGGTGTAATATTTAAAGTATTTTTTTTGTCGTCGCGTTGGAAGGCCACCCACCAGGTGGACCGATGACCTGGTGAAGGTTGCAGGGATCCGCTGGATGCGTGACTGAAAGTTGAGCCGAGATGTGGCGACACTTGGGGAAGGCCTATGTCCAGCAGTGGACGTCTTTCAGCTGAAATGATTATGATGATGATTAGAAAGGAATAGTTCTACTCATTATTTGCATGGACTTAGGTACTGTTAATTTATTAGTTTTGATGTTTGTACTACTTTCAGGGCGAAGACGGCCATGACATCAGTCTGTCTTACACAGCTGATGAGAATGGCTACAGGCCAGTAGGCGCACATTTGCCCACACCACCGCCTATTCCTATCGCGATACAACGCGCCCTGGCTTATCTCGCCACGAAGACCACGCCAGAACCGATTACTGAGAGAATAAGACCGCTAAACAAGAAAGATGAAAAATAAAATCAGGTTTTGATAAATTGGCATGGGTTTCATTTGCTGCCAAGAATAAATGAGTTAACTTAGTGGTAGGTTTGTGTTGAACATATTACATTTGACATTAAAACCAAGTAGATACATGTTTTTTAAACATTCCTTGAATCCATTTTTACGTCCTACTTCTTCAACCTTTGGTCATCCAATTCTTAGTGTTCCACTTTTGACGGTTGCATATCATGGCTATCCAGTTTCTTTCGTTTCTATTTTTACGTGTTTTCAATCTGCTGTGTAAAAATAACATACGTCAACAATTTGTACCGGTGTTTTGAATTAGAATTGCAATTATGTTTCGGGATCTAGGGATTTGTACAATTAAATGTATTACTCCTTGTTTTTTGTTTTCATGAAATGTAAATCGAAATGTTTTGGATGTTTGTATCAAATTATTGGTCTTTGTACAGCAATCAATGATATCACGGATTGAGCTGGCATACCAGAACAATAGTTAAATCTGTGTAGACTGACGTATTTGTATGTGTACTACCCGCTGGATGAATTAATTATTATGATTATGCCTTCGCAACAAGCGTATCGGCCGTCTATTATGAAAATGTACAAATAACCACTTCAGCCGCCGACTGACTGTCCATTCAGAAGTTGTTTTATCATCATTTTTGTCCTGGACGCTCCCAGCCGGCTGCCAACTACTTATATGCCTTGGTGTGAAGGCAGCCTAGAGTATCCCATTTCAGTGCTTATTAAATATATAAAATTATTTGTAATTTTACAATAATTAGCGTTGTTATTGAACTGAATATAATTCGCTACTACAACTTTTTGTCATAATCTAAAGTCACTTGCTCACATTTGCTAGCAAAAAGTAATCATGTTTTTTTTTTAATAATTTCCGTAAACAAAATCCAGTACAATAATTAAATTAAATACAAAAAACGAATATTGTCCATAGTGCAGTGGTTGCAAAACAGTTAAGATTAAATCAGTTGATCAATAACTACAACTACATCGTATCTGCTAATTTAATAATTAGTATCAATTGTTTGTGCCTACTACTTACCGTTTCAACATCGTCAATATGCTCGCATTCATAGCCCAACCAGTGATGTATTCGTGTTCGATCTATAGATGGAACACATTGTTCTATGTTCTCATCATTGACCTTGGGATAGACGCTCACTTTTGCAAACAGGTTGGAGAGGAATGCTGTACACCATGTATTGTTGGGACCACTCTTGCTTTCTATTGAAACGAATATTGTCACTGGCATTTCCTGTTGTAATAATTTCACCGTAAGTTAAGCAAGTTGTACGGTTTGTGTTTATTAGATTGTAATTGTGTGAGTACTTTATGCAGTGATAGCTGTGTGACCGTCGGACTGTCAAGTCACAGGTCTCGAATTCGAACCCAAGACACGCACCTCTGATTTTTCGGATTCATGTGCGTATTGTACAATTATCACTTGCTTCAATGAAGGAAAACATCGTCAGGAACCCAGCATGCGTGAAGGATATTTCTCAACGTCATGTAAAGCCAAGTTAGAGGCCCATGGGCGGCATAAAAACTCTGACACCAGGCTAAGCACTAACCACACAATAAAGAAAGTTTTTGTATAATACTTTCCTGAACAATTTTACTTGTCTAAGAGATTTTCTGTATTGAAAATTTGAGGTGCACTGACTTATAGACATAATTAAACGGTTTAATTATGTACAATGTTTAAGTTAGTATACCGAGTATATTGAGAACACAATATTAACTTGCTAATCCAACTTCGAAGAATATACCGAATGGGTTCTTTTTCATTACTTAAAAACATCCGGCATGTACTACCAAGTTCACTGACAGAGTCGATCCACTTTTCACCCTTATGCCCTAAATCATAAGGTTGAAAAGTAGTCGACCCTCAGTGAACTCGGTAATACAAAACACGTTTCATCAACTACTAGAGCCTTTGATACCGTTTATAGGAAATGACATCAACATTTATCACCTGTGTGACGGTATGTATCTATAAGTTTCATGCTAATGAAAAATCACTGTATTTGGCCATTGTCTCATCTCTATAAGTATATAAGACCTTGATATTATTATCCCTTATATATATGACAAAACCAGTAGAAGGATGTTATTGTATACTTAACGAATTCTTCTGTTCTGAAGACAAGCCAAATTATGATAGTCTTTATAAAACCTGAATGCTTTTTAATGCAAATTAAGTAAATATAATCTTATGAATATAGCATGTTCATAATGAGGTAAAAATAGATTTTGACCACTGAGCTGGAAACCTAGACAAAGGCGAAGATTTAGATCATTGAAAACCACATTACATTTTGCAATGCATCTTTGGCACTGATTTTGCTTTTATTTAAATAAATATACAAACATTTTACGTAAATTCAATCATTGTCTATCACAGTTCAGTCATTTTAGGTACACTCTTTTTTATATGTTTTTTATTGCTTACTATATTATATTGATATAATGTAAGTGCAGTTTTGTAAACAGAATTTAAATATGCGTAAAGAGTTCAAGTCGTTTTTTTATAAACAGTTTGCTTATCTAAAAAAGACTGGTGGTGCATATAAGGCACAACAACATCTTCTTAACAATAAAACAAATGAAATTATTCATAAAGTAACAAAAAAGAGGATTTACCAATTCAAAGTTTTTTTTTTTTTCTAAAATAAATGCTTTCAATTCTGTTACCAAAACTGTACTTGTATTCGTGGGGTAACAGGTACGTAGGATGCTCAGGTCGTCAGGGCATCGGGCGATCAGTTGGCGAAAGATTTAGTTCCTGCCGGGCGGTGGTGGGGGGAGGGTCGCAAGGTAGTCGAGAGCCTTCTGGATTGCTTCCGGGATTGGTGGAGGAGTCGGCAAATGGGCGCCCTGGAACAGAAACAACGAAGGTAATAAAAACAATAATGGTCATGTGGTTTTTGCAAGGTATATTGCTTGTCAACGATCCTGAAGGAAGAATGAAAATCCCTATTATCGGGGTAAGGTATCAGGACTGAATACTTTATACTTGCAGTGTATTAGGCGTATTTTATGCTTATAGTAAAAATGTATTCATGAAAACATCAAACCGATAGTCATTGTAAACCATTATGATAATTACCGATAAAGCCACAGGAGGCAACTTAAAATTAATAAATTGCTATTTTAGTTTCGATAATGTTTGTTACGATTTTATTATGGAAATCTTCTCAAACAGAAAACAAAATAACAGGTTAACGTAGGTAAACCTAGAAGAAATCGAAATATTCCGTTTTTATGAAACTTATGATTTAAATATTACGTAATCATGCGTGTTTTAATAGTCTATTTTTACTTAGATGACCAAATCACACAGACAAAAATCTCTACTGTAAAGGTTAATATCGTATATTCCTCTACATTCTAAACGTATTGAAATAACCTTGATTTTTGTTATATTGCCTATTAAATTAGTCACGCAGTAAAAAATCGGCGGTACGAACTAAAAATAACAAAATACCATCGTTATTTGCTCATCTAGTTTAGAAAATATGCTTCAGTTCTTGTAGTACCATGCATTTTATTTTTTGTTTTAAACAATTATTGTGTTCGTTTCATAGTAAGCGCATCAAAAATGTAGCGAAACCCCTCAATGCAAAGGTGTAATCTAAACAGTGGATGCGTATTACCGGCAGAAGAAAAGAGCCTATAGTTAAAAGACGACATACTGAAAACTATCTAGACATTCCATTCATTCTTTCAATATAAGAGTAGATATTAAAATAAAATATTTAGTACCGACCTCAGGTTTGAAACCGTTCTCGTCATCAGCGATATAGTTTAGGTTGATGACAGTGCCATCTGGTGCGGTATAGCTGAAGGCTCCCTGAGCCACGATGACGTCACTGGCGTCAGGACCAGAGGCCTTCTTCAGCGTTCCAGCCTCTTCAGCTTTGATGCCGTTCTCAGCCTCGTAGCTGGGGAAGAAAGGAGAGTTGAATTTCTGTAATCCTGTTTGTTTTTCAGAGAATTTTTGCACTCATATTCCTATGCACCGCCACGGGATCTTCATCATGTCGCTTCATTTTAAATACTGTTTTAAACTTTCACGGTTAACAACTACACATAAATTGTCACTTACGGGATATCTTCCGTGATTGTCTGTAATTTTTTTTTTGTCAACCCGCGGTCATGGCGTTTGCAACAGCGCCTTACCGTGCACCAAAAAAAAAGTCATTACCCAGTGAAATTTTTGGCAAGTTACTAAGTTTGATGTACATAATGCTTGGTTGACGGCTTCGTGAAGGGTCTGTTAACACCCTGTATGTTTGAGTGTTTAGCCAGCGAAAGGGAACGAGCTGTGCAGGTGCCTATATACTAGTCGGGTATTATTAAGTCCATCAACACGCAATGAAGAAGAAGCTACGTATAGTTATGAGTTGCAGTACAGAGTTTCATGAAAAAAATGGTGATCGGCTCCAGTTCAGGCGATGCTGATCTGGTGCAGTATTAATACATTCACAAAGCTCACGCTTTAGTCTTTGAAACGACACAATACGTCGTGGTTCTTCCCCGTTTAAGATAGCAAAGATAAATAGAAACTACCTTTATAGGTACCTAATCAATCTAAGCAAAATTCCCCATTAGTATTTTTTTCTGTTAGCTTATTTGAGTGTCGCATTGCTGAACAAAGGCCTCCCCTTCTTTCTTCCAAACCTCTCTGCTCTTTCTTATTAGTATTACGATTGATCGATTGCTAAATCAATATTTCAATTAATCAATCATGAATAAGCACTATTTGCTAGTAACTACGGCAGTGTGGCGGTATGACAGTACTGGGCAAGACTTTGATAACTGAAATTGAAAATGAAATTGTGCTCGACCAAATTGTATTGATTCCTGTTGTTGGGCAGAATAATATGCTGCACCGTAAAAACGTCTTTAGTAATTGTATTAAAGAGGATTTTGTGTTCTTCCCCAGTAGGTAACTGTGTATGGAGGTCAGATTAAAAGTCGCTCCATGTAAAATTCTGTATCTGGTTCGACGGGCTAACGACCCCAACATAAATAGTCAGGAAAAGCCTAGGCAGGTGATGATCGAGCACAATTCCAATGTGTGACTGCTGCGTGTACGTTACCCTAGCAGGAAAGTGTCTCCTAGAGTGATATGAGTGGGACGAATAATTAGTGTATGATCTGCTGTGTGTGTGCACCACATAAAAAATTGGTGCGCTTTGTCGTTTTGGAAACAAAACGGAAAAAACGATTCCTGCTAGGGTAACGCTCTTCCAACAGGAAAATTCTAAACGAATGACCGGAGAGAGAAATATTGTGCATGGCTAGAGAGCTTATGTTTGTGTAAAGAAGTGCACCAAAAATATATGTTGTGCGTCTTCAGGTTTCCGAGATAATGCGTTTCCTGCTAGGGTAATGTTTTGCAGAATCGTGTACCTACCTCCAAAACCAAAGTATGTGCGACTGAACATACACGAGTAGCTCTATATTAGTGCGTAATACACACAGAATAAGATTTAAGAAAATATTTATGATTTTCAAGTAATCGCGGTTTCATGAAAACCCGAAAAAATATCGTAGCACCTAAATGAAAAAACACAGAAGCCCGCTGAAAAGTGTCGAATACACTTTTCCGATATAATAATGACTACACAAGGTACAAATAATTTGATAGAACTATTTGTGTTTTAATATTAATTTGATCTGTGATTTGATGCTATAATTACTTTAAGAGTCAAAATTAAGGGAATAAAAACAATAATTTCTACATCAATAAGCTTTTTCATTTGATATGGTCACAAAGTGCATTTAATATATTTTTTAATTAGCCCCCAAAACTAGGTCATATAATTGCCAACAAACGTTATAACGCGACTGTACGGACAACAGCTTAGGTTTAATACGTCCAATAAAGATGGTCATCGAAATGTATGAAACCGTCGCTTTTTTGTGGTCATTCGAATTTGGTCGGATAACCAACCGATGTTTTCGTGTTGTACATGTTTTTTGTTTATATTTACTAGATGCGAAACATTCCAAGCTGAATATTTTCACTATACACTTTTGACTAAATACACTAATTTTTGGTTTACACCACCATCTTGGGTTGAGCTGGTTTCTTGTAATTTGCCGTCAAAGTTATGACACCATCGTTTTGACTTTTAGCAATATTATTCAATAACGCATGCATGTGTACTTTTGAAACTTTTTATTTTTATTATAAGCGTCAAGACAGACCGAATACAGCTTTCAGCGAGCTTCTGCGTTTTCTCATTTAGGCGCTACGATATTTTTTCGGGTTTTCAAGAAACCGCGATTACTTGAAAATCATAAATATTTTCTTAAATCTTATTCTGTGTGTATTACGCACTGATATAGAGCTACTCGTGTATGTTCATTCCACAGTGCAAAACGTTACCCTAGCAGGAAACGCGATATCTCGAAAACCTGAAGACGCAAAACATATATTTTTGGCCACTTCTTTACACAAACATAAGCTCTCTAGCCATGCAGAATATTTCTCTCTCCAATCATTCGTTTTGAATTTTCCTGCTGGAAGAGCGTTACCCTAGCAGGAATCGTTTTTTCCGTTTTTTTTCCAAAACGACAAAGCGCACCAATTTTTTATATGGTGCACACACACAGCAGATCATACACTAATTATTCGTCCCGCTCGTATCACTCTAGGAGACACTTTCCTGCTAGGGTAACGTACACGACTGCTGCTAGTATTTCAGTGATATGTCGTGCAAATCGTGATTAGCAGTGATAGATCAAGTTAGAACTTATTAAGCATTATTTGCTTCATTATTTGGAGCATTTTTTATTTTCGTACATCCGGATAAACCGCTGACCTAACTTATTGTAGGTAAACTACGTATTTTACATAATACATGTACATATATCATCACGCCTGTAATCCCCGAAGGGTCAGGCAGAGATGTACCTTATTGTACACCCACATTTCACAAATAACACTTTGCCCGACCTGGGAGTCGAACTCAGGACCTCATGCTCAGCAGTTGCGCTTGCGACCACTAGACCAATGAGGCAGTCATGAGTCACGTAGTCTACGTATTTTAATGGAGAATGGTATTATAAAAATTCCAGATAGTCCTATATTTTCACGTAAGTGTATTTGTTATCTTCAAGAAGTATTCTTCAATTTGCTAACAATGTTCATTGACAGAAAATAGTAGGTCGCCATCGATGCGACCTTTCTCAAGCGTGTTATCAAAATTAGGTGTGAATCGAATGGTAAGAATTTTTATTGTTCGATCAAGGTTTTTACGTTTCGCGATACATATCAAACCACCTAAGGATAGGGCGTGCTTTTGACTTGAAATAAACAGGGACTGTGCTAAAATAAAATATTGTTTAAACTTTACATGTAATTTGATGAATTTGAAAATAACTTCGACTCAGAAAATACATCTATAAAAAAAAACTATCTATGGTCTACTGAATAGATAGATAGATAATAATTTAAATTTTAAAGAACATATATATAGATTATGCACTAGATTAAATACCTTTTCTTATGCATTGTTTAAACTTAAGCAAACGGCCAGTACTTCTACAGTCCTTACAGCCTACAACGGCTATGTTGCACCTATTCTAAAGTATTGTGTTATTTTTGGGGTAATTCTACTAATAGAGAAGCGGTGTTTAAAGTCCAGAAGAAATGTATACGAGATATAACTGGTATAAAAGTAAGTGACAGTTGCAGACCATAATTTTTTAAATTAAATATTCTTACGTTACCATGTCTATATACAACGTGTAACAGAAAGGGTATAATCATATGGAATACTGTGGTACGGACCATCAAACTGAACAACTTTCTCTGTGGGACCACCATCGAAATCGTAAAAAAATAATCAGCTGTCCTATACAAAATTTCAATACCTACTCGACCCAAATGTATGGGACAGCTGATTATTTTTGTTTTGTTTGTTTACCTTTTAATAAAACAGCGTTGTTTAATAAAAGTATATTATGTATGGCTCCACGCATATATAACCATCTACCAAACTCATTCCTGGAGATAAGTAATATATTTAAAAACAATATCAAAACACTGTTACTAAAAAAAAACATATTACTCTGTCACTGAATATTTACAGGATAAAAATACTATATAATGTGTGTAAATTTGCATGCCTCAAGATAGGATATGGCTAATGGACACTATTATTTGTTTAAGACCTTTTCTTTTGTACCCATATTCGCAAATTAATAAATAATTATGATTATGATCTTCTGTCTATCGGAATATGATAGGTGTGTTTCCACGATCTGTGTATTTGTACGTTTGTCACTTATTTTTGTACTTGACCTTTATAACTGACCCTCTGGCGGTCAGAGCCGGCGGCCAAATCAATGATAGCGAAGTCGCTAATGCAACATAACACTTTGAGCACCATTATGTAATGCTGAAACCGTGCTACCCGCGAGCAACTGAACACGTCACAATAATAAGTTGGAATCATGAATTTTTTACACTTTATTCTAACTAAAAAAAAGTAGATTTTGGGCTATCTAAAAAGGGTTCGAAAATCGTTCATTTTTGTCTAAATTAAGTGTATTTTCTTCCTTCCCTTTTGTTAATTTTTTACTTGCGCAGGTTTTGACAACTTAGGGAGCGCCATCTCCGCTCCTACTATCTCGCGTTGATTGTTCACGGCCACATCTACACCAGGCGCCATTGCATCAACAAATCCGCATTTATCAATATTATTCCAAATCTTTATTATAAGCTAATTATTTAAGTAATACAAGAGTTTATTTGTATATTGCTGTTGTCTAACCAATCGCTACGAAGTTTGGCATAGGTATACGAAACTGTGTTCTATGTGCTTTTATAGATTAACACATAGGACAATGGGCTATGCATGTATGTCGTTGTAGCCAGAACCAAATATTTGCTTCCTAATTTATTTAGTAAATATAGGTATTTGGTTATTCAGTTTTTATTATTAGATCGATTATCACTGAACTTCTATACTACAACATGTCTTGGTGCGTGGCACTTGAAAAATTTGGGTTTAAGTATTTTTTCGGATTCTCCGGCTGAAGAAAATTAAGGATAAGATTGATTTTCAGTTGGATACTGTTCAGGCTAATCAATTGTAAGTTTACAATCCTTTTTTAAATCTATTCACTTCTCAGGCAGCGATATTCGTAAATTTGATTGCACATAAATACGCTGAAACTTACAAAACTTCAATGTACACATTGGCATAGACATAAACATTGGTCCTACGTTTACCGATTTTGATTTTGATATACTATCATATTGAGTTACCTCCAGAATTCCAAAAACTAACCCGCGTAAAGGTATTAATCTCTAAAATCATACCTGTATCTATAAGATCCATCTGGCTGCTGGTCAAACTCTTGTGAGAGGATTGCAACGACTTTGTCTGCAGGCCCCTGCGGCGCTGATAAAGATACTGCCACTACTCCCAACAGAATTAAAACCCTCTGGAAATAAGAAAAAAAAAAGGAAATTAATAAAATATAGACAAAATAGAGACCTAGTATAAAATATTACAAGCATTTTTTTTTAATAAAGGTAGTCTGCATCTGATTTCCATAGCTAGGTATGTGATCGTATAAGTATCTGATCCACCTTATGCTAAAAAAACAATTAATCTGGGTTCGTAAAATACATAGATTTCTGTGGATTTCCATGACCCTTTAAGAACACCCATAGTTCAGAGTTTTTATTTGAATTTGATGTCTGCACCATTCACGCCTGTAATAATTGTAAAAGCAGCGAGTGTAACTTTTGAGCCAAACTCTAAAAAAACAGTCAGGCATAGACCTAACAGTATAAATTCGCGCATACATAAGTATGATACTTTTGCTAGCTTAAATCAACAAGGCACTAAATAAGTGACGCTACAAGGTTATAGAAGATACATCGCGACCTACAATTACAAGGACACGCTAACATTAGATCTTTAGTTTATAGTCACTAGTCTATGCTCATGTCGTTGAAAGATTTATAGCCCATTTGGAACCAATATCAATTTCATCATTATTCACAATCAACCAATTAATTTCTATGAAATCAATTTTAATTAAATAAATTGATTGCAGATGAGTTTTTTGTGTACAGAGATTTATAGGCAGTCGTCGGTGGTTTTATAAATTTAGATATTTTGACATAATTATAAGGAGCTCTAGCAGTTTTCAGCAGACCGCTGGGTCCTTTGAACTACGGACTAAAGACCAACATGTTATAACAGTATTTAAGCTACGTAATGTGGTATATTTTGGCATCGTTCAATTCAAACGGAAATGGCTGTATGGCCACTTTCTACTTTTTTATGGTTACTTTTTTCATGTGTTTACCTAATAAGTAGATGCCTAAGAATTAAACTAAAGTGCACTTGTAAATAACCTGTATGCACTAAGTTAAACAAAATGACATCATTTCGTCAGTGAACTTTATTATTTCTATTTGTGACTTATTTTAGGTCAGGCACGCATCTGTAGATAAACAAACATATAAGATTCACCTGCTAATAGTATCCACGACAGAGAGTAAATACAATTAGCCGGTAGCCTAGTGGCTGTTTGTGGCACGCGACCTTCACGCGACAATCACGCAAGTGACACACGCAGGGTTGGAACATTTTGAGACAATACATAATAATTCTTAAAACATGATATCTTTCTCATTTATGTTTGAAAAGAAATGAGATATTTTTTATAATTATACAAGAGTTATTATTTTATACATTTATTGGCCCTGGAGTGCATATGTGGTGCTGCTCCACAAACCATGAGGCACCTCATATCGTGTTCTGAGTGTGCTGTTGTTTGTTAATTACAGGAATTATGGACAAACTCGTAATCCAGATCAGGGCCGACTCAATTTACATTGCCATCGATACGCTTAGTAGAAGACGGACCCTGCTTCTTCGACTTCTGGCAATTATTACAATGATCTAAAGGAATTAATCAGACCAAGATCCATTTTGACCAACCCAATTTAGTCGATTCAAGTTTAGGACAAATACGGATACAAAAAAAAATCTAGCATCATGCGATGTTTCATCAATGGGAATCATTTCAAGCCTGAACAACTAAGATGATTTATTTTGTAAGAGATGTCGGTTTTTAATTACCTTTTCAACATAATTAAACAGGTTTAAGATAAGAATTAATGAATTAATGAATATTTAAAGCGTTGATACGATCAAACTGTAACAGATGTGAATATCTACGCTAATATTTCACGATGTTTTTTATTGGTATAATTAAATATTTCCTCAGTTTCGCTATACAAAAAGTTAATATGCTGTTGTGTCAAAGAAGACAGAAACATTTACTGTCGAATACGTTATGTGCATCAATCTAGACAATGTTTTAAGATTTAATAATAATCCAAATTCCATAATATACTAACAGACCAGGCCTTCACACAGAAATCTCTATCTACGAGCATCCCGCAAAGCACATAAAATTCAAAAACAGAAGCATATAAAAGAGGATTATTGGTTACAAAACTAAGTAACCGTGTGTTACCAGTAGCATTGATACTGTGAACTGTGGTCTAATCGGTGTCCATATGCGTATAGGTACCTACATAAATGTACATAATTTATGATTACTTAACAATTAGAATTGAACTTAAAACAATCGATGAATTAGCAGATATTGAAGGCTTGAGCCATTTCTGACGAGGTTTCGGTAAGCTGCACAAGGCTTTGACTAGGAGAACGTCACAAAGTATTTACTCTATGCGCCTGTTTCGCCCTTGGCACATAATTTCAAAAAAAATCTGTTCCATTTTTTAATTTATTCGGTAAGTATAAAGGGCCTATTTCACGATGTCCGAATAGCCAATATTCGGACATCGTGAAATAGACCCTATACTGTTTAATAAAACTAGTTTCGTATTGTGAAATGGATGACATTCAATTGTAGTTCAGTTATCGTCACTTTTAGTTGTTCTATTAGAGATAGAAGGGTGTATTCATAAAGTCAAAGTTGTGATACAGTTACACACACACAAATATAATATAATATAATATATGGTTAAACAATGCTAATCATTTTGTAACTTAAAGCAGTGGTTTTAAATAAACCCCATTTTTGGTCTTACGCAATCAAAATAATACGCTCTATTGAGAATAGGCATCTACTGTAGCTAGGAAGCTTTAGTAAGCAGAATTAAGACTTGAAAAGTCTCCAGCAACACCTCTACAGACTACATAAAGGGTGTGACAAGACCTTTAACGAAGCCGAAAGGCACTTATTCTCCCCGTCATTGCGATATTTTTTTTGTTCTAGACTACACTTGGGAAAGTTATAGTTACGGAGATTGGGGGTCAAAGTTCCAACTTTCTCACAAGTTTTTTTTTAAATACATGTTTTTGATGTAAGATTTTTACTTTAAACACCTCACCATCAGCACAATGTTTTGAGTGGGTTACATTGAGTCCTACCGTAAAACGTGATTTTTCACCCCAAAAAAATTCATTTGCCAGCAATAATTTTTGCTTAAAGTTACTTAGTTTGATGTTCAGAATGCTTGGTTGACGGATTCGTTACATGTAGGCTCTATAAAGGAGATGTTTCATTTTCGGCCATAAGATGTACATTTATCGAAAAACTGGAAGAAATACCACGAATTTAGTAAAAATATTCATTCGAGAATTTAAGCCTGATTTGTTGTGCATGAAAATTAATAGTTTTTCAATTATTGCCCTAGTCTATTCAACATGGCGTCTTACTGTTTGCGTAATCTGCTTTCGTTCTGAAATCATGTCACATAAAAACATAATAACACGTCGATAATAAATATGAAAAGTATGTGTTCTTGTAATAAATAATAATTATTATACTCTTATACATAATTTACGACTATAAGCAAGAATAATAATAATATATATAATATATTCTTGCTTATAATATAATTATAAGCAAGAATGACGATTTCATTGTTAAAAAAATATAATTGGTACTACTTTTCTGTAGTGTACTTCTGAACGAAAAATTCAAAATGACATTTGGTTTTGACAAATCCATCAGTATCTGTCAGTCAAGTCACGTTCGTCTCGATTTGGTTTCGACTTACGTGGCTTTCGGTGTGATGTTACGTTCTCTCATTTATGATTTGTTCCTACGACTTTTGCTTTGTACAATTATTATCAAATAACAATTTCTATGTCTTTTTCATAGGTTATGTAAACGTCATTTCTACAACCTGTCATAGCTGTCATAACACTCACGACGAACGTCAAACATTTTTAATTTTTATTGTGTGCATAAAAACCATGTATTATTATGTAAAAAATGTCACTTTATTCTATTCAAGGGCTTGTTTCTCAGCTTTTTTAAAAAGTACAAGCTATGGCCGGAGTCCCATACAAAAATGAAACATCTCCTTTACCTCCACACATAATCACACATGTTACACACAGAGTCAGATTTAATATTGAAGAAGAAGACGTGTGTGACGTGTTTGTGTGGTCCGTCTTGAGTTTATTATATTTTAGTATCTGTTCATACCATAAATAGATTTTACTAGTGCCTCCTGACCCTCCTTAGTAGGTATCTAAATTGATTGTTAAATGAACCACTCAGAAACCCGTATCGATTAACCTTTACATGGACGAGATAGTTAGCTACTAAATACCTTATAATATTCTGTTTTAAGAAGATAATAACACTACTGAATCAATTATTATTTACCGTGAAGCATGTCTATAAAACTGCAACAGTGTATTCCATTCTGCCAAAATATGCTATTTGTTTTTATTGTTCTGCATCACATCTGTAATACCGGATCCCTGGATTAGGTAGAGGTGTACCTAACAGTACACCCACATTTCACCAGTTATGTTAAAGTCTCATGAAGTAGAGGGCGGGCCTATTGCCATTAACCAGACTCCGTGGCTGCTACTGAGAAATGACCTCTCGCTCGACTCTTGGACGTCTTGTTCAGCAGTCTTGTTCAGCAGTCGCGCTTGCGACCACTAGACTAACGAGATCGAGGAGTCTTACTGCTCTGCTTTTCAATTAATTCTCCGGCTGGCCCACCAAAATTATTTTCAGGGATGACAACTGATAAATGTGGAAGTATGTACTTATGCCGTTGGTGAACACGCTGTACCTGATTTTCACTTTTCATTCTAACATTAGACTGTTAGAGAGTGCATATTTCCTTAGTGATCGCCATTATCAATTACCTAAGGCGCCTTCCTCACTGGATAGGCGCGTTTTCGTTTCTGTACAGAATCTGTACAGATTCTTTACCGAGTGTATGTTATTAAATGAGAGCTTCCTCACTGAGTAGTTTCAGTACAGATTCTTTACCGAGCGCATACACACGTCTCTGTACCGAGTACTACCGAACCATTCGACTCGCACCCCTGTCACTCCCACTCCAACTCGCAGTTCACTCACACGCAGCGCAGGACCGTAGCAAACCGAGCCAGTCAAGAAGTGTTTTTCGGTAAAGAATCTGTACAGATTTCGGTACAGAAAGGAAAACTCATCGATCCGGTGACGAAGGCGCTCGATGCAACCAGACTATCGATGACATTATTTTGACACAATCTATTAGAGATGATCATGAGGTTACACATTTTCAGTCAACGATTAACTTCAATCGACTTCAGTCCGGTTGCACACCCTATTAGCAAACATCATCATTTGCCTAGCCTTGTCCCTACTATGTTGGGTTGGCTTCCAATCTTACTAAAAGCAGCTGAATAGCAGTGTTTTACATTTAGCGACTACCTATCTGACCTTTTTGCAAATAATGCATTATTATTCCTAGCCTATATATTAACGACTAGCGGCCCATCCCGGCTTCGCACGGGTGCCTATGTTACTCAGGGTGAATGTAGCTTTCTAATGGTGAAAGAACTTTTGAAATCGGCGCAGTAGTTTTTGAATTTATTCATTACAAACATACACACAGAAATACAAATATTTCTTCTTTATAATATTAGTGTAGATGAAACCCTTTATGCTATGACAGAATATTGACCTATGATGCAAGGATCGCGTGTGGATTACCGGTGGGCTAGTGTTACGAAGGTTGATACGCTTCACGGGCCATTAGCAGAGTCTAGTTAGTAATAGATATCGTCACTTGAAACCTGGGCCTGCTCCATTAGTGTGACATATTAGCCTGAATCGTTAGGGTTCGAAAATAATATTAATTGTTAGTTAAAAATCTGATTTGCTAGTGAAGATTCGAAATATCTCACATGGACATAATATTTTCTTCAAAGGCAAAGCTCTTCAGGGGTTGCAAAAAAGCATAGACACATTCACTAAACGGAGGAAATTGCAAAATTCTGAGAATAACTAGATGAATTGTACAAGAAACCAGCTGCGTACTGAAAAACTACTGCCTATCAAGTATAGATCCAAACCTGCATATTGTCGTCATCTTGAATTTAAATTTATATTTTATAGACATGTAAATGCTGGTGGATATAAATTGCATTGTAGACAATATATGTGTAAACTCAATTTATATTAGGATAAACGGCCTACAAGCATCGCGCATATTGGGGACATTTATGTTTTTATGGTAATAAGCCATAAATGCAATTAGTACAGGTACAGACACATCAGTATCGGTACATTAACGGAAATCATCATAAGTGCTGGTTAGGAAAATGGCCAGAATAAATGGTGAAGAGGAAAAAGAAATCGTAAGTTGGGAACTAAGGGAAATTTTGGTGTTGTGTGTTAGCGACACTTGCAATGGTTTTGCCCACATAATTATCCATAACGTAACTGTAAAGAACTAACATGGACTAACCACTTAGATACGCTTAAGTACGTTGCCGCAAGACAAAAGGTTTTCAAGTCACCGTTTGTCACCCACGAACTATTCTTAGCACCGTCTAAATACCTGTGGATGCTGCGGTATGCAGATGTCGGCACACCAGCTATTTTGCAAGTGTATTGAGTTGTGGGAACATGTCACAGAATTCGAGAGTTGCCTCGGAAACAATGTACTACGTGCAAAAACAAAAGGTGTGCACTTAATTAACCGCTCGCACGCCTCCGCAGGAATACAGGCACGGACTTGGAGATTTGACCATGTTTTTTAGATAAGTGTAAGATTTTATAGACTACATAATAACAGTTTAGTAGTTACTGTAGCGTAATAAATTTAGAGTAAATCACTTAAAGTTATATAAATTATTAAATATTTCACAATATTTAAAATTTATTTATTTAAATGCCTTAAACTATCATTACAGGTCTAAAACCTAATGCAATAGCCAAGTCACACACACAACATTAAAATTGAAGCACCAAATACATTTCAAGATTGTTTGTAACACAGTGTAAATAATAGTACTTTTGCAAAAATATAGGTATGTTATTACCATAGCCATTATTTTATATACTTAAATATTACATTGGTGTTAATCATAACTGGCAAAATGTGGGTCTATCATAAGGTTCATCTGATCTACCTAACCTTTAGGGGCCGGACAGTTTGTGTGTGTAAAATAATGAAAAAATCTCAGAAGCACCACGTTTTAGACTAAACGTTTTTGTTTAGACTAAAATAAAACAATTTATTACTTGCGTCGCAAATATAGATGTCTATAAAATGTGACCAAAAAGAATGACCCTGTCAAGGTATATCCCATTTTCAATATATTTTAATATAAATTGTTCTTATTGATTTATTTTAGACACGAAAGCGTACAAAAACGAGTGTCAAATTATTCAAATGACTAATTGAATTAATAGGAAGTATTGTTTTTTATCGGCAATGTCTTTAAAATGATTATTTATGCTAAAATTGGTCTTTGTTTTGTCGGTAGACTTGTTGAAAATCAATAACTTATAACACCTACCTTCACATATTTATCTACCCACCTTGTTATTTATTGGCGTGAGTAAACTGTGTTTATTTCTTCTACGTAAATGAACAATTGCCAAAAACATGGCGAAACTATGTCGTTATAGTATGTATTACAAGGTGCGCCCACAAGCAGGACATCAGCAGGGAAACTCATCGCCAAACCTGTCAAAGTCGTCGAAGAACTACCTTTAGGAAGTTGAATTTTCAAATATGCTCACTTTCGATGATTCTGGAACTATTGATCAAAATTTCATGCTAGAGGATTTAGCAGTTTAGTCTGTCAGTAAATGAAAATCATTTTTGGTAGTACCTAGTGAATATTATTTATTGTCAATCCCTTTTCAAATAGAAGTAGCGCCCGATACAAGACCACGGCAAAAATATAGCGCGGACGGTGATGCCGCGTTCGGAAAATTACTTTCACACGTCAGGTGCGGGTAGGAAGGAACCGAGTAGCCGGTGACCGCCATGAATTTCAGAAGGAAACGCTACTTCACTATCTTTTGTTGGGCAATCTTTTATTCATTACAATCATGTAAAACCCTATTTAAGTGAACGAAAAGATATATTTGTAGGTAATGTGGGGTAAAGTGTAATGTATGTAATTAAGAATTATTTTTTGTTCTTTATTTTAACACAAAGGACTTCCATTCATTCTTTCTATTTTTTCTCAGACTTTAAACACCAAATTGTTAGTGATTTTTAGCTACGTGCTACTTATAAAAGGTAGCTAAACTACCTGAAATTCCAATAAAAAACAAACTTGTAATGTTGGCGCCACATACATTATGACCTTTTTTCTTATTCTAGTTATATCTGGCACTAATGTACCGAAGTTCGTTTAGGAAAAACCTTATCACTGGATAAGTAGCACTTTTAATTTAATGTATGTTAAACATAACATAACATCACGGCGGTAATTCCCGAAGGGTTAGGCAGAGATGTATCTAATAGTTCTATCTAATAGATTTATCTAATAGTACACCCATATTTTATCAGTTATGTTTAAGTCCCATGTAATAGGGAGTGAGCCTATTGCCATCAACTGAGCAAAAACTTCTGATGGTAAACCCCAATAACACTTTGCCCGACCCGGGAATCGAACCCAGGACCTCGTGCTCAGCAGTCGCGCTTGCGACCACAAGACCAGTCAAAAAATGGCAGTCCAAAAATATGTTACTAGAGAAAAATACAGAATCTTTGAAGACATTAGATAAAGTCTGTTGTTTAAAACCCATAAATCGCATTCAATACTTGCAATTGATAAATAATCGCGCCAACGTACCTTATAATAAATCTGCATAAAACGATGGCACGCTTGTCACTGAGGTAAACAGCACAGTTGTCGGCAAAGGTTAGGCATTGTGGGTGCAATAAATGCACGACGCGTTGCATAAGGATTCGCTGACCCTATGCCCTATGCACCCACTTTGGCCACGTCCATAAAAACCAGACGAATCTTAAAAACGTACGCGGTACAGGGACGCATCTTCCGAAAACAAATCTTATTCTGGAAAAAATAATGTTCATATTCCCACAAGCAACTGTGATCAAGTGTATCATACGAATTTGAACATTAAACGTATTTGAATAAGGCTAATTTTTGGATGAAGCGCGGCGATTTTAAGTTCGCTATAAAGAGCTTCTTAGGCTGCAGCCTAAGAAGATGTCTTGATACTAATTAAGAGGTTAAATTAGATAGGAGCGGGAGCTATCTGCATAATTATGAACAATTTACATGCGATTTTAATTATTTGGGTTTCCTTTTTGCGATTAGATGCTTGTCTGTTATTAGTTTCTTTAAAGGTTTAGGTGACATTCAATTCATGAACTTTGTGAAAACGCATATGCATTCATGCATGTCAAACCTACCTATTTAGACATACATACTTGGAACTTCTCTTATTTTGTTAGTGCTGCATTTAATACCTGTGACTGTCAGAACTCCACTAAAAGGCAGGCTTGTTTACCTCCGATTTATAACGTAAAAACCGGGTGAGATATACATACCTAATTCGCCATTCACTAGCCTTAGGGGCAGTTTTTCAGTTCTAACTTCTAAAGAAAACTTTATATTTTTTAACTTATCTGAATTATCATAATTGACAAATGAGCAGAGATTTAGATACTAATTTAAAATGGGAGGCATGAAGCATCACATTAGCAGGAAAATTGAAGATTTAGTGAAATTAACTAAAATAATACAAAAAAGTGTTAATATTTTTGGGTAACAATACATAATTTAATATTGACATAAAATACTAATCAACAATAAGTTATCGGATACGGAATAAACAAGCCCAATTTAAATAAATTATTGAAATAAATATTTAAAAAAGAAAAATTATAATACAAATAACCATAATTAATGTCACCATAACAGGGACACGGTAAATTCCTATCATCCTAATGATATCATCAAAAATAATACGACCTACCTGCGATGGTAAAGATTAAAGATGCCCTTCTGCCTAAATGTTAAAGATGCAACATCCAACAGCGCGGGTCAGGAGTTCACATCCCAGCATGGGTTATAATTTATAGAATCATTTAAGTCCGTTAAAGGCATGGTTAAATTGTTTCTAGCACTTTTAAGTCTATTAAAAGTAGAATCTATAAAAAGGTTTCGCAAATTACTTCGGTGTCCTTTTTTAGATAGTAAGGAGTGTCAGTAGTTTTTTTTAATAGTTTTATTAAATATTAAGTCGTATACATAGTTTATTTCAATAAATCCTGGTATACATAGATCGTGACCTATTTTTCCCGATTCATTCTGAAGCTGATATTTAATAAGGATTGGAAGATTTTTGAAGGATGATAAGTGATCGCTTTTATCCGATGGGTGCAAAATAAAAAAGTACTACTCTTTAATTACTTTTACCGGGGAGGCAAGAAAATTCCATGGATCCAGGAAGAATTATTAAAAGTACTAACATGTCCTCGATACTAATTTCCAGAAAGCAAAATATCCCTATTCTCTAACTCTATTATATATACAAAACTACATTTAAAAAACAACTAAGACTTACCATTGTCATATTGAACGGAGCACTTGATAATAATTATTTAGGATGATCAAATGTGATTATATCCCATGTGGTTAGGTCGACGGCGTGTGAGCCCGATTGTACTTACTCGTCTAATCACCTGTCCCTTTTATAGAGACGCGGATTTGTCTAGCCATTGCATGCGGCCGGGGGAGCCTGCACTGACTGCACAATGCAGGGATGGACTTAGGCCTACGGTTTGTGCCGAGTTTGTTAGTGGCTTGCTAGATTCCAAAGTTCAGTGATGAAAAATGGCTATTTTTCTCTGAAATTACGACGACGTCTGAAAATTTTTGACGGGTAGTTTTACTTTCACTACGAGAGATTACCCCGTCATAAGTGTACCTAAAGGAATTCTGAAAAAGAGACCCTGAACAGCACTTACGTGACCGTTTTGATAGTCCGTTTACATTGTCAGAGCTGTCAGGCAGGTAGTTAAGTTTAATGCTATTTTATTTCCAGGTGAATTTCTGAAGCAGTGTGTAAATGATACGTCTTTGCCTGTCAAAGAACGTAACAAAATACGAAGAATCTCGACTTGATGTCACAAACCATGAGAAGTAGATAATGATGTCTCACCCGATAACAATGTGGTCATCAAAAGATTATAGTTTTAAATAAATTAGCATAGAACACATACCTACTAATTTTAAAGTGATTTTTATTGTAGTTTCGTCTATAAAAGTGATTTTTTACGACATAATTATATGTCTATTATTAATTATAGTATATTAATATTTAAAAGGTATACATATTTATTGATTCACAGGTCATAATAAAAACAAAAGTGAATTTATGAAAGAAGTATAAGAAATGCCCCGCTGTGTTTTCTGGCATTTCATTGTCAATTTTATGATTGTTTACTCAGTTTTAGTAAATTAATTTTATTTTATTGTAATATTATTAGTGCCCTAAATAACATAGTCAGTATAAATTATAACTTTATGACTTACTTGTCTATTTTATTTAAATAAGTTATAAATTCTCCATTGGCATTGAAGTTATTGTGTATAACACAATAAACTTAAGCAGTATTTAAGTATTCATTACGAGTCGATTCTAGCGATGATTAAGGGCCGTTCTTTACGAACTCCATTTTAAAGACTGTTTTATGGATACAGATAGATGCTATTAATACATAGGATTGTAAAATCTTAATGGCAATAAAAGGTATAACATATATTTGATTGGCAATAAAATTGATAAGGTTTGTATTAATTGATAACCTTTTACGAGCTTTTAGTTACATTAATGGATTTCGTCAAACAGCATTGCTCGGTTACACAGATGATGTGAGTTTTAGTCTTTATAAAACTAAGTTTATATAAAAATATATCTCAGAAAACACTTAATTCGCTCCTGTAACCATGTTGTAAGTAATGTCTAGGAAAATTTTCTGAAAAGTGGGTTGAATTTCTTGTGTTGTCCTTAGTATCAATTTTAATATTACAACTTGTCGGCACTATACAGTTGCAATGCATTCTGACTTCTGAAAAAAATTGAGACCCTAATGTTTAATAGGTCATTCAAACTATGATAAAGTAGTCATGCGTGTCCCATAGTACGTCCCTTTGTCGTAACATTATCTCGTTCAGCGTACAATAGAATAACTATCAAGAGTCTCGTAAAACGATGGCCAACCCAGCACTTAAATGGTACGCACGCTTTATGTCAAATGCATTGCAAATTGCGCCCGCGCCGCCGCGAAGATGCCACTGCGCTTGGCATTTTACAATTTTATTTAAACTTGGAACTTATTAACTGCTTTGACACACCAACACACTTACATACCAAACACGCACAGTCAATATTCGCTCGTTAGCTAGAAACATTTACACATTTAGATGCAACTTTAACTCATAAGTTTAAGCTAGAGAATTTTGAAGAAATAACAGCTAAGAACTCTTACAAATTATCCGTTTCATTAGTTGCATAGTTCCATTAACTTTTTGCTAATAAAGCGCACTTGACACATAAGCGCAGTTGTCGTAAGATGTGTGTGTAGGTCGACATCTTGGAAATTAGTATATACTTAGGTACTTAGAAACTTTATGCAAGCCCAAGTTAATTTCGATACACCACGATCGTTAAAGTTATTGTTCATCCGTTCGACCACACGTTCAGATTATGAAATTCATATTATTGCTCTTTAACATGTATATTTCCGCATCATAAACATAGAGTTAAACTTTCATGGGCGTTTTATGGTCATTTTATGGCTACATTAACCAGCTATGTAATGGGTCACTTTATCGGACTACATAGTTTCAAAGAGAATTGATGGAATCAATTTGTTTCTACGACTTCATTTACTGTTTTTAATGGTTTTTTCAATTATGTATTTGTAGGCACACAATATACCCAGGTTACGCTCCTACTGCCTAATTTGACTTAAATGAAACAGCTTCTGGTTAACTATTTTGAGTAAAGGATTTTTACCATTGTAATACTTACCAGTATTAGAAGTTTATTCATGTAAGCTGGAAGCTGAATCTTACACCGATAATTTAGTATAATAGGAAACCTTGAACAAACATGGCAAAGGCAATAACTCGTATCATATTATATAGAATTAGGAAACGATAAAAATATGCAAAAATAGCTCTGCTATGTTAAAACCCGGAAATTATCAAATTCTTTTAGGCAATCCATCGAATATCTATGATATTGAAATTTGTATAATCTTCGATAGACACTAGCTACCCAGTGTCTATCGAAGATTATACAAATTGTTGAAATGAACAATAATAATATTGATTAAACTTTAAGCTGTTAATTATTTTTTTGCACTTATTAATTTCCGATATTTGTCTGCGACGAGACTTCGTCATCATCATCAATCATCGACATTATATACTAAATTATTTCGAGGTCAGCATCATTAGTGAACATTAAGCTTTTCCAATAACAAATACCTACTTAAAATTCTTTCCAAAGTGTCGATTATTAGTGCAGAGATGGGTAAATAGGTCCTTGCGTTCCAATATGTGTGTAATATAATATTTTATTATAAAAGTATATTTATTATAAATAAATGATATAAATAAATAATATATTTTATTATAAATAAATTACATGTTATAAGCATTTTGCTTCTGTATATATTACTGGTTGAACTTTAATAACTATTACCCACAATATCAATGACAATGTACACACGTATATTTATGATCGATCGTATTATAGCTAGATAATTAAAAGTACTACTTATAAGGTGTTTGTTATGAAGATGTCATAGCAAAAGGACTATGGGTTTAATAGTCACGAGTTGAAATGTACGAGTTTGAAGGGAAAAGGAAGAACACGATTTTACTTTAGATTTTCTCTTCAAAAATGGAACTCCTAGCCGACACACTTTTTAAGCCTTGAATTTCAGTAAGCCGTAGGATAACTCAGTTTTTTTTTTATTAAAACTAATTGGCATACTTATGAACATTTCAAATAATTAGCTTTAAAAACTTCATTTTTAATTAATGGTACAGTGTAAAATGAGAAGTTTACAAGCATGTTATTCTTTTGTCTCTTAGGCCATAAAATAAGTCGTAGCAATTGGCCACTTAATTAAAAACACAATGCGACAGATAAAAGTTCTCATTTAAAAACGTACAATTGTGTAAACTTTAGTTTAACAGGTCATCGGACCAAATTTTAAAACAATAAACTATTATAGTATTGTTTTCGAGCACAAAAGCTAATTATAGTAAGCGTCTGCGAATTCCAGCTGAGGTTAATCTCATTACTTTAGTAGATGAGCGATTAGAAGGATCATTTGTGTGGGACAGTTTCTCACACCTTATGTTTTGGTGGTAGTGTCGCACGCTCCCACTACTGTATTACCAACCTATTAAAAAGAACTTCAATGTTGAAACGAACAGTATTACAGGACTTGCGCATTGAGTGAGATGTTGAAGAACCAAAAATTACAAAGAATCAGCTGAAGAGTGTAGGTGCGCAAGGTTAGATAAAACGTTTTTGAATACATAATGTTTTTTTTTCAATTAACTTAAGAAAAAGCTTTTAATCATTGTGCAAGTTAAAAGGAAATGGCGCGTAAATAAACTAGTCGTGAAAATGGTGATCCGTTCTGTGGAGTCTAAAAACTGCCAACACACATACAAAGTCAGAAATTCAGCCACAATGAAATAATATTTTTCCGGATAAACCCTTTTTTTAACTTTTCTGCTTCTGCTAGAATGGGCGCGCGGTGTGCACGTAACATAAATACGTCGATATAAAATAGAATTGCCCTATAGCATTTTAGTTAAATTGTTTACAACAAGTACAATCAGTAGCATCCATAGATATGAATGTACAGGGTGTAAGGGACTGCTTTCCAGAACTGACTGGGTGCAGTCAGCTCCTTATTTTTAATCGTATTCCACCGGAATTTTTCTCCGGAAAATTTACATTTTTTACGAAGCACTGCATTTATGTAAATAATACCGCTAAAATAAAAAATCCAAAAATGGATGTTGAAATACTCAACGAACGACGCGTTAAATCAGCTGTTCACTTTCTGCCTAGCCACTAATTAGACTTCATCGAACTCGTCGACGGCCTTGCCGTTCGCTACGTGCGTTTTGCCACGGTAACGATACATTGCATAAGGAAATAAAAAAATCAAATTTATGGGATTCCCATAACATTTCCGATATAATTTCTTGGACCGGTCATCTTAGTATGATATACTGAACATCAGTCTGTGGAGGGCTGTCCCTTACACCCTGTATTCTTAAAATTATGAAAATATGAATGTGAAACGAGTATTTTTAATTTTAAAATCGACGTATTAAGGTAATGTTCATCAGTTCTGTTAAGGTATTTGTAAAAGTCGGTATTTTACGTTTATTGAAATTATAAAGCAAACGATAAAGGTGTGAAAAATCCCAATGTAGCAACAGTAATTAACTTTTGCTAAAGAAAGTTACATACAGAATTGATAATTAATCCATTGACAAACTCAACAAAAACAATAACAATGGTATATTTGTAACACAATTCTCGTTTCTTGGGGAAAATGGAAGTAATATACTGCCAACTCGCTCTTTGCTTTCATCAATCTTGATATTATTGGCACACAACGAAATAAACACAAAGAAAAAGTGCTATAACCGTTTATTACACATAACATAATATCTCGCGTAATCCCGAAGGGTTATGCAGACCTCTGACTAACTCTTCCCAATAGTAGGACACCCACATTTCACCAGTTATATTTAAGTCCCATGCAATAAGGGGCGAGCCTATTGCCATCAACCGGGCACAAAACCACTAAGAAATAAAGACCAACGAGGCAGTCAGACATATTCTAATGGTAATTTATTCACTAATTACTGTTAAAAAGGTACTGCTTCATTGGTCTCGTGATCGCAAGCGCGGTTGCTCAGCAAGAGGTTTTGGGTTCGATTACCGATGAAAAAACCAGGATAACACATTTTCCGCCTTTCTCAGTAGTAGCCACGGTGTCTAGGTTTGTGTCCGGTTGATCGCAAAAGGCTAAATCGCGTTTTGTGGGTGATACTATTAGGTATGATAAATGATGTTTATTTTGAAAATAGGTTTTTAAAAACACTTTTACACGTCTCTTTTTTTTTAAACTAGATGGGGCCGGTGTTTCGTACCTGACTACTCTGAGAAGAAACGGCCGAAACAAACTCAGAGGTCATAGTCTCTTTTAAAGTCCAGACATAATCTTGGTTAACTCACATGAGGACTATGCAGATTAGTGTCTGAGATGGTCTCTTGAAGAAAGAACCACACAGATTTGAGTGGACCTGTCCAGTCAGTGCAAGCATTTGTCAGTTATCGTGTAGCTCGACTTATAACTCAAGGACAAGTACACCTTTGCGTAACCCTTCAGGGATTACAAGCATAATGTTAAGTTATGTGAAAAAAAAATCTTTCATTGAACAACTGGATTGATCGAAAATCTACTTAATATAGAAACTAATAATAAACTACAAATTTCAAATCACAGACATGACGACTCCGCGCCTAGTCTTATTCAATCAAACCATCATTAAGTACAAGGGTGACATCAAAGAGACATTCGATTAACATAGCTACAGCAAAAAATACCTACTGAATAAATGAACTTTGCGATGTTCAACAAGCATTTGCCGCTCACTACGTAAGGATTTCTTGACGACAGTGTGAATTAGATCCAGTAAACATATTTCCATGCCTTGTGTCTGTGACTGTAGCTTCGCCTTTGTTTTTCTGACATTCAAAAGTGCCTGCTAAGGTCTAATTGAAATAAATGCTTTGAGTTTGAGTTCCATACAAGACTAATGGGTGGGGCTCGTGGCTAAAATAATAACATCATTGGCCTATTTGTTGAAATTGAAGATCTTTGATAGTCGATACAGGTAGTCAGTAGCCCAAATGTCTGACTACCAGTCTTACCAAAGTTTGTTGATTACCCAATAACTGGGTTGTGGAGTTCAGATAGACTACCTATCTGAACTCCACAACCCAGTTATTGGGTAATCAGTGGAGGTTAGACAGGCATCAGGGTACCTATTGGAAGCCAACCACATTTCGGAAACGGCTAGGCAAATGATGACGATGACTAATCCTTAGCATCGTCTGAAAATGTTTATTTGCTACTTAGATCATTTCGTATTTATATTCGGAGTTTAGAGAACCAGTCCTAAACGGATGTCTCGTCCATTAGGTAACTTAATTACATATTTATGACATTTATATACGAGTAGTGCGTCCTGATAAAAATGACATCATTCCGTGAAAAATGTAAGTCCAAATATAGCCAGTTTTGGAAATACGAGGCACGCCTTAAATATTTCCGTTGTGTATTGAGCCTAGAACCTACGGGAGTTTAATGTTTAAAATTCACTAACGGATCACCAATCAAAGAGATGTTGCATTTCATATTATGTAAAGATTCCGAGTAAGCAGTGTATATATGATATATGATATGTATGTGATGTCCTAAATAAGTTTTAAGGTAGATAAAAGTATGAAGCTTTATTTAAATACACAATTACTCAGTCCTTGGTGTCAGGCACTGATGTGATCAAAACATAAAGAAGACTATAAGGGTCAGTCGTGAACTCGTGAGTTATCTCAAAACTGATGTAAAAAATGTAATAGCAGAAATTTAATCTGACATTAAGGTACCCATTTAATCTTAAGAAACATCTCAGACTACAGTATTTTGTTCTACAAATCGTTTTAGTGGTGCGTGGCGTTTAAGTATTTTTCTGTTTACTGCAACAACATCATTAAAGAACTGTGTGCCTGTTAATTGATTTAACTATAAACAAAGATTTTGTAATCGTTGGGTTCAGTTGCATAGTGGGTATTTTAGGTCAAGCCTTCAAAATGTGTGGCGGCAGTTAAACACTGAGTTCACAGATGTTTACAATAACTACAACAATGTTTTGTCAGACAACATTACTTTCTTCTTTAGGTTCTTTAGGCTCCTCATACACGATATTTAAACTCTGACATTTTGTTACCACTAACGAACGATTACTCACAGCCATCCTAACATATGGCATTAACTGTATAACCTACATCGATCTTCAGAGGACATTATACTTGCATAAAACCGCGACCTCTAAGATATTGTAATGGAAAATTATTTTAGCATCACACTATAACAGTTATTAATAAAGTTCATTGCAATAGCGGTGGGCCAGAAATACGAACATTACCGGAATATGAATTGCACTTCGGTCTGTCTATCCTTCGTGAGCCCTACGGGGATTATACGTAGAATGATGAGTATATTTATAAATACAAGTAAACTCATGCTCAGTTTTAAGTAAATCAAATAAATTGTGGTGTAAGTGAACTGCGACCTCTGACTCGCGCCTACAAACCTATTTGTTTAATGCTAGTGGTGTGCCGGCGCCGAGGATGCAACGCCAACGTGTCGCCGAGCGGGTTCCACGGTTATTATTGCTCATTTTCCAGCTGGATTGGACCTCTGTAACCTAGAATAACATTTCAAATAAATTATCGAGTTACGAAACCTAATGATTATCATTGTCTTTGCTTTTGTGTAGAATTGGTCAGCACGACGGCTGCTAATCAGTGCCGACCCAGAATCAGAATTGACACCTCTATGTTAATTGTACGCATACTACGTACACTGTCTGTTTAGCTAGCTTATGTGACAGTAACTTTAAACTAGTGTTTTAGAAGTGAAGATCTAGAGACTAGGCGTCGATGACGAGACCTTGAAATAGCACTTGAATTAGCACAGCAGAAAAAAACCAAAAGAAAGAAAAAAGAAAAACGATACTTGTGTTGTAATGGACCTGATCAACGCGTTGATGTCTTTAATAGGCATATTTAATAACATGATTATGATTTACAACTCCTCGCCCCAATAATCAGCTATATACCTGACGACTGACGCAAATTTGAATATAATAATATTAAAAGTGCACTGACCACTGGGATCAGTGATTATTGACCTTTCCAGCCAGTGTTAGAAACAAGATTTTTGTTTTTCCCGGAAATACTTCCGCTGTATTACTAAAAATATTGAATTTGATGTATTGAAATTGATGTATTGAATCAATGAAAGCATAAATTTGCAAATAATTGTAATGTGTATTTGCATAAGCTTTGCAATTTGTATCATATAATTCAGTCAAAATGGTGTAATATAAATATTTAGATTTCTGCGTTACATTATGGAACATAATTAATACCTTTTTTAACTTATTATTCTTAATTTTAAATGATCCTACAATCGATAGTCTAATATGCGTTTAAGACCTCAATCATAAAAAAATATGATTAACGTTTTAATAATCAAGGAGCCTCCTCGGAAGTAGTACATTGCTGATTCAACTAAAGAAACGTTTTTTCCTAAAAAGATATCTGGAGATGATTAAGTACCAACAGAAGCTTATATAATTAATGGGCAATAAAATGAAGAGGATTAAAAACAAAATTGACATTCAATCCATAAAAGAACTCCATAGATTGCAACATTCTTGGAGTAATCCCGTCTTCCATACATGGAAGAAACTAGCATCTTAAGGTTGGAAAACCTCAGACTGCCTTTAATGGCGTTTCATAATAAATACCCACATAATAATATAATTGTTTTTTTGCTCTACGTGTTACATCATTATTATTGTAATAAATATAATTTCAACGCCACAAGTCCTTATAGAAGATCCTGCAACTAAGGATGGTACAATCATATTTTTGCCAAACAATTTTTATCACAAAAGAATAATTTGCTCAGAAAAAAATTTAATTACCAAACTCTCGGGTCATGGGGCCCGAGTGCACGTCTCCTTTTTAACGTGTCTCCGTTTGCGTGACCAGAGGGCTGGCCCTTTCTTTGGTCAAAGAATTAGCATTGCCATTCAACGTGGCAATGCTGCCAGTCTTCTGGGCACGTTTCCGGATGACATCGTACACTCACACTCAACAGCAGAACTTAACAAAGTTACTGCCGTAGTTTCACGAAAGTTTCATATCTCCAATTTTCGTTAAAAGTTCTTTTTGTGTTGCATATATACCCACATATTTTTTTTACATTTTTTGCCATTTGCCTACGGACCCCTAAAAAGATCTTTGCTCCTCCGTAATGAGGGGTACTAAGAACGGCAATAATGGATTGAATAATAACGAGCATTGAGTCACCAACTCAATGTTTATTTATCAATAGATTTATAATATCCGTCCACAGTTTTCCCTCATGTATGTACTTAATTATTTCATGTTACAAGGTTAAATACTAATCAGAAGTATTTTATTTCTAGATAAGTTCATAAAAGCAAATGAGGGGAAAGTTGACATGACGCTGGTGTTGTCAATCGTCATGCACGTTTTTCGTCATTAAAAAAATGATAAAATTGTTAGTCTCCAGGTAAAATATCTATGTGTAAAAAATGTTTAAGTAACAGGAAAATTACACGACTTGAGTCATCATCTGCCTAGCCTTTTCCCAACTATGTTGGGATCGGCTTTCAGTCTTACCGGATGGAGCGGAATTACTCGACTGGAATCCAACCAAAAAATATTTTGTTATTGTAGCTTGAGTGTAGCTTTAAAAAAATTGCATCAAGAAATGGTGATGTGCAGTTTTTTTTTGAGTTTCTAGAAACTACGGATACGTTGTGTCAACCATTACCGTCATCACTTCAATTTATATTCATAATTGTATCGTTTCTATTTTCTGATATTCTTTTTAAAATATGCGAATAGATTGCCTCCTTGCCATAATATGCATGCTCGACGTCCTCGAACAACATAAATGTCAAAAAATTTAATCTTTGACATTTGATCGTCTCAGCGCAATTTTGCCCCATTTTTTTAGATTAATATAAATTTTAAAATATAATATAAATTTTAAATTTTATAAATTTTAACTAAATAGTATTTTAAGTAGTTTTATAATCATGAATTATTAAAAATTATTAAAATTTCTGTTCATGTGAATTGAATTAACCGTGTAGGTATTACGATTCTGCAATAAGAGCGTTATTTTATCGTAATTTTTACTGCCTACCTGGAATAAGTTAAACGAACTTTACCCGGATTTAGGTGTGAGCCAATAAGGAATGTCTTTCGATATAAATAACCGCATAAACCGAAGAATGTGGATGTTCCTTGGGTGGGTAATATTGGCGCCACTTTGACCCAATAAATTGGGAATTAATTGTGACGTTGATTTGGCAGCAATCGGTTATTATTGGTCGTAATTGTGAGTAAAAAAGGATAATTGGAACTTTTTTATTCCTGCGCGGGGTTAACAGAGTCCAAGTAAGCATATAAGATGCATAACTAAATTGTATTTAGATATTGCACCACACAAGCGACAGGCCGCAAGCCCATCGCCCATAAACACCATTAAGGTAGGCACTAGATTTCCCTCGACATATGTTTTAAATAACGCTTGCCTAGCCACAAATAGTTACGGAAAATAATGAAATAAAATGTCAACGATAATTTTATTGCATATCCTTTCCTAACGGACACGGGAGAGCAAAAAATTTCTAAAATCCATTTGTATCGTCATTAATATTGTAACCAGAGTAATTTGTTATTGTGACTTTGTCACTTCAGACAGTCAGCTACCTGTTTAATAAATTAGTTTAACAGTATGTTATCTGCCGCTGCTTTCAGATAGGTCAAGTCGAAATAATCATGAAATAATGGTAATGGTATGTCTTTCAACTAGGTAATATAATCCACAAAGTAGATTTTATGACTTTAGTAACGATATCAATATAAAGATTTTTCAATGAACAATATTGATATGAACTTTGACTTTATCATTCATAACATTAATGCTCAAATTACATTCAGATACATAACTTTACATTAATACAATCAAAATACCAGTTAAATGGATTTTTTTGCAACTTTCAGATTCTTCAGTTCACTTTGTTCATAATAATGGCTTGTTGACTTATGTGGGCACAAGAGAACGTTTAGATTACATCAAAAAGCTCCACGTAATGTCCTTATGTTAAAATAATACCCGTCGAACAAATGACAGATGACGCTCGTGATAAAAAAGCCACATTGATAAATCTGCGCTATTCGCGGCGACCGACGTCTTCGAATCTATACAAATAAATAAAATTGTGTCTGTTTGTAATTTTAAAATAACAGCTTTTTATTGAATGCATAAGAAAGTATATACGGTACTCTTAACAAATTTTTTTTTGTTCTAATTTTTGTCCCTGTCTGTCAGACTTTCTGTCTGTCTGTCTGATTGTTCCGGCTACTCTACGAAACGGGTAGACCGATTTTGACGTGACTTTTACTACCAGATAGCTGATGTCATAAGGAGTAACTTAAATTTTTGTTTTAGGAAGAGAGTTATAAGGGTTCCGTGCAAAAAAAATAAAACCCTTGCAATTGCTAGCAAAATCCGATTCAAGTAGCGTAAATAATATTTATATAATAGGTTCACTTACCTATTATATAAATATTACTTACGCTACTTACTCGACCGAAAGTCACGGGCTGCAGCTAGTTCACAACTATGACGAATCCGAATGCAATTTACTAAGAACGCATAAATACTTTACTAATAGTTTTATTTCAATAGGTCTGCATAATAAATTAACACATTGACGTCGAGCTTCTTCTCGGCTACAGAATTGAAAAGCAGTATCGACGGATCGTTCACTACAATGTCACTTCTAGAAACAGAGCAATAGGCCACCTATTAACCTTTTGAGTGATCGTTTTGTGAAATCCATACTTTGAGGGATTTTTTTTCTAAAAGAGCTCACAATTCTCAAATAGAGCCATTCGTATGATTACGAGTTACGACATGTGCCGAGAGCCATCTTTAGCTGCGCCCATTTACCGGCGTATCTTGCATAAACATATAAATGAGTAGGTATTATAGACTAACTTGACCATGAACTTTTCAAATAAAGATATAGATTAGGTATCGATAAAAATGATCATTATATCAGCTGCATAGTTTATACGTTTTGTGTGACAGGCAAAAATTTACAGTTTAAATTGAACTTTTAAGCATCCCTATTTCTATTCGAGTTCTAAGTATTTCTATTCATTTTAATTTTTTCTGCTATAAGTGTCAAGATTGACAAAAAATTCCTTCAGACAATGTGACGACAGGTGTTCTGATGATTGAAATACATAGTGTACCTACACATTCAATAGGTATAATATGTTTAAGTAAATCGATTACTAATTATAAAATCAAAAGCAGACAAATATGTCAATTTACGAAACATAACGATCAGATTAAAAAACACTACAAGATAATCTTGAATCAATTTACAGAATATACATATTTAATCAATAATCAATCACGTCATCTCATACATTATTGTAATTACATTTGGCTTGAGTGTCAACCGACACATAACATGATGCTGTCATCCTTCTAGAAAATTGTAAAGGCATGCATAGCAGAATACACTGCTAATATGTGTCAACCATTCCTTTGTACCTTATTACTCTTTGAAGAACCATTCAAAAATATTGTTCTAGGTAAAGCAGAACACAGCTGGATACCTATCTCCAATACTATAACTTTATTGTCGTTTACTTTCGTGCACCGGCCACTAGGCATCTGTGAAGATTGTCACTCGTTCTAACTTGAAGACGTTACCCGCTACGATTGTAGTCCCCATTGACAAAAATCTACATAACGACCCCGATAATGGCTGTCGGTGTATCCTTAAATAAGGAGATCAACATGTAGTTAGGAAACGACGAGACGGAAAATATACAATAATTGAAAGAAAGAAAACCTTCAATTAAAATGTTAGTAAGTGTTAAGTGTTTATGTGCTGTATTTACGGGTAATAATCACAATGGTACGAAAGGCAACAATAATATACGACGAGTGTGCCCTGGGCGAAGGTACCCGTATAGGCCACGTTAGTCCGCATTTATCATGAAGCGACTGTGCACTATTAAATCCATACAAGCTATAATAGTAGGTAGGCTAAAATGTCCGTCCGTTAGTGTATTATTTAATGTTGAAACTTTTGTATACCTTCGTAGAAACACCATGACCGCTGAAAAATACCGTAACCACGTGCTAGTACCAATAGTCTACCAACATCGACTACAAATGGGTCAAGAATTCACGCTCATGCACGACAACACCCATCCGCACTCAGCGCGAATGGTGACCAGTTAAAGCTGCAGGAGCACGATTTATGGGTCTTAGACTGGTCCACGCAATCACCAGACCTAAACCCCATAGAGAACGCGTGGAACATGCTCCAAAGAAGGGGTTTGAAGAATTTTCTTGCAAACATTGCGACTGAAGAGCAACTTTTTTGGCATCTTAGCAGGACTTGGGCTCCCGCAGCAAGACTTTGATTGATAACTTGATTCAAATCATGAAAAATCGTTGCAAGACCGTTGTTAAAGTAATAATTTCGCTTTATTTTCACTTTTTCTTGAAAAACACATTCAGCGCTAGTTTTACCATTATTTCACTTTTCGTGTTTTTTTAAATAAAATTTTATTTACGCAAAAAAATATGTTTCTTTTATTCTGAAGTCTAGTCTGTGAGCTTGGTGGCTTGGTGCTATGGGCTTGATGTATACATGTTATCTTTATCAAATTTTGAGAAAATCCTCTCTCAAATATCTCAATGTATGAATGTATGTTGTGTAACGAGCAATACATTTTACTGAATTAATGGTTACCTGTTATTTAGTAAGGAATAGACGAGCAACATTGTGGGGATTCACTTGTATCGTGTATAAAGCGGTAAGTGCGTTACGCTAAATGCTAAGGTCGCGCCCGAACGGACCGCATAGCATCACGATAGAGCTTCATGGAGAGGTGAAGATCACCTGCCGCATCACACGCCAAGCCTTTGTCTAACAAACGATTATTATTCACATTTAACCCGTTTATAAACCTTTATTTAGTTACGAAAACACACAAAACAGATCTATCATTTGACTTTGAGGTGTCAAATTAACATTATATTTATAATATTATTATGACCCAACGCCACCTTTTGCTGTTTAGTCTGCCGGACTAACCTGCTTTGGTCCATTAATGTATGAAGAAGGGCATTTGACATTGATATTTTAATCCAATCAATTTACATAAAATTTAGAACAATTTACGAAAACCACATCTTTTTTCATAATTTATTCATTAAACTGTTTAATCGGAAGCGAAACCCGTTTTTTAATTAGGGTTCCGTAGCCGAATGGCTAAAAACGGAACCCTTATACATTCGCCATGTCTGTCTGTCCGTGTATGTCACACAGCCCCGGATCTACGATTTTTTCGAACCGGGGCAGAAACTTGATAGTGGCCCTCCGCTCTCCAGCATTTGAGAAAATATACTTAAAAATCTCACAATTATACAATAAGTTAAAAAAAACCCTGTCCGATCCGAAAGGGACATATAGAATTATGTATACAAATGCCATTGCCAAATACTAAAAGAAATATATAATATCACACTACACATCTTACTCGCCTTTTTAGGGTTCCGTAGCCGAACGGCAAGAAACGGAACCCATAATGATTCGTCTTGTCTGTATGTCTGTCCGTGTATGTCACAGCCACTTTATTCAGAAACTATAGGACTACACAGTTGAAACTTCGTAGATAGATGTATTCTGTGAACCGCTTTACGATTTTTATTTAAAAAAAAAAGGATTAAGCGACTCCCCATACATGGAACAGAAACTAAAAAATATTCATCATACGTGTCGTGTCTATAGTCTATCTTTGAAAAATAGACACTTCTAAGTTGGTAAAATGTGTAACCCCTCTAATTTCTAAAGTAAGAAGAGCAAAATTCCGGAAAAATTTAGAACGTAAAAAAAACTTTCAACGAAAATTGGTTTGAATAAGATTTGATGTTTAGTTTTTAAGATATGGGACTTTCATCAAATGCAGCAGTAACTTTTTGTTTTTATTGAAACATACTATGAAATGCCATGAAAAACAAATTTAGTTTTGCTGTTGGAGGCTTACACTTCAAAATATTTTTATTATATTGTTTAGTGCTACGGAACCCTGTGTGCATGTGAGTACGACGCGCAGTTGGGCGTTTTTTTTAGATTTACGTAGATCTACTTTATTTTTTCTTGGCTTTATGCAAACATATTATAGGTAGGTATTACTAGGAAAGACGACATACAATCAAGACATTTACAATCTTTAGGTCTCAGCATTTTTATCTTTTTATTTCAGTAAAAAGACGTCACATCTTGTTGACACGGCTAATCTCAAATCGGAGTCCACAAGTTTACTTTGTGGACTCTGACTTGTGGTGCCTTTTTCTTACAAGTTGTCGGTGAACCAACCAAGCTTCCGTAACCAGGCGCTTTTTGGAGCAAGTTTTTTTTTATTTTTAATCATACTCTACTATGATTTTGGCGCCCCCTGAAACTGCCGCCCGAGGCTGATGTCACAGCCACTTTATTCCGAAACTATTAGGACTACACAGTTGAAACTTGGTAGGTAAATGTATTCTGTAAACCACTTTACGATTTTTATACAAAAATTAAAATTAAAAAAGATTAAAAGGGAACTGAAACTAAAAAATATATTTTTCATCAAACCTATACGTGCGGGGTGTCTATAGATAGGTCTTATAAATGATATGAAGGTTGGTGGAAAAATATGGGTCTCCCCAACTCTAATTTCTAAAGTAATAGGAGGAAAATTCTAAAAAAATGTAGGATTGTAGAATGTAAATAAAACTTTTGAACTAAAATTGGTTTGAATAAGATTTGATGTTTAGTTTTTGAGATATGGGACTTTTTCATCAAGCTGCAGCAGTAACTTTGTTTTTCATTAACATACAATAAAAACGAATTTAGTTTTGCTGTTGAATGTAAAACAATACAACATATTATGAATGAGCCTTCAAAATACTTTTATTATATTGTTTGGTGCTACGGAACCCTGTTTGCGTGTGTACTACTCGCACTTGGCCGGCTTTTTTGCTATTTGTATCATCAATTGCCCGTGTTTATTACGAAAAAAAGGCAAAAATAAACGTGTAATCAGTAAACTGTGATCGTTATGTCTTACCATCGTAATCAGTAAAAATCTCCTTCAAAAACCATACATTTCATCGGATGTTCGAAGCAGGCAGGTATTTGAGTTATGCAGAATGTAAATTATCGGGTAACAAAGTCTATCGATTCGCGGTGAGTCAATAAAGAAGAGCGGTGATTTTTAGGGTCCCATAGCCAAATGATGTATGGAACCCTGATAATTTCGCCAAGTCCGTCTGTCCGGAAGTCATGCAGCCATTGTACTACTAGACTATTTACACTATATCGATAAAAAATAGAAGGAAGGTAGGTTTAGTGCACCAATTACGAAAATTAATATAAGGACCATCCCCTAACATAACCCAACCAAGTTAGTAAAAATATAAATTTAATACAGAGCTAATTAGCGGGTGGGGTATTTTGAATTTTTTTTTTTCACAGGTTTTCGAGAAATGTGAGCGTAAATATTTATCCCAGCTACGGAATCCATCACTGCGCGTGATCCGACATGGAATTGAACGGATTTTTTAAAAGCTTACAAATATCTGTTTAACGAATCCTCTGAGGTCGAAACAGAAATAAATCTTTTAGAACCAGTTTGCTGTAAAGATTCGAAGTTATTGTGTAATGGTCGGATGGATGCGCACCGCGCAATCGCGTGGGTTTAGCTGCCTTCTGTGGTCAACTGACATCACATAGAATCTATAAAACGAAGGAAACTCCGCCATGAGAGACAATGCTATCGACTTCTTATCGATTTATAGCCTCATTAGCAGCCAAATTGCCGTTTCCATACCATAAACGAAACGTATTCAAATAAAATCGTTTAGGGTTTAATCTTATTTTAATTCAGTCCAAACTTGGATCTTTGTCGCCTACAAACATCCAAGTTAATTGTTATTTGATAAAATAATTATTTTACGATTTACAACTAGCAAGTAAATGAAACAATGTTTTAACTTTGGTGTCAGATAATCTGAACAATACTGTAAACATGAAGTGTCTATCTCTTATTAACGATCACTTTAGAACGTGTTAACTACATTTAATTGGCCCTTAACAGAAATAGTTAACAATGTAGGTACCTTTACTTTGAGATTATATTTAGATTATTTAGTCGTTTAAAGTAATACCTGTCACTGGGTCACATCTTGTTAGATTTATAACCGTACTAAAAAGTGCCAAGAGGGCAGACTGGATGCCGAAGGTCAGAACCCTGGAAGATGCGACTTGGAACAGGAATATAATATATATATTCAGAATTACCCGAGAAAATAAACATTAATGAATAACTATCCATTTTCAAATAAAATGAACATAGTAGTCTTGAGTGGCATTGGATATTATGATGAATAGCTTTGGCTATAAATAATCTAAAATGATATTTAATGTTAATTTCTGAATAATCGACTTCGAAGTCCTCTTCTAATTCCGTCTTAAGAGACTACCTATCTCATATTATTTGCTATCCAAAAGGTTACAGGTGTGGTTATTGTTTATTCTAATATGGATGAACAAAAATAAATCCATAATCTGCTCATTATTTTGATTTGACGATTATTTTAATCATTACTAGTGTCATAATAACTTCAGCCACGTGCAAGGCCGTACAAGACCTTATAGCAACCTTACTTTTTATCGCGATTCCGGCCAAAGACCCGCCCATATTATGTTACTGATAACTTTAATTTAAAAATGTGTAATCGAAAGTTAGATCCCTTTGAAATAATCATGAAGCTCTGACGTAACATGCGGACTGCGGCTGCGTAAGTTAATTCGTTTATCGAAAGTTTTGGTTTAAAAAATAACAACACAGAATTTCAAAACGATAACAATTTTTTATTTACACTTGCACGTACATAATACAGTTGATAATTATCATACGTATAAATAGCAAATAAAAGTTGTCATTAAAATATATCACAATTTATTTTTTTTCCTTCAAAATACTTCTAGGTTGTACTATTCATTCTGTAATGTACATATACTGGTGTGTATGTTTCGGTGTTTGTTCAGCTTCTTACTTCTTCAGGAGCGCGTTTTTGGCGTTGTAAGCGAGAGAGCGGAGGATATACTCGGGAATGGGATGAGGAGTGGGGATGGCGCTACCCTGGAAAAATAAAACAAATATTAGCGACTTACAATAAATCGTATTCTATTACAAAAGGTAATAGAATCCCCGCTACGACTAAATTAAAAAAATACAGTTAAAGTACTCACTGAGGGTTGGTATCCGTTCTCGTCAGCGACGTATTGGATGGAGATGGGCTGACCCTCGGGGGAGGTCCAGGAGAAAGATCCCTCAGCGACGCTTGGGACTACAGGGGGGTTTCCACCGAAGTTGCGGGGAGTGCCCTGTTCCTGAGCCGCGATACCGTTGTCGGTTTCGTAGCTGTAAAATTTTAAATTGGTTAAGTAATGTTTTCCATTGCGGTATTTAAAATTTGTGCGAAAATGGTGTAAGTACTTACAAGTAAGAGTAGCTGCCGTCAGGGTTGACTTCATTGCCGTACTTCAGGATCTGAGCGTTGCGAGCATCACCCTGGTACCTGGGCACCGGCACAGGGACAGCGGGGACGACGCGGAAGGGAGCTGCGGTGGATGAAGGGTAGGCGACGGGAGAGAATGTGCGGCGGTAAGGCGCGGGCGCTGGGGTCGGCTTGTACTTGTACTGGTTCGCGAAGGGGTTGTAGGCATTCTTCTTGTATGCTGCGTTGCCGTATGTTCCGGTATTGAACTGCGCGCTCGCGGCAGCCACACATGCCAAAATCACCACCTGTATCCACAAAAAGCAATTACAATGTCACTGGAGATATTACCTAATTTTTTCACATCATTGCACACTGCCATATTTATTTATTAAAAAAAATAATAATAATTCGTGTTCGATTTACTTACTGCGAATTTCATTTTGGATATCTAAGATGGTCTAGCTACGTTGGACTAGTTTGTGTGCTTTTAAAAATCCGCGCAGGCTTATATATCGCTCAAGGAACCACCCACTTTAGGCGGTGAACTGCAATAACATTTAAATAATTTGACGCGAGACTAGAAATTGTATTAAAATAACACTTGGGCTATTCATCCTGCTCGCTATTATGATTTTTAAGGTCAAGTTCTATGGGTCATTAAAGGTATTGTTCGGTAGTATAATATTCTTGTTGATTTATACCTATTTTTGGGTCACATTTTATTTAGCAAATTGGACATATTATATTTTTTTACATTTAAAGTAAGTAAGGTTGGGCTCAATAACTCAAAGTTATAAAGACATTTTATTATAACTATTTACAGTTATTTTAGAACAACTGTAATTTACATGAAGCTTCAATCATCATCTGCCTAGCCTTTTCCCTACCATGTTGGGGTCGGCTTCCAGTCTAACCTGATGCAGCTGAAAAACAGTATTTTACATGGAGTGACTGCCTATCTGACCTCCACAACCCAGTTATTGGGTAATACTGGTAAGACTTGGTAAGACTGGTTGTCAGACTTTCGGAGTTCCGACAACCCGTAACGACTGTCGAAGATCCACGAATGACAACCGGGACTGGCTGAACATGCTTTCCGAGGCATGGAGAGATCTTGGTATGTAAAGATGGTCACCCATCTACGGACCAACCGTGGCAAGCTTAGCTTAACCTGAACGATCGATTACATGAAACTTCAATATGATTTCAAAATCTGTTTTTGAAGTAGTTTCATAATGCAAAATATAGAAATATTGGATTCAAACCTGCCATTATTACATACTGCGGTACTTGTTATTCTCAGTTAAAATCCATTAACAGTTTATTCCAGGGTTGGACAATTAATTTTGAAAATCATTGTTTAAATTGTTTAAAAAAAAAACATGAGACTTAATATTATGCGATTAGTTGATTATTAATACTGTATTAGATGATTTATAATTTAGGTCTAAGAATTTAAGAGCTTAGGAAATGTACTCTAGGATACAATGAGTAATTTGCATAAACTTAATTTAGTAATATATTTTAGCGCAATACTAACATCATTTCTTTGTTTAATTATTCTATTTCATGAAGCGACTATGCACTAGGTGTGTAATTTAGTTTAATTTTTTTCCCTAGCTAATTTAATATAAGCTACTTTTGTGTTGTCGTATTGCTTTTTGTGATGAGAAATACGTACTACTTTCAAACTGAATAAAACCCTGTTTAGCAACAGCTACCAAAGAGTGTTTCTGCGTATGTAAGGATTTCAAGGGTTTGAAATGTTATTTGAGAGTTTAAAAACAATCAAATAACATTTCATTTAATATATGCCTAAGGCATATCCCACCGGTCTATTTTATGGACTGATCGTATTAGGAGACTTAAACATTTCTAATTGATCTATAGGGCTTACTTGTCAGCATAATATGACAGAAAACCCCATGAACACTTACTTTTAAATGAAATTGTTAACATTGAATTAAAATAGCCCCAAGGTAGTGTCCTGGCACCGCTCTTCTTGGGATTTTTGCAATTTGGGGTCTCCTAAACCACCACTTTTGAATCGGTGAGGTCCACTTTTCAGACGCTCTTCATGGCTTAGTCATGTTTTATCTCGCTAACTCACTGAAGTAGCCCAAAACGTGCAACACGCAGTCTAATACATTCTTTAGTTGAAATAGAGAAGTGGATCGTAAACTTAGTTCATTGTTTGGGTTGGGGTGTCATCATCATCATCATTCCAGCTGAAAGACGTCCACTGCTGGACTTAGCCCCCCCTCCCCAAGTGTCGCCACATTGACCGGTCCCGTGCAACTCGCATTCAGCGTATCCCCGCAACCTTCACCAGGTCATCGGTCGGGTTGGGGTGTCAACTTCTCAAAAATCTTAATCATTGCATGAGCTAAAACATCAAGCACATCAAGCAGAAGGTGCACACTCAAGCTATGCAGGCCACGGGGCTAACACTATATATTTCCGCATATAAATTCGCGTGCCCCGCCTGGAGTTGCGAAGCCCATGCAGATAGTGGATATACCTAGGTCTGAATGAAACGTACCAAATACCGCGGCGGTTGCATCAAACGGACTCCGGTAAAAATAATGTATTCAGTAGCAGTGACAGCGCCACCAGTAATTCGACACACGATACCCTTTGCTCGAAAAGATTTTTGAAAAGGTTTTTCATAAGTGTTTCGCCACTGGCGATTGGGCTTAAAACAAAAGTTGTGGTAAGACAGTGCTTGCCTGACCACTTTGATTCCTTCCTGCTTAAAATCTACCACATAGGCATGAGTTACCTTAGAAGTCTATAAAGACACTCTGGCCCTGGCCTGCTCGGTTGAAGATTCATACTTGTTCCCATTCTTAAAAACGATAGTACACGTAATATCGTTTCCTGATTGTTTAGTTGCTCACAAGTACTGATCGACGCTACGGAAGGTGCCAAACTCATGGGCGAATCTAGGGATGTCTCAATTTAGATTAGCATCGAGACGATTAAAAGAAAGGAATAGGAAAATAACACGTTTATATTGCTTCGTTATGCTAAAAATAAACGTAACTGAAAGTTAAAACTTATGCTACTGAAACGAGATGGTGTTACTAGTTCTTCTTCAAAATATTATTCAAGCGCATTTTTAATGAATTACTATAGAGCAGACAGCTATATCACTTAACTGATTTTAAATTAAAGTTTAATTTGTTAAATTTGGTGAACTTTGGCTAAGCCATTGACATTGACTGTGCTGTAGTAACTGCTATGAACTTAATCCAAGTGTTTTGTTTTATTTCAATGATTCATAGTGAAAAGTGTCATCTTTTGCGTTATAAAACAAACACCACAAGCTCTCATGAACAATATTCGTTACTTAGCATTTTCTCTTTTTTAGTCTATAATAATATTTTAAAGCTGAAGAGTTTGTTAGGTTGAACGCGTGAATCCCAGGAACTACTGGTTCGAATTGGAAAATTCTTTAAGTGTTGGATAGCCCATTTATCGAGAAAGGCTGTACAGGCTGTTGCTTTGCATCCTCGTTAAATTCAAGGATGTATCTAATGATTCTCGGCCCGAATCGATACTAAAAAGTGTAGTTTTTTTTTTTAACGGAAATCGTTATGTGTAAACCATCCGTATTAAAACGCAGCCCGTCTGTTCCTAGCCATAGGTCTAGGAAGACGGGCTGCGTTTTACGCCGTCACACACACAATGCAAACGTTTATTCCACAGTATAAATATGGACAGTATGGACACTAGGGGGTGGTTTACACTTACCGATTTCCGTAGAAAATAAATAAAAAGACCTATCATGTTTATTATCGATTCGGGTCAACAATCATTAGTATAGATACCTCCTTGAATTTTACCAGGATGCAAAGCGACAGCCAGTATAACACGCTGCTACGACCAATAGGAGAAAAATCAATGAAAACTGTAGCAAAAACGGGGAAAATTGTATTTTATAATAATTGCACGCGGACGAAGGTCGCGGCCAACAGCTAGTAATTTATATTTATATTTAGCATACTAGTATGCAAATTAAATGTCAAATATTACCATCAATCACTTAACAATTAAAATCCATACTGTTTTTATTTCTGATGACGGTAAGGGGAAACTAAATGTGCCGAAAATTCAATAATTTAATAAGCGCCTGAGGTCATCGCCATTTTATTTTACAATGTCTTAAACGCTATTGCGTGGTGATTTATGATTTTAAAACGAATCAAACCAATAGATGCTTTATTGAATAAACATGAGAATTTAAAATCCGCTCTATATTCAGTATCTTTTGTAATGTTAATAAAATTCAGAAATGTCGCCTATGTACGCAATAGGTTTTGGCTATGGTTTTTTTTTTTTGTTACAGCGCTCGCTCACCCGGGAGCATTCGCCTGTAATGTTACAGTTCAGATTCACTTGTTTCTGTACAGGATCAAATCTTGGATTGTAATATTGTAGGCGAATGCTACTTTACGTGAATTGCTGCTATCACTTCATTTCTCGGCCGTGAGAGTTCTAAAATAAACAAAAATTTGGATTTCTAGTAAAAACTGAATTAGTCGTGATTTTTGCATAAAAATATATGCATTTTTTTAGTGTTGTAAACTTTAATCTTTACGATTTTATGACACGGACATAAAATGAATCTTTTCGATGAAATCAGATTAATGCGGTTTGACGAATAAGTTCCTCCCGCAGTTCTGCTTGTAGTGATCTGATAAAGTAACTAACTATTTACTATATCTTTATACATTTATAAGTACAAAACAACAATACAATATCTTTATTTTCTGTCTTCACAAAGGTTCACATAGTTATCTATATTCTATATATACATATAATAAAACAGTAAAAAAACTGTGTCTGTACATTGAATATATTAAAAAAAAAAATTTTGAGGGGGTTTGGAAATAGTAATAAAGCACGAATCCAAAAAAAAATTCTGTCTGTTTGTCTGTATGTCTGTTTGTGTTTGTCTGTTTGTTTGTACACGCTAATCTTCGGAACTACTCGACGAATATAAATGTTTTTTTTTTTGTTGTATAGGTATTAAATCTGGGCAACATCAGGCTATAATTTATGTTGGAAACTTGAACATCTGATGCAGCACCGCAACAGACCAGCTAAACTATAAGAGATACAAAAATGGTACCATAGCAAAAATTGTTCCACGTGATGAGCATTTTCTGCTAAGAGAATAAATTTGAAGATCTGGAACACCTGAAGTGGAACTCCAAGAGCCCAGCTACACTATAACATATATAGGAATGACGTCTTAGCAAGAGTTGTTCAGCCTGATGAGCACTCTCTGTTGTCGTATAAAATTTGAAGATCTGGAACAGCTGATGTGGAACTCCAAGAGACCAGCTACACTATAACATATATAGGAATGACGTCTTAGCAAGAGTTGTTCAACCTGATGAGCACTCTCTGTTGTCGTATAAAATTTGAAGATCTGGAACAGCTGATGTGTTACTCCAAGAGCCCAGCTACACTATAACATATATAGGAATGACGTCTTAGCAAGAGTTGTTCAGCCTGATGAGCACTCTCTGTTGACGTATAAAAATTGAAGATCTGGCACACGCATTGTGGAATTCCAAGCGCCCAGCTACACTATAACATATATTAATAGAAATGAAGTCTTAGCAAGAGTTGTTCAGCCTGATGATCACTCTCTGTTGACGTATAAAAATTGAAGATCTGGAACACCTGATATGGAAATCAAAGCTATCACCTCCACGTGGTGAAGGCGGTAATAGTTTAGGACTGATTTTCGATGAATCATTGAAAATTTGACTCTACTGGCCAAAACTCCCATTTATTATTTTATTTTATCAAATAAATAAGCCTTCGGGCTTATGTTATTTGAGTGTTTAATTTCCTTTTTCATTTATTTTCGTGACACGGTAGCCTACCCAGTAACGCAGGGGAGCAGTCACTCAGATTTTAATTGATCAGGTATCTTCAGAATTAAACTATAACTATGCCTAGAAAGAGGTCAAATCTTTCCTAACGTTCCAAAGGAGCTAAATAATAAAAAAGATTGAGGATCATAAGATCCCAAGAATCTACCGAAGAGCGTCAGGAAAGACTTGATGCTGTTCGAGAACATCAGGCAGCAACTCGCTCCGTATAAACCTCTTCGGATCGCGAAGGACACCTGCATTCTCAGCGTATTTACGTATTTACATCCAGGTCTCTAGAGACCAGTGAAGAAAATGATGCGCGAATGACCGCTGATCGTGAACGTCATGCATTGTCTCGTGAGTCGCAGACGTTCACGGATAGAGAATTGCGCATGAGTTCTCAGCGTATCTACGCATCTGCTTCTAGGTCTCTAGAGACAAGTGCGGAACGTGATGCGCGACTGTCCGCTGATCGTGAACGTCACGCATTGTCTCGCGAGTCGGAGACGTTCACGGATAGAGAAATGCGCATTTTTTTAAAGTTATTTGCAATATTATTGTTAATTCAGTGTACCTTTGGGATCCGCTGCAGAATAACGGGAAGAAAAGGTATTTGTTGTGTAGGTATTAAGTCTGGGCAACATATAGGCTATAATTTGTTTTGGAAATTGGAACACCTGATGCAGAACCGCAACAGAACAGCTAAAGTATAAGAGATATAAAAATGGTGTCATAGCAAAAATGATTCCACGTGAAGAGCATTTTCTGCTGTGAGAATAGATTTGGAGATCTGGAACCCTGTTGTGGAACTCCAAAGCCCAGCGACACTATAACATATTAAGGAATCACGTCTTAGCAAAAGTTGTTTAGTCTGATGGGCATTTCCTGTGGACTTACGAAAATGAAAGATCTGGAACGTCTTCAATCGTCTCGCTCATCCCGTTGTTTTCCCGTCCCCGGGCCTCAGAATTCTACATCAGACGTTTCAGATCTTCGATTTTCTTGACGACCCCGTTGTCGCTAGCAAAAGCAACAGGATCCGCGTACGAAGTCGCGGGCAGAAGCTAGTAATAAATATAATTGTAAGAATAACGTTGTAACTAAATGCATAATATATGCAAGTAAGTAGTAGTAAGTAATATAAGTGTAGTTTGATGCCAATTATTATTTTTAAATCAAAACCATATTAACTAAAGGCAACTACTTCGTAAACAAATTCACTTATCGTTTGCATTATTTTCATCGTTTAGAAGTCAGTTTCAGACATCGAAGACTATACGAAAAAAAAAAAGAAGATGTACTGCATGTCTTTTTTCTATCACAGGGTGCACTAAAAAAATGTGGACCTTATTAGATAGTTGGTACATAAAATATTCATTTATGATATCTCCTTGCCTTGCTAGTTTTTAACACAGACTGTCCACATGTTATGTATGATTGGTAGAGACGGGGCTCTACAAAGCCGACGAAAACTCTATGAGACTCCACGTGACTGTGACAAATGCGTAGCCGGTTACCGTGCAAAAATGATTAACAACAAGACAATAATGTACGCGTTGACACTACCTATATATTAAATATTATTATTTATTAACACAAGCAACAGATGCTTGTAGTAATAAATTATGTAAATCACACAAAATTATGTATGAGTGAAATTTTAAAATAAGAGATGACCTAGTCGTTCTTGTATGCCTCAAAATCAAGTTTTCTGAAATTATTTACGTCAAAATGTCGTTTTTTTTTTTCAATAAGTTTTTAGTTACTAAGTTAAGTTTTGTTTGTAGTTACTAAGATATAAAGATGATATTTGTTATCATTTAGAAATTCATCATACTAGGCTTGTCTAGCAGTCTACCAAAAACTCATCGTAAATCTTCTGATGCCCCATAAACATTATGTAGACTCGTATATCAGTCGTAGAGCCATAGTAAAACCCTCGTGGAGCTTCCGTATAGCCTTCGTTGAGCCCTCATAGAGCCCCCGTTGAGCCCTCGTAAAGCACTTAGCATAAGCATAATCAGCCTATAATGTTCCCACGGCTGAGACACAGGCCTCCTCTCTATGAGAGGGAATGGGCTATAATCCACCACGCGGGCCCAGTGCGGGTTGGTAGATGTCACATGTCTTGGTTCTAGGACATGCCGGTTTCCTCACGATGTTTTCCTTCACGGTTTTTGAGAGCAGTGGTGATGAAATAAATTACACAAAGTAATGCGCCTGCCTGGGTTCGAACCCACGACTTACTGTTCGTAAGTCGGGGCCACCACCACTCGGCCACCGCTGCTCTCCCCTGTAAAACACTTGTAGAGTCCTTTTAGAGCCATTTGTAAATACCTCGTAGAGTCGTCGTAGACGCCTCATAGACCCATCGTATATCTCTCGTAGACAACATGGACTCTTTGTAGACACCTCACGTGTGAAAATGAAAACGCAACCCTGTTATATAGTCGGTCTGTATATCTGTCCGTCATCGGCTGTATCTTTAGTAATACTGATAAGTAACTGAAATCCTACGACATAACATAATATCTTTCGGGGTGAGGGAGGGGAGCGAGGCAAGAGTCAGTTAGTCCTTATAAGATATGGAACTATTCACACATCCGTCTTTCCCTATTTACTAAATCTAACCAGCGTCTCTTTCTCTTTCTAACACCTTCTTCTAATGCTTCGTAAATGTACAATATTTTTAATGGATCCATTGCACGACATAAGCACCCCGTACAAACGTTGGATAGCAACTGAAGTTAGGTCCGTCCGTCAGGCAGCCTAACCGGATTTCAGTTGAAAGTAAATTGCGGTACTCAAAATACGCGACTCACAGCTCAAAAAATTATGCTCGTTTGTCCAACTAATCACGCGTATCAACCGCAAACATATTTTTCGTAATGCATTGAGAATTGTTGAGATACTTGGGTTTTTTTTAAAAAACGGTGTCCTACGTACAAACAGAATAACTGCAGTGATACCATTATTGCTGTACCTGGAATGGTCATCATTATTCTCCAGCCCTTATCACGCAGATCACACTATAACGCCATAATATGAATTCATCAAAGAATCAGGGCAGAATTTAAAAAAAAAACAAGATTTTTTAGAATGTTGGAATTCTTATTCTTGTCTTCTTGGGTGCCTAAAGAGTATCTTCAGGCATTTATAATATTTTTATAACCCCGCAATAAAAATATAATGTTAAAAGTAAATTGTTTAAATAGGAGCTCATTATTTCAAAACGAAACGGCGGCTGTCACTGTTAGACCCCCCAGACCAACATAACTATTCACAAACGCTTCGATTCTATTTCGTTTCGAAAACTCGTATGAGTATCTCGCTCGCTTTTGTAATGACAAAATTAGATAGACATTCGACATGGCGAATCGAAATCGAATCACACCACGAATCGAACCACGCGAACAAAGTCGTGGGTAACAGCTAGTATTCAAATATGTCGAACATCTTTGTTCAATTTCTGTTGATACAAGTATTTATTATAATCTATATGAATAAAAAGAGAAGTCCTGACTGACTGATTCACTGACTCATCAACACCCAGCCCAAACCCTTGGACCTAGAAATCTGAAATTTTGCACAGATGTTTCTTTTATAATGTAGACAAGGAATAAGGAAGGATATTTCGAAATTCAACCCTAAGAGGGTGAAATGGAGGGTTGAACTTTCTGTGAAACTCTTTATTCTCTGGGTCGATTGACTCGAAAATTGGTGTACGCACACTTCAATTCAAATTATGAGACACGTGTATCACAGTTTTTCCAAAATCGTCCCCGAACAGAGTCGAATAGGGCTTCGAAACTGACGTAGACGAGCGCATTGTGCGCTGTGTGGCGCAGGGCGTGCGGGTTGGAATGTTTGGAGGGTGTGTTCTTTGTGAAGAGTAGCTAGGTATCCATTAAAAAAGGGTTTTCGAAATTCTGTCCCTTTTTTTTTTTTTTTTTTTTTTTTTATCGATGGAAAATCATCAAATAACCCCTCCCGCTCTGGGCTGAGCAGGAGGGAGTGTCAGACTTTTACTGACTAAAACCCATCCATGTTCCTTCCTTTGCCCTTTATGTTCCAGGGCCGCGGTATCTCTTTCGAACAGTCCCGCAACCCTGGCAGGCATCGGTCCTTTCGGACCCCTTCCTGTTTGCTGACTCTCTTTGAGGCGCGCGTGGAACACGAACGCGCCGTCGACACGGCCTGTCGTCATAAGACGGACGGACGGCGAGCTAGCCCATAGCTCACCGTCCACAGGCCCGCGCCTACGGTGGCCGAGGGCCACCACGTGGCCCCCGACGCCCGGTGCGTCTCCCGCGGCGGCTGGGACGTGAGGTTCTCTCCCTCTCACGTTCCGCCACCTCCTTCGCTAGCATGACTGCTTCGCAGAAGGAGGTGACGGCGTCCCATTCCGTCTCGCTCCGGACCATGGATTGAACCAAGGCCGGAAGCGAGAGGTCGCCGCCGCCGATCGCCGCTACGAGGACACGGCGGTGCTCCGCCCACGCGGGGCAGATCTCCACCGTGTGCTCCACCGTGTCCTCCGGTCGATCCTCACAATGGTAGCACCCGGGCGTTTCCTCCCGCCCGATTCGGTGCAGGAACCTCCCGAAACAACCGTGTCCGGTGAGGACCTGCGTCAGGCGGAAGGTGAGGGCGCCGTGGCGCCTCTCTAGCCACTCCTCAAAGAGGGGACTTATCGCCACTATTGTGGCGTGCCCTGAAATTCTATCCCTAAGAGGGTGAAATGGGGGGTTGAATGTTCTGTGAAACTTTTTATTCTCGGGGTCGATTGGCTTGGAAACTTGTGTACATACTCTTTAGTTAAAATTATGAAACGTGTCTCACAGTTTTTCCAAAATCATTACCTAATATAAAATTCAAAGTCCTGACTGACTGACTGACATTCTAGAGACATGAAATTTGGAGGGGTTTGGAGGGTGGAGAGTATGTATCAATGAAAAGCTTTTCCGAAATTCCATTTCTAAGCAGGTGAAATGCGGGTTGAATTCTCTGTGAAAGTTTTCATTCTCTGTTTCAATTGACTCCAAAATTAGTATCGTACTCTTAGATTAAATTGATGAAAATCATCTACTACTGTTTAGGGTTCCGTACCCGAAGGGTAACCAACGGGACCTTTTCATGACGGATAAGCCTCCGCTTTCCGTCTGTCCGTCCGTGTGTCTGTCAGCGGGCTGTATCTCAAAAATCAAAATCAAAGCATTTATTTCAAGTAGGCCAGATACAGGCACTTTTGAACTGTCGAAACAAAGTTAACAGTGAAATCTAGCTACAGTCCCAGTCACAAGGCATAAAAACTGTGAAAGTACTGTAGTTGCTCATTCCCTAGCGTAGATCTCTATGGAGAAGAACGGGCAAGAAACTCCATGGACACTCTTTTAAATCAGCATATTGTTACAAAACCTTGGTTACATCATTCATATTATCTCAATATAGGTACACTATGTGAGAACGATGTTACAAGATGTGCACGTTAAAAGTGTCCATAGTAAAAACAAATAGACATTTAAAAAAAAAAATAATAATAAGCCGTGGCAACTAAGAGATGACCAGTCAAGTCACAAGTGACAGCGCCCGGTCACGAACATGACTCATGGATCAGCACCATGACCCCATCAAATCATGATCCGAATTTTTCACAGATTGTGTATTTCTGTTGCCGCCTTAACAAGAAATCTCACTAATATTATAAATACGAAAGTTTTTGAGGATGGATGGATATATGCTAGTTACTCTTTCACGCAAAAACTACTGAACGGATTTGGATGAAATTTAGCACTAAGATAGTTTATAACCTAGATTAACACATATAATACTTTTTATCCCGGTAGTTTGATGCTGGGACAATTATCGACATACACGCGGGCGAAGCCGCGGGCAAAAGCTAGTACGAGATAATTCAGCATGACTAAATTCATCGATATTATGAATTCTTTGAATGTCGTATTCTGGCGCAATTTTTAGGTAAAGATCTTTTGAATTTGTATTTTGGTGAGAATGCTTTGGCCTCTGACTTCCTTGGAAATAGCATTAAACCTATGTATATGTCAGGAATTTAGCTTTAAACGTAGAGTGCTGACTGAGTAATCACTATTTGAATTTATTGCATTTTTCACACCACGGCAAAAAGTGATCTGATTTAAGTAATAAATCATATTCAATTTTTTGATTTATTGGCTGAGTAGTAGGTAGTTTAGAAAAAGATCAAATTAGTTTGTTCTTATTTAATCACGGAAACCATTCGGAATACTTTGTTTTTTTTTTAATATAAATGTTTTACACCATTATAATATAAATAACAATTTATGTCCAATTTAAATAACACATCCTGCTTACAAGTGGCACAGGTAGCAATGTTACTTAGCGTCGAATATAAATAATAATTATGTACAAAATGCACCTATTTACAAAATTTTATGAGAATCATAGAGACTAAGGTTGATTTAAATTGGCTAAGTTAATTTAGGTGATCGTTTACTTCTTCTGGCTGTTGCCGGTAACCTGCAGAGACCTGAGGATGGCCTCAGGGATGGGGTGGGGAGTAGGGATAGCATCACTCTGGAAGAAAACAGAAAAAAATTAAGTATCAGCAAGTTTGAAGTCTAAAATTGTATCAGGATCTTTCACACAAAATAATATGTAGACTAACAAACTAAAAGCTTTATGCAATCATTTTAAAACATTGACATTTATATTTCTAGCAACCGGTCTTCTTCTGTCATATATCGGTTTGATAATCTCTTGATATCATATACATATCACAGAGGCCATAAAACATGATCAACTAAAAAGAAGAGAGGACCATGTTGTAGATTGTTTTTATTGCTAATTGCGAGTTGCGGAAGCACTGACATTTGGACTTGTTGCCAAATTATCAAAAGCTCATATCCGTTTTAAGATGGTGGGCATCAATTGACCTTAATTTTAATTAATTCAAGTCTACTTTAAGCACTCAATAGTGAATCATCCTTCTTCTTTAGCAATAATCATTGATTAACTTACAGCGGGCTGGTATCCGTTCTCGTCAGCAACGAATGTAAAGGTGATGGGCTGACCCTCGGGAGAAGTCCAGGAGAAGGCTCCTTGGGCGACAACGGGGACTACGGCAGGGTTTCCACCGAAGTCACGAGGAGTACCCTGGACCGAGGTGGAGATGCCGTTGTCGGTCTCAACACTACAACGTCAAATTAATTAAGTAATGGCTTGCATGGGTACTAAGAATTAAATTGTTATTGATGGTTTAAATGAAACATAAAAATACAAGCAAAACCGCGGAATTTAGAAGAAATATAACAATCGCAAGACTAATGGAGGACTCGTATATACTGACTTGTAGCTGTAGCTGCCGTCAGGGTTGGCATCGTTGTCGTAACGGATGATGACAGCGGCTTGGTCGTTGCTAGCGACGCGGCCGACAACAGGCTTGGATGGTGGTGGCCTGGGCGCTGGGGGAGTCGGACGAGCAGGCAGGCGGGCTTGGCTGTTGCCGAAACCAGGGAACTGGGCGGCGGAGACTGCCAACACGGCGGCGAAGACAAGCTTAAAAAAAATAGGCAGCTTTAGATTCACCGAAACAATTCACTCGCACCAGAAAACAAAGCTATGGTAATTTCACTTACAGCGAATTTCATTTTTTTGTGTTAATGTTTAGAAGAGTAGATGTGAAGATCTGTTTGATAACTGATGTCTATTGATGAGATTTTTTGTACTTTTATACCAATCCAATCTATTTATTTACGTAACATGGCATTGATATTGTCATAATGTTTGCATATGTATTAATTAACAAGATGCAACATTTCGTTGTCAACAAAAAGCACCGCTTGCAAGCAGTGGAATTATAAATGTATTATAATGACCATGTTGGGCAAAATACTGCATAACTTGCAGAAAAAAGTTCAAGCACAGTCTCTTGTAAGTTGCCACGGTTGTTAGTCATGGTTAAGACGGACAGGTAACTAGACTATTAAATAAACTTATAAAAAGCTTTTTGCGACGGCAAAAACTAAAGTTCAGTAAACTTCGTACCTGTCTAAAGTATCAAAACTGCGCCCAACTTTGAAGCAAAGTATTCCCGTGGGCACGTTTTTTTATGCGTATTGAGGAATCAACTAGGCCATCCAGCATCTGCTGAAAATCGTGCAACGATTAAGCCAGTATGACGATGTCATCTGAAAATCTCAAGTGTGATATGTACTTGCCGTTGATGTTAATGCCATGTCCAGCCCAGTTCAGCGGCTCATTCTTTAGTGAGTTGGTGAACAATTTCTTGGAAATAACGTCCCCTTGCCTAACCCCCGACGCGCGACGCAATGGGATATGCTCAGTTTGTTGGTTCTGAGTTTGGACGATCATTGTGGCGTTCTCATAAAGACATCTCAGCACTTGGATGTATCGCCAGTCGACTTGGCATTACTGCAGAAACTCCAGAACCGACCAGGTCTCGATAGACTCAAAAGCCTTCTCATAGTCAATAAATGCATGTCACAGCGGCCGATTGTACTCTTCAGACTACTGTGTAATCTGCACTACTGTGTCGATGTGGTCTATGGTGCTGTATCCTCCTTGAAACCCGGTCTGCTCCGGTGGCTGGAAGTCGTCTAGACGATTCGTGACGACTCTTGGAAACAGCTTATACACGTCGCTAAGGAGCAAAATAGGTGTGTAATTCTTAATAATGGAAAATAATAATTCGATTAGACGCGGATGTGGTCACCAAATTCCCCTTTAAAACTTCATATCCTATAACACTATCACCGTAGCAATATTATCTAAAGCTCTTATATATCTATTATTTTTTGCTCGTTGACGAGACTCAATTAATCACTCAATCTTCTCTAGTCATTGTTTCGGGAATAAGATCAATTTACAGTTGATAGATTCTAATAATTTGTTTTGTGATTTTTTACGCAATATCAAAATGATAAATGTTTTCAAAGTACATGTAACAGATAACCAGTCGATATTTGACGTTATAGAGTTACCTATCCAACCATAAACTCATAATTTATTTGCGTACAATAACAACGACGATTGTATTGTATAGCGGGCTGGTGTCCGCAACTCCACGTCTAAGCGCGTATTTTGCGTGCGGGCGGGAAATTTATTCGATCCACCCTAGCTCCCCGAGAAAGGCCAGCAGCGCCTTGATGTTGCTGACGATCTCGCGGAGAGTACCTGGGTTACCGAAGTACTTTGCCCTGTATGTTGCACCGAGCAGTGCAGAAGCACGTGGGCTGCCGTCTCGTCCTCCTCCATGCAGGCTCGGCACAGGGGGCTGTCTGTGACTCCTATGACAGAGAGGTGTTTGTTAAAAGAGCCGTGTCCAGTGATGGCGGCTGTAACTGTGCGCAGCTGTAGCTTGGTCAGCCGAAGCGCTCGTTTGGTGAAGCGGCCGTCGATAGTAGGAAGTGCTTCCTTGGCCTGCCTGCACTCACCATGGTCTAGCCACAGCTTGTGGTGTTGTTCACTGGTTCGTTTCCTTACCAGTGTGCGTAGGTACCCGAAAGGGAGTGGCACGATGGGTTCGGGTCCCACTGCTGCCATGCTCGATCCCCTTCTAGCGAGTTCGTCCGCTGCGTCATTGCCTCGAGAATCGCTGTGTCCTTTGATCCATTGGATGGTTATATTATTGAGATTACCAAACTGGTTCAGGCGTTGATGACACTCGTGTATTAACCCAGAGTTGACTGTGGTTGTTTAGTGCTAGCAGTACCGCCATGCTGTCTGAGAGTATACGTATAGAGTGGTCCACAACCTCCCTGGCTAAGATGGCTGAAGCCGCCAGAGCAATGCCCATGCATTCTGCCTGAAATACCGTGTTGTGGGCCCCCAGTGGTGTGGCTATGTGGATGTTGAGATCCTCCGAGAAGACTCCAGCTCCAGTGCCAGTACCTGTTTTAGATCCATCCGTGAAGATCCGCAGTTCTGCGGGGCTCAATCCCTCGCAGCGGTGGTCCTCGTGGAGTTGGATTTTGTATTTTTTATCGAATACGAACTGTTTGGGTATCCGATCGTTTGCTTCTTTCGCTAGGGGGAACTCGTTGTAGAATCCCTCCAGTACTGCGGTATGCTGAGTTTCTTTCTTACCCCAGAGTTGGAGTGTATTGAGGCGTTCTGCCGTCATCGTCGTTTCCTGCTGTATGAACAGATGGAGCGGTGGGAGCCCCAACATGGCTTCGAGAGCTGCTGTCGGAGTAGAACTCATGCAACCTGTTATCGCCATACAGGCAAGCCTTTGCAAGCGTTGCAGTTTGATGGAGGCTGTAGCTAGTTTGGTCCGGGGCCACCAGACCACTGCCCCGTAGGTAATCATGGGTTGGATTACCGCGCAGTATAAACAAAGTATAATTTTGGGGGATAGACCCCACTTCTTACCTATCATCCTCCGGCATTGCCAAAAGGTGATGCAGGCCCTGTTTATTTTGGTGTCAAGATGGCTGCTCCAGTTTAACTTACTGTCCAGGATGACTCCTAGGTACTTAACCTCGTCAGCTAACTGGAGTTCTGTATCAAAAAGTTTGGGTAGGCAGTAGGGGCCTAGTACACGCTTATGGGTAAACATAACTAGTTCAGTTTTCATGGGATTCACCGAGAGTTCGAACTCTCTGCACCACCTTTCAACGATGCGTAGTGCCTGCTGAGTGAGATTGCAGATTGTCCCCGTCACTTTCCCCGAGATGAGGATGGCGAAGTCATCGGCGTACCCTATAGTATAGAAATGATTCGCGTTGAGTTTGGTAACAACGACGATTCTCAATCCCTAACCATAACTTCATCATAACATCATGCCGGTAGTCCCCGAAGGGTAAGACAGACGTGTACCTAATAGTACACCCACGTTTCGCCAATTATGTTCAGGTCCCATGTAATAGGGGGTGAGCCTATTGTCATCCACCAACAAAACACCTAATGGAAATCCTAATAATACTCCAACTAACAACTATAAATCAAGCAACCCAGACTAATAAAACTACCAGTAAGAAGCAGACTAGAATATCTCATGACTCAGAGAGCAAGAATGCTACAACAATTAGTTCTGATTTATTGCGTCACTGTCGAAAAGTCTAAAAGTGATAACGCTTCATATTTTTTTAAATATTTAGCATAGCATGACTAAGCGGCACACAATTGGTTCATCAATCCAATCTGTCACCTTTCATAACGTATTTGAATCTAAAAGTTTAACTCGAAAATATGTGCAATTCCTGTCGATTTGTTTCGTCAATAAACTGAGACGAGTTCTGCTTTGTAAGGCAAAGGATGTGGCTCCGCCTACGGACCCATAAAATCTCAGGTAGGGACATAAAAGTTAAAATATCTCAGTTCTTGAGAGTAATAAAATAACAAAATGCTTTACATTCTTTAATTTGAGGTCTCGAAATATTTTACATCGATTTAATTTAAGTATAATTAATTAGGTTAAGGAGCTTTGGGTAGATGCGCACCACTTGCTCTGAAACCGTTCTCGTCGGCGGTGTAGTCTACCCTGTATTTAAGACCATCATCGCCTATGTATTCGTAGAAGCCCCTAACCCTCGTTCCTCCACCGACTCCGTTGGCGGAAGTGTCAACAATTCCAGACTCTTCAGCAGCAATTCCATTGTCGGTTTCGTAAGCATAATGGTAATTGTTTTCATCAAAGGTTCTGTCTTGCCTGACGATACTTGCAGCAGCATCAGACACAGACTTGTGATAGACTGCTTTAGGAGCATGAACTTGCTTGGTGCTTAGGGCGAATGGCTTGGGAGTGGAGTACACGAATGGGCGGTAAGTCGATACAACGGGAGTAACTGGAGTACGGTACGTCACTGTTGTAGGGTAGGCGGTAGCTTGTTCAACACTGAAATAAATGAAAAAATTTAAATTCGATTGACCCTGGAGAGTTGACAGTTTAACATAGTTTTAAGTCATTGTTTTTCAATTTGTAGAATTAGATCAATAAATTGGATTTATCATCTAATTGGAGTTAATCATCAACTTAATTGTGGTCACCGTGAAGAAACCCACGCCGTAATTAAGAATTCGTAACACGTGTTATGCCCTTGAACTGTCATGGGAAATGTCATCTGTCACGTTGGTGCGAGCTGGCAACGCGGATGTACGGAACACCTCGCATCCATCAAGATATTATCAGAAAACATGTATCATCATAACACGATCTACTGTGATATTAAAAACGGAAACTTTTGACGTCTTTCTTTGCATTCCGAGTTTATGATTTTAAACAATTTTGTGAGCAATAAAGTGTCTGGCAAATGTCTGAGTAACATGATCTGATAAAATTCTCATTTAAACTTGACAATATTATTTTGGCATTTTCTAAATTATTTTAGCTGACGTTAGAATGCAATGTTTGATGTATCTAAAATATGTTTTAGTGTCGAATACCAATTGAACTTTTTTTTTTAACTAAAACCAGATTCTTAATTATTAAACACAATACAAATTCATTCAGCCTCCAGGCTAAAATCGACAAATAACATATAACGGTCAGTAATTTGGTTCTAAAACGAATAATAACATCTATTAATATCAATATCGTTATTGGTATCCTTGTCCATTGTAGTCCATGTCCATTTCACGTCTGATCAATTTATTAACAAAATGGCAGATAACCAAGTATTGAAACATAAGCACCTAAAGGCCATGAGTTCAATCCTAATCCCACTGAACTATGCAAATTTAGTTGCTTCCTGCTTGACATTTAAATGGTAGGCTCATTGATAAGATTCCCGTTTTATTATATGTACATACAAAGCGATGCGATCGAGATGGTTATGTTTATTTCATAAGGTGGAAGCGCAAGGGTAGCCCGCGAAATTCAAATTTTCTTACGTTCTTTGCAATTTGCAGGTCTGTTTCAGGTTGTATGTTGATGAAAAATGAGTCGCGCCAGAAACACATATGTAACTAAAGAATTATAATCATTAAAATCATCAATACAACCCTCTAAGTTCATTTAACCCCATTGAATGACTTTTTTTTATGAAATCGTTACAGAATAGAACCTTAAGTACAACCTCCAGACTGAAGAAAGTCAAATACAATTTGAATGTAGTTTTTCATGTCTTTTCTCGAAGTACGGACCACCGTCTGACCAAGCCCAGTTATTGCATATCGCATTACCCTAAGCTGAGGAGGTCAGGCATTCAGCTGCCTCCGGTCAGACTGGAAGCCGACCGAGGGAAAAGACTAAGTAGATGATACATATATCTTTTCCTAATGAGAAGGTATCTATTGTCTAAGCCAAAGCACCAATAGACGTAAGCACGCTTAAACTAGGGTTTTGTGTCACGCAAATAAGCTATTGATTGCCTTTCCTAATGTTTAAGAAACTAACAGGTGATTAAAGAACGTTTATATGATTTTAAAAGGGACCATGAAGGTAAGGTTTTTTTAAACTAAATAAATAGTCCTGAACTTCTGAAGACCATCGAAACCAATTTTTCAACATTTTTAAATTTTTCAACCAATTTTTCACCATAGAAACTAGAATTAACTCTATTTCCTTGTAAATAACATACAAATGGCCTTATAATGACCATAATGAAAGAAAAGGTTTCACCTTAACTAATAGGCAATAAATGCGTCTAATTTTTCTCACCTGTCGCCATAGCTGACCGCTGGGGTCAAAAGTTCCCGATTGAGCGCCTGATAGTACTGCGGTTGCTGGTAAGCGTTGTAGATCGATCCGTATTTGCCATTCCTATGCGCCAGGGGGGTCTTGTAATTCCTTCCATAGAGGTCAGGGTGGTACCGACCGTCATTGTTAGCTTGGGATAAGCTGACAGCGGCCAGAGCCAGAACTATGAACTAAATAAATAAAATATTTGGTTAAAAATTGAGAGAATGGAGACACACATGTATCAAACAAGTGTGTCGGTTGTTTGGTGCCTAGATGAATAGTAGGCGAATCGATGTATGTTGTCGCTGGTCATATAGCTGTGATAAAAACTTCAGGAGGTATATGTTTATGTTTAACTACCTTTTAAACAAGCAGGAAGAAGGATATAAAATGGTGTTAAAATTATCAAGGTTCAAAAACAACTCATTTTGAATCCTGTGTTAGACACATTATTAGGCACATATTTTGAATGACTGTTTAGATAAATAGTGTTTGTTCTTATCTCCCTTTTTTCAGAGCAGATAAGGCTTTTTTGATTCCTTCAGATGAGTAAACAGGGTTTGATGGTCTGTAGGATTTTATCAAAGAATTAATTATACATCGGTATAAAGTTAGTCAAATTTATACTAATTCAGCATTTATGGGTCTGTAACATTAGGTGGGAACCCATAGCTTTTAATGAAGGCAAATTCATATTAATAATTAAGTATTACTTTTTTTATAAAATTTATTTGTTAATTTAGTATCTAGATCATCAAATCCTAGATAGATCTAGATCCTTAAACCTTATTTGTTTTGAGGGATGACATCTTATAGTTACATTCAATTAGCGAAAATGAACTGACTTTTGTTAAATATTTTGTTAAACCCTTTTGCCTACTCACAGTAATCGTTTTCATTGTCTCTCGTAGCTTCTTTTCAATGGAATAAAGCCTAAACGCCCATCGTTTCTTTATATACGATCGTGAAAATCGAAAATGGAGTATTTATTGCAACAATACCTCCGTTTAAATTGCAAAAATGTAAATTTTATTTGTGAAGGCGTCGTTTGTGGGTCTTATTTGGGCCGCTATGTGATATATTATACAACTGACCGCGCCCAAACTAGAATACTTAGATCACTCGGTGACCGCCCACTGTACAAATACTTTGCCGGAAACATGACAACAGTAGGTATCTTTTTACTAAAATTAGATCCACATTAACATAAATAACAAGGGCATTTTGTTACAGCGTAGCTTAGCAGCAGGAACCTGAATTAATTTCAGAACACTGTGTATAAACTCCTTCCAATTTCTCGTGGGTCATACGCCCGAATTTGGGCTATACAGGGTGTAACGAGACCCTTAACGAAGCCGTCAACCAAGCATTATGTCCATCAAACTAAGTAACTTTACGCAAACATTATTGCTGGGAAACGACTTTGTTTTTGGTGTGTAAAATCAAGTTTTATGGTAGGACTCAATGTAACGCACTCTAAACATTGTGCTGATGGATGGATTGAATAGTACGGGGGTTATGGACGTGTTTAACAATCTTACAAAAAAAACTTGTAAAAAAGTTGGAAGTATGACCCCCAATATCTTCGTAACTAGAAACTTCTCAGGTATGGTCTACAACAAAAAAAATATCGCAATGACGGAAAGAGCAATGCAGTGCCTTCCGGCTTCGTGTAAAGGTCTTGTTACACCCTTTATTTATATTTTCAGAACCTTTTTTCAGTTCAGATCAAGGTAGCCACATGTTGTTTCGATTCCATACCAAAAAAGGACTGAAGGATGTCTTCAAGAGATCAGTTTGTTGCAAAGCAAAATAAATACCATGACTAAAATTTTAATTAAAAACTGTGAGTCTTATCTTATCCCCGGGTCGGAATTGGTCTGATATCGGAATTTAATTAAGTGACATATATTTAGTTCCGTGTGTGCCGTCGCGTCTTCCGGTTTTCCCAGCAAATAAGTTATCAATTTTCGCGACGGTCGCGTATTGACGCGATCCTAATACATGTTAGGACACGGCTTACGGATTAATGTAATATTTTTCACAACAGGAGAATAACAACATTATAAATAGAGAGTAGACCAGTTGCCGAATAGTCGAGAAAACCATTATACCGACTATCCGACCATATTTGAAGTCGGCGAATAGTCGATGACTAGTTAGCAAAAAGCGCCGATTAATCGGCTGGAATGGTTGAAATTAAATTAGACATATTGTAAGTTGTTTTATTTTAAAATCAGCCTTTGATGGGTATGTGTGAGTAAAAAAAAGCATAGCATATGTGCTATTCCAGACTATAATCTACACTTGAGCCAAATTTCATCCAGATTCGTTCAGTCGTTCTGGCGTGATTGAGTAACAAACATCCACCCAAACTTTTGCATTTGTAATAGTAGTAAGATTAACTCTGCCAAAACCTGCCAACTACAATCGCAACCCGACTTTGTGGGCTCGTCGAAGTAATATACAATATGTTAAAAAACCCTGTCCGATCCGTGAGGGTATTACTAGACATCGAGATTTAGATTAGATTATATTTATGTACCTAATCCTTTTTGTATAGCAAGATAAAAAAAATGGGTCGCTTCAGGAGTAGAGTGTGTAATGACGTCATAAAGAAACAATTGACGATCCATCAAATTATTCCGAAAATGGTGTTGTCACGTTTTAAAAGTTTGTTAGAATTAAGGGAAAGAGGTGATTATTTGGGATAAAAATAACAACATACACAACACACACATAACACGCAACATTTTAAAACCCATTAGAATTTTATTTTCATGAATATTTGATGTTTCTTATTTTATTTGGTAATGTAATTGGTTTAACCCCCTTTCGGATCGGTCAGGTTCAGTCGGGGTTTTTTTAACCTAAAATAACATCAATTTATATTTTCAGTCAACCTTAGCCCGCAGTTAACACACACACAACAACTTTGGTACAGGCTAACATACATATGATAAAAGACAAATTGGTAAAGTTAGCCACATACTCCCTCGCTAATTCACTCAAACCCAAACCGAGCAAAACACAGTCTTGCATTTTCCACCTTCGAAACAGAGAGGCTAGGCGCAGACCTAACATCGTTTGGGATGGGATGTCTATCGAGCACAGTAACTGTTCAAAGTATCTTGGGGTTTCTCTGAACAGATCTTTGACCTTCAGCAAAAACCGCCATACCATCAAGCAGAAGGTGCACTCGCAACAGTCTTTTACGGCGACTAGTCTCTTGAAAGTGGGTTGCTTGCGGACTACTGCGGTGGCGCTATCTTTTTCAGCTGAAGAATTTGCGTGCCCCGTGTAGAGCCGTTCAGCCCATGCAAAGTTAGTGGATACAGCTCTGAATGAAACGTGCCAGATTATCACTGGTTGCCTTAAACCAACCCCGGTACAGATGCTGTACCCACTGGCAAGAATAGCTCTACCAGAAGTTCGCAGAACAGTGGCAAGCTCTAGCGAAAGAGCCAAAATGGTTTCAGACACACGACACCCTTTACATCTAAATACCCTCGTTTCGCAAAAGCTGAAAAACTAAAAACACAAAACACAAAACAGCTTTCTGAAGTGTGTCACCCAACTCACTGGCGAGCGGTCTATCAAAAGACTAAAGTTGTGGCGAGGTAGTACATCCTCCCATTCGTCCCTCCTGCTGAAAATCTCCCACCTGGACATGAGTTACCATGGCTGACCTGGAAGTCTTTAAATAGACTCCAGACCCATGTTGGTCGCAGCAAGGAAAACCTGTGCAGCTGGAGATTCATTGACTCATGACATCACATGACTCTGCCCTGGAGTGTTAATGTGGTGCTGTTCTACAAACGATGGGAAACTTAAAATCGTGTCCTACGTGTCCTGTTGCTTGTTCGCTACCGAAAGCGCAAACTAGTAGCTCAGTTCTGGGCTGACACAATGTAGAATGCCATCGACACGGTAAGAAGAAGAAGACAAAATATGTTAGTAAATGGTTAGTAACACTTCACTTTCTGACTTTTAGGAATTTTAATGCTCTTCAACTTCGTCATCCGATGTAGTCCATTATTCAACCAACACGTAATACTCCAATCAAGCAGTTTTTATAGTTTTCTAAACTCAGATATACCTAAAAAGAAGCGTGGCATCTAGGGTGATTTACATAAGATGGATTTGTTAATAACGAGTTTAACCTACTGAAGTGTCTGAGAATTTCGGCCATTTATTTTTAATTCCTTTATGTGTTAAAAATATGAAGTTCCAATTAATCGCAAGGACTAGTTGGCTAATATTGTCATAATTGAATCGGCCAATTATGATTTACATAGATAGAGTGCCGTTATAAGTCATCTGTATTATTATTATTATTTGTTTATTGACCTTGAGTGACCCACTTATGGGCAAAAGTCACCTCATATCTTTCCAGGCACTCTTCTCAATTCGAAACAGCGATACAACGTGTCAAGGTCAACTAACCACCTCTTCCTAGGCCGGCCTTAGCGGCGCTGGTACCGGCCGTCCTCAGGTATCCTGCGTTGAAACCTTTGCCCAGCGGTCAATATCCATGCGGCTCAATCATAATATAATATTATGACGAGGTATAGTTTGTATATTTGTAAGTTTGGATGCAGGGTGTAATCTTCGAAACTATTGATCCTACTTCGAAAACTCTTTCACTAGATTTACGTCATGGGCTAAACTAAAACGTTCCCTTGTGATAATTTTCGACCATAACACGAGAGAAATTGCGAGCAAAATATAGCTGTAAATAATGTTTTGGGGCTGGTATTTCAACTACATATTATTTACTGCAAGTCTTTATGCTCTGCACGGGATCAACATTGCTTGGGCTCATCGGCACGTAACTGTAGCGTCTCAAATCTCTGGATAAACGCCACCGTGCTTGCGGTTATAGGCGTCGACATAGTTATGGTAGCCGACCACCCGTACACGGTTAGGTGAAGGTGGCGCCGACCCTACGCAAGTGATGCGACGACGCACAGTGGTTCGAAATCGACGCTCCGTGGACATTGAAATCAAAATTTCTTTAAGCAAGAAATAAAAATCGGACCGACTTTATTTCAGTATTATTTATAATATTTGGCAATATGACAGCTACAGACAGCACCATCTCCGAAAAAAAATAATTAATATTTTTTTATATGAAGAAAAACACAAAAGTTGTGTTTTCTCACAACTTAATGCCTTAAAGCCTGCGGCTTACATGGGGTGATGTCCCATATGAGGCGATTGCGAAATGCTATAACACGCACACCCATGCGCGCCGCTTCACTCACAGCAGAGTCTTGAATTTCGAGAAATTTATTTAGAGATTTTTACGTTGATTTAGGTGTGATATTGAAAATATACAATATAAAAATACAAAAAAAAAAAAACACTCAAATAGAGACTCATTTACAATATAAATAGATTTTGTAGTATTTCTTATGATAATTTAATTCGTTGTTAGTAGATTATGTTAGTATAATTATACAAAGTTTGACTTCATAATTAACATTAAAAAAAAAAACAGTGTGTTCTCCGGACACTGGAAAAAATTATCTAGCCGTGTTGCCATCATTCGTGGTTCCAGCATATAAAAGTATTAATATGAGAACATTATTAGAGAAGTTTTATAATATTACACTAACTAAAAAACCCTTTGATATTATACAAAATAAATAAATCAACGAACCTTGTTTTACGATATCCACTAGGAGTCCCATTTCCTCTCGAAATTTTCGCTGTACTGTTTGCTCAGTAGATTCAGTAGACTAGATTTTAATGTTTGATGTTTTTGTGTAAATTGTATATATTTCTCAATTATACAATTGCCTATTCTTAGTATTTTTCTGTATTAGTTTGAAGTATTTGTACAATTTTTCTTTTTATATATTAATTATGAAGTCAAACTTTGTATCTACTAACAATCTACTAACAACGAATTAAATTATCATAAGAAATATTATAACATCTATTTATATTGTGAATGAGTCTCTATTTGAGTGTTTTTTTTTAAGTATTTTTATATCGTATATTCCATTATTTCTCATTATAATTAATAAAATTAGCACACTAAAGTCAATTACTTTGTATATTTTCAAAATCACACCTAAATCAACGTAAAAAAACTCTAAATGAATTTCTCGAAATTCAAATTCAACACTCAGCTGTGAGTGAAGCGGCGCGCATGGGTGTGCGTGTTATAGCATTTCGGAATCGCCTCATGTGGGACAACACCCCATGTAAGCCGCAGGCTTTAAGTTTTATTAAGTTGTGAGAAAAAACGACTTTACTTTACTTTGACTTTTGTGTTTTTCTTCATACAAAAAAATATTAATTTTTTTTTTTTTTCGGAGATTGTGCTGTCTATAGTTGTCATATTACCAAATATTATAAATAATACTATACTATAAAGCCGTTCCGATTTTTATTTCTCGCCTATAGAAATTTTGATTTCAATGTCCACGGGGCGTCGATTTAGAACCACTGTGCGACGGCTGGCTGCAAGCCAACTGTCGCCCCGACAGTGCGTCATCCCGACACCGTGAGCTCGGTGACTGCTGTTTACTAACTGATCCCGGAACGAGGCGATGCCATGACAATGCTTATACGTCGGTAGGTATGCGTTGCAGTATGGAGTTACATTGAAAGAATCCCGGACAACTCGGGTTGAGGCAATGCTCGTCCCGTGCACATTGTTATAACAGTTCGTTGACCTTTCTTGTCCACCAACTGAAATTCTCGATGTAAAGCAATATTAGCTGAAGTTGAAACTAACGTACCTGTAGAACGTAAGGTAAGAGTAGCCAAAACAAAACAAAAGTATCTACACATTCTACCCAAACCAAAGCTTCATAAATATTTAAATTACGTGATAAAATTCAATCTTTTGTATTTATTGCTCGTTATGTAAGTTTGATATCATATGTTGTGTTCGAAATGATCTAGGATGGCTCATTTTAATCATATGTATCTGTAACATTTTAGTCAAAACGTGTTTTAAGGAATGTGTTATTTCTGTTTATTGCATTATTATTTGAAGGTCGAAGGCTTTATCCTGTTTGGTAGAAGTGAATCACTTATTCTTAATAAATATTTTCCTAACCTTTTGCAAAATTAGGATACTTTAGTTTTTTTTTATGTTATTGATGGTGTGTATTTCCAGAAAATGCACAAAATATCTCTACATATTTTATGGTCATCACTTTGCTATGCTTTGTCAAGAGTCGAGGATGCCCCTTGTTGATTTTTTTCCCGACAGCATTCTTTTCGTGGTCAGGATGTTCATCAAAACTTCCATTGCACTAACTCTGAAAAGTTGTGTGGTAATCGGTTGTCGTGGTCGTGGCATGTGATGCGGAGGAATGATGAAAATGTTGTGGGGAAAGTTTTAAGTATGAACGTGGATGGTTATAAGAGTAGAAAAAGACCAAAGACACGATGCATGGACTGTGTGAAGGATCTACAAAGGAGGTGACTGCTGAGATGAGTAGTAATAGAGAAGTATGGAAGAAGAAGACATGCTGCGCCGACCCCAAAGAAATTGGGATAAGGGTAGGAGAATGATCATATTGTACTAGGAAGGAGCTCGTGGCAAAATAATAACAGCCGCTCGGGTCGATCTTTAGGTTAAGCCGCGCTTGCCTAGGTTGGTCTGAGGATGGGTGACCGCCCATTAGATACCGGGTTTTCTCCGTGCCTCGGAAAGCACGTAAAGCCGTTGGTCCTGGCTGTCATATGTAAATCTTTGACAGTCGTTACAGGTAGTCAGCAACCCAAAAAGTCTGACAACCAGTCTTACCAAGGGGTATCGTATTACCCAGTACTAACTGGGTTGTGGAGATCAGATAACACGTAAAATACTGGTATTCAGCTGCATCCGGTTAGACTGAAAGCCGACCTCAACATAGCTGGGAAAAGGCTGGGCGGATGATGAAATGAATGATGATATTGCACAACTCTTCCAGACTTCATGTTTTTTTTTTGTAAAATACTAAGACATTGATATTGTTATATTATTTTTTTAACCTGTACTGTCCCACTGCTGGGCACAGGCCTGTCCCAATTCCTTCCATGAGCTCTTTCCCGTACCTCCTCGAATCGGCCCTCGCAGTACGTGTCCAGATCGTCTCACCACCTCTTTCTAAAGAGAAAAAAACTGAAAGACTTTTGAAATTACACCCTTTAAAAAACAGAATCTCAATATAGAACATTATTTATATCAAACCAGAGGAAACAATGTTTTTAGTAACGCACTACAAAATGTATACCTAGACAGCTAATTATGGTTTTTTTTTATTTTTTTATTTAATCAAGTTTATTATTCTTTTGATCATTCTTAACTTTTATAGTTTAAAATTTTCGGTAATGGTCACTTATTTTTACTGCTTTATGTAAATTATATCTCTGAAATGGACCGATTATTATTATTCCTTCATTAGTGCAATTTAATAAGTACACCTTTTATGATCCTTGCATTTTAGTATATTCAAATTCGTGTAATTTTCAATCTTTTTGCTGTGAGTATCATTTCAATTACTATTTTTATTAAATGAGTGAATAAAAAAAAACGAAAGAATATAATTCAAAATTGACCAGCAATAATAAAGATTTGGTCAAACTAATGCGGACCAATCGCGGACGCGGCTCAGGATACTGGGACTCTGACAAATAATGTACGTACGACGGCCAATCAAGCTATACAAAACCAGTTTATGCGGATCTCTCATTGTATAGGAAATCTATACAAAGCGAGACCAAGTTATACTGGAAATTTATTACTTTGGGCCCTATCAAAATACCAGCGCTGTGTCATTTTTTAATGTTACAGCACCATGCTGAGATAGATATGTACAAGACCAATTTAGTTTACTTTTTACATAATTTTGTTTTGTAGTTAATTTAATCATTTTGTTTTGTCCTGTGCGAAACAAATTAATGCTTTTTCTTTAATCTTTCTTTCTAAGTATCTGTCAGAGTTCGGTGTCCCCAATCTGTCCACACTCATTTGACCGCACCTTAAAAGGGGTTATTAAAGTGCATATTACAACAACAAAAAAGTTATTAAGGCAGCTAAGACACAAACTGCTTGATGACTTTGCGCTTGCGGTCACCAACCCGGTAAAGTAGCCACGAGCAATACAACCTTTATGGGATAAAGCACATTAAGAGTTCTATGGTACAATAACATCGATTAACAAAAGAACCTCAATAAACTTAATTTTATTTTTGTGTAAAATATCTAAGCATAGACTAAAAGGAGCAATAAAACAATAAACAATTTCAATTTTACAGCTTAATTAGGTTTATTAAATTACAGTATTGCCAAATCATAAAATATCATAAATATCACGGTTATATTACATTAAATAAGGGAGCGTAGGTATTCACTCCGTAGTCGTATCAACAACTCTAACAAATACTTCGTATTCTAACTTTATCTTATTCGTAAGAGCGTTTTCCACGGTATTTAGAATCTTGGTGCCTCTAAAACTGTAGTAGGAGCCGAACTTTTCGCCTTGAGGAAGCTTTAGCGTTGGAGGATACCTGAAAAATGAAAAACATAGATTTTAAATAAATGCAAGTGTACCTTTGTATATCGAGACAAATATAACCTGGAAATGTGCATTAGGTCAGCAGATCGTGAGGAAACCGACACGTCCTCAAACAGAAATACAAAAAGTCGAAGACAAGTGACATCTGTAAACCCGCACTGGGTCCCATGTGGTGGATTACAGTCTACTCCCTGTCATAGACAGCAGGCTTGTGTCGCAGTTATTGGAACATGTTTTGCTAAGCTAGATACAATAAGACAAAGTCAATATCGTCAGTGTTATCTTCTCTATAAAGTGCCTACAAAATCATCATAGTATCAGTAGTAGTAGTACAAGTAGACTTGACCATGATTTGTTCACATCTGCTTGTCATAGATTTAATGTTCTGTAAAACCATGGAGATGGAGCAAGGCTGTGACCGAGTGGTGGCCAAGGTTAGGCCATAGAAACCAGGGCCGTCCTAAAGCTCGTTGGGTCGACGACATCGTCAAAGTCGCGGGAAACACCTGGATAAGGGACGCACGGAACCGGGAAGTGTGGCAGGAAAAAGGGGAGGCCTATACCCAGCAGTGGGCGATATGATGATGATGATGATGAAAACCATTTTACATTTTACTATATATGTAGTTGGTAACCAGCTTCGAGCATTAGTTATCTATTTTCCTGAACTGGGCCTATTAGCCGTGAAACAAATAAAAAATATCATTATCTTTTTGTATTTAAGTTTTTTTTTTTTTTTTTTTAATAAACCACTTTCTTTACTATCACTTTTCTAAATTACCGTTACACATAAAGGGGGTATAAAACATGAGTCATGAAATGGATTATTCAAACATTCAATAACGTCCTCTAGTCAATATATAAATGAAACCTAATATTTTTATTGGTTGACTTTGAAGGAGCATTGTTTTTGATTATGTCAATATTTGCATAGGATCAAATGCACTTATTGATGGATCAAAATTTTCTCATTTATCGGAAGGTTAAATTAAATATATACCTAAACAAAGATATTAGCATTGCTGTGTTAATTGTTTTGTTTTTTTAATTCTTACTAAATGGAGCTGCTTAGGGTCTTTTGTGTGACGAATGTATTTGTTTTCATTGAATTGTCTAAGGTGTCTGGTTGGCGCAGTGGCTGAGCTATTGGCTGCTGCACTGCATGTCGTCGGTTCGATACCCGAACGGAAAAAATAATTGTATGGCCAGCAGGTAATGGTTTCGGGCCTGGCTGTTTGTATATGTGAGTTTTAAATGTTTGTAAACGCATCCACTACACAGTAAAAAAACCGAATGTGGAGCAAAGTTACAAAAAAAAATAGAATGAACTTACTTTTTAGTTTTACGCGTAAGTTATGCCATCGGGAACTTAACTACTAATCCTTTAACCCATATGAACATCAGTACATAAGTCACAAACATCTGATCAGATACCCTGCAGAGAGCTATTGTTAACAAACGTAGAGAAAGAAAAGTTTTACTTACTGAGTAACAAACTCTGAGCGGTTAGACGTTGGCTCCAAATATTTGCATTTCACTGCAATCTCCTTATCAGCGTACACCTTCCTGTAGTGGTTCGTGCTTCCTTCGAATTCGTTACCAAAGTTCACGGATCCATCCGACACATATTTGTCCACTAAAGACTTGATCACTTTGTGAATGTAAGGATATCTGTTGGCATAGTTCCTTGAACCGATATAATCGATTTTGTTGGGCTTAGGTCTTGGACTGCCGCCTGGTGGGCCTGGCGGGCCGGGCGGGCCAGGTGGACCAGGAGGGCCCTTGGGACCCCATGGGCCTTTAGGTCCGTTTGGTCCAAACCCTCCGTTTCCTCCATTGCCACCTTTTCCTCCGTTCCCGCCGTACCCGCCATTCCCTCCAAATCCTCCATTACCACCGAATCCTCCATTGCCACCGAATCCTCCATTGGGCCCGACTTGATGAACATATCTGTAGTCACCGTCATCTTCTGGATATAAGCCTTGTTGGTATATGTACGTGTACTTTCCTTCGTCGCTCGGAACATATTTCCCCTCATCTAAGGGCCTGTAGTATCCTCCGTCGTCGTATACTCTGTATTTCTTTGGGTTGTACTTTCCATCATCAAAAGGCGAACAATGTATGACTGCCCACAGCGTTATCACAAATACCTGGAAATAATGAATATTGATTCGATTAGGTAAACAAATACTTAAATGCATAGACACTGTTTTAAATACGAATTATTTTCTAATGTCAACTCATTATGAAGGCATGCAAGTATGTAATCTTCATTAATTATTTATAAGGTAAAACCCTGAATGATCTTTGCATATCTAGTACTGAACAATAATATTTGTATTAGATGCAAATTTAAATTAGATTTCAAGTATTTAAGGTTTAAAAAAAAAAACCTTCAAAGCTCAAGAGAGGTTCAAGCCCCGATAAAGAGACCCTTAATTCTCAAACGTTTTGTATTTTTGCATGTAACAGCATTCCATAATGGTATTGACACCTTGTTTCTAAACGATGACTAAGTTTTTAATCAAAAGCAAATCTAAAATTAATTAGTATTTAAATATTCTAAACATGTTCTAAAATAAAAAGTCACTGTGCATATTAACCACGATGCATATTTATTTATTAAACAGGTACTTACAAATTTCAGAGCATTCGCCATTTTCACAAAAGAATTCACCAGCAGCAGCAATCAGATCCTCGACCAGTCGGCCTGCTATCTCCACAAATTATGTTCTTGATCTGAAACTAGATCAAATAATGTGTCATAGGTTAGCACCTCAGAGGAAATACATTTATATTGTCAAAATGATCTCCTTCATCATTGACATTTAATTAACATTTAAATGCATAATAAATTTTATTTAAAACGTACCAAAAGTGGAACAGAATCCTTAAATCAAGGTGTGACGAGGTCAGATTAAAACATTAGCATAGCTTATAAATTATAAATAGTTCCGTTGCGACTTGGATGAGCGATATTAATCATTCACTTTGCACTTCAACTTTGCATTTTTTAGAATAAATATATTTAGTCACTAACTGAGCAATCCCGAGCAGTTTCGAGACGACCGACTTGCAAGAGAGTCGTAATTCTCTCATGGAATGTTTGAAGATCCACTTCACACATCGATTTGCATAAAACAAAAATGATTAAAATGCAACAATATAGTGCGACTGCGTTCACATCACATTATTCCATTTACATCTAGGTTCTTGACTTGGTTGACTTAGTTGACATACAAAATCTAGTCCGTTCGGCTTTAAGTAGGTGTTGGGATACCTACGTGTTGTGACATGAGTGTCATCGGTCCATAAAACCATATATGAAGTCAATAATTACTTTATTGTGCCATTTGCACTCTTATTTATAAGACAACTGTCTACATAACGTTGTTGTTTTTACTAAAAGATTATAAAAGATTGTATCTAACACATTCATAGCTCCTATAACCGCTTCCGAAATAGTAAACCTGCTTTTCTATCACTGCATAGTTTTAACTTTTATTTATGATGAAATAAACAACGAATTAAATATGCCTACAAAACTATTTTTTCTACAGCTATATATTTAACAATTTGTCATTTTTTTTAGTTATAAATATTTTTCTATTGTTTTATTTTATGTATTTTTGTTTCTTTTTAGGGTTCCGTAGCCGAATGGCAAAAAACGGAACCCTTATAGATTCGCCAAGTCTGTCTGTCCGTCTGTCCGTGTATGTCACAGCCACTTTACACCGAAACTATTAGTACTACACAGTTGACCCTTAGTAGGTAGATGTATTCTGTGAACCGCTATAAGGTGTTTATACAAAAATTAAAAAAAATATAATATTAATTAAAATAATACATGGAACTGAAACTAAAAAATATATTTTTCATCAAAACTTTACGTGCGGGTGTCTATAGATAGGTCTTTAAAAATGTCATGGAGGTTCCTAAAACCATTTTCTCTCAAAGTCAATCGTTTGAAAGATAAACACTTCGAAAGTGTTAAAATGTGTGTGTCCCCCTCTAATTTGTAAAGTAAGAGGAGAAAAATTCTGAAAAAATATAGGATTATAGAACGTAAAAAAAAATCAGCCAAAATTGGTTTGAATAAGATTTGATGTTTATTTTTTGAGATATGGGACTTTTTCATCAAACTGCAGCAACAACTTTGTTTTTCATTAACATTCTATGAAAAACAAATTTAGTTTTGTTGATGAATGTAAAACAATACAACATATGAACGAATGCCTTCAAAATATTTTTATTATATTGTTTTGTGCTACGGAACCCTATGTGCGTGTGAGTACGACTCGCACTCGGCCGGTTTTATTCAACTATTGAAGGTCGAACCAACCTAAAAATCTCTTCAACATTCTTCTCTCTTCTTCAACATACTTCAACTTTGTGTTGAACAAAGTTGAAGAAGGTTCAGAAAAAAATATGGATTGGGACCGTTTTCATAATTGCTGTTATGTTGTAAGCAATGTAAAATCAATTTTGTTTATCAATTTAGAACTTTTAGTATTGATGTGTTTTTTATTAAAATATAGAGGCATAACTTCTTTGTAACGACAGCTTTACAGATTAGATTAAATTATTTCTGAGGCGTTATATACCAAATCACATTAGAAGTTCATAATAGAATGCAGTCTTGTCCTTGATCTTATTTGATAAGGTCTAATTTTGCATCACATTTTTGTGGACTAACTAAGACTTTTGTACTAATGTACTCACGTAAATAATTAGGCAAATATATAATCACTGAATCATTTAAAACATAAATACTTCATGAATAGAACCTTCAATTGTTATTTCGACTCGGTCTTGCCACATTGTATTCTTTTGTTAATAAAACCAGTTTTGGGATTTTCGTCATGATTTTAATACCGATGCCGACAAGATTCTCCAAAGCTTAGTAAGGGTACAAGGTGGTGACACCTCCTATCCTTAGGCGGCTGGGTCAAGGGCCTGAAGTTGGGAGCAGTTATCCTCGACACAGCGTGGGAGATCCGAATTCCGATATCATTTATGTAACTCGCAATGTTCAAAATATGCAAAAGAGATTCATGAAATGGTGAAGAAGTAATTATATGTTTCTGACCTATGTATCATAGATTACATTTTCAGGCAAGCGTTAACTTTTAACCAATGATGCAAAAATTACCTATAACACCTAAAGTAATTAAGGCTTACGAGTAACATTGCCATACAACGTGGCAATGCCGCCAGTATGTTGGGTACATTACCAGTTGACTGCGTTGAGGAGGAGTTTTTTGACGCCAGATTTTAAGTTTATTCATAAGTTACTTACTTTAGGTTATTTTAATTTATACATTTTAATGTGTATATGAATAAATAAAATTAAGTTAAGTAATTAGTAATGCAGATCTGTTACTTTTGTAAATACAAACTTTAACACATTCTTTATTTTTTTGAATATGATCTAAATACATTATGAGTAAATATTTTAAATACGTAATTAACGAAGGGTTATCCCCAAAAAAGACAATTCAAACTCTATGCGACCTACCTACCGAACGACCTTGTAAAAAATAAGCAAATAAAATTCTATACACACACCGAATAGTGCTACTGTTTATTTTATTATTTTTGATATCAAACTAAACAGGCTATGTATGTAGATATATTGTATAAAACGTTCCAAAATAGAATGAAAAAAAATAAAATGATGCTTACCAATTCCAAATTATAAGAACGAAATTACAATGCAGACACGTTGACTTGGTTTTAAAGATACTTAAAAGACTACAAATATTTGCTAAATACTCCTGTATTTATAAGTATTATGATCAAATAAACATTAATCGACACACAGTCATCCCTTTCTTTGAAGTAATGTTAATATAACTTTAGGTTGTTCCGTGAATCTAAGCAGGATCTAAATTCCATTGACGTTTTCATGTTGTTGTTTTCCACCTCAAAGATACGAATCGGGTTTTCCAGAATTAGGTATGGTAATACTTTGAGGCAGGTTACTGATTCTAGTAAAAGCCTGATAGCCGTGTCATTGTAATGTCATCTTTATTAAGCTGCATGTATGAGTACACGTTAGCTTGATCGTGCTAATTATGTGCTATTTGTATAGCAAAATCATTCACACTTTTTTTTTTTCATTTTACTAATTTCCATATAATCCATATTATAATGTAAGGTCTCCTACCTTACATTCCTATATTACATTGCAATTATATTGTAGGAGGATTAACGTAATATTATAATTCTTGTACACTAATATTACCATAAAGTAGTTTTGCCTACTCACCTTGCCCCATAAGAATTTACTGGCTAGTAATAACATGATGCCTTATAATATCCCTCAAAGCTCAGCTTACATTTGCAAAGTAGGTATATATTAATGTACATACAAGGTGCAGAAACCCGTTTAGTTTAGGTCGATAACCTTTAATGATAAAATTAAGAAACTGTTCATGCTAGTCATAGAATGAATGTACACAGTGGAAGTCATATTAGATCATACGTCAATGACCGATCAACGAAACGCCGGTTCATCGACAAAAAATATTTATTTATGTACCGACCGGTAAATTGGCAATTACTCTTTAGTGTTCTATAATTAACTGTCCATAATTATATATTTGTTTCTTTAATTTATCGAAGTGAGCACTTTATTATTAAAAATAAACAGTTTATCGTTGTGAGTCATCTGATCGTTATTCCGCCTACATGGCATTCATTTCGGCATGTAGGTATCGTTAAGGGAAGGTAGAGCACATCAAAAAATTTTACTAAGCGCTTGCTGCATCTATTATAAAAGGTCACATCGAAAAGTCGATATTCTAAAGCTCTCTATTCACTGCGTTGTAATTGTAGCGACATCTATGACGCAACCCACGAACTAAAATCATGCATCGTGTGAGCAACATAACTTATACAGAAACGCAACTACTAAATGTCGGGCAGTGGCCCTCGTGACACAACACCGGATAAGGAACTTTACTACCGGCTCCTCATGACTCTTAACTGGTGACCCTGACCATGAAAATTAGCGCAGCAAGTTCATTGTCATAACTACCTCAAGTTTTAAAGCAGCGAGTCATACAGACAGCCAGCGGCCGCATATACCTCATCACCTTTCAGCGAACTCCCCTTTCCAGCCTCTTCAGCGAACTCGGCACAGCACACTCCACTTCGGTCAGTTAGCAAGCAGATACACCTCTCTCCTGCTGGGCTATTGCGTATCTCTGTTGACAGTTCATAGTGATCATCACTTGGCGAGTTTTGATATACAATGAACGTTCTTGTTGGTTTCAACTGACGCTACCCGTGCAGAACTGTCATTGTATATCAAAACTCGCCAAGTGATGATCACTATGAAATATCAACAGAGATACGCAATAGCCTTGCTGGTCGATGCTGCCACTCTGACTCACTGGAATATAATTCAAAATCACCCCGACTCACTGGGGTCTAACCGTAGACAGTCCCAACTCATCGAGAACTGTGCAGCATCCGTTTCCGTCTCAATCATCCTAAGATTTTTGAACGGGCTATTGATCCAGTCTCGAAGAAGAGTGATATAGCGACATCTATGGCGTAAGATACGAACCAAAACCAGCATCGGCTGCGTTGCGCCTACGAGATTTACATAAACGTGTGTATAGTGAGCAGAAGTCCACCAGACCGAACCAGCTTCAGGTCGGAAGGGTCCTCCCATTTATATGGAGCATGGGAAACTTATCCCCTATTTCTCATACCTCTAAATAATAAACCAGCAAAACATATAGATAATATACACAACCCAAAACGATAAACGGTTTTAGATTTTTAAATGACATCAAAAATTATACATATTTTAGGGGGTTGAGTGTATTGCCAGTTACGGGGCTCCAGGCACTGGGCATTTACAAAAAAAATCCGATAACATTTTGCCTGAGGGATCGAATCCATAATTTCAATATCAGAACCAAGTCACATTTGAAACACACATTTCAAGCAGGTGGTTGCCACCTTCCACAAAATATGCCTCCAATTATAGACCTCAAGAAAATCTGCCCACAAGCAGGTATTGCTTCGTCTGCTTCTCTAGGAATATCTTAAGCAGCACCCACAAAATCCTCTTTATGAGTAAAATTTTCCAGTTTCACGGACTGCCTCGTTGGTGTAGTGGTTGCAAGCGCGACTGCTGAGCAGGCGGTCCTGGGTTCCATTCTAAGGTAGGGCAAAGTGTTAGTGGGGTTTTCCGTCAGGAATTTCTCAGTAGCTGCCACGGAGTCTGGATTTGTGCCAAATTGATGGCGATAGGCTCGCTCCCAATAGGAACGAGTACTTAATTAATGCTTTTGGGATTACAAAGCGTGATGTTATGTTATTAGTTTAGTTACTTTCAAATAAACTGAAACATTTATTTGGCAATCACAATGGAACCAAAATTAACTAACTAGTATTTTGTTAGAAGTTTACATTGCCACTACGGTTGTACCTAGTTACCTGAAAACGTATTCTTCATGTGTAAAAACTGCAGTGGCCTATATGGAAGTGCAAACCTAAGAAGATCTCTGAGTACTTGTCTGGTGACTGAAAAAAGTCACTTTACCTATTTATAGCGATAAGCTCTTGATTTAATAAACAAAATAAAATGCGTTTATTTCAGGTAACAATGGAACCCATATTACATTTAAACATCATCATCTTTATGCCCTCGTCCCATATTACTTGGGGTCGGCGCAACTCGTTTTCTACATCCATTTTCCCCATTTTACGTAAAAATAAAAAAATATATAAATTCACGTAAACTACTAATTATATTAAACGGGCACTGCAGGGTTCGTGTCCGCCACAGCAATCCCCGATGTAGGGGCAGCCAAATCGCTCAGCGACGATCGCCAGTACAGCATTGGAGCTGGAACGCACCTTGCGCACTAAGGACGCGCACCGCTTGCCACCACAATGCAGCGTGAAAATGCCCAAGGCACTGCAGAAGCGGGGCAGCCCAATAGTTCATCATCTCATATCAAACGACCACAGGATAATATGCAAAATTGTTACTATAGTAAAAACAACAAACCAGCAAAACTTTTTACTATATTGAAGTGAACAGAGACCTTTACGTCGTGCATTAGAAGTAGATGTCCCACCCAAAGTGACGCACTCAATTTTTATGGTCACTAAAGCAGCGTGTTGGTGTCGAAATCGACAGTGAATTACTTACATTTTAAAATCGGTCGCTACTGAAGTAAACAAAAACCGTTTTCCTCTTTACTAATTTATATTTTTTAAACCTGTAGCTGACCTCATATGATCCAGCTGCTTAAAATATTCGAGGCCAGTCCACCATTTTTGAAGAGTTTAACATAAATCCTTTTGATGCAGATTACCTTACTTGGATTATTATGCGCGACGTCTTACAATAATATTGTAATGTGTATCTTCTTGATGTTTCAATGCAAAAGTGTTATATTTACCTGCATTTATAGATTGTCAGTAGGTATGTACGATATAAAACGAAAGGTCTAAACTATTCAATCTATAAGTTATAGCCTGTCACTTGAGTGCCATACCTACTGACATATTAAGCCGTATCCGGTTTGATTAAAAACCGGCCCCAAAGTATTTGCAAAAAGGTGGTGTGATTTTGAATGACACCAAATCAAAAACTTGTAATCATGCATAAATTATCTTGAATGTCTACTATCGTTTAATTCTCTTTTGACAATGTCATTGCAAAAATGTACAAGACAAAATAGGCATTAATACTGAAACTTTTCATCGAGGGGATTTGCTCATCCCAAAATAAAAATAATTAGGTTAAGACGCGCTTGCCTAGGTTGATCTGTGGATGGGTGACCGCCCATTAAATACCGAGTTTCCTACGTGCCTCGGAAAGCACGTTAAGCCGTTGGTCCCGGCTGTCAATTGTAGATTTTCGACAGTCGTTACAGGTAGTCAGTGGCCCAAAAAGTCTGACAACCAGTCGTACCAAGGGGTATCGTATTACCCAGTACTAACTGGGTTGTGGAGGTCAGATAGGCGGTCGCTCCACGTAAAATACTGGTATTCAGCTGCATCCGGATAAACTGGAAGCCGACCCAACATAGTTGGGAAAAGGCTAGGCAGATGATGACTGAATCTTTTCATCAAGTTTGTAGTGCTGAAACTTGATGAAATGTTTTTAGCCCGTGAACTATGTAAATAAAAGAAATTCAGTAACAAGTAGCGTCTTTATTATTTAGGACAGGTACGACGTATTTTGCTAAGGTACATGAGTAGAGCTTAATAACCCCAAACATAATTGAGGAACCATTGGACTAGATTTATTTGGGAATGTGAACACCGACGGGGACGAAACCGTTCTCATCAGCGGTGTAGTCCACCCTGTAGGTGACACCGTCGGGGCCGACGTACTCGTAGAATCCCTTAGCTCTGATGCCGTCACTTTCGCTGTCGATCTGCTCCAGTTTACCGGCTTCCTCAGCGAGGATCTTGTTCTCGGTTTCGTAGAGGTAGTGGTAACCGTCGGGAAGGACTTCGGTCTCCTGGCGGATGATACCGTATTTGTAGTCGTATCCTGAACCAGAAGCGGAGCCTGATCCCTTGTATGCGCCAGAACCGGCGCCGGAAGCAGAGCCAGAAGAACCTGAACCGAAGCCAAGGCCGCTTGAGAGACCACCCGAACCATATTTGCCGGAACCGATGCCGGAACCGATGCCGGAGCCTATCCCTGATCCGCTGGCTAATCCACTGCCGCTGCCGGATCCGCTGAATTTGCCTCCAGTACCTTTGTTCTTGTCGCCGGTGTAGAAGCCTCCCGCTGAGCCACGGTCTCCACGGTCACCGCTGAAGAATATTCATTTAAGTAAGGTCAACGTCATCGTAAACATAATCAAGTATCGTCATTAACTGTTAAATATTCTAACTAATCTAATTAGCACCCGTTAATTTATGATCTATCTGTTCAATAATTTGATAATGATATAGATCACGGATACTATTATACTGCTAACCTGTATGGCACATTAAATCATTGGTCTTTAGAATATAATAATACATAATGGCTTCTAATACATAAAAAAACATGGGGAAATTAGTCTGAAGAACAATTTCTCGATATAATAATAATACCTATTTTAAATGAAAAATTAAATGTTGAATTTAACCATTTTTTACCAGTATTTTACATACTGGTATTCAGCTGCATCCGGTTAGGCTAGAAGCCAACCCGAACATAGTTGGGAAAACGCTTGACAGGTGTTGATGATGATGACATAGGGCGTAGGCAGAGAAGTTAACAGTCTGCAGTCATATTGTATTTGTTAATCATATAGTTCGTTGATTTATATGAGTTTTGGGTATAGATATGTACTCACTTGTAAGCACCGCTGCCATCAGGGTTGTAACGGCCTCCATCGTCACCACCGCTGTAGAATCCACCAGCACCGCCAGCGTTGCCCGATCCGGTGTATTTGCCGCCGGGGCCTCCAGCTGATCCAGCGCCAGAGTAAGCACCGCCGGGACGGCCGGCTGATCCGAATCCTGAGTAAGCACCGCCGGGACGGCCGGCTGATCCGAATCCGGAGTAAGCACCGCCGGGACCGCCCGCTGATCCGGATCCGGAGTAAGCACCGCCGGGACCACCCGCTGATCCGGATCCGGAGTAAGCACCGCCGGGACCGCCGGGACCACCCGCTGATCCGGATCCGGAGTAAGCACCACCGGGACCACCAGCGGATCCCGATCCGGAGTAAAAACCTCCGGCACCACCGCGGTCACCACGGTCACCACTAAACCGAACAAATCACAGTTAGAAAATGTTACTTGAAAAGTAACTCATTGAACCTAGATTTCAGCGGTGCATTCAGAGTTCATACGAATGCACGTGACAGACCTATATTACGAACCAGCAAACTGTTGCAAAACCTAAATGGATTCTATTTTTAGTTATAATGCTGATTTAAATTTACGGATTCACAATCAACATTTAACAGCTAAATGTTATTGTCAAGGTGGACTGGCAATCTATCTATGTTAAGGGTTTGTTTTCCGCACTTAGTCCCTAAATTCTACCATTGTACGTGGGTGGACTGGCAAATGAAAACATTAATAATAATAATTTCGGATTTGAAATCCGAAATTATTATTATTTATTTTATATTAAAATCCAATTTTATGGAAACTATTAACGCTCAGCAGCCATATTCTTCAGCGACTGTTCGTGGTAGCAATCTAGAGGCAACTTACACTATGATTTTAATTCAGCCTCCATCACAGCCCAAATGCAAGACGAAAACGAATAAATGCGAAATAAATTTGCACTTACTTGTAAATGCCGGAGTTGTCGGGTATGTATCTGCCAGAATTATCGTATTTGCCGGGGTCGTAGCGTCCCGCGCTGTCGCGACCCGAGGCGTCGTACCGCGGGGCAGTCGTGTAGTACCTCGAAGTCGTAGGCCTATACGCTAGGGGTGACGGAGTGGTGGCGAAGAATCCAGAATATTTCCGAGTAGTGGCAGCACCGAAGGTAAAGGGATTGAAAACAGCCCTGGAAAACATATTCATGATAAACACCTATAAATTGCATACAACAATTGCATAGGAAACACTATTTGCGTACAAATGTCATGGATAAAATGCAGATGCTTTTTAAGGTTTTTATTTATCAGTTTATGAAGGTGGTTGTTTCACCAAAAATCCGGTGCAGTTCCCAAAACTGACTAAGGTCAATTAATTTAAATAAGGTACGTACAAGTTCTGTGTGGGATTTGCAGTGTCATCTTCGCAAATAATAATAATAGGTAACGTTTTTGTACCATATTTTTATGAATACAAATATTTCAGTGTCAAAATATTTACAATGTATAGTACCATAGAGTGTGTTGCATAACTATGATTATTTTAAAATTATATTTATTTTACTTAGTGCAACTTTGAAATAATTAAATATTTCAGCACTATTTGCAGTAAAAATGTATGGAACCGAGAAATAAAATAGAGTTGGATTATAACAAAAAACCTTTAAAAAATCAGTAAGTACCTTCCAGCAGGTTCAGCCGCCAGGGCCACTGTCACAGACAGGCAAAGTACCTGAAATAAATGAACACAAAACTTAGTACACAGTAGTTGTAACAAATTAAGTTATTTATTAAAATATTAATAATAAAAATCAAAATCTGACGTTAATATCTCATAAATTAAATTAATACTTTATAATCCGTGTCACTATATTAGCACTATGTTTCCGTCATAAGTTGTTTACTAATGGCAAATCAAAGCCATGCACTGATGGTTTCAACAATGTCACACAAAACTCGACACTTACCAAAAAGCCGCGCATTTTCGTTGTTATCAAGCGAACTTAACTACTTGAATGTGCTCTTCTATAGATCAATGCCTATTTATACCTTTTTTATCTAATTTAATAATGTTCCTCTGTCCAGTTCGTCTCATTTATAATGTGTTGTCTGACGCTAATTCATTAGCACAGCGTTTCTCAATCTGTGAGTATCATCCTCATTGATTAATTTAATAGCTACGACAATTTGAGATACGAATCTTTGAAATATAGGCGTTTGTTGGTGAACTTTAAAATTTAGAAACGAGGCGGAGTAGGTACTTCAAGCCTTTTTTTTTTTTTTTTTTTTTTTTTATCGATGGGAAATCATCAAATGACCCCTCCCGCTCTGGGCTGAGCAGGTACTTCAAGCCTTGACTAGACTTGGCAGACTATTTTCGTTTTTGATTTATTTATCGCAGGTAATTAATTATCATTCAAAGTAAATTAGTGTAAATTTGAAATAAGCATTATTTTTAATAAAATGGATTCTTAAATTAGAACTTCAAACAAGCCGTTACAATGGTCTAATTTTATTTTTTTTGACGAAATTTATGTTTTTTTTTCAGAACGAACGCTTGAATGTATTGAGATTAAAAGTACGTAGTTTGAGAAATATAAGAAGGCAGTTGTTTAAATCCAATATTGTATAAAAAACTGTCATAAACTTAATAACTTCAAGAAACTTGGATAATCCCACTTCAGAAGTGTGAATTCTAGGAGTGGCGCGTAACGCAAAAGTTTCTCTTGGCATTTTAAGCTTACATAGTTCATTGTTCAAAACAATATAACATTGAAATTAATATAAAATTTCAATGGTAAATATTTGTTTTTCAATCAATATGCCTCAGGCTGCAATCAAAATGCACAGAGTTGATTTCGTAATTTTTATAGAGACTATAGACGTATACTTATAAAAATAGCAAGCCTTATCCATCCATCTGCCTAGCCATTTCCTAACTAGGTTTGATTCGGCTTCCAGTCTTACCGGATGCAGCTAACTACCAGTATTTTACATCGAGCGACTGGCTATCTGAGCTACATAACCCAGTTAGTACTGGGTTATACGATACTTAGTCTGATGGTCGACTTTTTAGCCACTACATGTCACTGATCGACGACTGCCAAAGATCTATGTGACGGCCGGGACTAACTGTTATTAACGTGCTTTCCGAGGCACGGAGAAAATTCGATATGATTCCGCGTTCCTTTTTATTTTTCTCTATAATTAACTATATTTCCTATTAAACTATAGTCAAATTTGTAAAAAAAGAACATAATAAATAAAATCGAATTTTACAGCAAGGTACACTTTGTATTGTATTGTATTTAATAGCGGGCTGGTGTCCGCAACTCCACGTCGAAGCGCGAAGGTACACTTTATTTTGAAATTGCTCTAACGTGCTTTCCGAGGCACGGAGAAAACTCGATATGTAATGGATGTTCAGCCAACCACCTTTACATTAGATGCAAATAAGACTTTAAGTAGGACAACTCAAGACAAAGGCATTACTTCCACTAAGTTCGACTTTAGTTTTTTGGATCCTAAACCTTTAAAAATGTGTGCGGTACATCAACTGTGCAATAGCTTGAATTTACGTCTGTTATTTTGTATATGTTTTCTTGAATAAATAACTGCAAAACATTACGTTACTACTATTTATAAAACCACACCTAAGTTTTACTGAAAATAAGGAAATTGTTAAAGGAAATAAAACCAAATAGTAGGTAACTTTAGTATGGTTTAGTTTTTCTTGGGAAAAACTTCGATTGTAGGAGTAGATATTTATAATGAATGGTAAAAAGGATACTTAACGAACTTTAAAAAAAAAAACTTTTTCTTTTAAGGGTTTTTGAAGTGATAAGGTGAAAGTCACATACAATCGACCCAACTCTCAACTCTCTCTCTCTTCTCTTTCTAATCCAACTTTCCTCTCGCAGGTCTGCTGAAAGAAATTTCTTATGAAATAAGCAGTACCTTTGTGCTCTTTTATCTTAATGTAATGTCCTATTAAGTATTTTGTGTGTACATAAATAAATAAATAAATACAAGGAGTAACTTTTGACTAGGAGAAATTACTGCCAAATTTTATAGAGAACCCTGATCAAGACTATTCCTGGCCAGGACTGTCTTCCAAACTTTTCCACCCTCGTAATTGCTAATATTAGGGACTTTATAATAACTTTAATAATTGGTTAATTAGCTCTGAAGGAAAATTAAAGGCTACCTTACCATTTAGATTACACATTTAGGTTTGCAATCGAAGTAATTATTTTTGAAAGCCTTTTAAACATCAAACTTGAGGATACCGATACTTTCAAAGCAATTATGTAAGCAGAACTTTTAATATATCAAATTCAGGCACTTTTAATCAAACTTTAAGCTTGTCCTAACATCTTCTTACATGGGGCCATGCCATTCTCCAAGTATCTATGTCATGCTTCGCAGTATAGCCAGTCTAACCAGATGCATTTAAATATTAGTATTCAACGAAAGAACATCAGTAAGTAATGGTGATGATTTTAAAATCTATGACCTCTTGTTTTCTAGCACATGTGTTATAATATTATATTAATGGTAAGCGATAATTGCAGGTGATGTATTGTCTTGTTGCAGCAACCTGCAACTGAGTAATTTACAATTGATCAACGTTAAGCATTCAACAATTGATGACCACAGTGGATTGTCTTCTGCACACATTTGCTTTGTGCCGACTGCACTTACTTTTAAACCATGCTTAATCAGCCTGTATGGTTCCCAATGCTGTGACACTGTGACACAGCCTTTCTCGCTGTGAGAGGGAGTGGGAAATAATCCAGTGTGGAGTCCGGGGTGGGCAATAGTGCGATACGGTCCTTTCTAATACAAGGGTAAATTGAGACTTCCAGTTTGAGAACCGTTATTTGTATACTAATTAATTATATGCTCTAATAAAATCCAAATCACAATATTGTAACACAGATGAGCTCATGTTGATAAAGTGCATCATCGTTGTCACGAGGCCAATTCTTCCAATGCCGGTAGTAAAATTTGATCCAATTATAATATTAACTAGTTTTCCTAATTTCCTGAAAATCATATTTGGTTAATAATATCACGGCTTTTTTGTGGTTAAAATGTTTCGTTTTCTAAAAACAAGAATTATTGTACCATGGATTTTATAAAAGCTTGCAACCACAATATTATCATAATGCCTAATTTCCATGAAATAGTTATTCCTTATCGTGTACCAAGATTTACAACCTTAAAACTTAATTCATAAAGTTTCAGTTAATAGCGGTACCCAGCCGTTTTCTTTTGAACAACAATAATTGACACAGATACCTATTATTTGTATCCTCTCCTAATTAAATGATGTAAGGTTCGATGCGTAAACAGTAGTTCCAAACAACCACTTATTATAACTGTGTGCCTAGTAATGGCCGATATATAGGCTTTAATTGGATTATTATGATAATCATAGCTTTTTTATTTGTGTGACGGACCAATTCAAGTTTGAAGAGGCTTCTCATCGTTTTTTAATGAAGTAGCTGTACTTATTTTTAAATGATTGACAGTTTGTTGAGGTTATAATATTTGATTTGGTCTAATAAATAATTGTTGCCCTTGTTTTCTTCTCTCTTGTCAAGAAATATGACTGAACCCTTTGTTAGCTTACCAAATAATCGCTTTAACGGGTGGAAGGGTCACCGACACACAAATGGTTTCCACATAATATGTGGAAACCATTTGTGTGTCGGTGACAATGTACATAATAAATGCTGACAGATTAATGAAGAATCAAATGCTGGCGGATAATCTAAAACCCACCATCTAGAAGTTATTCATCGGCAACACCAGTTAAAAAAAAAACGATAACGAATTTCTATGTGCCCCGGGATGGGTTCAGAATGATTCTATTCATCATTGTACATTATATACAGACTACAAATAGAACTAAAATAATGCTAAAATGAAGACTAGAAGTAAGTTCCTTCATATATAGGGTCTATCTATTCATACACGAAATCTCTTAAGGGGTCATTGTACTCATCATTATGAACAACTTTCACTATGGGACCAACCCCGAAATCGCGAAAATAAAATCAGCTGTTCAGTACATTTTGACGAGTTAATGCGATCATATTGTAGGGAACAGCTGTTTTTTTTAAGATTTAAAAAGATTTCGTGTATGAATAGATACACCTTATATACAACGACGACGATAGGACACTTAGGCGTCAAAGTACTCCTTCCTATCGCTGTCATCCAGAAAAGTGCGCAGCATTTGATTTCAATGTATCTTAAATCCACAAAGATCGCTAATAAGTCTCTAGCCTAATTCTGCTAATCTTTTCTGTAGTCTTCTGCATCAAAGTTAAATGTGATTTTAACAGAGAGGTTATTTGTGCATTTTTTATCCAGACGTCGACATTGTCGGACCTCGCAAAGTTTACCTTTAGCGTCATTTTTATTACTATTTACTTGAATGAATTAAAAAATATAAGATGAAGTGAATTGAAATGTGACGACAAATTGTCACATTTCAAATACAAACGCACCAACTTAACTAATTATGTGCAACTGTGAATTAATTCATCGCTTTAAATAGAAAACTGAGATCCGCTTGGATCTAAAGAAGAATGTCTCCAAGAATTCATTGATATCAAAAATTTTATGTTTATTGCCGTCGACAAAGTTGCGTAACTAACCAGTTAAGGCTAGTTAAAATTCATGAATTGGGGTAATTTAAAGAATAATCATTAATAAAAGTAAATATTCCAGGTACGAAAGTGGCAGTGATTTGTTAATTACTCAAATCCAGTTTCAAGATACTCGTATTATATTATTATTATATTTCTCATTATTCGTTTATATACATATGATTTACATTTTTAAATATTCCTAAACAAATCAATATGAAAAAGCTTTTAAAAATATAAAAAATAGTGGTCCACCGGTGACGGGAACAGGGTCCAATCTACCGGTGGTTTGGCCCCAGAGACAAAATCGGGCCTCCTCACAATGCGAGCCATATCGAGGAGTACTGCCTTCTGAATCATGGCTTTTAATCCAACCGCCTAAGGAGAGCCTCGAATGATGGTCGTCGAGGCTCTTGGCCATAAGGCCATTGGCCGTCACGACAATCGGCACAATGACAGTGTGCCATGTCGAGATATTTCATTTGTTTTTCTTTCTCAGCTTTCACAAGGTTCTCGTCATGCGGGATGGTAACATCGATTATCATTACGCGGTGCGCTGATTGGTCTATCAGCACTATGTCAGGCTTATTGGCAACAATAGTCCTGTCAGTGATGATAGACCGAGTTTATATTTCAAGGCAAGTTGCTGGTGAATAATCCAGGCTACTTGGTTGTGCCTGTGCAAGTACTCGCCGTTAGCCAAACGAGAACAACCAGAAATAATATGTCTGATGGACTCACCCGGACGGTGGCATGCCCGACACACGTCAACCGTCCCGTACCTCATAATATATTTCCGGTAGTTGTTCGTCAAAATAACTTCGTCCATAATTTCACAGACAAAACCTTCAGTTTCACCGAAACGTAGCCAGGACACGGACGCTATAAAATCTACATCGGGTGCATGAAGAGCCCATACAGGCTCATCGTTCCCCTGGATCTATCGACATCCTGGATATCGAATAGCCGTGCTCCATTGCCCCATACATGACTCAAGGAAGGTGCGTAGAGTTGCATCTATCTTGTACAACTCCAGCACCCTCATGAGCCATGTATGTGGAACCGAGTCGCAGGCCTTCTTATAATCTATCCAACATGTCGACAGATCCTTGCGCGATCGATGGACCTGTTGGCTAATTGCCATATCAATGAGGAGTAGCACCTTAGTACCGCGGAACCCGTTCCTACGTCCATTTTGAGAGGTAGACATAATGGAGTTTTTGTCAACGTGTGTATTAATTTTCGCTCTTAAAATGGATGTAAGAAGCTTATATAGACCGTCGACAAACACGTGATCGGTCTATAATTCTTGGGTACCGCGGGACTATCTAACTTATGGAGCAGGTCGGTAACGCTTGTTGTTCAAAACTACGGTAGGGACCCAGACTTTAGGGATGACTGGAATTGTGATTCCAGGCAAGTGTGCGAACTACTAAGCCATTTGAGCCAGAAATTGTGCAGTCCGTCCGGTCCCGGTGACTTCCAATTCGGTAACGGACAAACTGCTCTGGCTACATAAAGTGTGTAACAAGACCCTTCACGAAGCCGAAAGGCACTTGTTCACCCCGTCATTGCGATCAGTTTTTTGTTCTAGACCATACCTGGGAAACTTCTAGTTACGAAGATATTGGGGGTCAAAGTTCCAACTTTTTCATAAGTTTTTTTTAATACGTGTTTTTAATGTAATATTTTTACTTTAAACACCTACACAACCCCCATACTGTTCAATCCATCCGTCAGCACAATTTTGTAAGCGCGTTACATTGAGTCCTAACGTAAAACCGGATTTTTCACCCCAAAAAAAAAAGTCGTTTTCCAGCAATATTTTTTTCGTAAAATTACTTAGTTTGATGTACAGAATGCTTGGGTGACTGCTTCGTGAAGGGTCCTGTTACACCCTGTATAAAGGTGTTATTAAGATTGCTTCCATTTGTGAGATAGGTTCACTCACTCGCTCGACATCACGCATCCGGTCAGCCTCAGTATGACGGACGGGCACCGACCAGATGCTGCGCCAGAAAGAACTCATGATTGCATCATCTGGGCGGCACATGTCCGTCATATTTTGACCGGGTCGCTCCCAAGCTCTGTACACCCACCTCTCGTCGCACTGGAACATGCGATTCTGGGTGTAGCGATTAACCCCGCCTAGACCGCCGAATACGGTTCGCCCATGCATAAACTTTCTGCTTCAGGAAGTCGATGCGCTCTGTGGCACGGGACATGTATTCTTGAGGTCTGATTCCAGTCCCCGAGAATGCCCGCCTCACAAAGCGCATCACACGTGGACGTGTGTTGCCTTCCCTGAAGCAGTATAGTTTGCCGATGAGTACCCTGGCCACTTCGATTCGGCGCACAATCCTACACTACCAGGCTGGTAGTGCTGCAAGTGCGGTGCGGCTGCTTTTGGTCGAGTAGCTGCATCAGTATTTGTGAATTTGACATTGGCTAAATGACATGCCGCAACAGCCTGATGAAAAGTTTTTCTGGAATACCTGATAAACCATTGCGGACAGACAGACAGGGTGATTTTTCTTGTAGTAGTATACTAGGATAGGCAAGTAAGAATTATGTCATAGGTCAAACTTTTGCTCTTTTTATAAATAAATCGGTTATCCTTGCAAAACCAATAAAGTCTAAAATGTCACTTATCTTATTTTTTATAAATATGTAATTTATCCACTTGCGCGGGTCTGTGTCATTTTGTATATGATTAGCTCGTATTACGAGTATTGACAAGAGCGGTGTAACATTGCGAAGTACGAACACATTTCAGTACACTGATGCGTAGGTAATGAGAATCCGGTCATCTTCATTAATTGAACATAAATTATCAATTTAATTGACATAACCTCCATTTGTAACATGCAAATTTTCAGTTGATAACATAATAATCTCTTGTTTTTATCGCTTATGGCATGGACATCCTCGGAGCACAGTCATAATCATATTCCTAGGTGTTTACTTCATAAACAGCTTAGCATTGATTGTAGTATCTAGCTTCTGGGGCTTACGTAGGTGTACCTATTAGTACAGTATAATAAGTTATTGCAATACCTTACATCCCATTTTTGGGACTTGAATGTATTTCAACGAATATGACATTTGAAATGGAAGTAACCTAAAGATATGCAGACACATCTGCAATCATGTTTATTTAAAACAGCAATGAACTTTATAATAATAACTACCTACTACTAATTTATAGATACCTAATATTATCTTATTATAAATAATTTCACAGGCATAAAAAAATGCTCGATTGCCTTTCATGAGCTCCTTTTTTTTTTTTGAAAATGGCGTCTCCTAGTTTAGCCTCTGAGGCTGGCTTCTACTTACCCGAGCAAGGACTTGCCCGGTTAAGTAGATGCCTTAAAAATGAATTTAAGGCCTCCAGCCAGGGGCATAAATATACTTAAAACTAAGCGACCACTCGCTAAGGGCACCCCCTGTGGGGTACGAGCCTCGGCTTAGGGCGTCGCTGGGAGGACAGCAAAGGTACAGGCTGGATCTGAATGATATTATTTAGGTGCTGGTTTAACACTACCGGCTCAGCATCGCGGGCTGGCTCTGGCAAGGGTCGGGGGGGTTCGTTGAACGGGGGCGTCGCGACGGGCCTCGCCGGCGAGGACGGAAACTCGGCGGTCTGTATCTGTGTTTACGAAGTGTGCTGGTTTCCCTACTGCTCTCTTGGAGGAGGGTGATAGGGTCATCGGGGGCGGTGAGGGCATGTCGCGGACGGCGAATCATGCTGATACGCGAGGGTTCGTACCGGGCGGCACTCCACCCACCAACCGCCTCTAATTTGGGTAGACAATTCCTATAGAGCAACCTTTTTAACCGACTTCAAAAAAGAGGAGGTTCTCAATTAGTCGGAACCTTTTTATTTTTTATGTATGTTCCCGATTACTCGAAGACTGGCTGGACCGACTTGGATTTTTATTTTTTAGTTTGAAAGGGTATACTTCCCAGGTAGTCCCATGATCATCAATTCAGGATCTGATGATGGGATCTGGGAGAAATAGAGAGGACTCAACAAATTTTATAGGCACACTTGAAGCGATTTGGGAGTTTATGGAAGAGTACTTTCTCGGAGTGGTCACATTTCAATTTGGTGAAGATCTGATGAAGAACTTCGGAGATAAGCAACGGAACTCCTCAATAAATGATAGCAAGTGGACTAGGATTGCTGAAATCTTTGTCGATTGTTTACACCAGTTCATAACATTACATCATGCCGGTACGTTGTGAAGGGGTAAGCACATATGAACCAAAAAAGTGAAAAATAAAAAATTTAAAAGAAGTCGGTGACAAAAAAACAAAATCAAACTAGCAAAAGTCACCGACTTCTGAAGCTAAAGTTATTTTTTTCTTTTTTGTGTTTTTGAAGTCGGTTTAATTTTTAGCATAAAAGTTTTTTTGTAGATTCGCCATGTCTGTCTGTCCGTACTATTATTTGTACTATAGGTAGGTCTTTATAAATGACATTGAGGTTCCTAAAACCATTTTTTGTCGAAGTTAATCATTTGAAAGATAGACACTTTCTAAGTGGTAAAATGTGTGTGTGTGTGTCCCCTCTAATTTCTAAAGTAAGAGGAGAAAAATTCTGAAAAAAAAAAAATGTATTATTGTAGAACGTAAAAAAAACTTTCAACCAAAATTGGTTTACACAAAATTTGATGATTAATTTTCCAGATATGGGACTTTTTAATCAAACTGCGGCAGTAACTTTGTTTTTCATTAACATACTATAAAAAACAAATTTAGTTTTGCTGTCGAGTGTAATACAATACCTACAACATATGAATGAGCCTTCAAAATATTTTTATTATATTGTTTGGTGCTACGGAACCCTGTGTGCGTGTGAGTACGACTCGCACTTGGCCGGTTTTTAAAGAAGGTTTTTAATCAACTTCAACGAAATTGGTTTCTATGATACGGGTGCCACCTACTTAGGCCGCCGCATATAAGTGTTAATACCATAGTTTTAAGGTTCTATTTACTAACACAATTTATCAATGTAGGTACGTTAAAAATCACATCTTCGAAGGGTCGCTGGTGGCAACTGGATGAGACTTGCTAAGAATCGAGTTGAGTGGCGTGCGATTGAGGAGGAGTATGTCCAGCAGTGGACTGCAATAGGCTGATGACGATGATGACGTTAAAAATACAATTTGGATCAAAGTTACCTGAAATTACATAAATAAATTATATATATTGTTATAAACAAAATAAAGATAAATAAAGACAGATACATGTTAAATTAAATAGTTACAATATTTCACTAAGTATTTTTTTTTAAACCTAAAAGTTATTGAGATGAGCACAGTGCGATTAACAGAATTATTGCTATAAAGTAATCATAGGCGCTCCACGTCATTTCTTAGATAAGTTAAGAAATGACGTGTCATTTCTTAACTTATCAAGTTTACACCTACTTAAACGGGGGAAGTATAACGAAGACATAACTATCATAGATCATCGCAAGTCATGCTTGATATATTTTCTGATATAAATATTAGGCACAGTGTCATTGACAGGCATATGTCTTGATAATTGAGTTAGCAACAAATGACTGACGCCTGATACAGTCTTATTAGCAATGCAATTTTATGTGATACAGAGCCACATAAATGGCAGGCACTCGGAAATATTCATCCTGTTTGTTTCAATGTGTGGGACGTCTATGTACCTAGCAGTAATTAATTTGATGGTGCAACTCTATAACTAAATGGTGTTAATTGAGTTAGTGTATCCTATTCTGTGCATTCATAATATTATAGAATCCATAATTATTTTAAATGCTAAAGTGACTCTGTCCGGCTGACGAATTACGATGATGACGATTTGACACATGGCACACCCAGAACATAGGTCATACTTCTTAGTAGGTAGTGCGTTTCCATGAGCGATTTCCGAACAAAACGCGAGCGTGGCCCGACGCCGACGCCTTATTACATACATATTATATAACTAGCGAAATGTGGGTGTACTAATCGGTAAACCCTTCGGGAATTACAGATTTGATGTTTCGCTAGTTATGCTACCGATTCCTATCTACCAATTCTTCAATCATTATTATAAACTAGCTTTTGTCCGCGGCTTCCTTCGCGTTACTATGACACTCGGTGTAATATAGCTTCCCATTTGTAAATAAATTTGTTGAATCGAAGATCCCCCCTTTATAATATTATTAGTAAAGATAAATCCTGGTAAGTACAATTAATTACAAAACTACGATTTCTTATTCTTCTGTCTACAATATTAACACTCTTTGTTCTTATTATTTTGTCGGTCAGGTGTTGCATATAAGAACAAAAATAATGATGATGAAGTCATTTGTAATCCATATTTTAGCTGTATAATTAGAAGATATAGTATTTCGTATGACGTCATTCTACTAGTATAAATACGAATTATAGCATCCGGAATAAATCAGGTTATTTTAATAGAGCGTGTCAGGTTGACTTTTTCAGACATTATATATCCGTTCGAAAAGGTTAGTGAATAAATAAATAATTCCCTTGCTGATTAAAAAAGAAAATATCGTTTCTCTTAAGTCACCCCGAAACGGGATAAGTCATCATTAAGTCATCACTAATCTGCCTTGCCTTTTCCCAACTATGGCGGCTTCCAATCTAACCGGATGCAGATAAATACTAGTATTTTACATGGAACTACTGCCTATCTTACCTCCACATAACAACCCACTATCTATCGGTACCCACTGGGTAATACGATATCCTTGGCTTACCAACAACAACCAGTCAACAACCAGTCTTAACTGGTTGTCAGACTTTCGGGACGGTTCAGACACGGACTACCTGTGACAACTGTCAAAGATCTACAAATGACAGCCGGGACCAACGGCCTAACGTACTTTCCGAGGCACGGAGGAAGCTCGGTATGTAATGGTGGTCACCCATCCACAGACCTACGCACCCACCTAGGCTGGGACCTATGCCTGTACCTGAAGATTGATCCGAGTGGCTGTTACTATTTAGCCACGAGCTCCTCCATCCTCCTCCGGGATAAGTCAACTAAAGTCGAATATTTGTTCCCTATGTTATTGGTTATTATGGTAAACTAGCGGCCCGTCCCGGCTTCGCACGGGTACCCATGTTACTCATGGTGAATGTAGCTTTCTAATGGTGAAAGAATTTTTGAAATCGGCGCAGTAGTGTTTAAGTTTTTTCATTACAAACATACACACAAAAATACAAATCTTTCCTCTTTATAATATTAGTGTAGATGTAGACTATCACGTACGACTTACTATGCGGTGATCGTCGGCTAGTCACTAGAGAAGCCTAACAATCAGAGGCTGTTTACCCCATTTTAATCTCCCTTTAACTGTTTTTGATTTATTCGAAAACATTTAAAAAGAAGGCACCAATTAATTAACGAACAGTGTGAATAGGTTACCCATTAATCAGCCCATAATGATTAAATACATCCACTCCAACAAATTATCGTGAGATACTTTGCTGGTTAATTTAATTATAAACACCTAATAGACAGGAAGAGGACAAGCGAGAATATCATTAGTAAATAATATAATTATTAAATTGAGAAGATTAATAAGTAGGTGTGTAATAGGTGAATAGACTAATTAATTATACAAATAAAATTAACATAGATCGTTCACCTATTGCACTTTCCATTGTTTTATTTTAATTTTTATCAATGTGTTTATAAATCGCTACTGGTTTCAGAAAAGCGCATCAAACCTAATTGATTGGTTCCCTGACCTCTTTATTTTTAAAGTGGCTCGACTGATATACTACTCCAATATTATACAGAGTGGAAGCGAAACCGACGCTAAAATGGTTACACGTATTCAGTACATCATTCAATCCCCAACTAGTAAATGGCTGCACCGATTTTGATAAAACATGTCTAATTGTAATATACACATCATGCGCTTTCATTTGATATCCCACTTGGGTATTTTTTTAAATATTCGATATTTCATACCCACTTTCATCCCACATATCTAGTAAATGGCTGCACTGATTTTGATGAAACATGTCTAAGAACCATCGCCAACAAACTAGCATTCAAATAAAAAAAAATCCAAATCGGTTCACTCGTTTAACAGCTACGGTGCCAGAGACAGACACACACACATAGCGGTCAAACTTATAACACCCCTCTTTTGGCGTCGGGAGTTAAAAAAACCTGTTTCCTACCAAACTGCAAAACCATTATACAAAAACGGTCAAAATGTATGGAGCAGCTGTTTTTTCGGTGTCCTTTCCACCTTGTACACAAACAGAGGTATCCAGAGAGCAACCATGGAGAATATTCAATTAATCCTCTCAAAACTTATTGATCTTCTTATGGTCAATAGTCTTTTTTCCGACTTCAAAAAGGAAGAAGTTCTCAATACGATTGTTTTTTTTTTTACACCCACCGATTACGCTGAGATTTATGATCCAATTTACGTGATTCTTCTTTAGTTTTATGCGGAATAGTTACCATTTGGTCCCATTTAAATTTGGTGAACATCGGATGCTGATCTTCGGACATATACAATGGAACTCTTAAAAAATAGACGGCAAACCTGCCGTGATTGCAGCAATCGCTTGGATGTTTATTGTTTGTACAACAAAATGCCGTAACATCACGCTTGTACCCTCTGAGGGGTACGCAGATGTGTACAATATACCCAGATTTCGACAGTTTAGGTATGTGGAGTTCCATTTAACTTTCAGCTCTATTTTCAAAGTTGGTCGCTGTAAATAAGCTAGGGCACCCCGATCGGTTTATTTCGAGCCAGAGTTTCAAAAGCAAAAGCGGTGCCGCGCAGTGACCAGCAGGGCTATTGCGTATCTCTGTTGACAGCAAGTTGACAGTTCGTAGTATTCGAGTTTTGATATAAATTGACAGTTCTGCACGGGTAGCGTCAGTTGAAACCAACAAGAACGGTCAATGTATATCAAAACTCGCCTAGTGATGATCACTATGAACTGATAACTGAGATACGCATAGTAGAGCGCACTAAAAATTACACAATTTTATGCTGTCTATTTTCTAGTGTACCTAGTAATTATTGAAAGTGCTTGTCTCCTGTAAAATACAATATACTTTTATTATTAAATCAGCCCATGGTGTCCCACTGGGCAAAGGGCTCCTTCTACTCTTTCCATTTCGTGCGAATTTCCCTTACTGTAGTCCAGTCTTTCATATAGCGGTCTAATAATTCGTCTCGCCATCTTCGTTAGAGCCGGCAGCGACGCACGATGTCGAGTTATCTCCTTTGGCACCCATTATGATTTGTAGCCCAGCGATTGATTCAACTTAAATGGCTGGCCCAGTCCCACTTCACCTGGGCAGCATTTTTCCCCACTTCGCCAGTTTGCGCCAGCGTCAAGGAACGCAGTATTGTATTTTTTACGCTGTCTTAAAGGATAGACTCTGAATATACTGTGCTCCATGCGTAGCAAACCGCGAGCGTGGCCTTTTGATGTTTTATCAATGATCATGTTTGTGCACCGTACTTGAAGATGACACGGATACCATTTAGAGGGTGGAATTTTCACAAACTTTTTTTTTCCACAATCTGCAACAGTTTGTATGTAGGGGGTAATCTCTGGATCTACTGAACCGATTTTGAAAATTCTTTCAGTAATAGGAAGCTACATTATCCCCAAGTGCCATAGGCTATATTTAAAACGTGCCCGTGGGATAATTTCCGACCAAAACGCGAACGAAGCTGCGGGCAACAGCTAGTATTATTATAAAGATTGGTAGCAAGGCTGACTCTTCATTTTGTATTTTTTAAATTAATAAAAAATGTTTTAAAACAACATCGTTATTTTCGTCAATTTTAAATCTGTAGTTTCTTTTTCTGTAATGAAATCAGAAAATCAAATAATACGTGTAGATTATAAGGATCAATTAACCTCAATTAAATAAAAGCACAAAATGATGGCACAGTTCCTTTATTGACACAAAAATAATCTGCTGCAATTCAACATCAACATCTTCATATATTTAGGCAGTGTTCGTCGTGAGAGCGCTGGCTTGTTCAACGGTCTCTGTAGTTAGTCAAGTCAATGTTTAGTAGTTCTGGGCAGCGTTCTTGGGTTGGGCGGCGATGTAGGCGAGGGAGCGGAGGATGGCCTCGGGGATTGCGGGGCCAACGGGGAGGACATCACCCTGGAAAGAAACAAGTACAATTAGTATCAGACGACACATTTTTCTTTCCCGCTGATAGACACATGCTTTTAGACACAGAAGTTAGAATCATTATCGGTGGATTATTTCGATACACTTTGGTTATAATACAAAGGTTGTAACGAAAGAAAAACAGTTCCGTGAAGGATACTTCGAGAGCTTTCATGATTAAGGGCCTGCAGTAATAAACATGTGAGTCACCTTAAGGTAGGTATTTCATTTATGAATAAGCCAATATGAATTCAGTGTTGATTTATCATATTTTTATCGTCATATTATGCTCAAACACAATTTGCAAACAGATTGGTTATTATGGAAGCAATGTTGGAAGATTGGAATGAAGGCTTGAACTATAAACGTAGAAATACCAAAGAGGATGGATTTGTTACGCATACATTGTAAATCTAACTTCCCTTGATTTATGTTAAATATGTTGGTATTTTACCTGGGGATGGTATCCGTTCTCGTCAGCGGTGTAGGTGATTTGCACAGGGGTACCGTCGGGGGCGGTGTAAGCGTAACCACCCTGGGAGACCTACAATATAAAACAAAACATTATTAACACTGTGATGATAAATAAGCTCCCAAAAATGTCAAGCTACAAATATGCATATTATCACATATACTTATCATATAAAGTATCAACTTACAATTAGATTTTATTTTAATAGATTTTCATAATAAACATACATGCATAGATATCAGTCATTCTATGATAGTGAATGATTTATGTTAAATTCGTTTTTAGTAAGGAAATACTCACGAGAACTGTTTCTTCTCCGACCTGCTTCAACGCACCGGAAGCCTCACCGGAGATACCGTTGGCGGTTTCGTAGCTGGAGGAAGAAGGAATTATTGTAATACTGTCACACATTCGGATTCAAAATCCACTATTTCCGAAGTATGCATGTATTGTATGACTGTATGTCACAAGATATCAGAAACATATTTAAGACCGTAAATTAAAATTAAGGACTCTTCCCAAAAATCAGCTTTTCAGATATTTGGATCTGGAGTCAAAATAAAGTTCGAAGTTTCAGTAAAAAGTGAACACTTACACATAATTGTAACCGTTAGTGTTGATTTCAGAATCAGAGCGAAGGATGGCGGCTTGGCCCTCGTCGGGGTAAGCCTTGTTGCCGACGCTCTTGGCGGCCTGGTAGGTGGCGGCACCAGCGTTGTAGGTGGCGGCACCAGCTTCGTAGGTGGCGGAAGCGGCAGCGGCGACGGGGGTGACTACGGGGGCTGCGACCACGGCGGCGGTCTTAGCGGCGAGGACGGCGGGGGCGACGAAGGCGGCGGCGGCGGCGTTCTTAGGGCCCTTGTAGTTCTTGTAACCACCCGATCCGAAGGGAGTTTGGCCGTAGCTGGCCGCGCTGGCAGCGCACACGCACAGAGCAAGTACCTGTGGAATAAATTAAAATCATTAGTTAGTCTTATTAGGTTAAGTCTTATAGTACTTTCAACTCATTGAAACTATTTAAACTATTAATTTATGTTTAAAAAGTCGGATTTATTTTAGTAACGATATAAAACAGGTGATCTTACCAAGAATTTCATCTTTGCTGAGATCTGTACGAATGTCAGAAACAAATAAGTACCATCCCATTGAAATTTTATCCTTTTATATTAAAATAGAGGTTCATAAAAAACAGCGCCTAGCATTCTAAGGGTATTGACACGAAATCGTGACCTTGGATAAAACATGAATTTCTCGATGTCAAGCAGAATATCATTAAGACTGGATCTATTATCAAATCGTTTAAATAAAGGAGACCATTATTTAATATCCAAAAAAATCTGTCGTTTTCTCATTCACTATCCAATGGTTCCGTAGTTTATAATTTAGATTAGATATATTGTAACTAGAAATATGAACGGTTAAGTAATATTATTGACTTCTCGTTTCCATGTTAATAAGAGTCATATGTTTCCTTCCCTATTTAATATAAAGAGGCCTAATTTCTGGTTTCTCGAACAGCTTCCCTTTTTATCATCTCTCCCTCATTTTAAAAAAACAAGCTTTTCTTTAAATGCTACTGGTAAATCTCGCGCAAAGCTGATATATCATATAAATTGTGTAATGTAATAAATCGATGGATAATATATATAATAAATAAATGGATTTAATTGAAAGTTTATTTTCTTATTTCATTTAAATAAAAGCTTGATTTTAAAAACTTTTTTTTCCATTAATTTATTTGTACGTGGAGTTTGGCGTATTGTGGGATTCCATACGCGGCCATGTGTTATTTGCCAAGTGGAGATAGAATATTATCCCATGGAATTGCACTTTCTGTATAAAACCATTTTAGGTCTTACATCTAGACATAGTCCAGTCTACCTATGTACCTGTCTGTTCAGGCATTAAGGCGTGGAAAATACAAACAATCAGACAGACAGAGAGAATCACTTTCGCATTTTTAATGTTAAAGTATGGATAATATTTGTAGGTGCTGCTACTTTCATTGGTCCTTGATAGATTGGTTGTAAATAAGTCTTATATCATTGTCTTTTCGGCTCAGGATCCCTGTTCCGGCGTTTTATTATTACAGAGATTATGCATCTGATAACACAGCCATTCCTTAGTGCGATAACATGAAACCAACTTACATGATATCACTGTTGTCATGTAGGTATGATAATAAACTGAAATGGAAATCTGTTTGTAGCAGTAGAATAATAATTCAAAAACAGAACAATCATTTCTTTAAACAATCGTTGTTCCGCACCGTATCGGTTCCGCACCGTTGTTATCACACATGAACTATTTAGCGTTGCATGTGCACATATTGAGTTTTTATACCGGAAGCGTAAATATATATGGGAACAATCCCTAAGACCTATATTTTTGCTTTCATTAGCCTTTTATCAAAATAATTTGATTAAAGATTCAGATGAGATTCAGATGTCAGAGATAACTTCTAATTTACTATGAGACATATACGTTTTTGCTGTCAACCCTTACCTCTACCAACTGTGACTCTCTGACACCACTTAAACTTTTATTTTAATTGCTACTTGTTTTTTTCTGACTTACACGCGGACAAAGCCACGGGTAGAGCTTGTATCTAATCAAGCTAAAAGTTCAACACAAAATTCCAATCAACAGGTTTATTTTCCCGATTTATCTTGTAACAAAAAGAAGAAAAACGTGAAATGATTTATTGATGTAGTCTGCCGACAGGTGACAAGTATGTGTGTGTATTTTCATCAAAAATATACGTTAGCATTCATCTTAAATTCCAATGTACTAACGTAACGCCTAGACTAAAATAAAAATAGGTAAATAAATCACGCTTGTATATATGTATGTCATCCTACGGATTTGTCCATATACAAACAAAGATTACCCACCTACGAATTCAATTGTCTTTTTTTTTTAATTCAATAAGCGACAGCCTTGAATTATAATATTTTATCATAGTACAGTCGGTTCACTTCCTGTGTCTCAAACTAAAGAGAAAATTTTTGCCTTTTTCAAAACGTTTAATTTCGTTCAGAAATAATGACCGTTGTGAAGCCTAATTTTTTTCTTGCTTACACGGAATACTATTTTAACGAGGCGTGGGATACAACGCCCACTCAAAGTGATCTTAGATAAACAATAAATTAAAGACATCCTAGTTAACCTTGGTGATAACGCCACAATCTGGAAACGTGACATCCACGTTACGGAACCACCAAGAACGAGGCCTCTACCAAACTAGTTTCCATGTTCTAAATGTCAGCGACTATTATTACCTCTTCTACAGGTCACCAGGGTCTGACCCGTGCCATCTGCAGCTCACAAATCACGCAATACTTTTATGACAGATATAATATGTAAATATGTTTACTCGGTATAAATTCTATCCATTCACACCTTTGTAATTGGTGTAATAACTTTTTTTGTTTGAGATTACTGAATTAATTCTGTTTCTGCCTTGGTGATTGAACTTGTGCCTTGGTGTCGTGGTTAACATACTCATTTAAATAAGACACGTTTATCCGAAATCTTCCATAAAAATATCTTTAAAATATGATAACGATTTTTTATAAATTAAACCAGTTTGATAAAATATATCTTTCTTTTCTTTCCAGAAAAATTGGACCAGACAACCAGCAATTTAGTAAAGTAAAACTTTTACGAAACTCCTCGACAAATATTTTCTTTCTACCTACTGAAACATTTTCAGACCGATCAATAACCATTATTTTCAGGTGCGCCTTTCTTAAAAACCATGATACCAAAGATCCTTCCACCGGTTATTTATGCTACCTTGCATTATTTTTACAAAATAACTTAACCAAAGGTGCCACATAAATAGGGGCCCACCCAGCTTAGTCACAGTCGAGAAAGTTCTCCAAACTTCCAGGAAACGTAACGGAAATGCAAGAATGCAGTACCTACTTAAACGGCACCGTGACCTGAAAGATGGCTGACGTATTAATACCTCCCCCCCCCCGTGCTTCTCCGCAGGTTATAAATAGAGGCTTACCTAACTTCACCTTTTACCTTTCTAGGTGAACTACGAGTGCTGGTACTTTGCAACAATGCATTGCGCCAAGCGACATATGGGCGTGTGATTAATATTAAAAATAAACGATGTTGTAGTAGTCTAACCATCGCTAATAATTACTATCACTAACTTCACTTTATTCCCTTTCTAGGTGAACTACGAGTGCTGGTACTTTGCAACAATGCTCCAAGCGACATATGGGCGTGTGATTAAGGTTGAAAATAAACGTTGTTAAAGTAGTCTAACCATCGCCAATTATTACAATCGCAAAAGGAACCATTAAGTTATTATGTTGTTTGGAAGCCTTGCTGTTTTAGTTTCGTAAGAAACTCACGTGTTTGCGCTAAAATTGGTATGACTCGCTTACTAGCTTATGCGGCGGCTTCACCTGCGTGGACTTCGGAAATTGTCCCATGGGATCGTACTGCCGGGATATAAAGTATTCTATGTGTTAATCCAGGTTATAAACGATTTGTGTGCCAAATAACATCCAGACATTCATACATCCTTACAAACTTTCGCATATAAATAATATTAGTAGGATTGAAATTATTATTCCAGTCTTCCGCTAGTCTGTCATAAAAGTTAATGGCAACAGGAACGGATGCTTATTTACAATATTGTGCATGCTGCTACTTGTCACCCGGGGTGAACCAGGATCTGCACGATTGTAAGCTAGGTTTTCGAGAAAGTTCATTAATTAGAACACGTCTGTATGAAATTTTTGGTTATTATTTGTTATTCAACAACATTCTGTGCTCATATAATTTTAGCTTATAGGTTTAAGTAGTCTTGTAACTGGGCAAAACAGAAATAGATACCCAATTGAAGCTTTTACGTAACAGTATTGAAATTAACACCACGTGTAGCACAAGAGATAGACATGTTGCAAAACAATGGCTCAATATCTACTAGAATCCATTTGATTGTCACTTGCTTGTCCAATCATCAATCATCAGAATGATTGATGTCATTGAAATCGTAGAGTGATCCTTTTATTCTAAAGAAACCGATACCAGATGGTGTTACTAACGAACCATAATTCGCAGTAGGTATTTCATAAGCCCAATGCCACACAATAGCGTGAAGATGGACGATATAAAAAACAGCGCCATCTTCATATTTCTACGAGAAATAACAAAATGAAAATACAGCATCTTGTATAATGCCAAAGATGAGATCAAACCGATCTTTGATATTCTAATTAATTCAAATACTAAATTGTTCCCGCATCTGTCGCTAGATGGAGCTGAGAAACATCTATAAAACTTGCTACGGGTGTCAAGTATGCTAATTAATTAATGTATTTGTCAAAAAGAAAACTAGACAAAATCTTATTTACTATAAAAGCTCGAAGCTAGCAAATTTACAATTACACTTCCACGAAAATTCGGGAACTGCAGCTTCTGTATCGTCTGTGAATGTTTACTGGGCTTAAATACAAAAATATATTAAAAAATCTGTTTTCCGAATAAAATGTAGCAGAAACTTATACTTTTCAGTAGCTCCCCGGTGCATGAAGGTGTATGAATAGTATAAGTACAATAACGCAACGCTAAGCGTTGCGTTATTGTACTTATCAATTTTATAGGTATGCCCGGCTGTCAGCACGGTATGGCAGAACTCATGTACCTAAGTCATGATTGGCCATTAAGGAATCGTTGCATGTTTTGAAATCGTTTTAATAGTAGCCAAATCATATCAACCCTGTATTCAGAAACGTGTATTTTACGACCAAAATCTTAATTGGCGATTAAGGAATCATTTAATGTTGCGGAATCACCTGAACAGTGAATCTGAATTAACCGTACCTACATTCAGATACGAGCATTTTTTATTTATTTGAACTCTAGCTTTTCAACACACCCATGTAAGGCCATCTATAACTTTCTTCAATAACCAATAATAAAACCATGAATAAATAAAGGCCGCATCCTTGACAACCTATTCCTCAACGCATATTTACATTTGTTATCAAGTAATTTCCGATTATGAAAACTTTGCATATCTGTTGAATTTCATAATCGTCCATCAGAATAAAATTAAATAAAAAATGTACAGTCTTCTTTCATTACGGTTTTTCAGTCGTTTTCTTGTAATCAGGCGTGAATATCTAAAAGTATTACCAAAGACAGATTTTTATTGTACATTATACTTATTTATTTGATACTGCTGATATCAGACGATTCTCTCGGGAATGGTTCACTCAGGAGACAGTAATTCATTTTTGTTTTTCATTCCATGTTCACACGACACCGATTAAATTACGTAGAACGTCTCATTTATTTTTCGATTATTTCGTACGCTAGTGGTAGATGTGTTCAGACGTTAAAAAATCCCTTCGGCAAGCCGCAGGAGGAGGTAGATTTCGAAGAAGGTTCCACCCTTATTTTTTCAACCCCTTGGATCAAATAACGTTTTAGACAAAAGTTGTAGAGGTTAATGAGCAGAATATTATACATTTTAAACCAACCTGATATCGTGCTTATTAAGGTAGATATGAATTTTTAAATAATGAAGTGGTGAGGTTCGAATCCGCACCCACTCATTTTATTTGTTCATTTTTTAAATCTTTAATTAACGAGCAGATGATGATGGTTCACAGCCGAAAAATGGTTATCATAAATTTTAAAATCCTCAATCCGCATGGAAACGTCCTAAATTTTTTATTTCGTAAACTATATTTTTTTATCGACAACTTTAAATTAAAAATTGTAGAGTAAACAATTTGCTTTCAAAAAACGATTTGCGACAAAAAAAAACTCGACTTTAGGTGCAAGGCCAATAGGTACATTTTTTCTGACGAAATCTACCTAATTCGAGTGAAAAATGCTGAAGGAAAGGCAAAAATGAACGGTCTAATATGTTAGCGCATCTGTTGTCACATATTTCGTAAAAACGAGAATTAAGTACGCATATCACAGATGCATGTTTAAAATTGTAATTAGTATGTTTTATCTGCTGTAATATTGCCTAATAACGTTTCAAAACGCGTTAGTTGCTTTTAAAACTTAATTATAGGTTTATTGATACAACGCGATGTCAAAACTCTCAGGGTTACCGACGCATGGCGGTTAGGGCTGTGTTATATGGTAACAAGCTTAGTAACTGCTATAAATCCTTTACCTTTCTATATGTCAAAACGTTAACATTTGAATGTTAGGCGCTTATGTGATAAAATTGTCACTAAAGTTAATACAACTGCCATCTCCAAACTAATATTAGCAATAGCTTCAACAAGGACGATTGGCGATTATTTTGGTTTTCCATAACGTTGTAAAGAATGCCTAATATTGCCAGGAGCATTGTCCTGGGCTTTTAACCGTTTTCTAGTAAATACTTCTTTTCCAAGCTTATAACTTAGTGACTTGTAATTGCAAATGTCAATGTGTAGTAGTGGAATGCTAATGCAGATGATGACTTTTCCTTTCATGTACGAATATAAATGATCAATAACAGTTTACAGTAGCTAACGTTTGAACGTGGTTAAAGTGTGCCATCATAATTCTCTTGCCCTTAACCCAATTTATTTGGGATGCCGATCCCAAATAAATTGGGTTAAGGGCAAGAGAATTATGCTCTTCTCCTGCCATATTTTTTCATTAATCGTCATCACGTCGGTGTGTCGTTTGATAAAATTACTACTAAACTGTCGAGTGTAGACTAACTGTAGAAATTGTCAATGTAGATTCTGCTCAATTAAGATAAATGTTGTTTTTGTGAGGCGTGTTCACCCTTTAATGTAGTTCTTGTGAGGTGTGTTCACCCTTTAATGTTGTTCTTGTGAGGCATGTTCACCCTTTAATGTTGTTCTCGTGAGGCGTGTTCACCCTTTAATGTTGTCTTGTAAGCCGTGTTCACCCTTTAATGTTCCCACTGCTGGGACACAGGCTTTCAAACTAAACCGTAGTATTATTTTGTTTTTTCACAGTAAGTAGATAGTTGGTAAAGGTTGAGAAAAAATGCAATAATTAACTTTTAGATTTTATATTTACATCATACAAAACAGTTTATGTACAAAATAAAAAAAAAGATATAAAAATACTGAATTTCTAATAGGCGTTTAAGTATTCCATAATAAAGCAAAAGACCTTGCCTATTGAGATATTTAGGAATACTTTTTTAAATTATAATACATTGAATAGTGCTTATAACCTAAAGATCAAACATGAATTTAGTTTTCAGGCTGGGGAGGTGCGGTGGCGAGGTATGCCAGGGCGCGCTGGATGGCCTCTGGGATTGGGGGAGGAGTGGGGAGGTGGGCACCCTGGGGCTGGAATCCATTTTCGTTGGCGATGTATGTGAGCTGGATGTTGCCACCGTCTTCACTGGGGTATGAGAACTGTCCTTCAACCTGTTGGGCAGGCTCTTCGGCGCCGACGTCCTTCAGGGCTCCCTTCTCGTCAGCTTTAATACCGTTGCCGGTTTCGTACGCCCACGAGTAGGAGCCATCGGGGTTGATCTCACTGACTTGCTTCAGGATGGGGATGGGTTCAGCTGGGGCCTGAGGCGCGGCGAGGGCGACAGCCAAGAAACCGAGGAAGACCTGGAACAAACAATACATTATAAATATTTTATATTACCACTTAACTTTTACCATGATGGGGTGTCTTTAATTAAACGTTTCGTTTGTTTTCTGGAAATCCCAGTTAGGTATTTCACACAACACTGTGATCACAAGGCACTTTCTTTTAGGTATCCAATGAATAAATTCACTATCACAACACTTACAATGGTTTTCATGTTTGTGTTTGTTTGTCGGTGAAGGTACTAGACAATGTTGATCTAACAGTGTTATCGGTATATATACGGACGGGTCACTATACCGCCTACCACCTCTGGATGGTATTGCACCACTTGGCACGTCAGAATAAATTCGACAAAATATGTGCGTGCTTACTGTAGTCAATGCGCTTGCGTGATATTTGCAGCATCATGTTTTAATCGGCCCTCAGTTAATTCTTTGCCTTTGGATGCGATGGAACTTCCAACAGCGTCAAAATCATGAGTGACATCAGGCATGAACTCCCTGAAAAAGTGCTAATTATTTTAACGTACCTACAAAATTTTGACAGTTGTGCTTTCTTTTGTACAATAATTTTCACATTCTTACGTAAAGATACATTCTTAATGCTTTCTAACAGGAAAATGTTTAAAAATACTAAAAATCAAATGCCCAATTTGTTTCAAAAACATCTCTTTTCTTGTACTTCGTCTAAAGTTTCTGGAATCACTAGTTTCATCTACAGTAATTCAGTTTAAAAAGTTTACTGTAAGATATCCCAATAACCAAGTGGCACATTGATTCATTTACTTTCGATGTCTACTCGTAACCGATTATACTTTCTTATTATAAACCCACAAAAAACTTTTCTGTTCCCAACGAATCTTGTTTGTCTATTTCTGGGTGATTAGGTAAACTCTATAACATGTTTGTACAACGATAATTTTATGCAATAATTCCAATAAAAAGAGGTTTTAAAAACATTAAAATACAATAGTTTACCAGTTTTACGAAACCGGTAATACAAGGTCGTCTCATTATAAGATAGTAGGTATACAAGTATAAATAACTAATCAAGTATATTGTGTCTTCAATATGTTGCGAAGATTTTGGGAGATGACAAAATAGTTTTAAAGGAAAAACGTTGAAACTAGAATAATAAACGATAACGATGATAAGCTTAATATTAAAAAATATTAATATGAACCCAGATTATAACATAGCATCACGCCAGTAATCCCGGAAGGGTTAGGCAGACGTGTACCTAATAGTACACCCACATTTCGCCAGTTATGTTTTAAGTCTCATGTAATTGGGTCCAGCCTATTGCCATCAACCGGACACAAACCCAGGCTCCATGGCTGCTACTGAGAAATTCCTGATGGAAAACACAATAACACTTTGCCGGACCCATTGATCGAACCCAGGACCTCATGACCATTCGATCAACGAGATTACTATGGAATTATAATAAAAAATGTTTAATAAACCAATATTGCGCAATGTGGCTAATCAAAAGGTCAATATCTGATATTAGGTCCTTTAGGTCCGAATGTAGGTATGAAGTAAAATACCATATTGGTTAGGAGAATATCTATAGTCAGTTGCAATATAGGTAACATATATTAGCACGTCTGTATGAAGGTCGTGTCGGAATTAGGATAAACTCTATTATGTAAGAGCAAGATTGGGTTATTTTTTAGCAAGATTAGGATCTGTTGTCGGTCAGTAAAATACTGGCCGACAACTTTCAAGCACAATTATTATTATTACTAAAACCTTAACCGCCAAACTCGTGGCTCGATTCTGGGCCGACACAATTTAGATTGCCATCGACACCCTGAGAAGAAGACGATGACTAAAAACTTCAGGCGGTCATTAAAACATCAGCAGTTTTTGACAAATGAATAGGACTAGGAATTAACACATATGAACCTGGGAATGACGATGGAACTAGGACTGAAGGACCAGTTGCCATTATTCACCATTTCTATAGTTATTTTATTTTTGTTAAAAGGATTTTTCTCAGGTCATGTAGAAGCAATATGTTTAGTATAGGTTGCCTATGCTCGTTGCTCAGCATAATTATGTTTTTAAAAACAATTATTTCAATAAACACACGATATAAAATATTAAATAACACCATGTAAGTCATAATTTAATTGATAAATAGGTGGTTAAAACTCATAAAATACAAATTTTACATTGATTTGAAATTATAAAGACAAGTGGTTTCCGTTCTATATTTCATTTTTGAAGTAGGTTGTTTTTTTTGTGGTCGTTAAATATAATCATATATATACGCTTTTTATATTAAAACAGGCTTTCCTTATCTTTAGATACCTATGCAAAAATCAAATAGATATCCTCATTTTGGGCAAAAGATGATTATTCACTCATTTAAATATTATTCGTTCTACTATTATTATTACGTTTTATCTATGTAGATAATGATGATGCTAATATTTAATTAATAAATGTGTATGTACATTTATAGTAGGTACATACACGAGGCAAACTGAGAATACCACAAGACAAATATTAGCCTTGTGGTATTTTCTATCGAAAGTGAATTACTGTAGTCGGTGTATGTTTTGTATCTCACTCAAATGAGCTTCATACATAGAGTAAAAAAAAAAATGAAAACCTTGTACGACTTTAAGGCTTAAAATTGAAATTAATGAAACCCAGCGAAAAGGTTAGCGAAACGATTCTGCATACTCGTGAGAGATACTAAGCTAATGTTGCCGCTCAAGTTTGAAAGGCGATTTATACTGAATTAGCTAGCTGTCAATTAAACTTCAGTTTCAGGATTCAACTTTGAAAAGACTTTTTGTAAGGGATAACACTACTTGATAATTATTAGATATGGACCAAAATTAATTTCAGGTTCGGTAAAGAGAAGTGCATTTTTGCTTCGGGGTAATTTTACATCCATTATATTGAGCAGAAATTCTTGCTATGAAATCACTTTTATTTTTGATGTGCAAAATCGTGTGCATTGCATTTATGGATGATGCAACAGGACGGGGTCAAGGTGGTATTTAAAGTCAAGTTAAAACAAGGAACTATGACCTGCAATATCTCCGTAACTAGAAGGTTCCCTGGTATGGCCCAATACAAAAAAAATACAACTGGGAAAACAAGTGTTTTTGGCATTTTTACCCGACTGCCAAGGAATGCATTCCATGTTCACACGACACCGATTAAATTACATAGAACGTCTCATTTATTTTTCGATTATTTCGTACGCGAGTGGTAGATGTGTTCAGACGTTAAAAAATCCCGTCGGCAAGCCGCAGGAGGAGGTAGATTTCGAAGAAGGTTCCACCCTTATTTTTTCAACCCCTTGGATCAAATAACGTTTTAGACAAAAGTTGTAGAGGTTAATGAGCAGAATATTATACATTTTAAACCAACCTGATATCGTGCTTATTAAGGGAGATATGAATTTTTAAATAATGGAGTGGTGAGGTTCGAATCCGCACCCACTCATTTTATTTGTTCATTTTTTAAATCTTTAATTAACGAGCAGATGATGATGGTTTACAGCCGAAAAATGGTTATCATAAATTTTAAAATCCTCCCATAAGAGTTTAGCATGGGAACGTCCTAAATTTTTTATTTCGTAAACTATATTTTTTATCTCTAAACTTAAAATTAAAAATTGTAGAGTAAACAATTTGCTTTCAAAAAACGATTTGCGACAAAAAAAACTCGACTTTAGGTGCAAGGCCAATAGGTACATTTTTTCTGACGAAATCTACCTAATTCGAGTGAAAAATGCTGAAGGAAAGGCAAAAATGAACGGTCTAATATGTTAGCGCATCTGTTGTCACATATTTCGTAAAAACGAGAATTAAGTACGCATATCACAGATGCATGTTTAAAATTGTAATTAGTATGTTTTATCTGCTGTAATATTGCCTAATAACGTTTCAAAACGCGTTAGTTGCTTTTAAAACTTAATTATAGGTTTATTGATACAACGCGATGTCAAAACTCTCAGGGTTACCGACGCATGGCGGTTAGGGCTGTGTTATATGGTAACAAGCTTAGTAACTGCGATAAATCCTTTACCTTTCTATATGTCAAAACGTTAACATTTGAATGTTAGGCGCTTATGTGAAAAAATTGTCACTAAAGTTAATACAACTGCCATCTCCAAACTAATATTAGCAATAGCTTCAACAAGGACGATTGGCGATTATTTTGGTTTTCCATAACGTTGTAAAGAATGCCTAATATTGCCAGGAGCATTGTCCTGGGCTTTTAACCGTTTTCTAGTAAATACTTCTTTTCCAAGCTTATAACTTAGTGACTTGTAATTGCAAATGTCAATGTGTAGTAGTGGAATGCTAATGCAGATGATGACTTTTCCTTTCATGTACGAATATAAATGATCAATAACAGTTTACAGTAGCTAACGTTTGAACGTGGTTAAAGTGTGCCATCATAATTCTCTTGCCCTTAACCCAATTTATTTGGGATGCCGATCCCAAATAAATTGGGTTAAGGGCAAGAGAATTATGCTCTTCTCCTGCCATATTTTTTCATTAATCGTCATCACGTCGGTGTGTCGTTTGATAAAATTACTACTAAACTGTCGAGTGTAGACTAACTGTAGAAATTGTCAATGTAGATTCTGCTCAATTAAGATAAATGTTGTTTTTGTGAGGCGTGTTCACCCTTTAATGTAGTTCTTGTGAGGTGTGTTCACCCTTTAATGTTGTTCTTGTGAGGCATGTTCACCCTTTAATGTTGTTCTCGTGAGGCGTGTTCACCCTTTAATGTTGTCTTGTAAGCCGTGTTCACCCTTTAATGTTCCCACTGCTGGGACACAGGCTTTCAAACTAAACCGTAGTATTATTTTGTTTTTTCACAGTAAGTAGATAGTTGGTAAAGGTTGAGAAAAAATGCAATAATTAACTTTTAGATTTTATATTTACATCATACAAAACAGTTTATGTACAAAATAAAAAAAAAGATATAAAAATACTGAATTTCTAATAGGCGTTTAAGTATTCCATAATAAAGCAAAAGACCTTGCCTATTGAGATATTTAGGAATACTTTTTTAAATTATAATACATTGAATAGTGCTTATAACCTAAAGATCAAACATGAATTTAGTTTTCAGGCTGGGGAGGTGCGGTGGCGAGGTATGCCAGGGCGCGCTGGATGGCCTCTGGGATTGGGGGAGGAGTGGGGAGGTGGGCACCCTGGGGCTGGAATCCATTTTCGTTGGCGATGTATGTGAGCTGGATGTTGCCACCGTCTTCACTGGGGTATGAGAACTGTCCTTCAACCTGTTGGGCAGGCTCTTCGGCGCCGACGTCCTTCAGGGCTCCCTTCTCGTCAGCTTTAATACCGTTGCCGGTTTCGTACGCCCACGAGTAGGAGCCATCGGGGTTGATCTCACTGACTTGCTTCAGGATGGGGATGGGTTCAGCTGGGGCCTGAGGCGCGGCGAGGGCGACAGCCAAGAAACCGAGGAAGACCTGGAACAAACAATACATTATAAATATTTTATATTACCACTTAACTTTTACCATGATGGGGTGTCTTTAATTAAACGTTTCGTTTGTTTTCTGGAAATCCCAGTTAGGTATTTCACACAACACTGTGATCACAAGGCACTTTCTTTTAGGTATCCAATGAATAAATTCACTATCACAACACTTACAATGGTTTTCATGTTTGTGTTTGTTTGTCGGTGAAGGTACTAGACAATGTTGATCTAACAGTGTTATCGGTATATATACGGACGGGTCACTATACCGCCTACCACCTCTGGATGGTATTGCACCACTTGGCACGTCAGAATAAATTCGACAAAATATGTGCGTGCTTACTGTAGTCAATGCGCTTGCGTGATATTTGCAGCATCATGTTTTAATCGGCCCTCAGTTAATTCTTTGCCTTTGGATGCGATGGAACTTCCAACAGCGTCAAAATCATGAGTGACATCAGGCATGAACTCCCTGAAAAAGTGCTAATTATTTTAACGTACCTACAAAATTTTGACAGTTGTGCTTTCTTTTGTACAATAATTTTCACATTCTTACGTAAAGATACATTCTTAATGCTTTCTAACAGGAAAATGTTTAAAAATACTAAAAATCAAATGCCCAATTTGTTTCAAAAACATCTCTTTTCTTGTACTTCGTCTAAAGTTTCTGGAATCACTAGTTTCATCTACAGTAATTCAGTTTAAAAAGTTTACTGTAAGATATCCCAATAACCAAGTGGCACATTGATTCATTTACTTTCGATGTCTACTCGTAACCGATTATACTTTCTTATTATAAACCCACAAAAAACTTTTCTGTTCCCAACGAATCTTGTTTGTCTATTTCTGGGTGATTAGGTAAACTCTATAACATGTTTGTACAACGATAATTTTATGCAATAATTCCAATAAAAAGAGGTTTTAAAAACATTAAAATACAATAGTTTACCAGTTTTACGAAACCGGTAATACAAGGTCGTCTCATTATAAGATAGTAGGTATACAAGTATAAATAACTAATCAAGTATATTGTGTCTTCAATATGTTGCGAAGATTTTGGGAGATGACAAAATAGTTTTAAAGGAAAAACGTTGAAACTAGAATAATAAACGATAACGATGATAAGCTTAATATTAAAAAATATTAATATGAACCCAGATTATAACATAGCATCACGCCAGTAATCCCGGAAGGGTTAGGCAGACGTGTACCTAATAGTACACCCACATTTCGCCAGTTATGTTTTAAGTCTCATGTAATTGGGTCCAGCCTATTGCCATCAACCGGACACAAACCCAGGCTCCATGGCTGCTACTGAGAAATTCCTGATGGAAAACACAATAACACTTTGCCGGACCCATTGATCGAACCCAGGACCTCATGACCATTCGATCAACGAGATTACTATGGAATTATAATAAAAAATGTTTAATAAACCAATATTGCGCAATGTGGCTAATCAAAAGGTCAATATCTGATATTAGGTCCTTTAGGTCCGAATGTAGGTATGAAGTAAAATACCATATTGGTTAGGAGAATATCTATAGTCAGTTGCAATATAGGTAACATATATTAGCACGTCTGTATGAAGGTCGTGTCGGATTTAGGATAAACTCTATTATGTAAGAGCAAGATTGGGTTATTTTTTAGCAAGATTAGGATCTGTTGTCGGTCAGTAAAATACTGGCCGACAACTTTCAAGCACAATTATTATTATTACTAAAACCTTAACCGCCAAACTCGTGGCTCGATTCTGGGCCGACACAATTTAGATTGCCATCGACACCCTGAGAAGAAGACGATGACTAAAAACTTCAGGCGGTCATTAAAACATCAGCAGTTTTTGACAAATGAATAGGACTAGGAATTAACACATATGAACCTGGGAATGACGATGGAACTAGGACTGAAGGACCAGTTGCCATTATTCACCATTTCTATAGTTATTTTATTTTTGTTAAAAGGATTTTTCTCAGGTCATGTAGAAGCAATATGTTTAGTATAGGTTGCCTATGCTCGTTGCTCAGCATAATTATGTTTTTAAAAACAATTATTTCAATAAACACACGATATAAAATATTAAATAACACCATGTAAGTCATAATTTAATTGATAAATAGGTGGTTAAAACTCATAAAATACAAATTTTACATTGATTTGAAATTATAAAGACAAGTGGTTTCCGTTCTATATTTCATTTTTGAAGTAGGTTGTTTTTTTTGTGGTCGTTAAATATAATCATATATATACGCTTTTTATATTAAAACAGGCTTTCCTTATCTTTAGATACCTATGCAAAAATCAAATAGATATCCTCATTTTGGGCAAAAGATGATTATTCACTCATTTAAATATTATTCGTTCTACTATTATTATTACGTTTTATCTATGTAGATAATGATGATGCTAATATTTAATTAATAAATGTGTATGTACATTTATAGTAGGTACATACACGAGGCAAACTGAGAATACCACAAGACAAATATTAGCCTTGTGGTATTTTCTATCGAAAGTGAATTACTGTAGTCGGTGTATGTTTTGTATCTCACTCAAATGAGCTTCATACATAGAGTAAAAAAAAAAATGAAAACCTTGTACGACTTTAAGGCTTAAAATTGAAATTAATGAAACCCAGCGAAAAGGTTAGCGAAACGATTCTGCATACTCGTGAGAGATACTAAGCTAATGTTGCCGCTCAAGTTTGAAAGGCGATTTATACTGAATTAGCTAGCTGTCAATTAAACTTCAGTTTCAGGATTCAACTTTGAAAAGACTTTTTGTAAGGGATAACACTACTTGATAATTATTAGATATGGACCAAAATTAATTTCAGGTTCGGTAAAGAGAAGTGCATTTTTGCTTCGGGGTAATTTTACATCCATTATATTGAGCAGAAATTCTTGCTATGAAATCACTTTTATTTTTGATGTGCAAAATCGTGTGCATTGCATTTATGGATGATGCAACAGGACGGGGTCAAGGTGGTATTTAAAGTCAAGTTAAAACAAGGAACTATGACCTGCAATATCTCCGTAACTAGAAGGTTCCCTGGTATGGCCCAATACAAAAAAAATACAACTGGGAAAACAAGTGTTTTTGGCATTTTTACCCGACTGCCAAGGAATGCATTCCATGTTCACACGACACCGATTAAATTACATAGAACGTCTCATTTATTTTTCGATTATTTCGTACGCGAGTGGTAGATGTGTTCAGACGTTAAAAAATCCCGTCGGCAAGCCGCAGGAGGAGGTAGATTTCGAAGAAGGTTCCACCCTTATTTTTTCAACCCCTTGGATCAAATAACGTTTTAGACAAAAGTTGTAGAGGTTAATGAGCAGAATATTATACATTTTAAACCAACCTGATATCGTGCTTATTAAGGGAGATATGAATTTTTAAATAATGGAGTGGTGAGGTTCGAATCCGCACCCACTCATTTTATTTGTTCATTTTTTAAATCTTTAATTAACGAGCAGATGATGATGGTTTACAGCCGAAAAATGGTTATCATAAATTTTAAAATCCTCCCATAAGAGTTTAGCATGGGAACGTCCTAAATTTTTTATTTCGTAAACTATATTTTTTATCTCTAAACTTAAAATTAAAAATTGTAGAGTAAACAATTTGCTTTCAAAAAACGATTTGCGACAAAAAAAACTCGACTTTAGGTGCAAGGCCAATAGGTACATTTTTTCTGACGAAATCTACCTAATTCGAGTGAAAAATGCTGAAGGAAAGGCAAAAATGAACGGTCTAATATGTTAGCGCATCTGTTGTCACATATTTCGTAAAAACGAGAATTAAGTACGCATATCACAGATGCATGTTTAAAATTGTAATTAGTATGTTTTATCTGCTGTAATATTGCCTAATAACGTTTCAAAACGCGTTAGTTGCTTTTAAAACTTAATTATAGGTTTATTGATACAACGCGATGTCAAAACTCTCAGGGTTACCGACGCATGGCGGTTAGGGCTGTGTTATATGGTAACAAGCTTAGTAACTGCGATAAATCCTTTACCTTTCTATATGTCAAAACGTTAACATTTGAATGTTAGGCGCTTATGTGAAAAAATTGTCACTAAAGTTAATACAACTGCCATCTCCAAACTAATATTAGCAATAGCTTCAACAAGGACGATTGGCGATTATTTTGGTTTTCCATAACGTTGTAAAGAATGCCTAATATTGCCAGGAGCATTGTCCTGGGCTTTTAACCGTTTTCTAGTAAATACTTCTTTTCCAAGCTTATAACTTAGTGACTTGTAATTGCAAATGTCAATGTGTAGTAGTGGAATGCTAATGCAGATGATGACTTTTCCTTTCATGTACGAATATAAATGATCAATAACAGTTTACAGTAGCTAACGTTTGAACGTGGTTAAAGTGTGCCATCATAATTCTCTTGCCCTTAACCCAATTTATTTGGGATGCCGATCCCAAATAAATTGGGTTAAGGGCAAGAGAATTATGCTCTTCTCCTGCCATATTTTTTCATTAATCGTCATCACGTCGGTGTGTCGTTTGATAAAATTACTACTAAACTGTCGAGTGTAGACTAACTGTAGAAATTGTCAATGTAGATTCTGCTCAATTAAGATAAATGTTGTTTTTGTGAGGCGTGTTCACCCTTTAATGTAGTTCTTGTGAGGTGTGTTCACCCTTTAATGTTGTTCTTGTGAGGCATGTTCACCCTTTAATGTTGTTCTCGTGAGGCGTGTTCACCCTTTAATGTTGTCTTGTAAGCCGTGTTCACCCTTTAATGTTCCCACTGCTGGGACACAGGCTTTCAAACTAAACCGTAGTATTATTTTGTTTTTTCACAGTAAGTAGATAGTTGGTAAAGGTTGAGAAAAAATGCAATAATTAACTTTTAGATTTTATATTTACATCATACAAAACAGTTTATGTACAAAATAAAAAAAAAGATATAAAAATACTGAATTTCTAATAGGCGTTTAAGTATTCCATAATAAAGCAAAAGACCTTGCCTATTGAGATATTTAGGAATACTTTTTTAAATTATAATACATTGAATAGTGCTTATAACCTAAAGATCAAACATGAATTTAGTTTTCAGGCTGGGGAGGTGCGGTGGCGAGGTATGCCAGGGCGCGCTGGATGGCCTCTGGGATTGGGGGAGGAGTGGGGAGGTGGGCACCCTGGGGCTGGAATCCATTTTCGTTGGCGATGTATGTGAGCTGGATGTTGCCACCGTCTTCACTGGGGTATGAGAACTGTCCTTCAACCTGTTGGGCAGGCTCTTCGGCGCCGACGTCCTTCAGGGCTCCCTTCTCGTCAGCTTTAATACCGTTGCCGGTTTCGTACGCCCACGAGTAGGAGCCATCGGGGTTGATCTCACTGACTTGCTTCAGGATGGGGATGGGTTCAGCTGGGGCCTGAGGCGCGGCGAGGGCGACAGCCAAGAAACCGAGGAAGACCTGGAACAAACAATACATTATAAATATTTTATATTACCACTTAACTTTTACCATGATGGGGTGTCTTTAATTAAACGTTTCGTTTGTTTTCTGGAAATCCCAGTTAGGTATTTCACACAACACTGTGATCACAAGGCACTTTCTTTTAGGTATCCAATGAATAAATTCACTATCACAACACTTACAATGGTTTTCATGTTTGTGTTTGTTTGTCGGTGAAGGTACTAGACAATGTTGATCTAACAGTGTTATCGGTATATATACGGACGGGTCACTATACCGCCTACCACCTCTGGATGGTATTGCACCACTTGGCACGTCAGAATAAATTCGACAAAATATGTGCGTGCTTACTGTAGTCAATGCGCTTGCGTGATATTTGCAGCATCATGTTTTAATCGGCCCTCAGTTAATTCTTTGCCTTTGGATGCGATGGAACTTCCAACAGCGTCAAAATCATGAGTGACATCAGGCATGAACTCCCTGAAAAAGTGCTAATTATTTTAACGTACCTACAAAATTTTGACAGTTGTGCTTTCTTTTGTACAATAATTTTCACATTCTTACGTAAAGATACATTCTTAATGCTTTCTAACAGGAAAATGTTTAAAAATACTAAAAATCAAATGCCCAATTTGTTTCAAAAACATCTCTTTTCTTGTACTTCGTCTAAAGTTTCTGGAATCACTAGTTTCATCTACAGTAATTCAGTTTAAAAAGTTTACTGTAAGATATCCCAATAACCAAGTGGCACATTGATTCATTTACTTTCGATGTCTACTCGTAACCGATTATACTTTCTTATTATAAACCCACAAAAAACTTTTCTGTTCCCAACGAATCTTGTTTGTCTATTTCTGGGTGATTAGGTAAACTCTATAACATGTTTGTACAACGATAATTTTATGCAATAATTCCAATAAAAAGAGGTTTTAAAAACATTAAAATACAATAGTTTACCAGTTTTACGAAACCGGTAATACAAGGTCGTCTCATTATAAGATAGTAGGTATACAAGTATAAATAACTAATCAAGTATATTGTGTCTTCAATATGTTGCGAAGATTTTGGGAGATGACAAAATAGTTTTAAAGGAAAAACGTTGAAACTAGAATAATAAACGATAACGATGATAAGCTTAATATTAAAAAATATTAATATGAACCCAGATTATAACATAGCATCACGCCAGTAATCCCGGAAGGGTTAGGCAGACGTGTACCTAATAGTACACCCACATTTCGCCAGTTATGTTTTAAGTCTCATGTAATTGGGTCCAGCCTATTGCCATCAACCGGACACAAACCCAGGCTCCATGGCTGCTACTGAGAAATTCCTGATGGAAAACACAATAACACTTTGCCGGACCCATTGATCGAACCCAGGACCTCATGACCATTCGATCAACGAGATTACTATGGAATTATAATAAAAAATGTTTAATAAACCAATATTGCGCAATGTGGCTAATCAAAAGGTCAATATCTGATATTAGGTCCTTTAGGTCCGAATGTAGGTATGAAGTAAAATACCATATTGGTTAGGAGAATATCTATAGTCAGTTGCAATATAGGTAACATATATTAGCACGTCTGTATGAAGGTCGTGTCGGAATTAGGATAAACTCTATTATGTAAGAGCAAGATTGGGTTATTTTTTAGCAAGATTAGGATCTGTTGTCGGTCAGTAAAATACTGGCCGACAACTTTCAAGCACAATTATTATTATTACTAAAACCTTAACCGCCAAACTCGTGGCTCGATTCTGGGCCGACACAATTTAGATTGCCATCGACACCCTGAGAAGAAGACGATGACTAAAAACTTCAGGCGGTCATTAAAACATCAGCAGTTTTTGACAAATGAATAGGACTAGGAATTAACACATATGAACCTGGGAATGACGATGGAACTAGGACTGAAGGACCAGTTGCCATTATTCACCATTTCTATAGTTATTTTATTTTTGTTAAAAGGATTTTTCTCAGGTCATGTAGAAGCAATATGTTTAGTATAGGTTGCCTATGCTCGTTGCTCAGCATAATTATGTTTTTAAAAACAATTATTTCAATAAACACACGATATAAAATATTAAATAACACCATGTAAGTCATAATTTAATTGATAAATAGGTGGTTAAAACTCATAAAATACAAATTTTACATTGATTTGAAATTATAAAGACAAGTGGTTTCCGTTCTATATTTCATTTTTGAAGTAGGTTGTTTTTTTTGTGGTCGTTAAATATAATCATATATATACGCTTTTTATATTAAAACAGGCTTTCCTTATCTTTAGATACCTATGCAAAAATCAAATAGATATCCTCATTTTGGGCAAAAGATGATTATTCACTCATTTAAATATTATTCGTTCTACTATTATTATTACGTTTTATCTATGTAGATAATGATGATGCTAATATTTAATTAATAAATGTGTATGTACATTTATAGTAGGTACATACACGAGGCAAACTGAGAATACCACAAGACAAATATTAGCCTTGTGGTATTTTCTATCGAAAGTGAATTACTGTAGTCGGTGTATGTTTTGTATCTCACTCAAATGAGCTTCATACATAGAGTAAAAAAAAAAATGAAAACCTTGTACGACTTTAAGGCTTAAAATTGAAATTAATGAAACCCAGCGAAAAGGTTAGCGAAACGATTCTGCATACTCGTGAGAGATACTAAGCTAATGTTGCCGCTCAAGTTTGAAAGGCGATTTATACTGAATTAGCTAGCTGTCAATTAAACTTCAGTTTCAGGATTCAACTTTGAAAAGACTTTTTGTAAGGGATAACACTACTTGATAATTATTAGATATGGACCAAAATTAATTTCAGGTTCGGTAAAGAGAAGTGCATTTTTGCTTCGGGGTAATTTTACATCCATTATATTGAGCAGAAATTCTTGCTATGAAATCACTTTTATTTTTGATGTGCAAAATCGTGTGCATTGCATTTATGGATGATGCAACAGGACGGGGTCAAGGTGGTATTTAAAGTCAAGTTAAAACAAGGAACTATGACCTGCAATATCTCCGTAACTAGAAGGTTCCCTGGTATGGCCCAATACAAAAAAAATACAACTGGGAAAACAAGTGTTTTTGGCATTTTTACCCGACTGCCAAGGAACGGTTATGTTTTTCGCGCGTATATTGTATGTTTGTTTTTTGTAAATTTCTTTATTACCTCTTATTTTCCAAATGGCTGGATGGATTTCGACGAAAAAAAACCCAAGTGTCCTTGGATAGCTGTAAAAAAAGGCGGATTTGATTTGGATGTGCTAAATATTGTAAGTCGTTAATATTTTTTTCAACCAACCTGTATATATGTATATAGGTACATAATACAATTTGTAGTCGGGTTTTTTGATACTTTTAATTAAATGTTACTTGTTAAACTTCTACGATAGCATGCTCCCAGACATCCTGCGCTTTTCCGTCAATACGTAATTTACCTGTAACGATAATAAAACAAAATAATAACAATATTCCTAAATTTATTCCGCATGTAAAAGTTAACATTACTTTTTATGTTAGCTTAGTGTAGTTATAATATCGTTGTTCTAAAAGACCATTCAATTCGTTTTATTGATCTGTAACCAAACGTGTGGTTTTTATCTTGTTTTGCAAATCGCGACTTCATCGGAATGTTTCTTTATCAGGCCATCTAACATCCGTCGAGACTTTTCGTAAGTAATTATTAATTAGGATTTGTGCCCGGTTTATTGCACTAGGCTCGCCCTCTTATACATGAGACTTAAACATAGCTGGCGAAATTTGGGTGTAAATTACGTATACCTCTGCCTATAACCTTTCGGATATAACAGGCGTAATGTTTTATTATATTTTCGTAACTAGGCACTAGAGTCTAGCAGTAGAGCTGCCATCTAGGCGGTCTACAGCCTTGCTTACCACAGAATCATTACATAGTATAAAACAAAGTCGCTTCCCGCTGTCTATCCCTATATATGCTTAGATCTTTAAAACCACGCAACGGATTTTGATGCAGTTTTTTCATAGATAGAGTGATTCGAGAGGAAGGTTTATATGTATAACATTAAACTCGTACGAAGCTGGGGCGGGTCGCTAGTGAATTAATAATAGAAACAGTTTTAGGGGTTTTTTATATTGGATTAAACTTTATCAAATAATACGTGCATTCTATCTAATATTCTAATAGTCTATTCAGCAGGTAGCTACCTATGTTATTGAATAGTTATATTTTGGTTGACTTCCGAATAAAATAAGCAATCATAATAATAAACAGCCTATAATGTTCCCACTGCTGGGACACACGGCCTCCCCTCAATGAGAGGGAATGGGCTTGATCTACCACGCGGGCTCAGTGCGGGTAGATGTCACATGTCTTCGAATTTTTTAGTGCTAGGATTGATTTTTTGATTGATCACTGCCATTAATTTCCGAATGACCGCGATTAATTAATACATTGTTTGTAGATTTGTTGCTACTCAAAATGTATTTAATTTCTCATTTGCTTACGTGGCCTAAAACTGTTTGTCTTAACCATGTGCCAATCTCATTCAAAGCTTTATTCACCTTGCGCCATGACCTTTCGACACTTCAGATGTGCGTTCGCGCCGGTGTTCATTTATGTTTTACAATTAATTATAGTTTATATCCCCTAATAATGTTGCTGTTGGCTATAGTTGACGAAAAATTCAGTTATAGTACTAGGTTAACATAAAATTTTTACATAAGTAAGTAAGTTAGTTACTTATGTAAAAGTTAAGTAAGTTTAAATAAAACGAATGGAATTTAAAAGGTTACCTAGACATTACCTTTCTGTTGTTTCTAATTTTTTTTTAAATGGGTAAACTTAGCTAAATGTTAGGCTGGCTAAATATTGTGCGTATATCAATCAATGTAATCGAATCCTTTACAAGTTCACGACCTAATACCCCGTCAGGTCCATAAAGTGAAACTATCTTTCGCTTCTCATTAAATGCTTGTTGATTGGATTAACCAACATAGATTGTTAACATCATTAACAAAATGTATGCATAAACACTGGGTGTGGTGATTATACCAATTAACTGTTATTGCTGAGATAATGTCAGGGATACCTAATCGGTTACACTGCAATCTGCTATAAATATTTTTTTTTCCTAGTCTGCTCTGTTCCACTGTTGGGCTAAGGCCTCCCTCTACTTCTCGCGAACCCGCACGTCCTCCTTCCAGTTCGGACGGAACTTGTCCAGTTCATCCCGCCGCCTCCTTTGTGGCCTGCCGCGACCCCGCCTTACCGTGTCAGGGCACCAGTTTTCTGCTCTTTTGGCCCACAGTTTGTCCGGCATGCGGCAGACATGACCTGCCCTTTCCCATTTGAGTTGGGCAGCCTTTTGAGCCACGTCAGCTATATTTGTTTTGGAGCGCAGTATTGTGTTTCGAACACGATCCGTTTATTTAACACCTAGTATACTGCGCTCCATTGCTCATTGGCAAACCTTGAGTTTGGACTTCTAGATGTTAGTCAAACACCAAGTCTGGGCTCCATAGTTTAAGACGGGGTGAATACACATGTCCATAAGTTTGCTTTTCAGTGCCATAGGCAACTCACCCTTAAATAGTTCCTTCATGGACCAGTAGCTCTTCCAGGCGTCTTCTGTTCGTCTTGCGACTTCTTTGTCTTGCCTCGCCTGGAAAGAGACTACTTGGCCCAAGTACAGATATTTATATACATTAAATAAATATTATTTATAAATATTTTCAAAGACAAATTGATTAGGTACCTAAGTATCTTCCTATTAAGAATCTTAAAATTGGGTAAATAAGTAATCAATTTAATAACAGGCATCCCACCTCTCCTCAGTTCATCAATCCAGCAGAACATCTTCCTCCTCGATAGGAACTGCAGTGGTCAATCTCTAAATCTTTTAACCGTTTGCGGGCCCAGTTTTGCCATTGTATAAATAATCTGGCCAAATGGGGTATCATCGACCCGTCCCAAATACAATGCCATTGTGGAGCCCCGCTGCAGGATATGCAACACCTACTTTCATGCCCATCATGCACAGACAACTGCACCTTCCAGGATTTAAACGAAGCCAACGAAAGAGCTGTACAGTTGGCCATATACTGGTCGGGTATTATTTGAGTCCATTGACACGGAAAGAATAAGAAGAAAATAGTAATTATAAGATTAGGTTACCTACAGGATTAAATAGGCTAGCTAGAATAATGTGCTAATATTCATGAAAATATGATTAAGGAATTCAAGAAATCTATATTCACTCTTGTGAATACTTTTTGCGAATGTGTGTTCATTCTGATGCTACCTGTATATTATAATAATTAGACAGCTGCTGCCGGTTTGTCCGGTTCGTCGCTCAAATTGTTCTTATTCAAATTATCTGACCTTCACATTTCAACTTAGGCAAAGCAAGAAAAGAGAGTAAAACGTATTTCTAATGAGATGTTGCTAGTTTTTGGCCAGACTAGTTCTATTAATTCAATAATCATTATCAAGTCTCGAGATATTATTAAAATTCGATTCAGTTGGGATTTAAAAATGAAACTTGGAATTAAACTGTTATTTTAGCTTTATTCATAGTAAAAAATTAAAAATACACATCACATTATGTGATTTTGAGTATTGTTGCATCAGCCAACATGAAATCTATTGTGGGGCAGCAGCTCCCTGTGGGGGTGCGGCGGTAGCGAGGTAGGCAAGGGCGCGCTGGATGGCTTCGGGTACTGGGGGCGCGGTAGGCAGATGGGCGCCCGACGGGTGGAAGCCGTTCTCGTCAGCGGTGTAAGTTAGGTGGATGGGGTCGCCGTTCTCGCCGGGGTAAGAGAACTCTCCCTGCACCTCCAAAGCGTCGACATCCCCGACCTTCTTCAGCTCTCCCTTCTGATCAGCAGAAATACCATTGCCTGTTTCGTAGGCGTACTGGTAAGATCCGTCACCGTTGATCTGGCTGTCATCCTTTAAGATGGGGATGGGCTCGGCCGGGCCGCCTTGAGGAGCAGCGAACGCCACCGCGAACAGCATGCAAGCCAACACCTGTGACAAAAACTATAATTAGACATTGCAAATAAATGAGCATAGGCAACATTACCAACAGATTTGATCTAATGTGCTGCGTTAATTGATGACTTATTTAAATAATTTATAGATCAAAACTCAATCGAATTTGTATAACGTTTTATAAGCAAATCTAATCGTTTGTATTAACATGTTTATGATAAAGCACAACACTAAACTTGACTATATGCCAACGTCTCTAAACTTATTTGGGAACACTGTGTTTGATGGAAACGCAAAGGAAACTTTTTAAGCACTGAACCACTTACAATAGATTTCATTTTGTAGTGTTTGGTGATGGTGGAACAAGCAGTGATGATAACTGTTGTCGACTGATGCTTTCAGTCCTGAAAATTTGAGTTTTTATACTTATCACATTTGCCCACCTCCCTGCATTCTAGTTTCACAATTCATTGAGGTGTCGCAAAATCTATGAGATAAGTAAACACTGGATGCATTACCTCGCCTCGTGTATGTCAACTTGGCCTGCGACGTAATGGTAAACAATAAACATAACGGATCTTCCATTCGTGCGGCCTTAGTAGCGCAAGCATAGTGCTGTTTGCACAAAAGATTTACATTCATACAAATTGGCAATTACCCACGGTCGAATTTGTCACAGTTGCTCAAATTCTAAAAGGTCCTACAACATAAAACTATACGTTTCCATTATTATTTTTCTAGAATTCGTTTAAATAACTGACATTTACCAACCGAATTAATAAGATTATGTATTTTATAAAAATAGACGTTTCATCTTGAATAGGCAATAAACTAGTATAATTATCATACGTACACGCGATCCGGCTGTTTTCGAGGTGAAGTTCACGAAGCGGGTGCGTGATAGCAGAATTTCTTCAATGGCTCGTGGCGAGCTTCAAGTACCTAGCGTGCTACGTACTACGGCAATTACATAAAGCTCTCGAGTGGATCCATGACACACCAATCCAATCGAGTCTATAGTTTCGCCATCGTTTGTGCGCAACTAATGAGCGTGGTTATTAACCTCTCTACCTATTCATTACGTACTTATAGCTATGATGTCTAACTGAAATAGATATACCATCTGCAACCATTCGAAAGGGATACACCATCTGGTTCACTACTAACTCTTAAAACTAACGATAATAAAGTTCTTAGCAAGTCTGTCTGCTGTCAGGTAGACTGTAAACTCCAGTTTAGTGTGGTAGACTACACTCAAATCAATTCGTATTCCTAATACATATTATGGTTCATAGTTTAAAAATACGAGTGGCAATAATGTGCTTACAACTTTTCAAGTTACCTACAGACAGACGAACTGTATAGAAAATTAGCACCTTGATACGAGTACGTCAGTCTCAAAATTAATGTGTTTTCCCAGACTTCATTTAAGAGACTTGCTTGTCTAGTTCAAGCTCACCAATAAAATGAATAGATAATAATAATCAATATTTTATGGGAAAATAGAACAATGACACAATAAAACCATCAACCAATCCGTAGAAATAAAACTGTAAATTGATAAAGTAAACTTAGCGGTATCGTAAGTGCTGTCTTTGTTTTATCAATTTGCAGAAGCTAAGATGTTACATTCAAATTTCACTAAGACTTTCAATGTTTTCTTTTTTGACACTGAGGAGCTGATTTGACCATTTGCCTTCACCGGTGACGGTCGTTTCGGTGAGTACGACATTTTAACTCACGAGGATGTTGCATTCCACATCTTTAAAGTTTTTTTTTATTGTATCCGTCGGCACTTTACTCCGGCACAATAATTTTACATGCAAGTTCATAAATTCCTTCTTGCATATTTTTGCGCTAACAGAAACTTGGGTAAACAAAAGGCGTATTGGTTTCATGGCATATATTACAGTTTCAACAATATGTGCCTACTCATGCTGACGTATGAAATACTCAATCATTTTAGGTCGTCGGTATCGGATCAATAGCCTACGTTATTATGCAAGTGATTCCATCCATGGTAGTCTGAATTCAGACAACAAAAGATTTCATTACTATCTCTTATGTAAATCGTATTGTAGACATTTAAGTGAATAGAATGTCTTCAGGCAAACTCTGATAATGCTGCATTAACATGTATTTGTTGGGAGTGGCCCACGGGTGACTTATGTATGGCTATGATAATTTGATGAAGTCATTTGACATTTAAAGCTCTAGCACATATTTGTTCGACTAACGATTTTTTTTTTTGAGAATTATTCATTGGATTTTTTGCTCGTCTACGCGTCTCATCGCATTTCGTGGAAGTAGTAAGCTCGACAATTCGTAGACAAAAGAGGGTGATGTCGGTCGATTGATTAGCATCTAAATGTAGGTGGAGTATGCAAAACAAAATGTTGAATGTTGTAGTTGAATAGTAACTACTATACCACTTTTTGCAAATTCAACATTTCTTTATAAGTTGATAACTTTTGAATATAGACTGTCGTGGCTAAGTAGTCACAGTCACCTGGGTTGATCTAGAAAGTTAAGCAACTCTAGCCGAGTTGGTGACCAACCATCACGTACCGAGAACTTTCTGTACGGGTAGTCAAAAAGACAAAAGTCTGGCAACTCAAGCTTGTCGCTCTATGTAACATACTGATATTCCCCTGCATCGGGGTAAACTGACTAGGATGACTAGGGAACTTCTAAAGGGGTAGATTAAGGTGGTCGGTTATACCAGGTTTTGGAGGGGGCAATATAACTTAAGTAATTATTAACGTACAAAGATGTCCATGACCCACAGCTGCTTGTTTGGTATCATCGATTAAATTAGGCTAAAGAGTTACTAAATAGATTTAAATTGAGATTTGATACATGGCTGAAGATACTCGTAGCCTATTATCATCCAAAGATAAATTTAAAGGTCAAGAGATAAATTATCGCTTTTGAAACAATTTTCCACAAGATTGAAGTTGCTTACGTAAAAATAGTTCCACATAGTTAACGCCATGTATTGGAGATATGATTACTACTAACTTTACGAGTCCACTTAAGAAATATTTCGGTTCTACGCTAGACACCAAGTGTTTGTCTTTGTTAAAGTGCTTGGCCTGGTGCTTAGGCCTCATGATGGAGTCACTGCTTTTTATAAGTATGTCGTCAACATCAAAGCCTAGCTCAAACGTAATTAAGGCAAAACAAAAAGATAAATAATCATTATTTTTATACTCGCTGCGGGTCACCGGTTGGATAGGAAGTTTTTATTTATTTTTATAAGTTATTAGAGATAAAAAAAAATGGTAAAGTTGTCCAACCCGGATACAAAAGTTGATGACAAAACTAGTTAATAAGAAAACAATATGCATTTAAATATTAGTCGTAATAGTACTGTAGACTTTCGTGGGGAAACCTGGCATATTTTAGAATCAAAAAATCGAAGATACATATGTGATATCTACCAACCCGCACTGTGGGGCCCGCGTGGTGGTTTATAAAGCCGATTCCCTCTCATTGGGAAGAGGTCGGTGTCCTAGCAGTGATAAGCTATGATGCTAAGATTATTCAGTTCGGGTTGCGCAAAGTACAAGTTTAACCTTCACAGTTAGGCATGATCCATAGATCAGGCATATTTTGGGTATTCTCCGATGTTTAGCTACCTGTGTGGAGCATGGCGACTATGGACGGCCGACCTTGACACGCCGGTGCGGGGAAAGTGAACCGACCGGTTGTTGAGCAAGGGGTCGCGCCGAACGAACTTCAGCCGCTTAGGACGAGAGTCGAGAACACATGTGATGCGTTTGGTATTACGGACCTCTTTGTATAGAATGATGATAGTTTCAGAAAAGGCGATTGTGTTGTGTTTTTGAAAAAGGTAATCATTTTTAATGATCTGAAGATAACTTCTATCTTTAGCATGTCTTTCTTACCTCGAAGGTAACAAAGTTGTAACCTTGCTATACGATTAACACTCGAAATCTTCACACCTTTTATTGTTACGGCTAGATAGCCTTTAAATTCTTAGAGGGGTAGACCATAACCAAATGCTAAGATTGGTAAGAATCTTAGCATCAGGGCCGTTGAATAATTTACTTTTTACCATAGCCACTCGAAAAAGGGCATTTTATTCATCGATAACAGTGAATAAAACGCTTTTTTACTCACTGAGTGAATAAAAACATTTTGAATTTGGAACAAGCACGGATTATGAACAAAAAATAGATAAAACGTAAACGACAAGAACATCTGAATTTCGAAAACTGTTCTAATTTTACTATACATTTTTAATGTTTATATTTAATCCTTTGTTCTCTTATATGTGATAAACACTCATCTGCTTAGAATTATCCCAACGTTATTGGGGTCGGCTTCCAGTCTAATCGCATGCAGCTGAATTTCAGTATTTTACATGGAGCGACTGCCTATTTGACCCAGAACACAACCCAGTTAGTACTGGGTGGGTAATACGGTACCCCTTTGGAAAGACTGGTTGTTAAACTTTCGGGACACTGATTACCTGTAACGATTGTCAAAGAACTACAAATGACAGCCGAATCAATGGCTTTACGTATTTTCCGAGGCACGGAGGCAACTTGGTATGTAATGAATTAGTGGTCACCCATCCACAGATCAACCTTGGTAAGCCCGGCTTAACCTTGAAGATCGACCCGAGTGGCTGTTATTATTAACCCACGAGAAATATTAATACTATACTTCTATCTATTTTCTCGCAGTCAATGGTAAAAAATAGAGTACACAACGCGTGAAAAAAAAAATCATAATCAATCCCTTGCTACGCTCGGGATTCTACCCTAGAATCCTTCGCTACTCTCGGGATACAACTTAGTCCCTCGAATTAAATTCCAGAAAAGGAATTTAATTCGAGGGACTAAGTTGTATAGGATTCTAGGGTATTCACTTGTTGTATAATCTACTATTGTTCTCAATTTTATAATTACAATGTGGTTTAAATAAAAATGCTATTAGGAATTTTTTTTTGCTGCTACGAAACAATTACTGGGATGACAAAGTATTTAGGTAGTTGTGTTAGCTGAGCTCAATTTCCAAGCTTAAGTTATGCTTAACTCCTGTCAAGACAGCTGACGGTTCTCGCTAAACACGTGTCCATCGCGGCGCACGCGTATGGTGTAATTACCATTGACAGCCCGTGAGCCTATAATCACCACAAACGGTTATTATAAACTCTAACCTTGTGAATGAACAAACAAACATTTAAGCTTCGAATTTCGAAATGAAATTATTAGATCAAAATAAACGGTTTTTAATTGAGGCTTCAACAGGCGACCTATTCTACGAGTACACTTGTTTGCGCAAGCCTAAAACAATTCGATATTCTCTTTTAAACATGTTTTGCTTTAGTAAGGAATTGTATTTTTACTAATGTATCCTAAAACAATTAATAATTTTCATCCAAATCAAGATTAAGATAAAAATAAAAAATCAAGTTCTTACCGCAAATCATAAATCAAAAACTGGTATTCATAGAAAATTCAATAAAACGAGATAAGCTTAACATAAAACCATAATATATTATGCAAAATTTACAAAAAATATAACTATCTTAACTACTTATCAACAGATATTATACATTACATAACATCTCATTTTTTTTTGTTTTGTAAGTCCTTGGTTGGTTACTAAGTTGCCCTTTGACTGAGTTTCGGTTGTTAAGTCCTAGTTCCTTATTAACAAACCCAAAGTAAAGTAACAGGCTAAGTTCATTCCGTGTTTTATTTCTATGGATGAACAGTTCCTTTGCTGTGGTCTAGTTCCTGGAATATTCTCTATTTTCTGGGTTCTGTGGGGGGAGCGTCGCAAGGTATTCCAGGGCACTCAGGATTTCTGGTGGGGTTGGGGGGGGAGTTGGAAGGTGAGCACCCTGGGGCTGGAACCCATTCTCATCGGCTAAGTACTGCAACTGGATCACCTAGAAACAAATCAATTTGGTTAAAGATAAAAATATAAAACATTACCATAAACATCATTTAACTTCTGATAAGTTTTTTTTTGTATTAATTAATTCTTTGTTAAATAAGTTTTTGTAATTGTACAACTCAAATAAAAGGACTAGGTTTTTACTTGATAGAGACTCATTTGCCTAAAAATTTATAACCGAAAAAAATATTTCTCCTATTTCATGGCAGCATAATCAGCCTTTAATATTCCCACCGCTGGGACACTCGAACTCCCCTCTATGAGATGGAATGGGCTATAATCCACCATGCGGGCCCAGTGCGGGTTGGTAGATGTCACATGTCTTCGAATTTTTGGTTCTAGGACATGCCGGTTTCCTCACGATGTTTTCCTTCACCGTTTAGAGAGCAGTGGTGATGAAATAAATTACACAAAGTAATGCGCCTGCCTGGGTTCGAACCCACGAATTACTGTTCGTAAGTCGGGGCCGCCACCAGTGGGCTGCTTTCATGGCAGGCTCTCTTGAAAATAAATGTAACTTCAAAAGCTAATAGTAACAGCAGATTCCAAATCTGTTATTAAATTATTGTTTTAGTTGTCTTGACTTTGAAGAAAACGGAGAATTCCATAATTACCGTTTCACGGCCAACATTTTATAGAAGGAATCTATTTTTAATAACGATTGCCTTGATAAGTATGGAGGTAATAATGTGTCATCACTGCGGCATGCTAGTGAGACAAAAGTATGTACTATTACCTACTACGAACGTTATTGGTGCCTTCATAGTATTTTTTTTTATGTTCATAAGAATTCTGTCATCAGCATAAAGTAAATTTTTCAGACTATTGACTATTTTAGCAAACAATAGACGTATGCTATTTGCCGTTTGCATAAATCTTTGAGACCTTAACATTATTTGTTTATTCAAATTGTATCCGGTCATGCCGCTTATTAAATTTGAGAAGGATATTATAATTATCATCTTTTTAAGGATTCAGGAATTTTGATATTTTTACAATTCAGAAATAGAACACAAATAGGTCATTATTTGTCTAGCCTTTTCCCATCTGTGCTGGGGTTGACTTCCAGTCTAACAGGATGCAGCTGAGTAGCAGTATTTTACATGGTATGACTGCCTATCTGACCTCCATAACGCAGTTAGTTTTGGGCAATAAGATACCTCTGGGTAAGACTGGTTGTCAGACTTCACTGACTACGTGTAACGACGGTTAAAGATCTACAAATGGCAGCCGGGACCAACGGCATAAGGTGCTTTCCGAGGCATGGAGGAAACTCGTTATGTAATGGGTGGTCATCAATCCACGGACCAACCTAGATATGCACAGCTTAGCCTAAAGATCGACCGGAGCAGCTGTTATTATTTAAATAGAACACAAATAGCTACAAAGAGAAATGCTTTGCTGTGTATTCACTGGCGAATGTTGTCAATCCATAGAATTATGTTTAGCAATCAGTCAAATGAATAGATATTTAAAATTTGATTAATAGTAAGACAGACGGAAGACATTTAAATGACGACATCATACTAAAATTAAAGATTAGTATGATTCGGTAACCACTATTCAAACATTTGATATTTTTAGATGTTTGTCATATGTTGGCTTGGAAGTAAAGTGAACATAATAATAATTAACTTGTTTAACGATTAAAATTCTGTTTAAAATATAATAAGTAAATCCAAGACGATCTATAGATTGCCATATATCGTGGATTAGAGCAGACATAGATTTGAACTAAGCCTGCGAAACTTTTCGATTCAACTGCATAGCATAACAAAGTAAACGCTGCTCTACCTGTTTGCGTAGGCGCAATTATACAAAAATCTTTGTAAAATCCTAATATTACAAAAGTCTGCGAGATGACAGGTGAATATTTTGATTTATAGAAGATTAAATCAAAGAAACATCAAGTATTTCAACAATTGCCAACATAAATATGAAAATGATGACAAATTGCTGAATAAATGCACAAAATTTAGTTATTTTAATATAGAGATTTATTAACGCATGTTTGGACCTTTTGCATGATGCATTCTTTATTCAAAGTTACAGTTTGTTAGTATTTGACATACTGAAGTATCGACAGCGCAGTGGTTTAGAAAAAATAATAGATGTCCCAACAGATTTTTATTATTTTCAGAACAGGAAAATCTGGATTTCTCGTACTTTTATGTGGCCAGCAGAGATATTATTCTTCCTTTATGGTGCAGCATCCTAACTAATATTATAAATGGTCGATTTATGTTAACATCTGAACTGATTTAAATAAAATTGGCACATATCGCCATGACCTGAGCTAAAACGTAAGCTATTTTTTATCTTGGTAGTACGTTCATCCTAACTACACATAACTTCTGACCTCCACGAGGTGGAGCCGCGGGCACTAACTAGTATTACATAACGTGTTACCTGTCCATCGGGCGCAGTGTACTGGTACTGCCCCTGCGCGACTTGAGCTTCTTGCTCCGGGATGCCTTGGTTCTTCACGTACCCTTGTTCCTCAGCCGAAATGCCGTTTCCAGTCTCGTAACTAAAATAATGAATATTTTATGTAAGTTCAAGTAAATTGTTTAAATCGACATAGGATGGAAAAAAGATGGACAAATATTGTTGAAGTTCAGAATGTCAAAGGTGATTATTATAATTTAATAATTTAGATTTAAAAAAAAAAAACAATGACAAGTGATACTGACATTGAATACCTTCGATACAATTTAAATATCTACGCTGCCAATAATCATGGAGAACTTGGCGATGCTTATCTGCTGATAGTATAAAAAGCCACGAAATTGACCCTCGTGACTTTGTGACCGACCATTTTCAAAAGTAATAATTCGTCAAACCAACAAATACCTACCAGATAAGAAGACACATGTAAATACAACACATTGATGATTTATAACGCAAATAATTAGACTTGTGTACCTTGAAAGTAACTTATCCAATTAACGTAGGGACTTAGATGCACCAATTGATCGTACAAAGATCAGCCGATCAATTAAATCAGGGTATGATACTAATTTATTTGACCTGTCCACTTATACTTGATCAGTTCTAACTTAATTTGATATTATAAAGAGGTCAAATTGCGTGTAAGCTTTCATGTATGGGTTTATATAAAGGTAATCTCTGTAAAGACTGGTCTGCTCGCGAAAATTCTTTCGCTAGCATACTTTTTACCCCAGAAAAATGCACAGAATTGCACGGTTATTCTCTACGTGAATAAAATCGCTCGGCAAGGTTGCTTTGACATGATAGATGAACTGTTGACCGAGAAACAACCAGATGGGGGATGATATTCCAAAGATCGTGGTCTAGACCTGGTTGTGTCCAGGCAATAGCACAAAGGGAAGGCTTACACTCGGCAATGGGTGGAGCAAGGCTGTCAATAATAATGATGGTAACTAACCTCCATTTATAAGATCCATCTGGGTTTTGCACTTGTTCTTGTCTAATGATGGGGATAGGTTCTGTGGTGTACTGTGGTTGTTGTTGTTGTTGCTGCTGTTGATATAGGGGCTGTTGTTGAAACTGCTGGAAGCTGCTGACGTCAGCGAAGGCTGCGCCAACCAAGAACGCCAGTAGGATCTAAATCCAATGATAGAGCAAGCATTAGATTCTGTATCTATTGTATTTAGAAACTTATAAAAAGTTGCACGAATTGTATTTTTAAAACACATCCATCATATTTATCTTTTCGGGACACCACTCATCACGATTTGATCAACCGATACAAAAGCAAACTTCTAATTACAGGAGTTTTCAATAGAAATGTTACGTAATTAGCATCACTAGAAACTGAACAACTGTTGTTGAAAAAACAAAAACAATAGGAAAGAAAAGGTGATAAGAACTTTAACACAAAATTAAGGATTCACTGATATAAAAAACTATGGCAAACAAGCTCGCAGCAATGTGAGAACTTTGTGAAAGAAAGAAAGCTATGAAAACTTACAACACACTGCATGTTGAATCAAGACAAAACAGGTGCAAGATGGATGCTTATGAAACAAAAGCAATGTAATGATGCATTTTGGATTCACCCCCAGTATTTATACCGAAAACTTTTGTCGCAATTACACATCGCAACGGATTCTGTATATATTTTATGATCATCTGAACAACGAAGGACAGTTGGGACGTCCCTTATGGTACCGAAACATCGCAAGTAACGATTGAATAAGAACTTAATTCTCTTGGTGATAAGACTGAAATGATGCACCGTAAGCTGCAGATGAAATTGGAAATTATGGCTTTTGCGTGAAATTTTAATACATTAATTTAAATTTTATTGGTATAGTTTTTTGTAATGTTCAAGTTGAACGGTAATGAACGTGCTAATTAATACCTGGCGAGAATTTTTTGGTCTTCATTATAGAATGCGGTATTACACCTCTCAGAAAAGAATAACTAGATACCTATAGTGTTAAATACATATTCCCTCTTCTTCAACCTGGCAGTATTTTCCAGGATCCTGAGAATTAAATTATAGGTATATCTTTATTTTGGTACCTAACCCTTTATTGATGATTGTTGATTGATGGTTGGTTGACCTAAATACTATAAGCCTACCTAATACTATAAGAGGCAAAGCTAAGGAGAGACTGTTTATAACTTTCTAAAAGCTGTCGATTGACGATTTCACCGTCACATATTCAACTGAATTTGTTCTAAATTAATTGTACCTAACAGTTCTTCGGACCTTTAATATTTTATAATACCGCATATGGATTCCCAGATATCCCACGGAACCCAAAAATAAACAAAACAATTTAAAGAATAAAGTAATATGATGTAACTTGTCGCAGTAAAGTTAACCTTAAATCTTAGGCACATCAGCGGAGGCGGATCTCAGAAACCAGTCGCATCTCACGCTTGTGACACACTTCAACAAGGTTCAAAGAAAAAAACCGGCCAGTTGCCACAACTTGGGGAATCACTGTATAGGTACTACTAGTTACTACTCATACATGAGGATAAAATATCTACTTGAAACAACTCAAATCGATATACCAGTACTCTGTATATGACTGGACAAAGATACGCTTTTCTCACAAGACAATCCATATTTATGCTAAGATTTTTAGGGGTTTATCATTCTTAATTATTGTCCTAAAATCTACAGTTCCACATGAAATAGAATATTGTAAAGAGAATTGATTACGGCACTGAATTCGCAACTACATTTTGTATGAATTCTTGGAAAGCTAATTAGGTAACTTACTATTAACTTGAATTGTTCCACTGCAGGGCCTCATAATGCTATATTTCCGTGTTGGTTATAGAAATTTCGATGTGTTCGATCATATTTATATATACGGTAGCGAAACCTAACTTCAGCCGACTAATTCTAACTTCATCTTCAAAGATGTATCTTGCATCTTTAAACGTAACATACATTATTAAAGCTCCGGCACATCCGGCACAATAGTGATTTAGAATTCGTATAATGATTAAAGAAGATAATAAACAAGATGAACAATAGGACATTATCAAAAAAACTGTGAAAAAAAGTAAGTACGAATTTAGTAGACTTGAGTTAATATTGTTTAAAACTCAAGTTATCTTTATTTATCCGTGGTTCGTGTCGATTTCGAAGATCTAAGAGCATTTTGACGCAAGCGGTGTCAGACGGTGCCACACACACGCATCTTATCATTAATTTCATGTAGTTTTAATATTTTACATGAGGTTACCAGAAGTGAATGATTTAAGTAACCAGTACATAAAACACGAAATTGATCGCCACCCCACGCCTCGCTACATTCATACTTCTGTTAAATTATGACTGGTAACACGAGTATAAAAATTCTTATGCATGTACACAACATGAAAACATACGTGTAGGTATTCTGGTGAAATCTTGATGTCTCTTGTACTGCCTAATTTAATCAGCTTTGGAAGGTAGGTTGTAGTTCTGTAGAATCCATATAATTATGTAGTTTCTAGACGGCATTCGGCACCGCCGAAACCGGCCTAGAAACAGGTGGCGATATTATCCAGACGCGCACGCATCACGGACTCTTCTACAGGTGGTGCAGGAGAAGAGTAACTGAAAGGATATAGTGGAGGCTTTTCCCAGCCGTGGGACCTAAAATACTATTAAGCAATAAATTCCAAAAAGTCTCTATTAGGTTGTTATAGTCTCTTATAGTCTCTTATAGTCATCATTACTTAGGTAGTTTCGTATCTAGGTGGAGGCACGAGCTGGTATGGTTTGTACCCTGGACTTTCTACTTTCTATCGAGTGTAAGATCAGGTCAATATTCCGCCAAATCCGTGTCCTGCCCCCGCCCATAATCATCAAGACAAACTATGTATGGGATTTCAAAGCAAACTGTGGTGTCTACATGTACATTTAGCTTCGTATTCATCAGTAGGAAGTTTGTTTGTTTGAAATGTTTGCCTCAATACTGCCATAAGTTATATCTTATCGAATAGAAAACCGAATATAATCAACTACGAGGTACTCCTGAAAGCACGGTTCGGGTTAGTCGTATCCTATGGAGAAGAAGCAGCAGAGAAGCATGGTTACTCTTTTCAAATCATTTGGTATTACAATATTATCATGTAAAAGCATTAGTACTTAAGTACTAAGGTACTGCCCCCCTAGGGCAGCGTGGGCCCGACAATAAGTCGTTGCTTATTACACAAAAAATGTAAAACAAGATAAAAAGTTAACAAGCATCTGGGCATCGCATGCGCAGAAGGAACTAAAGCCAAACTTCTTTATCTTCAACATAGTCCTTGATTTTGTAATATACTTTTTTAATAAGGACACGTTTGATGTTTTTGAACTTGCCATCAGTTAGTTCTAACTGTCTTTGGCAACTTGTAATAATTTTATTTTTTAGATAACATGCGTGATATTATGTTTTCGGTTTCATTTTCCACCAAACATGTCGATGTTGTACACCGTCAAAACAATTTTGATACAAATCGAAATGAGAAAGCAAATGTTTATGTTATAAACCATATCATATGCTCACCTACGTGCCTAACTTATTTTAATGATGTTCATAAAGAACTTATGTCGTATTGTATTAAACGTTTCGGCTATTTATCTCCAACGCCATATTGATTAATATAAAGTGCGTGGTATCGGAACGACTGTTGAGCAACCCACAACATGCAACATCTTTAAAAGCCGCTTAATGTAGGTTCTCGCCGGAGTGAGCACTTGCAAAGGATACGATGAACACTAAAGAGAGACTGATGTAATACTGGACTTCAAAACAAGAATAATATGAGATGGGTATTGATAAACGCTTTCAAATCTAAACTGATATAGCTGACGCACAAGCTCACGTCTAACTAATTTCCATTGCAATAATTATGCACAGAGAATTGATCATTGGTCTAGTGGTCGCAAGTGCGACTGCTAAGCATGAGGTCCTGAGTTCGATTCGGGCAAAGCGTTATTTGGTTTTTCCATCATGAATTTCTCAGTAGCAGCCACGGAGTCTGGATTTATGCCCACCTGATTGCAATAGGCTCGCCCCCTATTACATGGGACTGGGAAAATGTGACGGGTGTTCTGTTAGGTACATCTCTGCCTAACCCTTCGGGGAATACATGCGTGATGTTATGTTATCACTACTTAGTCGGTTCGGTTTTTTTTAATATACAGATACAAATAAACCTTACTCCTATTCAAGAATAAGGTTTATATGTATAACATTGCACCCTGGGGCGGATCGCTAGTGTTATTTATCATAAGTTAACATCACACCTTGTGCCCAAAAATGCATTTTAATTAACAAAACCGCTAAGATTTCTAATAAAAACACAACAATTTATATCACAGGCTTTATTTATATACCATGAAAAATATACATTTCCTATTTCTTACTTAGTAATAATTTCTGATTTCCGTAGTGATTTTCATTCAGGATTGTCAATAAGTCTAAACAGAATTCTGTTTATTAGCGTCTTGGTTAGTATTTCTGTTTTGGCCCCCGATTTGGTAGGGGTTATAGTTATTGTTGTTTAAATAGGGATTGCCTTTTGTTGGGTCGTAAGGGTATCTCGGATCATAAGGTCGGTTATTGTACTGGCCAAAGCTATTGTATCTGTTTCGATTGGAGTAAGGATCGTAACGGTTGTATGTTGGATCGAAGACTTGCTTGTTGACACGGTCCACTACAGGCACGATGGGAGCAACCGCTTTTCCGTCAGCAGGAATATGCACGGCTGATGGTCTGAAACCTGGAATATTTCATTGAAATAAGAATGATCGACGACATGTTCAAATATTATAGATAACTAGTTTTTGCCCGCGGCTTCGCTCTTGAATTATTTTATGATTTAGAATTTGACAATCAATTCGGATTGTACTCTGCTTTAAATAATATAATTCAATCATGATTCCAAAGACACGTTGCACCATCTATTATCATAAGAAAGTTATTGTTGTTTTCCTCGGGAACAGTACTTTTTTCGGGATGAAACGTACCCTATGTCCGTTTCTGTAAACCTGATAACGTACATGCAAAACTTCAGGAAGATCAGTTCAGTGATTTATGCGTGAAAAGGTAACGAACAAACTTACTTTCGTATTTATAATATTAGTTAGGATTTGTATAACTGAATAGTCATATTAATTGTCAGCCTCAGCTACATCACTTTTAAAGTCTGTATATGATTACATAGTTTTAAGATAACGTAATACTAACAAAATTACAAAGATACAAAAAACTTTAAGCAAAACAGCGTGTAACATAACCAGTGTGTTTGAAACATTGTACCTATGAAACAATTAATTGTGTGGCAGTATTTGTGTAGTGACGAGAGATAGTAAGTTAAAATGGACAAAAATTATAACAGAGTGGCAACCCCGCGATGGCAAAAGGAAAAGGGGAAGACAGGCAAAGAGATGAATTTACGACATAAGGAAAATTGGAGGCGCTACCTGACCTAGAAAAGCTAGAGACAGAAATGAATGGAAACAGCTGGAAGAGGCTTATGTGTCACAGGACACGCTGATCACTAAACCGGAAAACCAGACGTATTAGATTTAAGTTTTTTAATACTATTAGATTGTACTCGTGTTTCGTTCTTCAGCAATAAAGGCTGTATTATTATTACTCTTTGTGTAGCGTATTTTTGTTATGTATGGGCTAGGTTAGGCAAAGCATGTTTTGATAAAATATTTACCATTCTCATCCGCGACATAGCTAACTTGAATTGGGGTACCGTCAGGCGAGATGTAAGCATAACTTCCCTGAACAACCTGCAAAGGAACCAATTATGAATTACTTCAGCATAACAAAATGATGTTAAGCTACAGTCACGTACACCCTACTAATAAACACTCTTCTGTCGATTTCGAACTTTTAGTTTTCTGGCTATTCGGAAAACGGCATATGAAGAAGGAATATATTGTTATGAATTATGATTTAATAAACACAATAGGTACCTGAGTCCCTTGAGGATTTCCAGTATTGTCAATGTAAGCATCTTTCAAGTATCCACTTTCTTGAGCTTGCTTGCCGTCCCCAGTTGAAAAACTGAAAAAATTAATTGAAAATATAAACTCACGTACTTATTTTGAATAGTAGAAGCTTCGCCATTTATGAAGACTTTAAATTATCATTAAGAAAGTGATACTTTCTTGCGATATATTTCTAAGTTACATAAGTTTACAGTACAAAACACAAGCCATTCCGTAATTCACATACCTGAAAGCATAAGTCCCATCTAAGCCATGCTCGCTAGAGTACGACACGATGGGAATAGCAGGGGCTCCTGCGTAGTTGTAGTAAGGGTTATTGACACCTGGCACAATCGGTGTAGCTGCAGGAGCGAAGGGATGCGCAGTCGGCACTATCGGCCTGACAACCGGGGCATAGGGAATGGCAGTCGGCACTACCGGGCTGACTCCCGGAGCATAGGGAATGGCAGTCGGCACTATAGGGGTAGACCCCGGTAGGTATGGGAACGGCGACGGTACCACGGATGTTGGCGCGGCAACCGGTGCTGCGGGGAACGGAAACGGATAACCCGCGGTCAGAGTGCTGTAAAGCAGCACACAGCTGATGAGACGCAGCATTCTGAAACATCAACAGAATAGAGGTGCAAAATTATCTATTTGGTTTAGGCTTCAAAAGTTAAGCCCTATATTCAGACTAATGAATCGAACAATAACTGGGATATAGGTGTCTCGGTCGGAGGCAGGATGCTATCAAACCAGAGGTATCCTGGCGTCATCTATATCAGGAGGATATCAGTAATTTGTTGCGAATACTCGACACCACATGTCTAAAGTTTGGACTCCAAAAAACCAAGAATTGCGAAAAAACCAAGATGTGGATAGAGCTCACGAAAACAACCCAGATATGACACCAGTTGCCAACTGTGAAGACGTCAACAGCTACATCTATCTGGGCTCTACTATCACCAATTGTTGACACCGAGTTATGACGACGTTGCGCCATAACTCGATCGGCTGTACAAAAGATGGACAAAATCCGGATAGACCGCCGAATAACTAAAAATACTAAAATATGCCTTATGAACACCCTGGTTTTCCCGATATTTCTCTATGGAGTGGAGACATGGATATTGAGAATGCAGGACCGAGGCAATATCGACGCCTTTGAGATGTGGTGTTGGAGACGCATGCTCAGGATAAGCTGGACCGCTCATTGGACTGCCGTGTCAATACTCGAAGAACTCAATATTTAACAAAGACTGTTCTCGCTTGTGCAATTACGAATCTTCAGGTTCTTTGGACACGTTACCCGCAACAATATTTCCATGGAGCGTTTGGTAATTCAGGGTAGAGTCGAACGCACGAGACCACGTGGTCGATCACCATCACGATGGACAGATTCCATCAAATCTGTCACCAAGATCCCTCAGGCAGAATGTGCTCGCCATGCGGCCAATAGAGACCAGTGGAAAAGGATCGCGAAGGCAGCGACCGCAGTTGCGACCCCCCATGACCACGACCACTCTATCAAGAGTGAACGACTAAGAAGAAGAAGAGAATCGAACAAAAACACGACAGCAAAACGTCAAAAAGTCTGCGTAATGTTTCAAGGTTTTGGATGTCTATTCAATTTATAAAAATTAGATACAAATATTTTTTTTTCCCCAAAGGGAAAACTAAATCGTTACATGGTTAAGTTGTCAATCTATTGAATCTAATCGCGAATCTACCCGAAGTTATTTACCGTACGCGCTTTACGCCCTAAGCTTAAATGGTATTTAAGATTTATCTAAACCAAATCTTTATACCTTTGTATTTTTTTTAAATCCACTCCTCTTTTATTACATATGGGATCATATTGATAATTATTACCTATATCCTATCGACGAAGTCCAAAGTTAAGTTACTTTAATGAAATATGATTTTAACAGAATTTAATTTACAACTCGTTAATTTACCTCAACAATTCTCAAATGGACTGCGCTCCTTGTACTCAAAGTGTTACTGTTAGCGTGGGATCCGAATATTCCATTTATAAGCGGCAGGGTTGCTCTGAGCTGATATTTTTTGTTGTGCCATCGCTCAAACGTGAGTGTTACACACGTCTCTTTAGCCCATCAGCTGTTATTAGCCGCGTTATAGTTGCCAGTACCCACCAAAGCTCAACACGAACACGATAGTTGTAATCATTTAGCAATTTTAAGCCAAAATTATGGCAAATGTTATAGGGCGCAGTTACTTTTAGACATCAACTCAATTAGGATGTTGCAGAATAACGGCTGGGTGGTCTATTAGACACAGCCGCTGTCGTGTACGAAGCGCCTGGAACAGTAAACTACCTATTAGTTTAAGGCTGCTTTTCCACCAGAGATGTGCTATGCAACGTTTCTATGGATGCGTTTGATACAGGTTTTTCACTCCGATCAACTGCACGATTCAACCAGTTGATCAAAGTGGAAGTCGATTCAGGCATATGTTCCTATCGGATCTACTAGTTGATTCGATACATTTTTTACTAAAATTTCTTTCCTTTTTGTTCCTATCGAATCAATTTTTATTTTAATAGATAAACTTTTTGGCTGGATTCGTTTATATCCACCAATCATATTCATTGGTCCACATAGCATAGCACTGTAGGAAACTAATTCAACTAAGCTACGTTTTTTATATGGAAGGATTCGTGCTATGGATGCGAGCTATCGATGTGTGCTATGGATGCGAGCTATGGATGCGTGCTATGGATACGAGCTAAATAAAATAAAATAAAATAAAATAAATAAAAGCCCCATGCCTTCCATATTACCGATACGTAGCATGGCACGAGCTGTGCATCTTCCCCGCACAGCTACCTTGCGGAGGCGCATTTTCATCACATCTTACTCGCTCCGCTACATAGCTTAGCATAAGTGGAAACGGTCACATATTTTCGTAGCTTAGCTTTAACATTCTCGCAGAATAGCTGCATAGCACATTTATATCTGCATATCATATTGTTTTTGTTTATTGTTTTGAATCAATATTTTGAACTAGCTGACCCGCGCAACTTCGTCTGCGTGCGTGCGTACATAAAAGAAAGAGAGGTTAGAGAGAGTGTGCGTCAACCTTAAAAGTTAGACATATGGCCATTGTGGATATTTTTTTTGAGCTTTTTAAGAGGGACAATTCCGACATACATGATAATTGCGTAACTTTAACCGTTCACGCACAACGGAAGCTCTCAAAAGGAGTAAATCCCTATTATATACTATTACCGATGGATAATCATCAAATGACCCCTCCCACTCTGAACGGAGCGGAAGGGATTGTCAGACTTGTACTGACTAAAATCCACCCACGTTTCTTCTGTTGCCCTTTGCGTTCCAGGGCCGCGGTATCTCTTTCGAACAGTCCCGCAACCCTGGCAGGCCTCGCTCCTCTCGGATCCCTTCCCGTTTGCTGACATCTCTTTGAGGCGCGTGTGGAACACGAACACGCCGTCACCACGGCCTGTCGTCATAAGACGGACGGATGGCGAGCTAGCCCATTACTCACTGTCCACAGGCCCGCGACCCTCGACAGCCTTACGTCTTCATCTTTAGACACTCGATGACAATCATACACCAGCTAGAACGAAGGTTCTCATCAAAGTTCTTGAAATGGGCCGAGACACGATAAAACTGCTGTAAACTGTTGCGGACCTCTTGCAACTGCCTTCCGTCTCCATTGTCAGACCTTTGATGATAGACATACTCCAGGCAGGTCTAAAGTTCTCATCAAGGTGCATGAAATCAGCCGAAACACGATATAGATGCTGTAAACTCTTGAGGACCTCTTGCAACTACCTGCCGTCTCCATCGTCAGACCTTCGATGACAGTCATACTCCAGCTAGGTCTAAAGTTCTCATCAAGGTGCATGAAATGAGCCCAGACACGATATAGATGCTGTAAACTCTTGAGGACCACTTGCAACTGCTTTCCTTCTCCATCGTCAGACATTCGATGAAAGTCATACTGACAACTCAGTATGGTTTAAAGTTTTCATCAAAGTGAATGAAATGAGCCCAATAACATTATACCTGCTGCAAACTGTTTAGGACCGCTTGCAACTGCCATTTGTCTCTATCGTTTGACCGTCGATGACAGTCATACTTCAGCAAGGCCTAAAGTTCTCATCAAGGTGCATGAATTGAGCCCAAACACGTTATTGTTGCTGCAAACTCTTGAGGACCTCTTGCAAGTGCCTTCCGTCTCCATCGTCAGACCTTCGATGACGTCATACTCCAGCTAGATCTAAAGCTCTCATCAAGGTGCAGGGAATGAGCCCAAACATGATTTCTCAATTTAAAAAACAAAAGATCATGTATATCGGACTTCTCTGTAAAAAGTTATGCGTGGTCAGGTCATACATAAAATAAAAAAAAAATATAGACGCGTCGAATTGAGAACCTCCTCTTTTTGTTTCGTTGGTTAATAAACCAAGCTTCAGACATTTGACACGGGCGAGGGTCATTCTTTCACGGAAAACTTAACACCGCGACTCAGAAAATGGAGTGAAATTAATAGCGCCATCTATCGAGCACGAAATTTAACCGTTAAAATATAATGCATGTAAAGCGATCGAACACACACTCTACAGGGTTATAGCGTCATGTAGACTAATCTAGAGTACTTTTTGCTCTCAGACCCGATTTAAAAGTTATCTTGTGAGCACATTTTTATTAATTAGTACCATTTTGGTGCAATAGATGTCGTTGCATGTATCTTACACAATGATGGTAAGTTCTTCTTGAACACTTTAAATTTATAAATCTTTTGATAGAGAGCACTGATTACAGCATGAAACAAAAACTAAAACCTTCTCTAAGTTCCCCACAATATTTGTGCATTGAATCTAATCACATTGGTTTTCCCAACAACATGAACACCCGCCTCGCAGCGCGCGCGGGTCATTATTTTGATGCGGAGTTATTTTAAAACTGTGATATCTCCTAAGATATTCATCTAAATTGAATAGTGTAAAGGGCAATTTTGGTCACAATTGAATGCTAAAGATGACTAACATATTTATTTTGATAAGGATTAATACTATGTCGGTAAAAACACCTTCGCAAATAAAACATTAATTTTGACCAAATTTTAAAATCATAAAAATGGTTATTGTGAGTCAACCTTAAAAGATAGGCATGTGCCGTCGCGGACTTTTTTTGAGACCTTTTTAAGAGGAATAATTCCCTACTACATTATATTTGTGCAACTTTAACCGTTTACGCAGCGCACGCAACGGAAGCTATCAAAGAGAATAATTTTTCCCCGTTTTTGCAACATTTGTCATTGATGCTCTGCTCCTATTGGTTGTAGCGTGATGATATATAGCCTATAGCCTTCCTCGATAAATAGGCTAACCAACACAAAAAGAATTTTTCAATTCGAACCAGTAGTTCCTGAGATTACCGCGTTCAAACAAACAAACAAACAAACTCTTCAGCTTTATAATATTAGTATAGATTTCAATTTCAAGATGTTAAGGAATACTGTAATTGAGTACAGAAGGATTAGTTAATGTTAGCAACATATTTACCAATATTTTGCAAAACGCGCGCCATTAATGGACATCTTGTTAAGAGTTTCTGAAACTAATATTGGTACTAATACTAATACTTAACTCTTTATAGAGTTCCACTGTCTAAGTGTGTCTGCATGGTGTTTTCAATTAAATTGAAAATTAAACGATCTCAACTCACGTCTCATCGCGCACAAAAAGGCCATCCTTCTTAGTATTTTTTAGTTGAAATACTTGGTGGTGTCATATGGCTACTTAATCGTTGAGTCTGCCACCACTGGTGGAGGATTCCACTAATTTAAGTGTCATCTGCCACCAGTGGGGATAAAGTTAGGAGCAAATGCGACTGACTCAGACGCAACCACCATCAGTAGTGGTAGATGCGACAAATAGTTGCAATTACCACCAGTGGTGACAGAGCGGTGGGGGCAGATCGGAAGAAACCGTAAAACTTGAAGTTACAAAATCGAGTCGTGGTTTTATCAGCTAGCTTTTGTAGTGCAAATAACTAACAAAACCTACAATTTTAGTCTACGTAAGCAAACCTAAGGTGAACTTGACATTTTGTCATTTAGGTATTGCCTAATGTCAGTTAAAACGGGTATAAGTGGTATGCTTAGGAATGAATAATAGTTAGAGTCTGACAAAATATTACGTCGCGAACCGCGAATAGCGACCGAGTACCAACAAAACTAGAGTAGAATTGCCTAGCTGTCTAATAGTAGCGAAGTGCGCCAGCTCCATTCCAAAAATCACCCGCCGCTACCTGTCCCAAATATAATTTTCTTATTATTATATATTTTTTTATATTTTTTCTGTGTATTTTCGGTGTAAACAGACCGTTCACGAAGCTCTCAACCAAGCATTCTGTAAATGAAACTAAGCAACTTTACGTAAATATTATTGCTGGAAAACGACTTCTTTTTTGAGGGTGAAAACCACGTTTTACGGTAGGACTCAATGTAACTCACTCAAAACATTGTGCTGATGGATGGATTGAATACTACGAGGGTCTTGGAGGTGTTTAAAGTAAAAATCTTACATAAAAACATGTATTTCAAATGAAAATTGTGAAAAAGTTGGAACTTTGACTGCTAATATCTCCGTAACTAGAAGGTTCCCAGGTATGGTCTAAAACAAAAATATTGCAATGACGGGGAGAACAAGTGCCTTTCGACTTCGTTAATGGTCTTGTAACACCCTTTATATACACATCGATAACTCAATAAGAATGAGAGAGCTTTCATTCTTATTGAGTTATTGGTGTAGGTTTATTTGTTGTTCTTGTTCGGCTGAAACTTTATCGAAAGTTAAAAACTAAACGTTCTAATTTTCTAATAAGTTTAAGTCAAACTGAAAGCTCTAACATTAATACGGGACCCTAAATTTTATTACCAGATGTTTCATTGGTCTATTTTTACCATCCCACATTAATTATAATTGTTATGAAACCAAAACAGTAGGAAACTTAATACTTAAATAATTAATTAAATTATTTTTAGAGTTTTTCCCATAACCTGCATTATTTTGTAACGTATGCAGACGTAGCACAGATGCGTAGAAGCTAATGTACACACGGCTACACATTAAGCTATACATTTCCAGTTTATGCTGATCTCGCATTGTATAGGATTTCCGTTCCATGCTAGGTCAGCTTATACTGGAAATGTATAGCTTGATGTGTGCACTTGTACTTATGTGTACATCTTATTTGCACTCATTACGTATAGTTATTAGGAAGGCCAAAAGTCTGGTTTTCATTACGCTTTACAAAAAGATACAGATCTTAGTGTCAATTAATTTACATGATTACATCTACGTTAACCAACTAATTATACCAGTAGTTTTTTTGGTACATTATTACGGATCTCTAAATTAATTTTTTGATTAAGATAATGTGTATGGTGTCGGTTCTAACATGCATTATATTATACTATAAAAAACTTAAGTATAATATTCATTATTTCTGCCAAGTTTTATGCCTGACTACCTGATTTGCATGCTTATTAAAACCCGTATATTATAATTTATAAATTAAAATAACCTAAAGTAACTAACTTATTAATAAAATTAAAAAATGGCGTCAAAAAACTCCTCCTCAACGCAGTCAACTGGTAATGTACCCAAGAGACTGGCGGCGTTGCCACGTTGTATGGCAATACTAAGCCTTTGGTCAAGGTAAAAGCCAGCCCTTGGGTCACGGGAAGTGTCAACTAAGCGTTTGGAAATGTCCTTGAAAAGGCTGTGAGCACTTGGACCCCACGGACCTAGAGTTTCAACCCCAAACGGCTCGAAAATATAGTTACCAATAAGGTTACTATATTTACGCCGCTTGAGGTTCTCTGCAGCCGCAGCGGCGGCGCCAGCACAGCACGATGAGCTTGGAAGATGGGACGGCGCAAGAATATCGACGCAGGTTGCGTCCCACACTAAAGGCCTACCCATCTTCCAAGGAAACAAAGACATGCCGTCCGGTCTCTTGCCATCGTCGCGTGCCAAGCCATTGGGTTCTAAAATAGCTGGCCAGCAGTAACGAATTATTGTGATGGCCGAATGTATGTTAATTTGGAGCAATCTTTCCGAAACATCATTGAAATTTTGAATTTTTTCCTCGATAAAATCGGGAAAAGAATTTTCAGTGATCGGAGAACCAAGGAGACGAAGAGAGCTTTTTTCTATAATTTTGATGCCAGGTGCTATTGCGTTAAATTTTGAAAGAGTCAGTTGTCTGTCGGTATTGTCTGCTACATATATTTCGCATTTTGAAAGGTTGAGGTCAAGTCCAATGGAATGAAGTTCATTTTTTAAGAAATTTAGATCTTTTAAAACGGAATCTACATCGCCTCCCAAGGTTCCATCGTCAAGATACCAAACGTTAAATTTTGAATTTAGCTGCCGAACAATTGGATGAATAGCTAAACTAAAAATCACTGGCCCGAGGGGGTCACCTTGTTGACAGCCAACAGCAGATTCCAAAAGGTTGTCCCGATATAGTAATTTAGATGGGTGTCTGTAACATTGCCAAAGAAAACTATAAATTTGGGGTAATTCTTTTTTAGCTTCTGTCAACAAGGAGTCCCTGTTCACTGAATTGAAGGCGTTCTTTATGTCAACCTTCAGGATGACCTCCCCTTTGTCAGAATTTAGGTAGGTCGACAAAGCGTGTACGGCAGCCTCGCAGCCCCCTTTAGAGCCGTATCCAAGTTGCAGGGGCTGAAATTTTTCCGAATCCGCCTCACCAAAAATTTACAGCAAATCTTGGCTGCCGTACGACGGTAGGTAGTTTCCACGGCAATGGGACGAATGCCGCCATCTTTTTTGCGCAGGGCACATAGATTGGCCCCGTACAGAACTTCAATGACGGACTCGTTCACCTTTCCGGAGAGCATAAGGTTTATCAGAGCTGTAAGCTCCTTCAAGAGCAACTCACCAGCTTCCCCGGCGCCTGAACAAATTAGGTCCTTTAGATGCTGAGGACTTAGGCCGTCGAGGCCTCCGGCGGAGCCGCTCCGGAAGGAGCAAACAGCTGTGACCAACTCTCGACCTGTAATGGTGAGGGAATGGAAGTCCGAATCAGGAGGGTCGGGAAAGGAGAGGCCATCCGCTGGGGCAGGGTGTTTGGTCTCCAGAGCCGCGAGTGTTTCTGGAGAGCACGGTGCAACCACATCGCTGCTGAAGAGAATCCTGGCTGCTCCGCTAATGTCACCTTCCCCTAACTTCGTTTCCACAAGGTAGGGTATACCTCTTGAGGGTGTATATCTCTGTGCCGGTAATTTTGTATCTAAATCTTGAGCCGAAACGTTGCAATTTTCTTTAATTTGTGCTGTTAAAGATTTTTTGGTAGCCAAATTCTTTTGCACATGAAGGATTCGAAACGGAAAGGTGAGCAGTTGTTCCCAAGCATTTAGCGAGTTCTCCCGGACGGCAAGGCGCACGCAACCTGCTAAATTTTGTGCTACAAGTGATCTAGCGCCTCGGGGAACTCGCTTTAGTACAGGAATGGAATTTTTGAATTTTGAAAGGGTTTTCCAAAGTGGGTCGAAAGAGGACACTGCTTGTGATGTAGGTGGTGCTATAACAGGGTTCGAGGTGGGTGCATTTTGTAATTTGTGTACTTTCCCAATATGCACATTCAGACCCCGCTTACCTTTAAAAAATCGTGCTTGGGTACAAAGCGGGCATCTCTCCAGGGTCGTCAGCGATGTTGAAGATTGACATGCACTATGACCTACCACATCGCTGCTGCTACTATACATATAAGCTTACAACACTTAAAATAAAAAATAAATATAATAAAACAAATTAAATTAATATTAAAGCACTTATGTCTGTACAATTTAAACACAAAACACAAAAGCGGCAGTGGCGTAGTCACGTAGGGGGGCTAGGACACTGCGCCGCCAATGAACACATCGCGGCGCAGCCTCGGCAACACCAGCAGGTGATCAGCAGCCAGGCGTAGTGCTCAACAAAGCCCCGGCTGCACACACTTTCGGGAGTTTTTCAGGCAGGTCAGGAAGCCAGAAAAACCAGATGTATGAAATTGGATGAGGGAAATTAGGACCGTGTAGAAATAATAAACTGTGGAAATTCAGGATGACACTTCAGGCGAAAAGATTGTTGGGAACTGAATTAGTCTGTTTTATGGAGTTTCTGCCTATTTGCCCGTATGTATTCCCGTTGGGAAATAGGCCTGATTGTATGTTTTTTGTACAATTTTGGTGACTGAATTTTTAATAAATTATTTAATAAATTTGGAAATTTTCGTGACTTAAATGACATCTGTCACATTTTTTTTTTGTATATTATTATATGCAAGTGCAAAAGTCAATCAGCAAAAAGCATTGATCAAAAAATTATAAAACTACATAAACTAGGTAATTAAACAAGCGTATGATATTTATTTTATACTACATAACACGGAAAACCTTAGAATCGGTGGACGATCCGTAAATCGCCTGAAGTTAAATAATTCCATTTAGGGGCGAAGTTGCCATGAAAGAATGTCAAAATAAAATTGTTATTGTTTATGTCTTTGCAAAACTAAAGCATCGTGACCATCTAGCGTGAGTGTTCATAGATATAAATAGTTACGCACTTAGTAACGCTACGTCTCGATCCCGTCAGTGCGACATTAATGTCATTGTGGAGGAACAAGTCTCTTAGCAGCCATAAATATTCCATCTGTGAGTTAATGACATCTGCGAATAGCAAAACTACAACAATGAGGGCTATCGTTTTTGAGCTCACCAGATGGCACCACTGTCGATTAAGGTCCTGTCAAAAATTCTATTTTATACTATAAGTACCAATAACTTCATGAAAAGTTTATTTTATTACGTATAAAAACATAGTGTAAACTTCAGGTTCATATATTTACAATATTCTCCCTAAAATTAGTAAGCATGAAACATTTAAAAATCATTTTATCTCCAAGTACTGAAAATTAAGATTCTAAGTTGCTACTTAAAATCTTCAAATCTTAATTAATCAGAAATCGCCCAATCTAGACCACAATCGTGAATATTTGTAAAAATACGTGTTAAAAAAGCACGCAAAGCGTGTACTTTCTATGACATCTGACATTTCAGTGCCCCCGCGCTACACTAGCGCCTCTAGCGGCGAATTCATACGCGATAGCCCCCATTACTAGTGATGGATTAATTAGCATTAGCATTCATTATTAGCATGCGAATGCTCACTTAGCATTTAGCAAATGAAATGTAGTTGCGAAATCCTGTGAAGTGCGAAGTGAATTCATCGCTACGTATTTCGTTCATACTATTGATGCACGATAATGCCGCGGCACTCAACGAGACAGCGGCAGCGTGCGCTCTCCGTCGCACCCACGGGAATGTCGGGAATACTAAATCTATCTGTTTCACGTGACCCTGACTATTAGCAGGTGCATTTGATGCGAAAAATAAGGTTAAGCAATTATTATCTTATTATCTTTGATTTGCTCGTACATAAGGTCGTATATTGTATGAATGCGTGTGATCGTTTAATTCGTTAAAATTATTAGCAGGGTGATGCGAAGAATGGGATTAAGCAAAATATAACCTTGTTATCTTTGATTTGCTCGTATTTAAGGTCGTATATTGAATAAATGCGTGTGATTATTTAATAATAATTTGTGTGACACGTGCGCTCTAAATTCGTATAATAACAAAATTCATATAATTATTTATTATCAATTATCGTTATATTAGCAAATAGCATAGCAATAGCAATTAACATGCTAAGACTCAAGAATTCGCATGCTAATGAAATTTATGCGAAATCGCATTAATTACCATCACTACCCATTACGCATGCGTGTAGATAACCTTAGTCTATTAGGACAAAATTTCCTCCCGTGAAAGAAAATGAACATAGAAAAGTGAATTACCACAGCGGTAGAAGGACAATGATCACAGAGTGGCAACAATACATGATTACTAAGTATTCCATAGTCAATCTCAGAAAGATTGGTACATAATAAAACTATACTTTTGACTTCATTTAGTGCACGACTCTCAAATAAACATTGTTGAGATGAAATAGCGTAACGTAATTTAAGTCAATGGTACAGATGCATTATATTTAGACAACATTTTAATTATATCCGTGTTCATTTCTCACGATCAGGGTGCTCTTAATTAATTGGTATTACTCAAGCCGGTGAATCCGTGCTATTGTAAGTTCAGAATTACGCAGCTTTGTTTACTTACCTACGGTCATGGTCTTGTTACTCGATCTCATAATTAATTGATCGATTGGGGAAATATTGTGACACCAACAACTTAATTTTAGGATTTTTCTTAACCAAACAAAAAAAGATGGGTTCATTGGGTGTCACTGTGTCACCAGTTCGGCATCATTTTAGCTGATATACATTATATTCATTGAAAATACACTGTAAACTACTAATGAATGTGGATTGACTTTTGTTCCATATCTGCCTTTTTTATTACAAAACCTTTTCCTTTTAAATGTGATGAATATGACTGAGGACTTTGCCTTTTTGGATAACTTACCTACCACTGTTAATGAGATCTTGAATATCTTACGGCGCAAAAACTAGAGTATTAATACTATGGCTATCCATGTCAATTATCTATCTATATATAAATATTTATATATAGATATATTTTGTGTGTACATAAATAATATTGCTACCTCTACTCCAGTAGGTCCAATGAAATATTAAGTGCAATAAACTTGCATTCCAAAAAAAAAAAAGCTAAATATTTTGAATGCAATCAGTAGCGAATGGATTGTGACAAACATTTAAAAATAAAATAGCAAATATCGTCAACTATATTTTATTTACAATGTGGCTAGTTTTAAATCAAAACAATTTGTACAAAAACCTATGTACGTATGACTATATAACTAATTATATACTCTACTTAATACGTCTATGCATAAACCGTTTATGTGTACTTCCAAAACAAACATTTTAGTTAGAATCAGCTACAAACAATCGATTAATTTACACTGTATTGGATCAATCAATTGTTAATAAGCGAGTGGTCGTTGGTTAGCTTATCGACTGACGGCTTTGGGGACGGTTGGTCCCTCCGCGACGAAACCGTTCTCGTCTGCGGAGTAGGTGATCTCCACGAGGTCGCCGTCCGGTCCGATGTAGCTGTAGGTGCCGCGGACGACGATGAAGCTGATGGGCTTGTTGTCCTCATCCGTACCTTGCTTCAGTCTACCCTCTTCTTGACGTCTGCTGCCGTCCGCTGATTCATAACTGTTAATATTGCATACATTAATAACATTTCGCGCTATAGGGGACCATATAGACCCACTTGTAAAGTAAAATATACAATTTTTACCTGTATTGGTATGGTCCGTCGGGCTGCTGATCGAAATTGGAGTTGAGGATCAGGGTGGGGTCCTCGACGGGGGCGGCGGTGGCGACGGCCACGAGGGCGAGGGCGACAAGGATCATCTGCACAAAAAATATCTAGAAGCTTAAGACAACGACACAACAACAACAACTAAATCAACATAAGTTTTGTATTGAAAGACAAGTTATGAGGAATGCAATCTTCAAAGATTATTTAACACACAAAAAAACGTACCGATTTCATTTTGAAATATGTATTTGGTTTTTGTTCGGCGGCTGATGAGCAACTGATGCACAATCTATCACGATGCCATCTTTTATACATGTCCTGGCGCTCACCATAATGTCAACTATAATGTCGGACAGTATCGATATTCCGGTTGGCCATTGATCAATAATAATAATTTAGTCAATGAGATTCAGTTCAACTCTTCATTAAGCAGATACTACGAGACATTTAGTATTCTCAGGTTGCCCCCAGCGTCTATTTGTTAATTATCATATTATGTTATTAAGGAAATGACGATTGGATCAAAAGATAATAGCGATGAACATGATCAATTATTTCGACTGCTATTTTTTAGCCACGAACTCCTCAACGATGACAATGCTGAGACACAGGCCTCCTCTCTATGAGACGGAATGGGCTATAATCCACAACACGGGTCCAGTGCGGGTTGGTAGATGTCGCATGTCTTCGATTTTTTTTGGTTCTAGGACATGCCTGTTTCCTCACGATGTTTTCCTTCACCGTTTTGAGAGCAGTGATGATAAAATAAATTACACAAAGTAATGCTGTAAAGCGGGATCTCGAGGAAATATTGAAACCCCGAGAGCTGAGTCTATACTGCCTTTATTATAATGAATATACGATTAATAAGATTACATCTAAGTACATATATGATATTAGGTCGGTTACAATCTTATAAGGTTGCTTACACACTACATCTCAAACCCAAGGTGAAAAAAAAAAATTATAACTACGTATTCAATTTTGCTTTTTTTTCTTAATTACATGTTTAGAGTTATAGTTTATGATAGTACAATATTTTGAGTAAGCACTGGTGTGCATGTGTTTGTAAATATAGATTAACACATCCTAACTTATGCAAATACAAGTTTGTGGTTACACAAACTAAATATCATTTAAATTTTTATTTAAATGTAAGTAACATTTAAATAAAAATTTAAATGATATCTCGTGTATACAATTTTGTGCGATTTTTGTGAACTATATCTAATTTTCCATTTTTATTTATTTGAACATTTGGTGACATATCTTTCACTACTTCAGAAGGACCTGAATATATGCCATCCATTTTATTACCATTTTCATTTTTTAGTAGAATTAAGTAATTTGGTTTATAAATTATAGGATTTGTACTTTTATCGTAAATACTTTTGCTTTGTATTTTTCTTTTGATCAAATTTTCCCTAGCTTCTTTTTGAGATAACTGCAATCTAAATTGTAATTCCAAAGGATAACTGTCGTGATTATAAAGTGGTTCGACATCATTGTTATCTAAGTTACTAGGAAGCGAGCATATTTTACCAAAGACCAACTCAAATGGTGTAAATTTGGTTTCCGAATGTACTGATATGTTGAAGGAAAAACATCAATATGGTAGCCGTTGACTCCATGCTTCTGGATGATTATCTGTTTGAATACGTAAGAAAGAGCCTAAATTTTTATGAGAATTTTCCAACGCTCCGATAGTTTGGTGGTGGTAAACTGGGGAATTTAAATGAGTAATTTTTAAAAGTTTACAAACCTCTTGAAATACTGTAGACATGAACTCGGATCCTCTGTCTGTTGCTATTTCCTTCGGTAATCCGTAGCGAAGAATAAAACTATTAACTAAAGCCTGAGCCACCTGTTCAGACTTTTTAGAAATTAATGAATGTGCCACAACATACTTAGTAACTCACATTGTATAGTTAGTATATAAGAAAAATTATAACAATCCCTATCTAATGGTCCTACTAAATCTAAAAATATTTTTTCAAATGCCGTTGTAGCCGTAGAGGTACCTAATAATCATCGGCTCCTTTACAAGTTTTGCATATTTTTCCTTTTAGCATTTTGAATTTTTTTTTACAAATTCTCGAACATCTCGTCCTAACCCTGGCCAGTAATAATACTTCTTAATGTTATTTACCATCCTTCTCATGCCCGCGTGGCCACTGGTAGGCAAGAGATGGAAGTCATTAAGAATAACTTTTCTGTCGTCTTTGTCATCTATTCTTCGAACATCATTTATTATATAAATTCACGGTACGTACCTATTATTTGACGATTTAATCTCATTTAATAATTCTTCAATAAATTCATTAATTTCTCTATTCTTCATTATACATATTTCGTCGACGTCTTTTAATTTGCAAAATCTACCTAACTCCCTCACAAATGCGGCTCGCGTCAATTGTGATTGGTAGTCGGGATTAATAAAAATTGTTAACTTGCTTTCTACATAACAAAACGCGTTTTTTTCTTCTGTAATTTTGTTTTTCTTTCTCAAAATATCTAGCTCCCTTTTCTCGATAAATCTAAGCTCTATCGCCTCTCTTGGTTTCGTATGACTTTCCACGACACCTGGTTGATCAGGCCAAGTAATGTCAGACGTCGTACTACACGGTGGGTTTTGCAATTTTCTCGCCTGTGCCCTAGTTGTTACATTTATATTTATTTCACCCATATGCTTTAAATCTTCACTAGTGAAAGTAATCCGGGACAAAGCATCTGCAGCTGCGTTGTAAGAACCCTTTACATACTCTACAATGTAGTCGTACTCCTCTAATATTAATCTAAATTTCATAAGCCTACTCGATGCATCCCGCATATTAAAAAGATAAATTAATGGACGATGGTCTGTCAAAATTTTGAATTTCCTACCATACAGATATGGACGAAAATACTTTACAGCCCAAACTATTGCCAATAATTCCTTTTCGATTGTTGGGTAGCGCTGTTCTGCATTATTTAAACCTCGATTAGCATATGCTACAGGTTTAATTTCCATTACTTAAAATAGCGCCAATTGAATAACCTGATGCGTCTGTTTGTACTATCAATTGAGTTGATAAATATCAAACGCCAATATGTCCACCACAGACCAAAAATGAGTTTCTTACATCAACGTAAAGAGAAAAAAAAATGCAATATTTCATTATTTTACAAACTCTAATATGTCCACATATTTACTACAAAACCATTAGGCAAAAACTCCGTTTAATTTCAAAATCTAATAAGTCCCCAAAGACATTCATATCAAAATCCAATACGTCCAAACGGACCAATCAAATCAAGCGACTGGCTATGATGGCGGCCATTAGTGTTTTGGTTACAGATCGTTTTTTCGTTTTTGATACGGTTTCTCAATTAATATTCATTTTAAATAGTTAAATAGTGTGAGAATGGACTCGTAAGTGCAAAATGTTGAACCTGATAAAGCTAGGAAAAGGTAAAATATAAAGTCGCAGCAGAAGAAAGCTGAAAAAAAACGGAAATTGTCAGTTTAACTGTCTTTACCTTGGCTGAGCTTGCTCTAGTAAGTATAGGGCTGCCACCGTTTTACTTTTAGGTACTACGATTTCTCTCGTAATTCGAATTCCGGATTTTTTTATCAAATTCTAAAATTCTATATACTTTTCTATATACTTTTCTATTAGAATTAAAATAGTTCTTTATTGTGAGTGCTTGAACTTATTTTTTTGTCAGTCTATTTAATTTTGTAAGTACCTACAGAAGTTTTTTAAGGCAAATAAATCGAAGACAACAGGGGTTATAAAGTTTGTTAGGTTTTTTATGGCTGAGTCCATACTCATGGTAATCCATATTACCAGGAGCGACAACAGTGCAAATAACGATTCCGAAATTGAAAGTGTAATAGATCCCGGAGATGTAGAAAACGAGGAAATTACTGACTTTGTTTAACCAATTATTTGCTAATTGATTACTGTTAAGACTGATTTATTGTGATTAGTAAGTTAATGATTAAAATTACTGAATTTGTTTAACTAATTCGTTGCTGATTGGTTACTGTTAAGACTGATTTATTGTGATTAGTACCTAAGTTAATGATTAAAATTACTGAATTTGTTTAACTAATTCGTTGCTAATTGATTACTGTTAAGACTGATTTATTGTGATTAGTAAGTTAATGATTAAAATTTACGTAATAAGTTTTTTTTTAATGTAAAATTAAAAGTAATTTTTAACACCATAGAAGGTACACCTAGTGCCACCCCTAGGTTCTAGCCCAAGATGACGTCATAAAATAGTATTTCTAATCAAATTCAAATAAGTCCAACCATGCAGTTTTTTCAAAGTAGTTTATGTCCATTAGTTTAGTTCAAAACCCAATATGTCCAAACAAGTTTTAACGATTGTGGCAAGATTTGATTTGATTCGTTATATTTCTACATTGCCAGGAATAGTCATTGTCAAACAAAGTTAAAATAAACCTTAAGGTCTAAGAAATAACGTTGTCAGCTCCTGCAAATGAAAATACTATGATTATCTCCTTTTCACTTATCATGGACATATTGGCGTTTGATATTTATCAACTCAATTGATTAGTTTCTGCAAAATCTGGATATTGCAGAACTGGAGGAGAGATTGTTTTAAATCTTCAAATGTTTTCCGACATTCATGGACCCAATTAAAAGTCGCGTTTTTCCTACATAATTTGTGTAAAGGATAAGCTTTTACCGCAAAGTTCGGTATAAACTTTCTATAATAATTTACGAAAGCTGTGAAACGCTTGACTTCTTCGACTGATTTCGGGCAAGGGTAATTTTCGTCAATTTTTATTTTTTCTGGGTCGGGCACAATACCCTCTCGAGACACTATATGTCCTAAGTATAGCATTTCCTTTTTGAAAAACTCGCATTTTTCGGGATTAAGCTTTAAATTCACTTTCCTTAAACTTTCGAAAACACCTTGTAAATTCTTAATTTTTTCTCCTAAATTACGACCAAATATTATCAAATCGTCTTGGTAAATAAGACACTTATCATATGAAAGACCTGCCATAGCCATTGTCATCATCCGGGAAAAGGAAGAGGGACTGGTCTTGAGCCCCATTGGCATTCTTGTCATCTGGTACTGACCAGAACAAAATGCTGTATACTTTCGGCTATCTTTGTCAAGTTCTACATTATGAAAACCCTGATATAAATCTAAATGACTGAAATATATGCATCCTGACAATGAATCCAGTATTTCTGTTATGTTAGGTAGAGGGAATTTATCGTCCTCAATACAATTATTTAACTTTCTATAATCAATGACGAATCTCCATTTTTTCTGTCCGCTAGTATCTATTTTTTTCGGAACTAATAACACAGGCTACTCCATTCACTTCTACATTCCTCTATAATTCCTTCTCGCAACATTTTTCCTATCTGTCTATCTATTTCCTTTTTCTGAAGGTGACGTAATCTATATGGTTTTGAAAATATGGGAGCCGTATTAGGTTATAAAGTTATCGAATGTTTATAAATATCAGTCGTTGTCAAACTGTCTCCCGGTAAATAAAATATATCGCTGTATTTTGCGCATAAATTCTCAACTGATGTTTGTTTCTCTCCATTTAAATGATTTAATTGTAACAATGAAAATAGTTTCTCAACCCGATACGCATTTGTTTCCTTTTGAGAAAAGGAACATAAATTATAGTCAGTAACACTATGTATAGTTGGTTTAATTTATTTAAGTGTTACATAATCCTCCGTCGTATTTAATATCTTGATAGGTATCATACCACACACTGGTTTTACCAATGAACTCGCTAAGTAAATACCGCCACTGATATCTGAAGCGCAAACTAAGCATTCATCCCCAAATCTGTCGAAACATAATGAATGGACTCACATCTAGGTGGAATCTCTAAATTATTGCTAATTGTATTAATAGGTAAATTTATTTTATTAAAATAATTAGTCAAAGTAACAATTTTATTATTGAAATCCAATACCGCTTTATACTTAGTCAGAAAGTCCTGACCGATGATGCCATTCGCCCTAATTGGTAAGAAGTCAAATACATAGAACTTATGTTTCAACTGATGCCCATTTACGTTGAAATTTACATAACAATATCCAATTGTTGTTACTTTGCCTCCGATACCATTTATAGAAATGTTTTCTTTACAATATGCAATGCGCTCTTCTAGAACATGTTTATACTTTAACGCTGAAATCGATGCACCCGTATCAAGTAACCATTGGAATGCATGATTGTTTATTGGTAGACTAATTGAACAATTACTATTGCTTAATAGAATTTTATTCACGAAAAAACTTTTTGTTTTTATCATTAGAAGTATTGGCCGATTGTATGTTTGCTCCCGGGTCTGTTAGCACGTTAACTTTGTTAGAGTCGTTGTTGCGCATCCTTTGATTTCTATTATAGTAAGACTTACCCCTGTATGCCTGGCTGTTTCGAGCTTGGGCCTGCTCGTGCTGGTGGTCGCGATGCCCATGGCATCCACCACGACTACCGTTGTTGTTGTGGTAGCGTCCACGATGATGCGAATATCTTTGGTTGACGTGACCTCGATGACTCCGATAACCTCGGTTTTGCCTAAAACCCCTTGAAAATCTACCATTATTATTGTACATACCGAGTACTTCAACCGAGCTTGGAGACGAGGCTATCTCTTCATCTTGCGCCGCCTGTATCGCGTCCTTGAGAGAGCTGTTATTATAGTGCTTAGCCTGCGGTTTCGTAACCCATCGGCGAATTTTTTAATCGCGTATTGCGCATTTAAAGGTTTTAATATGTTATAGTTCTCAGATTGCCCGTTAGCCTGCGAAACCGTCAACTGCACGAAAAGTTCGGAAATTTCTTTACCATAATCTTGTATAGATAACTCATTTTGTCTCATTTTGGTCAATTTAATTTCTCTGCCTGGGTTCGAACCCATGACTTACTGTTCGTAACTCGGGGCCGCCACCACTGGGCCACCGCTGCTCTACGTTAATCTATATAAAATGATAAACATGTAAATGTGGGATATGAAATAATAGTAAAACCCCGCGAGATCATAGTAAACGCCCGTCCGTCGGCCCGTCTGACCGCGGTTTAAGTCAGAGACTGAGAGATGAGGATGAGTGATTAGGCGACTAAGTAAGTCATATCTGAATGAATTGACGAAAAAAAAACATAATAATCTTATTCGAAGCGAGGTGTAAAAACTTTCGCTTTGCATTCTCTGGTTTTTCAGAGATTTCTTTGCATTTTCCGTGATTTCTGTTTGAATGGACAAAAGCTAATCTAAGTCATCTCTAGTGGAGTGTTAAAATTATCGAGCTCGCTTCCTCTTGCATCCTACATTATCTTAAAAAATAAAACTTTTTGTATAAATTGACACATGAGTCAGTCCTATTTTGTAGGAATGGACAAAAAACACTCACATATACGAGATGAGGTGCAAATAATTTTTGAGCTCGTTCGCTCGCTCTTGTATTAGTCCTATACTCTGCGGCACCCATAGGTGCTGTAGAATTAGTAGTGCTACTATGCTTGAGCAGCCACTGATCTCTCCACCAACATTTAGGTATAGCAGTACCTTTGTGCTCTTATATCGTAGTGTAATAACATATTAAGTATTTTGTGTGTACATAAATAATATTGCTACCTCTACTCCGGTAGGTCCAATGAAATATTAAATGCAATAAAACTAGCAATCCAAAAAAAAAAAAATATCGAATGGATTGTGACAAACATTTCAAAATAAAATAGCAAATATCGTCAACTATATTTTATTTACAATGTGGCTAGTTTTAAATCAAAACAATTTGTACAAAAACCTACGTACGTATGACTATATAACTAATTATATACTCTACTTAATACGTCTATGCATAAACCGTTTATGTGTACTTCCAAAACAAACATTTTAGTTAGAATCAGCTACAAACAATCGATTAATTTACACTGTATTGGATCAATCAATTGTTAATAAGCGAGTGGTCGTTGGTTAGCTTATCGTCTGACGGCTGTGGGGATGGATGGTCCCTCCGCGACGTAGCCGTTCTCGTCTGCGGAGTAGGTGATCTTCACGAGGTTGCCGTCCTTGTCGACGAAGCTGTAGCGGCCGCGGACGACGATGAAGCTGATGGGCTTGTTGTCCTCATCCGTACCTTGCTTCAGTCTACCCTCTTCTTGACGTCTGCTGCCGTCCGCTGATTCATAACTGTTAATATTGCATACATTAATAACATTTCGCGGCTATAGGGGACCATATAGAACCAATTGTAAAGTAAAATATACAATTTTTACCTGTATTGGTATTGTCCGTCGGGCTGCTGATCGAAATTAGAGCTGATGATCTGGATGGGCTCCTCGACGGGGGCGGCGGTGGCGACGGCCACGAGGGCGAGGGCGACAAGGATCATCTGCACAAAAAATATCTAGAAGCTTAAGACAACGACACAACAACAACAACTAAATCAACACAAGTTTTGTATTGAAAGACAAGTTATGAGGAATGCAATCTTCAAAGATTATTTAACACACAAAAGAACGTACCGATTTCATTTTGAAATATGTATTTGGTTTTTGTTCGGCGGCTGATGAGCAACTGATGCACAATCTATCACGATGCCATCTTTTATACATGTCCTGGCGCTCACCATAATGTCAACTATCATGTCGGACAGTATCGATATTCCGGTTGGCCATTGATCAATAATAATAATTTAGTCAATGAGATTCAGTTCAACTCTTCATTAGGCAGATACTACGAGACATTTAGTATTCTCAGGTTGCCCCCAGCGCCTATTTGTTAATTATCATATTATGTTATTAAGGAAATGACGATTGGATCAAAAGATAATAGCGATGAAATTGATCAATTATTTCAAATAATACAACTAAGTATTTGGTTGACTAGGTAAATAGTTTATAATAGGTGTAATGTTCTGGCAGCTCATTGGATTTAATGTGTATGATGTAATAATTTTTTCGGCAACAATACTTTTCGAGTCGATAGTTAAATGTTTCACATCTGCCTACCCTTTTCCCAACTATGTTGGGGTCGGCTTCCAGTCTGACCGGATGCAGCTAAATACCAGTATTTTACATATAGCGACTACCTAACTAACATCCACAACCCAGTTAGTTCTGGGTAATATGCAGATACTCGTATGCAGTCTCAGGGAATATTTCCTAGAAGCCGACATGGGGATGCATCGAGATGTGGTCGCAGTGGACAAGGGCCTCACCCCGCTCTCCTTGGCTAAAGAGAACTGGCGCAAACCTGTAGTACTTGACACTAACGACCGCAGGGAGGTATGGCAGAGTAAGGAGCTTCACGGACGCTTTTTCCAGGCCCTACATGGGCCCGATGTAGACCTATCAGCGTCCGTAGTCTGGCTACGTTCCAGGGACCTCTTCAGAGAAACCGAAGGTTTTGTCTGTGCAATTATGGATGAAGTTATGATGACGAATAACTACCGGAGATTTATTGTGAAGGACGGCACGGTTGACATATGTCGGGCATGCCACCATCCAGGCGAATCAATCCATCACATTATCTCCGGGTGTTCTCGTCTAGCTAACGGAGAGTACTTGCATAGACACAACCTTGTAGCCAAGATTATCCAGCAACTCGCTCTTAAATACAGCCTTGTGGAATCGGAAGTGCCGTACTATAGGTATATGCCCGACCCAATTCTCGAAAAAGGCAGTATCACATTGTACTGGGATCGATCCATCATCACTGACAGGACTATTCTAGCCAATAAGCCTGATATAGTGGTGGTGGATCGATCAGAACGGCGCGCAATGATTGTTGACATAACGGTCCCGCATGATGGGAACCTCGTGAAAGCCGAGAAAGATAAGCAAATCAAGTTTCTTTACTTGGCTCGCGAGGTTGTCGACATGTGGGATGTGAACTCAGCGATCATTGTGCCGATAGTCGTATCAGCCCATGGCTTAATTGTCAAGAGCCTCGATGAATACCTAAGGAGGCTCTCGTTAGGCAGCTGGATCAAGGGCTTGATTCAGAAAGCGGTACTCCTGGACACGACTCTTATTGTTAGGAGGTTCCTCTCTCTGGAGCCCTGACCGCCGGTAGCTTGGACCCTGTTCCTGATACCGGTGGGTTACTATTTTCTATATTTTTAAACGTTTTTTATATAATCTTTGTTACTAAAAATATTTAAAAATGTATGTAATGTGTAAAGAAAATAAATAAAGGAGATAATAATAAAGCCATTTATTCCAAATCTCACTTTTGATATAAATATTACAATGTTTGTTAGTAGGTTGTTGCATAAATTTAAAAAGTTTACTTAAAATTTATGTAAGTATTATTTATGAGACCCCTGTTTGGGTAAAGGCCTCCTCCAGCCTTTTCCATGACTCCCTGTCCTTGCCTGACTTTATCCAATCGTCTCCTGCTACGTGTGTTATGTCATCAGTCCACCGTCTTAATTGTCGACCAACATTCCTTTTCCCCATTGGCCTTTTCCATCGTGTGGCTTCAATGGTCCATCTTCTGTCTAAATATGTTGAGATGTGTCCGGCCCATCTCCACTTAAGTAAGAGTGTGTGTCTGAGAGCATCAGTGGCTTTAGTTTTTTGACGAATGTTTTCTTTCCTAATGTTATGTATTCTTTTAATTTTCAACATGCTCCTTTCCATCGCTGTTTGACTGCATTTGATTTTTTGTTTTATTTTGTTTGTAAATACCCAAGTTTGGCAACCATACAACAAGCAGGGTAATAGGCATGTATCAAAGATTGTCCATTTCATGTGCAGGCTGTAGTTCCCTTTTAGGATTTCTTTTAATGCCCAGAATTTCTTCCAAGTTGCGTTGATTCTTTTTGTTACTTCTTCTTCGTTGCTTGATGTTTTGAATGAGATTTGCTTCCCTAGGTAGATGTAATCGCTGACGTATTCTATATTGTTACCTTTTATCACTATCGGGCGTTCACGATTGTTAGTTAATATCTTAGTTTTATTTACATTCATTTCTAGGCTGATTTTAGAGCTTTCGCAGTCCAGTGATCTCATAATTTCCTCTAGGTCTTTGGCAGTTTCGGCAATTATAACAATATCATCCGCGAACCTCAGATGGTTTAGATAGTGTCCGTTTATGTACACTCCCCTATTTTTTCAGTTTATTCTATATTTATTTCGTCTCCTCTAGTTTCTAATTTAACTCTGCTCTTACTATTTGTATAGATATATTTGAAGATATTGATGTATTTATAGTTAATATTTGATTGTTGTAGTGCGTGCCAGATTGAACAGTGGCTGATGCTGTCAAAAGCTTTGCTGTAGTCAATGAAAGCCACATACAGAGGTCTATTATATTCTCTGTATTTTTCTATGACCTGTTCTAATGTCTGTATGTGGTCCATTGTGCTAAAGCCTGATCTGAATCCTGCTTGTTGCTTTGGTTGCTGCTTATCAATGTCGTCGGATATTCTCTTTAAAATTATGGATGAAAATAGTTTGTATATACTTGCCAGCAGACTTATGGGTCTATAATTCCCAATATCCAAGGGGCTTCCTTTCTTGAAGAGTAAAATTATGTTTGATGTACACCATTGTTTTGGTACTTTTCTTCATCTAGTATCATATTGGACAATTGCGTAAGATGGTGTGTTAAAATAGGTGCTCCTATTTTAAGGGCCTCATTGCTTAATTCATCTGGTCCAGGACTCTTTTCAGCCTTCAACTTTTTTATATGTTCGTACACTTCGGAGTCTTCAATTTGTCTGATACAGTCAGTCGTGTTTATGTGAGTTGTTTGCGCTTCCATTTCATTGTTATTTTGTTTCTTGTATAAGTTTTTGTAGAAGTTTGTTGCAAGGTTTATTACATCTTTTCTAGATTTTGTTTCTAGTGAGTTATGTTCTAATTTTTGAATCCACGATTTGTGTGTAGTTAATTCTTTGTAGGCTTTTTTGGCACTTCTAAAATTCTTGATGTTTCTTGAAATAATCTTGTATCTATGGATGTTGTAGTCCTTACGGATTGACCTATTAGTCTCTTTGTATATTCCGCTAAGTTCTTCTTTCATTTCTTTTGTTTTATTAATTGTGTGTAATAGTTCCGTGCGTCTTTTTGTCTTTGGAGAAAATATTGTGCTGATGAGGATGTGTACCATTTTGATATTTTAAGCTCTCTGTTATGCCTCTTTCTAGGGTATTGTAGTATGTTTGGATATCAAAACAGTCTGTTTCTAAATTTTCTGTGTATGTTCTTAGATTTTCGATGTAGTTTTCAATTTCTGTTTCTGTCTTGGGGATATTAGATAGTGTTGTGTAGGTTTTTCTGCTCTTTACTGGACAACTTAAAAGTAATGTTGCTCTCAATAATCTGTGATCGGAAGAGAATTTAAATTTGTTTAGTACCTCGATATTAGTTATAAGTATACGGTGGTTTATCATTATAAAATCTATTTCATTATAAGTTTTTTGGTCGGGTGATGACCATGTCCATCTGCCGCTTTCTTTCTTTTTGAAGAATGAGTTCATTATTGACAATTTGTGTTGATAAGCATAACTTAAGAGACGTTCTCCTTTTTCATTACACATACCGTAGTCATGGTTCCCATCACTGCATAATAGTTTGTTTTTGGGCAACCTATTTTTGCATTGAAATCTCCCATGACTATGACCTTTCCTTCCGTCTTGGTGTAAACATGTTCAATGTCTTTGTAAAATTTTTCAATTTCTTCTTCCGTTGATCTCTCCGTCGGTGAATATGCTTGGATTATTGATAAGGAGAAGCATTCAAATTTTACTTGTAAAAGAGCTACTCTTTCAGAGATTCCTATAAAGTTGGTGATATTGTTTTTATATTTTTTCTTGATTAGAAATCCCACTCCATGTAGTCCTTTAGTTTCGCTGATGTAGCAAAAGATAAGGTCGCTGTACTCTTCTATCTTGCACCCCATTCTTCGGATTTCTGCGAGGCCTAGAATGTCCCAATTAATATTTTTTAAGGCATTAGTTAATTCTAGGAATCGTTCTGTAGATGTAAGTGTTCTCACATTATAAGTGCAAATTTTGAGAGTTTGTTTTATTTCTTGATCTATTTCTGTGTTTGGTGGAAGGTTGCAGTCTAATTCCCCACGAGGATAAGTCGGGTTGGGGAATGTTTTGTTTCTGTTATCATTAAGTTCTTTATTTTTTTAAGTGTTGTTCCGGTGGCTGATGGCAACATCCTATGCATTCTGATCAGTTGGCAGGTTGGCAGGAGGCAGTTGAGTTGCTTCTATTCCTCATTACGTCGAAAGCATTTAGACGATGTGTTTTTGTTGGCAATTGTTGTTTGCGAGGGTGCTCTTTTTCACTAGGCGAGGTTGATGGTTCCCTTTTTCGTTTCTCATTTCCTGATTTTTTGTGTTTGATAACTAGCTTGTCATAGTTTATGAATACGTAGTTGCCTTTCTTCCTTTCTTCTTCAAGTTTTGGCTGTAGTTTCTTTCTCGTGTCGAGGATTTCTTTCGGGTAGTCTTCAGACGCATGCACGTTTTTGAGTTGCTTTTTATTTGCCACTATCTCGTTTTTCTTCCAGAGGTTGACGAATGTCAGGAGGATTGGCCTTTCCTTTCCATTTTCTGTGTTATTTTTGCCAATTCTGTAGATCATGTTTACATCTCTATCTACAAAAGTAATATTTAAATTATCTTTAAATTTGTTTTTAATGATTTCAATGAGATTTACAGTCGATTTTTCTGTTTCTTTTACTTCATATAAAATTAAGTTGTTAATTATTTTGTGTTTTTCAAGATTGTATATCTTTTCCTTTAATTTCTCATTTTCTGACCTTAGTTCCTGCATTTCTAGTCTAAATGGAACTAATTTTTCATCAATTCGTGTCATAATGTTAACGGTTTGTTTTGACATTTCTATTCTTTTGGTCAAAAAAAGATTGAAGGTTATCCAGTTTTTACTACTGTCCCTTACGTGGAATGGAACGTAGTATTGTGAACGCAGTTTAATGAAGCTGTTATGTTGGTAGCACTGAACTGACGTTATCGAATTATTTGTCTATTCTCAGTTGACGGAGACATAACATAATTATATACTAATAATGTTCATTCCATGCTCGGCTGAGCATGGAATGAATGTTTCATTTGTCAAGTGGCTACTTGGGCATACAAATTATTAAATAACATAATGAAAATATGAGTCTAAAATTCTAATGATTTGATAAGAATTCCATTTTACATTAAATATAAATTACATTATTACTATTAGTCATGCATGACAAACACAAGACAATCAACAAACAATACATTATCGTCAAGCGGACATGAAACATTTAAAAAGTTCTAGTCGTCAAAAATTCATCAACAGAGTAATAACAATTTTCCATAAGAAGTTAGAACAATTTATTTTTAAATAAGTACATGAATATTGCTACATTATATTATGGCATTCGGAATTTTATCGTAGATCTTCGTGGCTATAGCAAAGACACTTTTCCCAAAGAGGGCAGTTCTATATTGACTGGTGGAGCCGCCACTGATCTCTCCTACTAACATTTAGGTATACGCTACCTCGCTCACAAGTCAACAACCATGAAAATCGGGTCAGATTAAGTAAAATTTGTACTTCCGCCCTACCTTCAATCGCCATCGGTACAACATTCCTTTTTTAAGTCACTCATAAAACCTATAATGATCAAGCTGGTATCAATAAAAACAGGTAGTGAATATGACAAAATCTTCTAAAGTGTCACATTTCCGAAATATATATACTGAAAGTTTTTAGAACTGGCCACTTGTAAACGATATAATAAATAAATAAATTAAAATTTTGAAAATGGAACTCTTTGCCAATATTATTGTGTATGTATTTTATTCATTTGTCATTTGTTTACAATTTGGCGGCAAATTGAAAATTGTCTGTGTCACGTCAGCATGAATTTAACGCGAGAAAATTTTCGTACAATGATTTTTTAAGACTTTCGATGTCATTTAAGGCAATAAGAAAGTTAAGATAGATTTCGATTAGCCTTTCACGATGAAGCTCCATCTTGAGCCACTGTTTATAACTGGTTTAATGTGTTTAAACGTGGTCGCACTAATCTCACCGATGATCTGCTTGAGGGACGGCCATCCACGGCGACGACTGAAGATACCATCAGTGTTGTGCGGCGTATGATAGAGACTAACAAAAGCGTGACTTATCAGCAGATTCCGACAAGCTTAGGCATCGGTGTGAGTCAAGTGCACAGAATCCTCTATTAACATTTAGCCGTCAAGAAGCTTTGTGCCGGGTAGATACCTCGTAATTTGACAGAGGCCCAAAAACTCCGTCGTGTTGATTGGTGTCGTGAAATGGTTCAAAGATTTAACGGATGTTAAATCATCAAATAACCCCTCCCGCTCTGGGCTAAGCAGGAGGGAGTGTCAGACTTTTACTGACTAAAACCCATCCATGTTCCTTCCTTTGCCCTTTGTGTTCCAGGGCCGCGGTATCTCTTTCGAACAGTCCCGCAACCCTGGCAAGCATCGGTCCTTCCTGTTTGCTGCGGATACTGTTTCGCGCGTGGAACACGAACGCGCCGGCGTCGACACAGCCTGTCATCCATCTGCCGTCATAAGACGGACGGACGCCACAGTGGATCATCCCCATACAAGAGGTCGGACATAGAATTAAAAATTGAAAAAGTATTTAATTTAAAAAAATGAAATATACAGTTGCATTACTCTATTAAGGAACTACAAAAAATGTTACTACAATTTTTTTATTTGACCAGTACTTTATGAGCAATTCGATGAAAACTGTTATTTTTCTATGGAAATGGTTACAGAAATGTCTGTATCTCATGATTCCCTCCTTGTTTCGATTTGCGGTTTTCACTACTGTTATTTACCCATTTTATGCCACATTTTCTTCAAGGACACATGGTGCCCCCAGCGACCCCCTTCCGAGATATTTTGCTTTTAGTAACTATACTTTTTATTGTATAACTGATGAAATGGAGGTACATTAAGTATATTCATTACTGAGAATAGTCATCTTAAGTAGTTCCTTAAATAACAGGTGCATTTGCGATTACTTTAATGACTTATGAACGCTTCTGTTGCCATACAACAAAAGCGTTAATGAGTCCTTAAGTAAAGATTACCAGTACTTGCTTAATCTAATTAGTTATTGTAATTGCTATGTTAACAGCCCTTAATCTCTGCATTGTGATTGTCTAATGTCATCATTAGCTTATCAAATTCATTGCTAGTTGCCTACTTGCTGCCCTATATATTTGAGTGTGTTTAGCAAATGTAATTCAGTTGTAATTATAACTTCTACCAAGTGTTGTCATTATGGCTTTCCGTGGGTTTTCTACTTATCTAGATCTTTACGTTGCTCTTCGTAATCATAAAGATCTTCGTGACTATGACAATTTATTTAACACAATCAAGTCGAGTACTAACGTCCAGTTTAGTGAAAGTGATGTGACGGATCTCAAGAACTGGTGTCGACGATTTTGCTATAGGGTTTACACCTAATGGGTGCAATCAAGAAGGACAGTCGACAGGTTCATTAACAAGAACGGAGAGTGGTTAAATTTCGATATCGTTTGGCCAGATTGCTTTAAAGAAAATGTTATTGACACTGAAGAAGCAAATGAAAATGAGGCAGAAGAGGTAGTCAGTCCATCAAAATCAGATGCATCAACTTCAACATATACATCTCCTCGCAAACGCTTTGAAGATTTATCGACTAGAAACAAAAGAAGACGTGTTAATGAAAATGTTGCTAGTTGCAGTCGTCCGGATGAGCTTTTGCATACTGTTGAAAGTATACTTAAGTCTGCCGGAAAAAATGATATGGCCAGAATAATGAAAAATTTGCTGGAAAATCCTGAACACGTCTCAACAGTTTTAAATGTCCTGGAAACTAAGCAGAATCTTTCGCTTCGTGAAGTTCCTACTCACAAAGCACTTGCTCTTTACGTTTACTTGCAGTTATCCAAGTGGCGTTACATCACACTTCGGGACTTTAGTTTAAAAGAAGGTCATGCAAAATACCCAAGCTACTACTTGTTAGTTAAAGAAAAGCTTAAATGCTACCCGGCAAAAGAAGACATAACTGTGACTGAAACTTCCGCAAAGATACGGATCCAAGCCCTCCTTGATCTCACAGTTAGGAGGCTGATCGATTCACTTGAATCAAATTTTGATGCTGGTGAACAACTTGTGCTTCACAGTAAATGGGGTTTTGATGGAGCTTCAAGTCAAAGCATTTACCATCAAACGACAACAACAAGTGAACAAGACTTATCCAGTGTATTTATGGCAAGTCTTGTACCGCTTAAGTTAGTGACGTCTAGTGGAAGTATAGTGTGGCAGAATGATCGGCCATCGTCAACCACATATTGTCGCCCGATTTCATTTACATTTATGAAAGAAACGGAAGCGAATGTTAAGGCTGAAATGGAAATATTTGAGACCGAGATTCGTGAACTGAACCCGACTGATTGCGGCAATGCTACTGTTACTCACAATCTATGGCTAACCATGATTGATGGTAAGGTACATTCAATCATATCTGGTACATCGGCAGCAGTGTGTGATTTGTGCAAAGCTCGCCCAAGCGAAATGAATAACTTGGAAGAAGTGAGAGCTAAACCCGTGAATACAGATTTATACAAGCATGGATTTAGTTCATTGCATGCTTGGATTCGGTCTATGGAGTGTTTATTACACATTGCTTACAGAATGGACATAAAATCATGGCAAGCAAAAGGTGACGAAAATAAAAAAAAAGTTAAAGATAAGAAAGAAACCATTCAAGAAGCTTTCCGAAGAAGCACAGGCTTACTTCTAGACGTTGTTAAGCAGGGTAGTGGCAATACAAACACTGGAAATGCTGCAAGAAGGTTTTTTGCAAACCCAGAAACGACTGCGGAAATTACTAAATTAGACGTTAATTTAATTAGAAGACTCGCCGTTATTTTGCAATGCATTTCCTCAGGCGAAAAAATTCAAGTCCAAAAATTCAAATTATATTGTGATGAAACAGCAAATTTATTCGTGGAATTATATCCATGGTATAACATGCCAGCAAGTTTACACAAATTGCTGATTCATGGATACCAGATAGTGGACCACTTATCAGTAGTGCCTATAGGTTTTTTGTCTGAAGAAGCAACTGAAGCAAGAAACAAGGATTTTCGTAAATTTAGAGAATGTCATACACGAAAGCATAGTAGCATCGCCACTAATGAAGACATTCTTCATAATCTGCTATTATCTTCCGATCCTCTTCTCACCAGCTTACGACCGAAGATGACAAATAAAGCCAAAAAGTCTTTATTTAGAGAACTAGACGATTTACTCATAGTTGATCAGAGTGAATTGGAGTTCATTGACGTTTCAACTGATACACTTGCTGCATGTAGTGACGTTGAAGAAGATGATGACGATAATAATGATCATGATGTCGTTATTGATGAAGATGAAGAAAATATAGTTTAAGTCTTATAGTACCTAATATTATTATTAACAAGCAGTTTCTTTGTTAATTTCTTGTTTTTGTGTATTTTTTTTTTTATTCTGTTCTTTTTTTGTTTTGTGTTATGCCACCCATCGGCCAATAAATGTTTTTTTTTTCTTTCTTTTCTATTGTTGTTAGTAACTTAATGGTCGTGTTTATTAATTAATTTCCTATTATAATTTAGTTCTTAGTTGTTGTTTAATTTTTTAGTTTGTTTTAGGGTACCTACATAGTTGTTTTATTTTTAAATTATTTTTACAGTGTTATATTATATAAATAAAAAATATTTTTATACCTACATATTTTCTTATTGATTATAAAACTCTATTTCTTTTCGATGTGTTATTGTAAATTCGACTCAGTCATTACTAAGCTAATGATGACATTAGACAATGCAGAGATTAAGGACTGTTAACATAGTAATTACAATAACTAATTAGATTAAGCAAGTACTGGTAATCTTTACTTAAGGACTCATTAACGCTTTTGTTGTAGGGCAACAGAAGCCAGTGGCGTGCAGTGGTTCTCCGCGGAAGGTAGGCCAGCCACGCTAAGATGACCCTCAAAGTACTCACATTTATTGATATATTCACTTACCCTTCCGGGTCCACCGCACCCACCCCTGGTGTTTTTAGTAAGCGTACCTATGAGAAACAACGCCATCTAGCTTAAATATCAGGAATTTCAATGGAATTCTGTCAATACAAGAACGAAGGATGTCGCTCCGCTACAAAAAATTCTAAAAAATAATACAGAGTGCGCTGTAAACAAAAAAAAGGTAGAGTTTTCTGACCGGAATATTTGAAAAACAAACCTTTAAAATAAGCCTATTAAAACCAAAGTTATAAATACAAGAACTCCGCATTAATCAAGGTTCAAATCACGATTTACTGACAATGCAAACAGAAGAAAGATTAATTTGAAATGACGATGAATTTTAGGTTAATTCTCGTAATTCGGGTCATTTCATTCGATCATTAAACGATTGTGAATACTTACTGTTTTAACTTTTAATAAACACACTACCAGCGCAAACTTCACAACAGAACACCATTTCTAAGTTAATAAACAAATACAACAAATAATATTTACACTACTATACGTTTCAAAACGAATTACAAACGTCAGATATTATAAAAATCAAAACACTGAAGATCGCGAAATAAATTTTGCTAGTCACATGAAACAAATAAGGCTTCTAAGAAAAATACAATTGTTATTTTGTCGATAAAAAAACACTACCAAATATAATTGCATCACTGCATACCGTTTTAGCCGGATAATACTTTGTGGGGCAGCCAATCAGTGGCCAGCTAGCCAGCTACACTCGCAGGAGTTTACGCCCCTATTTACTATGTGTGCCGTTCATATACACGAAAATAACGATCAGTGTGCGTAAATTTATCAATGGAAATTAGGCCGGCTGCGGCCTTGCCTAGACGGCCGGGAGCGAGCGTCGTAGTATTTATCAGTTACGTCACACGGCTGCGACAAGTTGCTATAAGTATTATAACAGGAGTTTTTTATTTTTTATTAATATAGTTATAATAAATGCATTTGTTGCGTTGTTGGTAGGAATGGTAGGGTAGGCTAGGCCTAATTGCCTCTATGGACGGCACGCCCCTGACAGAAGCGTTCATAAGTCATTAAAGTAATCGCAAATGCACCTGTTATTTAAGGAACTACTTAAGATGACTATTCTCAGTAATGAATATACTTAATATACCTCCATTTCATCAGTTATACAATAAAAAGTATAGTTACTAAAAGCAAAATATCTCGGAAGGGGGTCGCTGGGGGCACCATGTGTCCTTAAAGAAAATGTGGCATAAAATGGGTAAATAACAGTAGTGAAAACCGCAAATCGAAACAAGGAGGGAATCATGAGATACAGACATTTTTGTAACCATTTCCATAGAAAAATAACAGTTTTCATCGAATTGCTCATAAAGTACTGGTCAAATAAAAAAATTATAGTAACATTTTTTGTAGTTCCTTAATAGAGTAATGCAACTGTATATTTCATTTTTTTCAATTAAATACTTTTTCAATTTTTAATTCTATGTCCGACCTCTTGTATGGGGACGATCCACTGTGGGTCGGCGAGCTAGCCCATAGCTCACCGTCCACAGGCCCGCGTGACTCAAATGCTGTGTTCGACATACTTACGGGTGACGAAAGCTGGATTTATTGTTATGATCCTGAAACTAAGAGAAAGTCTGCTGCCTGTGTGTTTCCTTCCGACGAGTTGCCAACTAAAGAGAAGAAAGGTCGAAGCGTGGGAAAAAATATGATGGCCTCGTTCTTCTGAAGGACAGGTCATTACGCAACAATTGTTTTAGAGGATCGAAAAACAGTTACTGCAGAGTGGTATACTAACAATTGTTTGCCACTTGTCTTGGAAAAAGTTCGGGAGAAACGACCTCGCAGTAGGATCCTCCTTCACCACGACAACGCCTCGTCGCACACCGCCTAGCAAACAATCGACTACTTGGTGACGTCAGCCCCGATTTTGCGACGATTGCGATTGCGATTTTTATTTAATTCTGAAAATAAAATAAAAACTTCGAGGAAAACGTTTTATGGACGCCGAGGAAGCAGTGGCTACATTTCAAAATGCCGTCGAAGAGACCCCTAAGGACTAGTGGGCAAAGTGCGTTTCTCTGGTTCCATCGGATGCAGCGATGTATTGGTGTAAAAGGACACTATTTTGAAAAAATATAATAAAACTAATAACTTGCTAGTTATAGTATATGCTATACTTACACTTGTCATACCATATAGCATTTATCATCCTTTTTATTGGTTTGTTTGTTTATACTCAGCGAATCGATCTAAATTCGATTCGCTTTCATAGTATTTGCAAGAATACAATATTATTTTTCATAATTTTCAATGTTGCCAAACTGTCAGTTACTTTTTCTTTCTGTCATAGAGTTTCTTACTAGCTTAGTCTATGATGAATACTTTTTAGTTTATCTAATTTAAATTATATTTTTCAATGTTTAGCTGAAATATTGTATTTTATAGATAATAATGATTGTTTACTAATAACTTAATTTTAAATTAAGTATATTTATAAATTCTTTATGCACTCATGGTTTTATGAAGTAAGTCTTATATGTCCTGGCCGACTGCACTTGTCAGATGAAATGATTTTATGGGCACAAGAAGAAAACTGAAGCGGCCCTTACATTTGGCTTCATTCACTAAATGAATTAGACTCTGAATTTAGACAAGTGTAAAGACATTCAGACTGTTAGACACACTAATTAGGCAATCAGAGTCGTGACTGCCGATCTAAATCAGTTAGCATGCTGAATTTAGCCAAGTGTAAAGCGACTTAGGCAAGAAGTGCGTTTAGTTGTCTGCCACTCGCGGTGGACTGCGCATGTCGATCATTAAAGTAACAGCTAATCTTTCTCTTGGAGTAACAGCATCTCTGAGCCAACTATCTTCTTTTTTAATGTACAGTGTAACTAATCTCAAAAATTCTTAAAATTGTTCAATTCCAATCTTAGAAAATTTCTTACATTTTCCAGCTCATTTAAAATATAATTTGATATACTTAGACAGTTTTTTTCGTAAAACCATTATATATATAAATATTTTCACCCAATACTTCCTGCATCTTTTTATAAGTAATTAAAATAGAACTTGACGCAACCATAGCCAAGGCGAGCCCTGTTCTTTGACACAGCCTTTGATGTTATTTTAATGGTCTCATGCTATGGTGCAATGTACACACGGCTACACATTCCAATTTAAGCTGACCTCGCATTGTATGGAAATCCTATACAATACGAGATCAGCGTAAACTGGAAATGCTTGATGCGTAGCCGTGTGTACGAGTATGTACGTACGATACGCTCGAAATTCGCTGATCGACTGTCTTAGCTAGCTAATTAGATCAAGTGTAAAGAGCAAGCTTTTTATTCGCTCACGCTCACTGTCTGAATTTAGTGAACTGAATTTAGCCAAACGTAAAGGCCGCTTGAGATTCAAAAATGGAAAGACTACTGTGGACGTTTCCACAGTAGTCTTTCAGCTGACGAACCGGTGAGATTAGACGAGAGAGCGTTTCTTGAATGTGAGACTGAAGGAATTCTTCAAATTGGAGACAAGACAGATTCTTCAAGGTGATCCATCTAAAGATACACCTGGGACTACTACTCCCAATCTGATTATTAAAAACTGTCTTTCTGCCTTCCCTGGTGTTAGTTTCGCGGAGCTGCCCTGGGTCTAAAGGCTAGTGATCCAACTAAAAGATCTACCGGGACCTCTACTCCCGTTCTTCGAAACGCCGCCTTCCTGTGGAGCAGACCTGAAAGAACTACATGCATCGTCCTACATCACCACCTTAACGTTTGATCATGCTTCATTAACAGTGCTACTAATCGTGTGTATATACTCTAAAACTACTTCCAGAGTGCGGGTTTGATAGGTCTTTTTTTATAATCACTTGTATTTTTTACTTCACTTGTAAAACCATCCATTTACATCTATTACATTTTTATATATACAAGTCTACTTTTATCCTTTAATTTTTAATAGGATTTAGTAGATTTGTTACATAGTTTGTTCAGTTTTTGATTTTCTAAGAACTTTCAGTATCACCCTCGTAAGCTATCAAAGATGTGCTGATGGCAATAGTACTTTTTAATATAAGTGGGGAAACTTTGTTATTGCATTTGAGCGCGGAATTAAACCCGAGCTTCAGGCGAGGGTGTTTAGATGGGGTTTATGGAGCCGAGTACTGCAGTAACAAATCCCCACGCGTATCAAACGACGTTTATCAACGTTTTACACTTTCGAAGAAATAAAATATTAGAACGGAAAGTATTTTTGTCAGGAATTATTTTGAAGCTATGATTTAATTTGTTTTTTTCCGCGCTTTACTTTTGCCAATTTGAAGAATAAGCAAAGGTGATGATGCCGCTCAACAGCCTAATATGAATAATAAAAATTCAAAAATGAAAATTCAAATATTTTTGAATTTAGAACACAAATAAATGTTAATTTGTTTATAAATGAAAATATTTGTTTTAAATATTATGATATTCTATTTATAAACACAATTTTATACTCAATAGCTATTTATTTTGCCGAGATTTAAAAAAAAAACAATCACCGCCGTGGCAGTGATTGTTTTTTCCGAGTATAGTCATTGAACACCCTTTGGACTTAGTTTAAGTATAGTCTGTGGAAATTTTTATTTCCGCACGTGTGCTGAAAAATATGAAAAATCCACGCATGTGAAATACATTGCATGTTGAACCTAATCGTAGTGCGATAAGAAACAGTTTTCGAGAAACGGTATTGAAAAGATTTTTATTGACGGCTTATATTCCGGAATCGTGACACTTTAAAGAAATTTTACAAAAAAAAAAGATGTCTAGATTACAGGCACGTTTACCTTCTTAAATTTTTGACATTAACAAAAGATTTCGATTTTGAACTATTTTAATTTTTTTTTTTTTTTTAATGAAAGCTTCGTTTAGATAAACTAAAAATACGGGTATTTTACTTTTTAATCTAAATTTTATGTTGCATGATTATATTATTTTCTTAGAACATAAAACGTTGTCAATCGGGTCTTCTACGCGAAATTAAAGAAATACATCCCCCCAGCCTGAAGGCCGAGGCCGCACTGACAAGTTGTGCATCGGGTTCTAGCGAGAGCCGGGGGGGGGGGGAGGGTGGTCCGAGCTATGACTGGTTCGAAGCAAAACTTCAAGCTTTCTGACGAAAGGCTTTTACAGTGAAAATAACGGGTTTAAAAAAAAAAACAAAACGGATACCTTCTGCTTTATACATAGATCGACTATCCTGCAAAGTTTCATGACCTAATTTAAAGTTTTTAATTGAATATTATCCATTTACAAATCATTTTAGAGGTATTTTTCTATCGAGAAAATGTTATAGAATCCTGTATTCGAAACAAATAATACTTAGAAGTAGTCCTCAACTTTGCCATGCATTAATCACAAAGTGAATGCTGCAGTAATATTAAAACGAGAGCCTTTAAATTTTCACAATTTGGCGTTATTTTGGCCCTTCAGGCATTGGAAACAAACTAAACACTCTGCCCACCATGAGTGTCCGCTAGCTAGTTAATTAGTAATAACATACACAATACTAGAAACACATTATAATGTGTTGTGTTGGGACGAGTTGAACCCTCACCACCGGCTCCACTTTGGCGCGATCGGGGTCGAGCCATCAGCGCCACGCGACTGATGACTGATGACGCGCTAGGACACAAAACATTGTAATAATGTGTTTGCAACCATACAAGTGTGAAACCTATATGCTTCTGACGCGCCACGGTACAGTAGTATTGTATGAAGTATGTTTTATAGTATGTTTCTAGCTTCAGTCTGTAGTTGACATTATTTTGTCGGAGAAAATTAGAAATGAGAAAATGTGTGTTATTTATTTTTGCATTCATTCACAATAGGTAGCTCCCGGGGATGGAAGTAAGTTACCGAGGCTCAAAAGTCACATAAATAAAGAATGATGATAGTGGTGGTTGGTATGTACTGATAGGGAAAATTATAAAAGGCGTCTTATTTATCTACATACAAACTTTAAAAAAAGCCCTAGCTTTTTCTTAATTTTTTTTTTATGTACGTATATTTATTTATTATTGTTTATTTTAAGGCTTTTAATTTATATAATATTTCATTGTTTTGTTGTATTTCTGTAATTATATGCAGCAGTTTTGTATTCATGATCAAGTGTATAAGTTAAGGTTTATCGTTATTATTTATTGTGTTGTTATTTTTTGTGTGTGTGAATTATACTAACATAGGTTAAGGAATACTAGCAAAAATTTATGGGTAATATACCTGATTTAAAGGAAAATAAATAAATAAATTAGCATAGAATTGTTTTAATTTCCAGGCAATAGCAACAAGGCCGCATTATGTCGCAAAACCATCTTTATTTGACCTTTATCAAATATGAAAGCACATACCTCTGTAGCTTGGGATTTTGGTATGATGCGCTAACTCATACTAATTTGTTTTTTTTTGTACTCCTGCTAAATAAAATATGACCTGTCGTCACTTGACTGTTTAAGTAATCCGACTACTTTGAAAGAGCCACGAGTTTTGTAAAGGTCTATGTCGCCATTACTCCAAGTGGGTAACTAACATAACGAAAAACTTAATGATGCGACCTGGCTTTGAATTCATCTGAAATCTTTCATGCGTGAAAGTGCTTACGTTTCTAAAATTATTTTTTTCGATCCGGTGTTTTTCTTATGGAAAACGCTTTCTCGTTTTCATGAGTCATCATCATCAATATGAAAATGTTTGCACCAAATGAAGAAATAAAAACCCTTCACCAAACACTGACGAATAATATTTAACAATGGTTTATTGCTCATAGCAATGCGATTAACGTTCACTTTTTTTAAAACCTGTCAAAGACCTACAAATGACAGCTGGGTCGTTTTCATCGTTATTTGTTTTACTGTAATCTGAAGAACTCCTCACAGATCAGATTGTGTATGACAGAAGATTCATCAAACTTCTTATCTAGATAGAGATAATTATGTAGTTCTTAGCCTTAAAATAATAAGCGTGATTACTGGAGTGCAAAACACGCGATTGAAATACAAGAAAATCCCACAAATAAAAACAAAACTTAGACTTTGATTGTTAAAATTATTTTAATTAACTGTACGAATATAACACAACAGCTTATATAACAAAATATGGCAGTGAGCATCAAGTTACAAGGAGCTAGACGTGCGGGCGATGCACCTCCGCACGCTGTGTCATGGTAACAGTCCTGTTATTATTTGCTAAACGTCATCAGAGTGGCAGAGTACATTCGCTGATGAATTATATCTATTAATGACATTACTTTGTATCAATCAACAATTCATCTGCGCGTCATTGTTGTTAGCTTATCGTCTGACGGATTTGGGGATAGAGTCTCCCTGCGCGACGTAGCCGTTCTCGTCAGCGGAGTAGGTGATCACCACGGGGTTGCCGTCCGGTCCGATGAAGCTGTAGGTGCCGCGGACGACGATGACGCTGTGGGACTTGTTGTCCTCATCCAAGGCTTCCTTAAGTCTACCCTCTTCACTGCGTCTGTTGCCGTCCGCTGATTCATAACTGTTGATATTTCATACATTAATAACATTTCGTGCTATAGGGGACTATATAGACCCACTTGTAAAATAAAATAAATAATTTTTACCTGAATTGGTATGGTCCGTCGGGCTGCTGATCGAAATTGGAGTTGACGATCTCGATGGGCTCCTCGGCGACGGGGGCGGCGGCGGCGACGGCCACGAGGGCGAGGGCGACAAGAATCATCTGCAGACCAAACACACGTTTTATAAATGGAGCATAAAAATATAGATATATCAAACACACCAATAAAGATCTTTTCACTCGCTTTGAAATAAAAGTAAAAGTAAGTTTTTGTTAGCTAAAAAAAATTGTAAATAATGTGAAATCAATTTGGATTTAATAATATATGAATACACGTACGGATTTCATTTTGATAGGCTTTGTTCGGTGGCGGCTCGGCTGTGCGACTGATGCTAAATCGATCGCAAAATGAGCTTTTATACATTTCTCTGACTACTAACGTAACGCCTGATGTACGATGTCGCTAATCCGGATTTGGTCTTTTGATAGGCACAAATGTGCGTGATACTTATTTTTAAGTTGACACTAACCTTTAACCGCCTATGTATAATTAATTCTCTGTATAGAAAATGCAAATCAAAATACCGACTTTAAATTCTGGTAAAAAAACAAGTTACGTATGTATTATTATTGTATACGATTTAATTAGGTCATAAATAATTTATCTCTGTAATATATATATATATATATATATTTAAAGTAAAAATAACTTGCTGACCGACTGATTCACTGACTGATCGATCAACGCACAAACATTTCTTACGTGACGTAAATGTTGCACTAGAAGGGATTTTTGGAAATACGTCCCAATTTCCACTAAACACTACTTTATTACGTGTTTACTAATTCTGTGGCATCAGACAGGTTAAGGAAAAACTTTAAAATCCTGAGCCTCTGGGCCCTAGAAGCTTTTAAAAGTTAGAGTCCAGCAGGGCTATTGCGTATCTCTGTTGACAGTTCATAGTGACCATCACTTGGCGAGTTTTGATATACAATGACAGTTCTGCACGGGTAGCGTCAGTTGAAACCAACAAGAACGGTCCTTGTACATTGAAACTCGCCAAGTGATGATCACTATGAACTGTCAACAGAGATACGCAATAGCCCTGCAGGAGGTACTATTACTACAGATAGAGTCCAAGATTAAATTAAATTACGTCTTTGACTTGACGGCGTTATTTAAATCGATGTATTGCGATGTTTTTCTTTAAATAGTAAAAGAAAGTTGACCGCTTCTATTTGCCCGATTTGCCCGTATGACCAATCCGGGACTGGCAGGTACCTAGTTAGTTGAGAGTTGAGCCTATGAACAGACGACAAAACAAACATCTTTGAAAATAATCCCCGCAAATCTATTCTCTTATGAATATATACAATGTGTAACAGAATTAACGCACAACCTCATTTTTTTTTTTTTTTTTTTTTACCGTTGGGAAATCATCAAATAACCCCTCCCGCTCTGGGCTGAGCAGGAGGGAGTGTCAGACTTCTACTGACTAAAACCCATCCATGTTCCTTCCTTTGCCCTTTGTGTTCCAGGGCCGCGGTATCTCTTTCGAACAGTCCCGCAACCCTGGCAGGCGTCGGCCCTTACGGACCCCTTCCTGTTTGCTGACTCTCTTTGAGGCGCGCGTGGAACACGAACGCGCCGTCGACACGGCCTGTCGTCATAAGACGGACGGACGGCGAGCTAGCCCATAGCTCACCGTCCACAGGCCCGCACGCACAACCTCTTAAGGGGTCATTGTACTCATCATTATGAACAACTTTCACTATGGGACCAAAACTGAAATCGCAAAAAAAAATCGACTGCCCCATACATTTCTGTGCGCATAATTCGACAAAACGAACTGAACAGCTGTTTTTTTTTCGCGTTTCGGGGTTAGTCCCATAGTGAAAGTTGTTCATAATGATGAGTACAATGACCCCTTAAGAGGTTGTGCGTTTATTCTGTTACACATTGTATATTGCGCTAGACTTAAGTGAGCTATAGTGGTACGTTATATACAAAAACAACATACTTGTTCTTTCTGTATGTGAGTCTGGACTTGTTCCTGGTTGACGGCAATAGGCTTGCCCCCCTCTTACTTAAACATAACTAGCAAAATGAGGAAATACTATTATATCACATACATCTCTGCCTAATCTTTCGAGAATTCGGTCCTGAAGTTATGTTGTGTTTAAAAGGTTCGCTTGAAGTATTTCTCTGCACCACAGCTTTTTTTATTGTTTCTTTTGTTTTTTGACTCACTTTGCCCGCGTTGTAGCGTTTATGGCCGATACCTTGTTACAGAAGGGAGGTCTGTGTCTTGGTGGTGGGAATGATATATAGGCTGATTATTACTATGATATTCTGCATATAACCTTGTGCAACAGGGACGAATTATTCATCGCAGGATGAACATTGGTTAACAGGATCATACACGTTTATTACAAACGTTTATTTAACTTTCAATGTTTATTTGTTTGTTAAGGTCAAATCTTGCAACTGACTTTTAAAATTGAGCGATTGAGCTGAAATTTTGCACTTTGCATTTTGCATTTAGAACTAAACTAAAAAGTTTAGATTAGGGATGATCGATTTCTGGAGGACACGGTGGAACACACTGTGCAGGTCTGCTCCGCTTGGGCGGAGCAACGCCGTGTCCTCGTAGCGGCGATCGGCGGCGGCGACCTCTCGCGTCCGGCCCTGGTTCAATCCATGGTCCGGAGCGAGACGGAATGGGACGCCGTCACCTCCTTCTGCGAAGCAGTCATGCTAGCGAAGGAGGTGGCGGGACTTGAGAGGGAGAGAACCTCACGTCCCAGCCGCCGCGGGAGACGCACCGGGCGTCGAGGGCCACGTGGTGGCCCCCGGCCACCGTAGACGCGGGCCTGTGGACGGTGAGCTATGGGCTAGCTCGCCGTCCGTCCGTCTTATGACGACAGGCCGTGTCGACGGCGCGTTCGTGTTCCACGCGCGCCTCAAAGAGAGTCAGCAAACAGGAAGGGGTCCGTAAGGGCCGACGCCTGCCAGGGTTGCGGGCTTGTTCGAAAGAGATACCGCGGCCCTGGAACACAAAGGGCAAAGGAAGGAACATGGATGGGTTTTAGTCAGTAGAAGTCTGACACTCCCTCCTGCTCAGCCCAGAGCGGGAGGGGTTATTTGATGATTTCCCATAGGTAAAAAAAAAAAAGGGATGATCGATGTCCGATCTGCAGGCCATACGATGTATCGATTTTTTTATCGATTCAACAGGATGCGATCTTCTCCCAGAGCGAATCGTATGCGCCTTTATGAATCATCGTATTAAAATCGTATCAACTAAAACCTAAACATCAACCGAAACGTGCCGTACGAACTACAACAAAGTAAGATTACTACCCCTTTCAATAACTATTAATTGATTGTATTGTTGATTTTAATGATTTTAATTCTGTTATTACATACATACATGTTACTTGTACGAATCATAGTTTCATCAACATACAACCTGACACTGACCTGCAAATTGCAAAAAACGTATGAAAATTTGAATTTCGCGGGCTATCCTGGCACTTGCACCCTAAGTAGAATAAGTTATAATAAATAATTTTACATGCAAACTATGCTTTTCATTATTTTTATACAATAACGATAAGATCTTCCGAGATCGAGTAAGATCGGTTCAATAGAATACGATTAAGATCGTGAATCGATTCACGAGGCCAAAAAATCGGGCATCCATCCCTAGTTTAGATGACAATGCATGGTTAGCTTAGTGACGGACATAATTCTAAAATCAATATGGCGGACTCCCAACGATGGCGGAATAGTTTTTTTTCTTAAGTACTCCCAGGATATTTGGTATCAATTTAGGATTTGATTTCACACCTATATTTAAAAGCTTGTTTAAAAATGTTTTAGATTGCTGTATTATAATCATTTTAAGATTGTTGCTCAATATACTTACAACATATATTTCAATAAAATTAAAGAATATAAACTTTTCTTCCGTAAACGAAACAGGAAGTTTTTGAGAGCAAGAAAATACAATCGGGCATCAATTTTGTCAAGTGCCTAGCTCAGTGTATAAGGTCATTGTAACTCAAATATACTATCAACGCCGCATAAAATTTGCGTCAAGGTCACATTCTGGCGCGAAAACCGCTTCTGCTTGACCCCTGACGAATATTACTATCCATCAAAACGAAAGACCAAGCGAGGCTTTAAATAGTCGGCACGTGTAATTTGTACAGTTCTTCAAATCAGTCTTTCATCATAAAACTATTGAACCGAGTGTGATTTACTTGTGCAAGTGCTATTGCCATAGCCTTTATCACATCGAACCTAATACCATAACAACTACATAGTTCAATCAGTAATCCATTCACAATAACCATGATTATTTTATGATCACTCTCACCAATACTTATCAAAATCGGGTATAATTGACGCAGGTAAGAAGGGTGTCAGACTCAAATTGGATTGGTCTGGTCATGTCGGCCGCACGAACGATGCCAGTTGGGCCAAAGTCTTTACACAATGGGTGCTTGAATTTGAACGGGGCGCCGCCACTTAGTCCGTCCCAGTAAGCGGTAGGACTAGCCGGACGCTTCGAAGACTTAGTGCAGACCTTTTGCCAGCAGTAATACGAGTAGACAAAAAATATAAATCTCACACTTATCACACAATATTGTTTTAATTTCAGACTTGCTATTTCTTTATTTAACCTATATTGTCTCACTGCTGGGTCTTTCCCATAATCTTCCACTCTTCTCTTTATCCGTTTTTCTCCTTGTCAATCTCTCGTCGTCCGCCAGCATTTTTTGGGCAATATACGTTTAAAAAAATATTATGTAGTAGGTAATACTCGTAATATTACTGTCAAGCTATTCATGGAATGTACACGGACAAAACGTTGCGGTATGTACGAATTATAATGTGTTCTGGAAATAGTAATGCTTACCCCCTACATTTCCTACATAAAAACGTATTTTTTAGATATTTAAGTAAATTACGTTATTATTTGTAAGAAAGATCATGGAGCGGAATAGAGATTCGTTCTTCAGTGTTGACTCTGTATTAATAGCCAGATCGAATTGTAATGCGGTATTTCTTCTGAAGGACATTGATCTGAGGTTAAAAAATCCAAGACAATGATGTATTTTTCTTTACCAACACAATATTATTCTCATATTTTATTTTCATTCTCGTAACGGCCAACATTACCTCATGTTTTTATTAAATTAAATAAAACATATTCCAAGGTATTTTTGTAATGGTATTGATGACTACTAGAATTTATTTAAATTAATGTTCATAACTTAGTATTTCAAAAATTATAGCGTTGTCAGGGAAATTTTCGTATCAGTCTTGTTTTTTTTTTTGTAAACCTTGCGTTTGTCTTGAGAGAAACCTCTGTGATAGATTCAGTTATTTCTTTAAGATTCAGAGAATTTAAATTAAAAAATTAATATTGAAATATTCCTTAATTTTCAACCTCCACGCTTACGAAGCCCGCTAGCACAAGGTGGTGCCGTGTATATATAACATAACGCATGTAATCCCGAGAACTTCATGCTCAGCAGCCGACCACTGGACAAACGAGGCAGTGTAGATATACTCAATCAAAATTAGGGTCTAAAGAAGAACATAAGGTGATTTTCTTTAACCATCTTTTCTATGTGCGAGAAATGCACTGTGTGAAAGAAAAGGTTTGCTGTATTTTCCACACCTAAGATATCAAAATATACAAAGGGCGAGCAAAGTTCTCTCCGTATATTTTAATCTCATCGCGCTTGTTTATTCATGGTCAGCTTTTAAGAAAAATACTAGCTCCTAACAACCCCCCTTGTTAAAAAAAAAGCTAGCTCGTATTGCGAGGAGGTCTCTATCTCTGGAACCATAACTAACGGCATTTTTTTGAATATAGGAAATAATAAGAGTTACAGCTTATCTCACATTAATTTATTCATCTTAAAAATGTTAAACTACGAAAACTACATATGCACATATGGTAATCATTAAATCTTAATCATTTTCAGCATAATAGATGTAATCAGTCCTTGGCTATTTAAAGGTGGAGTGGATGTTTGTATGTTTATCTCCTTTAGACAACCTTGGGGATGGCTTTCCCGTCAGCGTGGTAGCCGGTCTCATCAGCGAAGTAGGTGATGGTGTCTGGCTGGCCTTCATCATTCAGATAAGTGTAGGATCCGCTGACAATGATGACGTTTTGAAGCTGGTTCTCGTCATCCCGAGTTTCCTTCAGAACACCTGTTTCCTGCCTGGAGCTGCCGTCTGTAGCCTCGTAACTGTTGATTTTGTTCTAGTTAATAAGTTAGATCTACATGAGCAAACATTTGATGCAATGCGTAAAGCTATTTAGTAAAGCCGACCCTAGTAAAATATGGAAATGGCTTGGCACATGATGTTAGGAACAGAGAAAAACGAATAGCACATTGCTTAAATAACAATACCTATAAAAATAGGAGCCATCTGGATTCCTCTTCGAACTGTAGCTAATAATTTCAACGGCTGGCTTCTTCTCAGTTGGTGCAGATGAGGCGATGGCCACTAGGGCGAGGGCGACAAAGATGAACTAAAACAAAACATATCAACAAGTTGTAGTAGAAAAAAGAAAGATAGTTACTCGTACCTTAAACTGTTTTCTAAGAGACCAAAAGGAGATTCTACGTTTTAACGAAGTAAACGAAAATTCCATAGGTACCAAATATTATATCTTAAGTACTTTGTAATATTTTAGCCCACAGAATTATTTCAACAAGATTGGATGCAGCATGCAGTTCTTATGTCCAGTCATCCAAACTTGCGTCTAACCACCGGCACCGTTAGGTCTATTCCTGCTTGCAGCGCCCGGCCGCTATAAACACTTAAAAATTTTCGCTTTAAAAGGGTGGTCATCAATGATCATTAACAGAGCCTGAGATTTTTTCAAACAAAAGGTTATTATTATAAAAAAGCTAGCAAATTTTTCGGTCTTTTTTGTTTTAATACTTTTGGTCCGCACAAAAAGAGACGGTAAACAGATGTGGTCATCGTGTGCACGGGGTTTTGTTTTAAAAATGAGTAGTCGCAGCTTTAGTCGACGCACATAACACTGCATGCACAAATATTAAAATGGTATGTGTAATTGTGTATGTACCAACTTACCGAATTCATTTTGAATTTGATTGTGTGGCTACTTGATGAGCAACTGATGCTTTTCAAATCTTAATGTGACCTTTTATACATTTCTATGCTAATATAAATACATGATTGTATAGATATATCGTTATTTGAAACACGATCACAATGTTAGCATGTGGATTTAACACACACATGCGTAAATTGTACCATACTACCTACCCGTGCGTGTGAGGATCAAAAACTAGAAATATTAAGAAAAGTTTAATTATAGAATTTAAATTTTAAACTTGAAATGGAAACTAATTTTTATTTACAGCACTCTTAGTCCAATATTAATATTATAATCTGTAGGATGATGACGACTCACTTTTGACCGACAACGATTTTCAAAAGGTTTTTTTTTTATTCCATATAACATTAATTATTGAATTCTAAAACATAAAAAAACCTTTAAAATATAAAATAGTAGCCCACCGGCACCAGGAACAAGGTTCAAGCTGCCTATGATGTTTTAGAGAGAGGAACCTGATCACTATTTGTACCATATCCAGGAGTACATACCTACTTCTTTCTGTATCCTTTGATTTGGTCGCGCAACTAAAACCTACTGAGGTGTTATTATTATTGGATTAAACCTTCTCATTACCACATATTATTCTTATTACATACAAAAAAATATTCATTCGAAAAAAGCCCCATTTATTGGTCGCTGGTCATAATTATGCACTACAAGTAGCCAAGCTTATACCGTAATAAAACAGTTGTTTATGTGGTTAAAATAATAGGTCCCCACGATTAAAACTATGTTTTGTATGAAGTAGGTTGGAATAAAACAAGTTGTGGAAAATATATTTGTCACAATAGCAGTTGTAAACTTTTATTCCAATACACAAAGTTCGTAGTTTACATAATAGTGCTCAGAGTGCGCACGAGCGCACGGTGTAAACGTAACGTAAAAGTATCGATTATTTTAATCGAAAAGGCATTTGAGCTAAATTATTCATTCATCCATATTATTCCATAGATATGAATATATTGTTAAAGCTCTGAAAATAATGTATGTGTAATGAGTATTTTTAATTTTAAAATCGGCTTTTTTTACGTTACGTTAGTTTAAAAATATAGCTAAGCACTACATTTTCTAAATTGATTTAAAGAACTATTTAGATACAGTCTACGCATGACCTATGTCTTCCACATTAAAGTACCTTAGATAATTGTCAAAACATCTTAAAAATTTTGTTCAACACCACTACAATTTTAGAACAAGGACACATTCCGCCATAATAATATTACATTAGTATGTATGCAAACGATTTAAATCACACATTTGAATAAAAGTTAACTCTTTATAAAATAAAAGAGGTATTGATCTTATCAGTAGCGGTATAGATGTGAGACTGTTCAATAATCTCACAGAGATTCTTCAATTTACTCAGGAGGAGCTCGTAGCTAAAAAATAGCAGCCACTCGGGTCGATGTTCAGGCTAAGCCGCGCTTGTCTAGGTTGGTCCATGGATGGGTGACCACCCATTACATACGAGTTTCCTCCGTGCCTCGGAAAGCACGTTAAGCCATTGGTCCCGGCTGTCATTTGTAGATCTTTGACAGTCGTTACAGGTAGTCAGTGGCCCAAAAGTCGGACAACCAGTCTAACCAAGGGGTATCGTACCTATTACATGGTCAGATAGGCAGTAGCTCCATATGAAATATTAGTACCGAGCTTCATCCGGTTAGACTCGAAGCCGACTCCAACTTAGTTGGGTAAAGGCTAGGCAGCATTCTTCATGTTACTACGACATAAATAAAGCAATAGATATAATATAAAGTAACATGCTTGCTTTATAATATGCAGTGATTTTATAACTGAGAGTTTCCTCACACTCTCTGTTATAAAACATACAGGATACTGTCAAGGAACACAGGGAAACTATCTCAGGGATATATCTGAAAGCCTACTAAAGTGTTAATCACAATTTCGAACATAAAAAGGCTTGGGATAATGCTGCTCGAAATTCTTTATTTTAATTTTTGCCATAATTTTTTATGAAACTATGATTTTTGTTGATATTTCTTAATGAAATTAATGTCTTACCACTAACATAGTTCTTAAGTACTTATTTACTAACCATATGGATCTTGTTGTTCGAAATAAATAATAATTTGATTTGATTTTACTTCTTGTGTTTTTCTTCGCAGGTTGAACGAGAAACAAAGGCCTATTTAATTTTTTATATATTTTTACAAAGGCATATTTAGGCCGCCTCATTGTTAAAACTGGCTAAGTGCGAGTCAGACTTGCACACAAAGGGTTACGGCCATACACCAAACAATATATTTAACGCCCATTCATAGGTCTATAATTTAAACTAGAAAGCAAAACCAAATTTGTTTTTATACTACGTTACCTTTTACGAAAACTTCCCATATTTCTAAAGCTAAATATCAAATCTTATTCAAACTAATCATTGTTGAAAGGTTTTTTACGTTCTACAAACCTACATTTTCAGAATTTTCCTCCTCTTACTTTATAAATTAGAGAACCGCACAGTTTTTACAGCTTTAGAAGCGAATACATAATCAGCCATTGACATTATTTTTTTAAGAGCTGTCAATAGACACCCCACACAGTAGATAGTAGACAGAGGTACGTATATATTTAAAAAAAAAATCAGTTGGAAGGACACCACATTTTTTTAAATTCTTTATTTCACGTTACGTGTAGGAGGTTCACAAAAGACTTGGCCTCCAAATTTCAACTCTTCCATTTGGCTACGGAACCCCAAAAACGCTCAACCCCGACTATACGAATTGAACCACGTTGGACTTAGTTTATAGTCAACTGTGGCCAAAAAAAACACTTGTAGAAAAATAGTAGATTATGCACCGAAGGGCTAAAGTTGTGTCTTATGTCACGGGCGTCATATTGAATCTCGAGCGCAATGAAGGATTCGGGATTTAAATCCCGAGCGCAGCGAGGGAGTTCATAGTTTAACTCACGAGCGAAGCGAGGGAGTTAATACAAGGATCCTGAATGCAGCGAGGGATTCGAGCTAGCCCAAGGCAAAGACACCTTTAGCTCAGAGGAGGATACTCTACTTTTTACACCTACTGTGAGAAAATAATAGCCATAGTATGAAAAACAAAGTATTTATTAAATAAACAAACAGTAAGAATAACATATTTAGAACTAGTTAGTTATATGCACTTACTTATTAATTGAACTTAATGGTAACATTTGAGACATTAGTCCAGTTGTGCAAAGATAAAGTTAAGTTTTTATTTGGTACGTTTATAGATGTTGATGTGGAATTTATTTGAGTATTGCTCGTCAATGCTTCAGAATCTTGTATTTGCAGAGGAGCATTTTGGGTGGTGAAAGTTGGTGAAGGTGGTGCATGAGGCTCAGGGAAAGACTTCCATCTTTCCCTGAGCAGCACATTCCTGTGATGGTGTGATGTTGAAGGTTGTGGTGAAAAAGAATCAGATAACGTTTTTAAAGTGATGCTGTTACCAATTTGACAGCTTATTTTACTTTTGTTTTGTACAGAATTTTCAATGTAGCCCTCCGCTACTGTATCCGATTTCCAGCCACCATGGCGTTTTATTTGGGTTATATCTGCTCCCGCATCCGCCAACATTGTAGCCGACGTTCGACGAAAACAATGACTCGTATAGAGCTCGATATTTGGTAATCCTAAGTATTTGGCAATTTCCTTCGGCATGGCACTTATTTTGTTCTTCCCAATCACTTGACGGGTGTATTTTCCACTACTGAACGCTACAAAAAATCGGTTAGTGTTTACGTTAGGAGGCCGCAGAGCTTGATACTTTTCCACAACCTTTACATATGCTCCGCGGATGACAAATGACCTTTCCCTTTTGGTTTTAGTGTCTGGCAACTTAATCAATAACAACTCTTCTGAGTGTTTTTCTATATCTTGGACCTTCATGTTTACCATTTCTTGACCACGACAAGCCCCATTCATTCACTCCAATAATAAACAGTAAAGCAACCTGTAACAAAAAAAAAATACTAACAACATACGTAAATTCAGTAAGTATACATAAGCGTTCTTGTTGCTATTTGCTACCATGTTGTATTTTATTTAGTTATAAATAAATAAAATGATGTACTTACTTTTACGGCAAGATAACTATGATCAGGAGCTTCATTTAAAAAAGTTTCAACATTCATGGGTGTGAAAACTTTCGATTTCTTTGATTGGTGACCTTCCGATTTCCTCTTTAGAAATGCTAATAGCTTAGCGTATGTCTCAATATCTATATTGTGTTTCATGCTTATTGTTGATCTAAGCAGTGAATAAGTACACCATAGGCTACTTGACTTCTGAGTACAAGATAAATGCTGAAAATACACTAATAGAACTGGTTCCGAAATGGACTTGACGCCTTTCGTACTTTTCCATTTTTGGAAATTGTCGTAGGCTTTTATATAAGTTTCCTTTGACTTTTCCGGTAGTAAATCATTGGAAATATTATTAGCTTCGGTTGTAATGAATTCAGGAGTACAATCACTTTCATCACTCGACATTTTATAATACTTTTTGATAAATTTAAAGTTTAAATGCCAAAAGTTCGCGCCTTTATTGCGTCTACCAATAAGTAGCCAAGATACGATCAATTCGATTTTCAAAAAAAAGTCTCTTCTGCGGTTTTGTCGTGTGTGTCTATTGATATCAGTCTTATGGAAGTGGCGTTTGTGTAAACTAAGCTTTATACAGGGCTGGTAGAATGGTTTTGGATGATTGGCTGTATGCATTTTGAATTTAGAACGTCATTGGAGACGCTCGTGAAAATAGAGTATTTTTGATAAAATGTGACAAATCGACTGTAGTATATATAGGTTTTATTATTTATTTATTCACAAAATCCACAGCAATCTTAGCGCAGTTTACTTAAAATAAATTAACTAATGTTACAGCCAATTACTATTACGGTATTACGGCGCGGTACGGTATTTGTTATTATTAATGCCAGTTTTTATGTTATTCCATTCCTTTTAAAAAATGGTTCGTAGTTATCTAATTAATCTTACAATATTATGTCTTCGAAAACATTGCAACGATATGAAGAAGCAGTCGCTACGATTTTGTAGGAAATCGAGAATATCATCCTCGCGTAGTAAGGGTATCGAGAATAGCTTTCCTCTTTCTGGCACCAAAGGGTGTTTGTTAGTACTATATTGCCAATTTAGCTGAGCATGTGTACATACATGAAAAAAAGATGCTGGTGGAATACACCTCCTTTTTTAAAACGCGGTTAAAAAACAAATAATAAAAACTAAAAAAAAAAAACAGACTGAAAGGCAGAAAACCAATTGCATTTGGAATCATAAAGCTTTTATATTTCAATGGAAGCCTGATTCCAAAAATGCTCTTTTTCTAGCTTGTTAGTTTAATAATGTGAAAGATTTCACAGACGATTTATTTAACTACTTGATTATTTTCACTCCTATAAGATTTGTCATTTCGAATAACGAACTTTAAATCGTTATAAATCGCATTCGAAACAAAAAACTATGTGAGAGACTTATTTTTTTTTTCTTTAGTGCGAGTTGGGGTTTTTTATCAACAAGAATACGACAACCCCATTGTATCTTAAAACTAAATATCACTTGTTCACTATGCTTACATCATAATTAAGGATTCAATAGCCAAACTACAGAGTCGTTTCGCTAGACCCAATTCAATGAATGCTCTCTTTGCAATTCTTCTCTCCCTTTCTTATTTTTAACACAATACAGCAAATGTTGTACACGTCCTAAACCCTAACAAAAACCTAACATAGTTCGTCGACTTAATTATTTTTATTTTTCACAATCTGTTTGTCGCCAAATTGAATTTTGATTACTGTCATGTTTTTAGTGATATAATGACGAAAGAATGATCAAAATCAGCTCACGAGTAACAACAACGTGAACATCATTGAAATCATGACACACAATCATCTGCCTAGCCTTTCCCTAACTATGTATATTGGGATCGGCTTCCAGTCTAACCAGATGCAGCTGGATCTCAGTATTTTACATGGAGCGACTGCCAATCTCAGCTCCAAAACCCAGTTAGTACTAGATAATACGGTACCCCTTGGAGAGACTGGTTGGCAGAGTTTCGGGCCACTGGCTACTTAGAAAGACAAATGATGAGACACAAAAAAAAAAACAAAAGTAAGATCTTGAACTTTACTTTATTTACAGTATGAATCACATTATTAACAACAGGTAACAAAAATATGGCAATTAGCATCAAATAACAAAGAGCAATAAGAAGAAGGTGGCTGACATACCACCACACGCTCCTGTGTATGCCTTAAACGTTATCAGGGTCACTAGATGAAGCAGCTGATGAACAACCGATTAATTTGCATTGAAATGGATCAATCAATTGTTAATAAGCGAGTGGTCGTTGGTTAGCTTATCGTCTGAGGGCTTTGGGGACGGTTGGTCCCTCCGCGACGAAGCCGTTCTCGTCTGCGGAGTAGGTGATCTCCACGAGCTCGCCGTCCGGTCCGATGTAGCTGTAGGTGCCGCGGACGACGATGAAATTGACGGGCTTGTTGTCCTCATCCGTACCTTGCTTCAGTCTACCCTCTTCTTGACGTTTGCTGCCGTCCGATGATTCAAAACTGTTGATATTGCATACATTAATAACATTTCGCGCTATAGGGGACTATATAAACCCACTTGTAAAGTAAAATATACAATTTTTACCTGTATTGGTAGGGGATGTCTCATATCATATAAAGTTATTTGGTATATTTTCATTTCAATAACGTTCACAAGATATAATAAACGTGAGTTATACCAACTGTGTATATAATTTCTTTAGATATACCATTTATATACTCTAAAAATACAACGTTTTTGGATATAACGTTTATTTAATGGAAAATCATTAGGCCTACCGTTTAATATATATATTGATACCATCTCTAAGGTTAACACCCCGATTCAAAGCAATCCGACTCGGATGGGTTAGGTTAGAAGGTTATGACGGGAGCGGAGACGAAACGATTTTATATTCAATGTACGTTAAGCTTATAAAAAATAGTTATTTTAAAATTATATCAGTCGTTTATTATAAACTGATCATTATATCAAATAAAATTATAGATTCTGTTGTTTTAACTTGTTAATATTAGAGATTTTGTAATTATATCATATATTACTTACCCGTATTGGTATGCTCCGTCGGGCTGCTGATCGTAATTGGAGCTGAGGATCTGGGTGGGCTCCTCGACGGGTGCGGCGGTGGCGACGGCCACGAGGGCGAGGGCGACAAGGATCATCTGCAGACCAAACAAACATTTTATAAATAGAGCATAAAAATATTGACATATATCAAACCTATCAATAAAGATCTTTTTACTAGACTTGAAATAAAAGTTAAAGTAAGTTATTGTTAGTAAAAAAAAAATTGTAAATAATGTGAAATAAATTGAGATTGAATAATATTTGAATACACGTACGGATTTCATTTTGATAGGCTTTGTTCGGTGGCGGCTGTGCGACTGATGCTAGATCGATCGCAAAATGAGCTTTTATACATTTCTTGACTTCTAACGTACGATGTCGCTAATCCGGATTCGTTAATTGATGCGTGATATTTTTATTTTAAAGTTGACAAATAATAATTATTTTAGTAACCTATCGCAGATGACGGAAAATAAAAAAAACATGTATATTCAATGTTCTTTGTATAAAAGTGGCACACAGTCTCAACTGTTATATTATTTATTTTTATGTTCTGCTATATTATGTGCTATATAGATCAGTTATTCCATAATCGAAATTTTTTAATAAAACCTATCTATTTTCGGAAATTAGCCAGAATAAACAATGAACAAATCATTCGAAGGTTTTGGTAGTCTATTTTCAGATAAACGACTTTTGCACGAGTTATGCGTCAGGCTGGGGCGCCTTGAAGCACGTGTCGCCAAACATTATAAAAGTAACAAATTGTATTTTGACCTGCGACCCAGTTATGCATGGCATTTTTAGGTAAAATTATTTTCCTTTTTTACCCGACTATTTTTTTTTTAATTTCTGCTTACATACAGCTAACTAAATGTTATTAAAATAACGTAAAATCAATGTTTTTTTTGTTGATTACTTTCCGAGAAACAGCGATTTCGAGTACTTTTGGGATTTTGGGAAACATTGTAACTAACTCCAATTCTGCAGTAAAAACTAAATTGTTACATACAATTTATGCAAAAACACTACTAAAGGATGCTTGGTTTTCGAATTCTAAGCCTCCTCAAGTTAAAATTCCAATTAATTAATTCCAGGTATTTATTACCAAACCGGCTAATTTACTCTCATATAACGATAGTATCTGCGTTTAAGCAAAACACAAGGCCCCTTAATCCATACGAACCGAAGTAAGTTAGGTATAATCTTGCTTCTTTGCAAGACCACTTCCTTCTTCTGGACTCGCGTGTTTATCACATCAAGCCTAACGTTATTGGTAGGTCAATGGGAATGTTTTCTCTTATAGGGAATAAGATAGTTCTTAGCGTTCCACTACGCAAAAATTCACCATAGGCTTGCGTTTGGCCGCAATTCGCCTGATGTGAAGCGATGATGCGGCCTAGGATGGAGTACATCACAGCACATCGGCCCAGGCTAACAGTGAGAGCATGCCCTCAACTCTCGATAGCGTTTCTTGTGTACCGCAAAATCCACCAGCTGATCATTGGTGAGACTCGCGCAAGCAGAGCAGGCAATGTGGGTGGCAAGACATTTTATGCAGATAAAATTTATCTGCATAAAATGTCTTGCCTTATCTCAGTAATGGTAACAAAAAGAAAGAATTAATATACACCGAAAGTCCCGAAAATAACGTGACTCCCGGTTACTTTAACAACTAGTCACGGTAACAGTCAGTCAAAATATTGCACCGGTTCCACATTATCTAATCTAGATAGGGCGTCTATTGCACGCTCGCTTATGCACGTGGTCCCCACTTCAGAACTCATTTGCTTCAGACCACTTCAGCTCACTTACTCTGCTAAACGGTGGCCCAACTTCTTGTGCTTGTCACAAACATAATTATATCAGTTAAGCAACATCGGCAATAATCTGTGCACGCCTCTGTTATTAACTTATTTTTTCTCGAAAATTAAAATGTTTTTCTTTCAAACCTAATTAAGAAATAGAAGATGGAAACTGGCAATACATCTATTTCGGCCGTATAATGACATGAATCTTAATAGGTATCCGCTTAATTTGCTTAAATAAATTAAGAGCCTTTCCAGACGACCAATGATCGCGGCCACTTAAATGTGAAAACATAGATGCCTACTGTTAAAGTATTGCCTAAAACTAATGGTAGGTAACAGACAAACAAAATGTTCAACCCCCACTAATAATAAAAAACCGGCCGAGTGCGAGTCGGACTCGAGCACGAAGGGTTCCGAACAACTATCTAAAAAAAAAAAAAAACAAATAATTAGCGTCAAGTATGTATGTATGGGGACACTCTTTAATTTTCAACATTTTTTTCTATTTTTCCTTTATTTGTGCTGTAAGGCTTTGTTTTTTGCCAAATTTCATGATTCTAGGTCAAAGGGAAGGTTTGATTCCCTTGTGAAATAGCATAATATGTGACATAAACAGTCATATCTTTTGATCGCGTTGACTTACAAGTTTAATTTTTTCATTGCTCTAAGGGGTAGCAGATTTTAGTATTTGGTATTAATTTCAGCTTGATACCGCCACGCATTCCTGAGAAAAAGGGTCTTGACAGACATACAGACGGGCAACAAAGTGAGCCTATAGGGGTTCCGTTTAGCCAATTGAGGTACGGAACCCTAAAAAAATATATACTACCCGTATTTTGCGTCTTGTCACATACCCAAACGGAACGGCAAGATAGCCACGTCACGGGTAAGACTGGACTGCCGCTACGGTTGCCGGCTACGAAGCTACGGCGTAGCAATGCGTCGTAGCAACCTATGGCCCGTTTTCATAAACACTAAGCTACACTTAAATGAATCACACTAATATTATAAAGGTGAAAGTTTGTATGTATGTATGTATGTATGTGTGTATGTTTGTTACTCCTTCACGCTCAAACGGCTTAACGGATTTGGATGAAATTGGGTACCAAGATAGCTTATATTCTGGATTAACACATAGGCTACATTTGATCCCGGAAAAATGCGGTGTTCCCGTGGGATAATCAAATAACTCAAATATGGTTTTAACTCAATTACGCTCAAACGGCTTAACAGATTTGAATAACAGTTGGTATCAGGATACCTTATATTCTGGTTATTAACACTAGGCATTTTAACCCGGAAAAGTATGGGTAGTGTTCCCGGAGGATTTAAATATTATTAATCATATTTAGTATGTGGTTAGATTCAATGCACAAATGTTGTGCATAACTTAGAGAAGGTTTTCGTTTTTGTTACTATATTGTAATCGGTGCTCTCTAACAAAAGATATATGAGTATCTCCAGGTATTTCTTTTGTTAAAGCATCACGTGTAAATTATAAAACCAATGTGGTTAGATTTAATGCAGAAATATTGTGCGTAACTTAGAGAAGGTTTTAGTTTTTGTTTCATTGTAATTGGTGCTCTCTTTCAAAAGATTTATGAATTTAAAGTGTTCAAGAAGAAATTATCATCATTGTGTAAGATACATGCAAAGACATCTATTGCACCAAAATGGTACTAATGAATAAAAATGTGCTCACAAGCTGTCTTTTAAATCGACTGACCGGCTTTAAAAAAAGTTATGATAGCAAAAGGTACTCTAGATTAGTCTACATGACGCTTTAACCCTGTAGAGTGCGTGTTCGATCGCTTTCCTTGCATTACATTTTAGCGGTTTCATTTCGTGCTCGATAGATGGCGTTTTTCATGTCACTCCATTTTCTGAATCGCGGTGCTAAGATTTTCGGCGAAAGAATGAGCCTCGCCCGTGTCAAACGTCTAACGCTTGGATTTTTAATCGAGAACACAGAAACGGAGGTACCCAATTCGACGCGTCTATATTTTTCATTTTTTATGTATGACCACGCACAACTTTTTACAGAGAAGTCCGATAAGCATGATTCTTTTTTTTTTTGTGAAAAGGGTATACATATATCTGTTTGGTCCCATTTAAAATTGAAAAATCGTGTTTGGGCTCGTTTCCTGCACCTTGATGAGAACTTTACACCTAGCTGAAGTATGACGTCATCGAAGGTCTGACGATGGAGATGGAAGGCAGTTGCAAGAGGTTCTCAAGAGTTTACAGCATCAAATAATGTGTTTGGGCACATGTCATGTACCTTGATGAGAACTTTAAATCTTGCTGAAGTATGACTGTCGTCGACGGTCAAACGATGGAGGCAAATGGCAGTTGAAAGAGGTCCTAAACAGTTTGCAGCAGCTATAAATTGTTATTAGGCTCATTTCATGCACTTTGGTGGGAACTTAATTAAGGCCTGCCTGGAGTATGACTGTCATCTAAGATCTGACGATGGAGACGGAAGGCAGTTGCAAGAGGTCGTCAAGAGTTTGCAGCATCTACATCGTGTTTGGGCTCATTTCATGCACCTTGACGAGAATTTAAGACCTGTCTTGAGTATGACTTTCATCGAAGGTCTGACGATGGAGACGGAAGACAGTTGCAAGAGGTCCGCAAGAGTTTACAGCATCTATATTGTGTTTGGGCTCATTTCATGCACCTTGATGAGAACTTTAGATCTAGCTGGAGTATGGCTGTCATCGAAGTTCTGACGATGGAGACAGAAGGTAATTGCAAGAGGTCCTCAAGAGTTTACAGCATCTACATCGTGTTTGGGCTCATTTCATGCACCGTGATGAGAACTTAAGACCTGCCTGGAGTATGGCTGTCATCGAAGGTCTGACGATGGGGACGGAAAGCAGTTGCAAAAGGTCCTCAAGAGCCTACAGCATCTATTTCGTGTTTGGGCTCATTTCAGTGACCTTGCTGAGAACTTTAGACCTAGCTGGAGTATGACTGTCATCGAAAGTCTGCCGATGGAGGCGGAAGGCAAGAGGTTCTCAAGAGTTTACAGCATCTATATAGTGTTTTTGCTCATTTCATGCACCTTGATGAGAACTTTAAACCTAACTGAGTATAACTTTCATCGAATGTCTCACGATGGGGAAGAAAAGCAGTTGCAAGAGGTCCTCAGGAGTTTACAGCATTTAAATCGTGTTTGGGCTCATTTCATGCACCTTAATGAAAACTTTAGACTACCTGGAGTATGACTGTCAACAAAGGTCTGAGGAGACGGAAGGCAGTTGCAAGAGGTCCTCAAGAGTTTACAGCATCTATTTCGTGTTTTGGCTCATTTTAGTGACCTTGCTGAGAACTTTAGACCTAGCTGGAGTTTGACTGTCATCGAAGGTCTGACGATGGAGACGGAAGGTAGTTGCAAGAGGTTCTCAAGAGTTTACAGCATCTATTTCGTGTTTTGGCTCATTTCAGTGACCTTGCTGAGAACTTTAGACCTAGCTGGAGTTTGACTGTCATCGAAGGTCTGACGATGGAGGCGGAAGGTAGTTGCAAGAGGTTCTCAAGAGCTTACAGCATCTATATCGTGTTTGGGCTCATTTCATGCAACTTGATGAGAACTTAAGACCTGCCTGGAGTATGACTTTCATCGAAGGTCTGACGATGGAGACGGAAGGCAGTTGCAAGAGGACCGTAAGAGTTTACAGCATCTATATCGTGGTTGGGCTCATTTTATGCACCTTGATGAGAACTTTCGAACTAGCTGGTGTATGACTTTGATCGAATGTTTAAGGATGAAGACGTAAGGCTGTCGAGGGAAGCCCTTATTTGGAAAAACATAAGTAGAATATTTTAGCGATTAATACAAATATTTCCGAAAAATTAAATTATTACCTACTTGAATCTACATTAATATTATAAAGCTGAAGAGTTTGTTTGTTTGGTTGGTTGAACAATGAACGCGCTAATTTCAGGAACTACTGGATCGAATTGAAAAATTATTTTAATGTTGGATAGCTCATTTATCGAGGATGGCGGTTATATAACATCACGCTATAACCAATAGGAGCGGAGCATCAATGGAAAATGTTTCAAAAACAGGGATTTATTTCTTTGAGAGCTTCCGTTGTGTGCGCTTCGTCAACGGTTAAAATTACGCAATAATCATGTATATCGGAATTTTTCCTCTTAAAAAGCTTTAAAAAAATGACCGCAATAGCATAGGTATGTCTATCTTTTAAGGTTGACGCACCCTCTCTTTCTTTTATGCACGCACGCACGCAGACGAAATTGCGCGGGTCCCCTTCGTCCACTTTGGTAACTAAAGTTACCCAGCTAGTACCTGAATAAAAACATATTATTGAATTTCTCAAAGCTCGGCTCAGCGCCGAAAGTTGAAATTCCAATAACATTCACGTATTCAATTTAAAAAAAAACGGTTATTAGATCATTATGAAGTATAATGTAAACCTAATATTTTAGGAGAAGCAGATCGGCCGCTAAAAACGTGATGATGTGCGAAGTGCCTAATTTGGCCAGTTATTCGTCGACATGCACATACGTAGGTGATCAGTCGCTTGCCATGCAGACAGTGCTGCGACCTTGACCGCCAACCGGCTCGCGCCCATTCTGATACATTATGTTCGCTTCTATACTTTTATTTTTTTAGGTTTATAGTTTTGGACATCTTTTGTTTTTTTTTCTATTTTACCTGTAGAGATACACACCTAGTTTTAATAGGTTTAGAACTCACTTATGCGCAACCCTGAAAAAAAAGGATTTTAAAATCCTAAGAGTTTAGTTGTTGTATTGTTGGCTATTGACACTAGCTAGGTGTAACTTTGGAGATAAAGAAATTATGATCCACAAGCTTTTGCCCGCGGCTTCGCTCGCGGTAATTTAGAATTTTACAATCAATTCGGATTGTACTCTGCTTGTAATAATATATTTCAATCATGATTCGTAAGACACCTGGTGCCATCTATTATCATAAGAATGTTATTATTGTTATCCTCGGCAACAGTACTGTTTTCGGGATGAATGGTTTAGGTTAGGACCGTTTCTGTACACCTGACAACGTATATATGTAACATTTTAGGATGATCGGTTCAGTAGTTCAGGCGTGGCAAGGTAACAAATAAACAAACAAACTTACTTTCGCATTTATAATCGCAGTTAGGAAGTTGGGGTTAGGAATGGGTTAGGATTTCGCCTCTAACTTTATTTTACAGGGTACAATCAATTTACTTCCCAATGTGCAAACAAGAGGTACATCAGGTAAATAGAGCTCCACAGCTCTAAAATAATCCTTAAGTTTTTTAAAGAGGTAAAATATACCATATTAATATTTTAAAAGAATATCAACGTTTGTTTAATTTCTTTATGAAGAGGCCAGCAGTTGGACAGTTTCAGCCATCTAATTACTGAATTGCTAAAAAGAGGCCCATTGAATTGATTATATTGTTCTCCGTTGCTTCTTGAGACATAAAACATTACAAGTTATTTCCTGTATGCTCATGTGTGTTACTGTATGATTGAACATCAGATTTCTGATTTCTGTTTCATTAAACAGAAAATGCCACACACAAGAAATAAATACTATCGATTTATACTGACATAACCAAGGCTTTTGATCATGTAGACCATAAGATCTTGTTACATAAATTGCGTAGTTATGATATAAGACTGAACATATTAAAGTTAATAGAATCATACTTAAGTAATAGACTTCAGTGCACAGAAATCTCTAGGATATGTCCAAAGAGTAAATTAGAAAACAAAAATGTATAAAACCAAGACTCTTAAAATATGGCGTTCCACAAGGCAGCGTACTGGGTCCGCCACTTTTTTTGCTAATATATATAATCTCCCGGAAGTAATAACCAACAAAATGGTTGTTTTTGCAGATGACAGTACGGCTATCATAAAATGTACTGCTCCAAATAATTATAAAAATGACATCAATTCTTGCTTTCGTGACATAATAAATTGGCTCAATAATAATAATTTGGTTATAAACCTTTATAAAATCAGCAACTTGACCAGCTATTCAGAACAGAAGGCCCAGAGATATTGTGGCCTACTCTCCAGGGGTTCGATCAGCATTTGCCAGACATCAATATGTAACACAATCCACCTACATCTATAACAAACTGAACCTTAAATGTGAAATATATCCCCTACTGTTATACGAATGTATAAAAGCAGTGGGTGATTGGTTGAGATCTCTAACATATGAAGAAATAGAAAACATTTTAATCAGGGTAAGCTAACATGCTGGATACACACTCACATACTTTTACACACACACACATACAGACAAACAAACATATACATACAAACTGCTAATTCATTTATTTTTAATTTAATTTTCTTCAGTAGAGTCATCTAAGTAATATCATTGCTAAGATACCACCTAACGGAAGAGTGAGATAGCCCCGACACAAGTACTATTGTAACTTGCTGGGGCTGCCTCAGTTTACCGACAATGTTTTGAGATAAAAATAAATATTTTTGTATTTTGTAAACCTGAAAACAAAAGCCATGCATTTTTATCAACGGTGTGAAAGCCTAAAGGTGAACATTTCCTTCAAGGGCTGCGATATTGAAGAAGCAGATAAAGCTAAGTTTTTAGGCATCACAATTGATAATCAACTTACATGGAAACCTCATAAAGAAGAACTATGTAAAAAACTTAGCAAATCCGCCTATGCTATGTATCAACTATCAAAGAAAGCCAACAGTCATGCTCTTTTTTGCCTACCATGGAATGGTTGCCTCTGTTTAGCGGTATGGCATTATATTCTGGGGGCATTCTACTGATAGAGAAATGGTGTTTAGGTTGCAAAAGCGATGCAATCAATGTGTGGCCTGAAGACGACTGATAGCTGTGTTCCTTATTTTAAGTCATGAACAATTTTAACATTGCCTTCTCTATATATAATGGAAACGGTCTTGTTTGTCAAATGTTACCCACATCTACTCCAAAAATTATCAGACGTCAGAAAAAATCCAATACGGACACAATACGTTAATAAATCATATCATCATGTGAAATATAAAACTGCACTAATGCAAAAAAGTTTTTTGGTATTGCCCCTCGCATTTATAATAAATTGCCGAATAATATAAAAAAAAATGACTGTATTACAATTTAAAAGGGCGCTAAATGAATTTTACTTATTAAATGCTATTACACTGTTGACAGCTTTCTTAGTGATGCTTCACTTGTTGATTAACGTATTTATACTACACCTGCTTGGAAAGTACCTTGATACTTTATCAAATTTACGGTAGAAAGTACGTCATTGCATATCGAACAAATATGCGGGGAGAAAACGCATCTGAGCGGGAGAGAAAAGTGTATGAAAATCCATTTCTTACGTGGTTTTTCTTTTTTAATTTTGGGTAAGACTATGCGCCGGTAACCTAAATATCAAAAGCCAAAAAGTTTTTACAGTGAGTTTTTATCTCCAAGTTCGCAAAATGACACTGGCCACTAGCTGTGTGTTGGATGGTGTCGGGCTGGCAGTGCAACCCTGCGGCGGCAGGATAAACAATTTGAAAAAAGAACATGTGAAAATTGCAGACGCCATTGGCGCAGATTTAGTTTTTTATTTTCCTCGTAGGTGTAGTATAAAGCACTATGTATCACTCGAGAGAAAGTGCGATTCCCGATCTCGGGTGTTTTAAAGCCCTCGCCTACGACACCCTCGACGGTAATCGGTCACTTTCTCCTCTTGGTGAACAATGTACTATATTACTCTGATTAACATATTATTATTATGGTTTGACATATTTTTACTCTGTTTGATATATTTTTTTTTTGTTTTATGTTTTTAAATTAAGTATGTTAAACTGAAACTGTATGTAGACTATTTGCTTGCCCATGGGACGGTAAATTGTGGAGAACTTGGTTATAAATATGAAACATCTATGTATCTTTTTACCCATGTTTGCAAAGAAATGAATGATTTGATTTACCATGAAATCATGAGCAGTTATCTCTCAGAGGAGTCTGTCCACTACACCGTATCATACAATGACCTTACAAGGAAAGTGTCCGGAAAAAAAAAATGGTATTGAAAAGTATGAGCTAGCTATTGTTTCTTCCACCGATTTGAGAGCATTTACCTATTGATGAAAAAAATTGGCACACACCGCTGCTCCTGGCAGCAGGCATTACTTTTAGTAACGTTAAAAAGTGATGAACTTTTAACTAAATGCAGGAGAAAATATAGCATTTTGAGGAAACATTGAAAACAAAGTGCGGGTGTAGCACATAGGTGCCTAATGAAACAAGACGGTGTTATATTACCATATTCAATAGCTTCCAAGATATGAACGATGGTACTGAATATTATCCAAAATATTTATATAACTGTCTATACAGAGTGAAAGGGACAGCCCTCCGCAGACTGATGGGGTGAATTCAGTATATCATACTAAGATGACCAGTACAAGAAATTATTTCAGGAATGTTATGGGATTCCAATAAATTTGATGTGTTTTATTTCCTCATACGCAAAGTATCGTTACCGTGGCAAAACACACGTAGCGAACGGCAAGCGCGACGACGAGTTCGATGAACCCTGTCGCTAGGCAGGAAGTAAACAGCCGAATTCACGCGTCGCTCGTTAGAGTATTTCAACATCCATTGTTGCATTTTTTTTTATAGGCAGTGCAGTATTATTTATATAAATAGAGTGCGGAAAAAAAGGAAAATAAAGGAAGGAAATAAAGGAATAGTAACAATATAAAAATATTTAAAAAAAAACGGTTAAAAAAATCCGGTAGAATATGATTCAAATTAAGGAGCTAAACGCACCGTGCCAGTTTGCGGAGGGCTGTCGCTTATATACACACTGTATTTGTCTAAATAGTTTATGCACGCGGCTTTACGTGGAGTTCGGTAATTGCCCCAAGGGATCGTACAATCAGGATAAAAATTATCTTAAGGGTTAATCGAGGTCATAATCTATCTGTGTGCCAAATTTCATAAAAATCTGTTTAGTCGTTTTTGCGAGAAAAAACATCCATCTATCCACCCATCTATCCATCCATTTATCCATCCATCCTCATTTCCATTAATAGATAAAATTATAAAGAGGTAAATTTTAGTAAGTTTGTAATTTGGATGTAGGAGGCAATATCTGAACGTACTCATCCGATTTCAGAAATTCTTTCACTGATGGAAAACTATCGTATTGAGTGCCATAGAATGTGTTCTACTTGCGGGAGTGGTCGTGAGTAGAAGATAGTTGAAATAAAAAGCGCACAAATGACTTCAACTGTACTTTAATTTCTATGTAAATCACGTCATTAAAACACAACAAATAATATAAAAACGTACAAAAATATGGCAGTGAGCGTCAAACAATGAGCAACAAGAAGTTAGCACGGCTGATACTCCGCACCACACTCCTGCGTCGTGTAACCGTTATGATCATTCCTTAAACGTTATTAGAGTCTCAAATCATGGTAGCTGATGAACAATCAATTAATTTTATCAATTGACAATTCATCTGCGCGTCGTTTTCTTAGCTTAGCTACTGGCGACCTTGGGGATGGAGTCTCCCACCGGCCTGTAGCCATCCTGGTCAGCCTCGAAGTTGATGGTTATGAGCGTGCCGTCCTCTCCGGGGTAGCTGAAGGAGCCGCGAACGGTAACGACCTGGTGAGGCTTGTTGTCCTCACCCACAACCTCTTTCAGTTCACCAGTTTCTTCGCGAGTAATGCCATTTTGGGTTTCGTAACTGTTAAAAATACACAGATGTAAGAAACAGATACAAACATGTTGCCATGTTTTGCAGCAGAAAGTTCTATTTTTTTAATTTAGTATTGAGGCCCTCTAGCAGAAATTATAAACACAAAAAAAAACTGTACCAAAAAAGGAAAATTTCGTGTCACGCCTACAACATTTCCAATAATTTTTAACTAAATTAAAATCTAATAATATATTTTTACAACAACAAAAAATATACACAGGTAGATGTTTTATGTAATAAGAACATGTCGTGTTATATGGAACTTTAAAGACCCCCTTGTAATGAAATAAAATAAACAATATTTACCCAAATTGGTATCCACCCTCGGGCTGCTGATCGAAATTGGACCGGAGGATCGCGATGGGCTCCTCGGCGGCGGGGGCGGCGGCGGCGACGGCCACGAGGGCGAGGGCGACAAGGATCATCTGCAGGGACAAAAACATGGTATTATTTAAATGGAATTAAAATTACTCAATTACGCCAGAAACAAAAAAGTTAGGTTATCAGTTCCGGTTACGGTTAGTCTTACTTATCTCACAAAACAACAGAGACAATGACAAAAGTGAAGAAAATACGATTACATTAATATTAAAATTGTTAAAGAACCTAAAACAGAACAGGCATTATAAATTTACATTTTATCCCTCTTGCAAAGACGGTCCCAGTTTCAACATTAGAGCTTCCAAGTAAATACGCGGGGGAAGGGACGCGCTGATAAATCTGCTGTTCCATATGACCGTGTAGGTATTGAACTTTTGTGGGAAACAGCTGTTTTTTTTTTAATAACCGATGACAAATTTCTATGTGGCTCAGAATAATGTACCGAATCCGTGGTCGGGAACCGTTTTCGCGTCGGTGTCCCTTCCATAGTTCCACCTCGTATACTGCCATGGGAACTTTAAAACTTCGATTCCAATGGGTATAACATTAGCTGGCTATTTATTATCCATAATAATTACATCTAACAAGTTAAACTAAGTAACAAACGCTTGCAATCAAAAATAAAATGTTTTCGTAATAATGTTGTTTTTCTACGTACCGATTTCATTTTGGTAAGTTTGGTTTGCTTCGGTGGCTGATGAGCGACTGATGCACCAGCAGACGAGACATCATCTTTTATACATTTCTCCGGCATCTAACGTAATGTCAAATGACAGCAAACAATCGATGTCGATATTCCGCATTCGGTCATACATGTTCACAGCCACATGCGCTTGAGTACACACACATGCTGTATGAGTATGTTTGACCACATTATATTAGTGTGTGCCACATACGCGTCACGCCTTGTAAACATGACAAGGATTATGAAAACTGGTAGACACCGATGACATTTTTAAAGTACTGGGCTGCAGATCGTTCAAATACCTACTTAAACCTAGTGCTTTTGGTCAGAAGTCGGTCGAAGATCAACCGGCAGAAGGAAGGATTTACTTGTCGGGTGGAAATATCTAAAAAAAACAATCGAGAAGTAGTTAATACGTAAATATTCTTTGAGGTTCGAATAGATAGAAAAGGTAGTTCCCTACACCTTCAATAACAGTTCACAGTTGAATATTCAAATGTAAAGTTCCTAGAAACATAATTAGGTAGGTAGTGATGATGGTATAGGTACCTAAGTACATACATAAAGAAATCTGTAAATATCTTCTGTGAAGGTCTAGTAACGACAGAAGGATCACACGAGCTTGCCATACAGTTGCAACACATGTGATCACTCAGTATTACCGAAACCACACAGCGCAAGCGCACATTACCGGTGTCTTCAATTTTATTATTTCTTCAATATAAATTAATACACACGTTCAGAAACAAAATTCTTTTGAATACCAAATTAGAATAAACTTTAAACTTTAAATATACCTAGGTAGATACATACCTACACTTATTCGTCTGGGCCAAGGAAGTTTCTACGAAGGCAAGTGATATTATAAACTATTTTGTCGTTATTAGCTAACCTACCTACTAGACATTATGTAAGGCTTGGTTCCAAATAGTTTGGTTTCCAGCGCCCGTAGGATGCGCCGCGTATCTAGCCTTCGTAGATGATCGAGGTTTCAACGAAACTACGATCACAACTATAGGAGTAAGGGTGAAGCGTTCATCGATGAACCTCCTAAATTTCTAACCGTTAGTTATATATTATATTCATAATTTTTATTCAAAATTAACTTTTATCTGGAATTCGAACGACGAACACCAAGGTTAGACGTGCGATATATACACTCTAGCAGTCGCCCTGCCTCGGTGTCTCGGCGAGAGTAAACAGCCACCATATGAATGTCGACAGGGTTTCCTTATTACATACATGTAAAATTGAACTGAAACATCTTAAATGAAAAATTGCTTACCTACTACCTACCTACTTTTCTTCTCAACTTTTTGCACGAAAAAACACAAGCTTGCCTGCAACGCAACCGTCGCGAGCGCGTTCTCCCTGCAAGTTATCAGGACAGGTCCTGCCAGGGTTGCGGGACTGTTCGAAAGAGATACCGCGGCCCTGGCACACAAAAGGCAAAAGAAGGAACATGGATGGGTTTTAGTGAGTACAAGTCTGACACTCCCTTCAACTCCGCTCAGAGTGGGATGGGTCATTCGATGATAACTCAAGTGAAAAGAAAAAAACGGGACAGGGGAGGGGCAGTTTTGGGGTCTATGTTGTGTTGAGGTAGCAACCCATGCATTCCTATCATTATGATTATTATTTTATCTGTGACATGTTATTGCATATTAATACTCTGTGGTTCGTCTCTCTCAGCCTGTTATGACAAGATGTAATTTTTCATGTTTCCTACTAATAAATATTATCAAAGTACAATGTGGTTTTGGTACAATAATATGAAACAACATCAATAATATGTTGCTAAGTGGCACGGAGTATCACGGCCATCTTAAAAATAAAGGCTTGGTTCATTGTGTCCACATGGTTCATTCAAACACATCTAACCCTAATAAATAATAGTAACCAACTGTAATTAGGTTAGATACTTAGATGAATAGAAATAAAGAACCCACCAAAATGATTATGTTTGGTAGTTGGTTTAGCTAACTACATAGTTACTTTGATGCCAGCCCTACGCTCACTGGAAATACGATTTTGTTATTATTAAGGTAGATAGTTATCACAGATTAGGTAAGTATCCAAAGCAGTTGGGCACTTGATGTAGTTTGTATAATTGTACACACGGCTACCCGTCAAGCTATACATTTCCAGTTTATGCTGATCTCGCATTGTATAGCATTTCCGTACAATGCAAGGTCAGCTTATACCGGAAATATATAGCTTGATGTGTAGCCGTGTGTACTAGGAAGGTAACTATTTATCTTGAAAACCAAGTGACAAATCCAAGCCCAAACCATACCGTAACTAAACTTATAGGAATAAGTAGGTACTCTATATCAGAAATCGGTACCAAAATGTCAAAGGTAAAATTAAAACCAATAAGCAAAAATAAATGAAAATAGGAATAAGAAACAAAAGACAACCCGAGATGTTTCCAACCAATTAATATTTAAAAGGTCAAGCTATAAAACATGGCTGGAGTCTAGAGACGTATTATTACTCTGAAAATAAAACAGGTGTAAATAGGCTACAACTTGTCCGGCGGTATGCACGACACGAATAAAAGTGATGTGCTCTTAACCTTTCCAGAGGTCGGATCCATACTTTATATCGTGAAATTATAATTCAAGGTCGGTTTGTTTTTTACAACACAGTTATGTAGGTAGGAGGATGTGTATATTGTGGCTGTTTTATTACCACTAATGAAACAACAAGGCCTCCATATGCCATCAGCAATATGTTTGGTACTTGCCCATGTAGCAGACAAATATGATACTATTTCATTTCATAGTCAAAACGCAGAACTATGGAAGTTGTCTTGTACTTACTTAGGTTACTAATTGTCGACGGCACCTAATGCTGCGTTCACACTAATCAATCATATTATTTGTTATCATAACTATTGCGTATTTGGGTGATTTTCAAAAATTTTGTACAGTTACAAAAATGAATACCGTTACGAAAATTAACAATGTCACAAAAAAATAACAAAAAGGAAATATTAGTGCTATTTCACAGAAGATAATTAAAACAAAGAAATCGCATTTTAGTCATTTATTAATAATGTAATCAATCTGTTGAATTAGTCATAAAATCAGTCTCAAAATTGTGGATTTCTAATTATATGTAATAATAATAGTAATTGGCACGTCTAGCTCAGTCAAAATAAACATTTTGTCGAAAACATACAGTCGAAAATTGGTAATAACCATAAATTCGTCATTAAAAAATAATGATTAAGGGAATTATTTTTCAGCAAAATTTTTATTTTGTAAAGGCTAGTAATAAAACAAAAAAAGTATGTATGGAACAATAATCAACAGTGGCTCATTATAATAAGTTTTAAACTTTAGAAACTATCGTGTGACATAACAAAATTGTAAATATACTTTAACTTCATAAAATCTGTCTTTTATACTTTATTTACCTACTATGAATATTCGTACTAAATTGTATTATACTGAACACTATATACTGATCTTTTACACTTTTGAATATCGTAGTACTTACTTACTTTATTTTTGAAATTTACCTATTTAAAAAACAATGTGTAAATAAAATTAATAAAATAAGCACTATCCGTCAAATTAAATAAACATAATAATTCTGTATGAAATCAGCTTTACTTCATTTTTGTTACATCAGTTTTGTTACGCAACAAAAAAACGTAACAAATCGTTAGAAAAATGAAATCAACAAATGAGTTGAATTAGTACAACCTCCAACATTTGGAGGTAAGAAAGAAATATGGATTTATAAACCAGCTTCTTTTTAGTAGATGGTCAAAAATTCTTCCTTTTTACGCAAAAATAATAAGAGATAACCTTACCGTTGTTTTTCTATATGAATAACCAAAAGGAAAGAATTATTGTTGAAAAAACACTGGGGTGCGTTTAAGTCAATTATCCAGTTTAAAATTTAAACTGATTAAACGTCAAACACCCCGTTCAAGCACACCGCGAGGTGAAAAATTAAACTGACTAAAATTTAATCTGCCCCGTTCACGGTCGTCCGCTAGTATAAGTTTTCGCCTGACTAGGATAAATTTTAGCGACCTTTTTACCTCGCTATTTTTTATTCTGCTGTCAGACTGACATTGACATTGAGTTGTCTGTAGTTTTATTTGCTAGATTCGCGCCCTAGAAACGAATATTTATCGAGTACCTAATCATCGTCTCCGTGAATTTTATTTGTGGATTATGGATGAAGTTATGATTACTTAGGATGCAAATTGTTGTAGACGCAAGGGGCAAAATGATATACAAGCTGACCGATGACCCCGTTCAGCGAGCCCTCGCTAGTTTAATTTTTATCCGGCGAAAACTTCGCCGGCTTACTTAAACGCACCCCACCACAGGAACAAACACACTTATCTTGATGGTGGCACCCGCTGTCAAAATGGTAGACAGACTTTCTGTTGTCATCTGATTGGACAGTGGAGAGTGTAGCCAGTTGAAAACCCCAAACATCTATATATATTGGTGTTACAAAAAAGAATAACAAAGATGAACGAAATGGAAGACATTTAATAAAACAATGTTATTATTTTGCATTATGTTATTTATTTATATTTTATGTAATTTACATAATAATTAAAGTCATAAAGATATTGTGCAACTAGAACATTTAAATATGTAAGTAGTTTCTTCTTTATGTTATTTTTTGTAACGCACTTGTGCTTAAAGACACGAGGTTGCTGTATGAAAATATTATGACACTGAAGAAGTAAATATCTTTTTTTTTTTAATTACCTACTATTATGATCTGAAATGTTAAAACTCATCTGGAAAAATTGTTGATCAATGATAATAATACTAGTTTGATCACTTCATTGCATGTTTCTTGCATGATATTTACGTAGACGTTTTCATACAATAAAATGTAAAGAAATTTTGAAAATCACCCATTTTTGTTAACACTATCACAAAGTGTAAGTACTTTTTTTTTCGGATGGGAAATCATCAAATAACTCCTCCTCCTCGCTCTGGGCGGAGCAGGAGGGAGTGCCAGACTTTTACTGACTAAAACCCATCCATATTCCTTCTTTTGCCCTTTGTGTTCCAGGGCCGCGGTATCTCTTTCGAACAGTCCCTCAACCCTGGCAGGCATCGGTCCTTTCGGACCCCATCCCGTTTGCTGACATCTCTCTGAGGCGCGCGTGCGCGTGGAACACGAACACGTCGTCGACACGGCCTGCCGTCATAAGACGGACGGACGGCGAGCTAGCCCATAGCTCACCGGCCATAGGCCCGTGAAAAGTGTAAGTACTTAAGTAGGTCAAATCACGAGCAATGTAGGTAATGTAAAACTTACCAAAATTTAAAAATGATTCTCTCATGGAATAACAGTTTGAACTTTGAGATGAGAAAATCACTTTCGAATTTTGTATCCAATAATTCAGTCATTCTTTAGAATACTTAGCCATTTTATACAATGCCGAGCTCGTTCTTAGCCGTAGTCCCGCCTAGTTTATCTGTAAAAGGCCTTTTCTTTCGGATGGGAAATCATCGATCATCTATACAAGGCCTGGGCATTGTATAGAACGCCGTCTTCTTAGCGTGTCGATGGTTCATTATTTAATACATTTGGTCCAAATTTCAGCTATGCGAACTCAGCTCGAATGGAAGGTGGGCCATTGTCTGTGGAGACACGCCGCATACACACTTGAGATCTGAGCCGTCCATGAACCCCCATCTGAAGAGATTCTTTGCTACGGCCGACTCGGGTTCGGAGTCTATTTAAGCCTAGCGCGCGGCGGGCTTGAGCGAGATAGCGAGCTCAGTTTTCAAACGTTCCTATCCGCGCTTTATGGCCACACTACGGGCCTAGTCAGCAAGCGACCCAATGCGCGGGTGCGGGGGTATGAAACCACGGTCTTGTCGATAGGCGTAAGAGCGTCTTCAATACTTTTTGTTAAAAAAAATGGCGATAAATACCTACTCATTTTTTCTAGGGTACAAACTTAATTTTTCATACAATGTAATTATTAATGCAGTCAACATATCCCATCTCAGAATCGGACTATCTAGTAAAAATACTAAATCCGAGTCCATTGTTTGCAACAACTGAAATACGTCTAAGCACTATAAAAGCTCGCTCGTCACTGGCCGTACATACCTACAGAATAAATTTTTCAAGTAGGCGTGGATGGCCAAATCCGAAACTATGAAGAAAAGCGAAAAATGCTAACAATGTGTCATTCTAATGAGGTTAATATGCCGCTTAAATGGATGTTCACACCGAAATCCTAGCAATTATAGATAATGAGATAACAGCGTACTAAGTAACGTTTCGATCGCGCGGCCACGTACTTTTTGTTATGGACTGATTTCGTCTGTTTAATTAAACTTTTGTAGTATTTATTGCTTACGTTAGATTTGACAAATTAAGACCTTTCTTCGTGTTATATTTTACTGTATGAAGTCTTAAGTTTATAGAAATAATCAACAATAAATTAACAACAAGTGGAGGATATATTCCCTTCCCAGAATTTGATTCTTAATGGCGACGCTATCGAATGGTGTAAATAATACAGTAGGTATGAGCTTTTTTTTTTCAAAACTTACAGGTTCCATTCCTGGCAGAAAATATTGATTTTTCAAAAATCCAATGATACAGTTTTAGGTTTTATCAAAATCGGACTCGAGACTCCTTTGAGCATTTTTCGATATTCCTCACAGTTTCGGATTTGGCCATCCCCGCCCACTTGAAAAATTCACCCTGTATATGATGCTCTGTGCGTGCAATGGCCTAAGCACGCCCCCATCGTCGCGCCTGCAATAAGCCCTAGTCACCGCGCATTCACTGTGGACGCACATTAAGAAGTAAATACGGGATGGCAGGCTAGAAAATAAGCACGCGTAAGCCACCGCCGCCGCCGCCGCCCTTCTCAGCGGCATGGCCCTCTTGGCTTAAGGCTAAAAAATACGCCACTGCCACGCTAAACCTTGAATTTGTGGACCAACAGGGTCAATTGAAAAAATAAAAAAAAAATAAAAAAAAGGTAAATTGTTAATGTTAAGCGGGGAATTCACTAGACGGACATGACCGCGGGCAAGTCTGCAGATATGCCCGCCGGACCACGCTACTATAGGTATGTGCAATGTTTGCTGGAGTAGGACCGTCTCAGGCACAAGGCACCAAAAACCCCTAAATCTAACGGATCCCAAACAGCTTGAAGACACTGTAATTAAACTCTCAGAATATATCATCGAAGCCTACCACGCCTGCTGCAAACTACCAGATCCAAACACCAAGAGCAAGGGAAACTCTTGGTGGACTGCAGAGCTCGGCAAGCTCAGGCAAACGATGCGCAAACAATTCAACAGAGCCAAGAATTCCAGGCTCCCAGAAGACTGGGACCTATACAAGAAAACACAGTACACCTTCAAAAAACAAGTCAGGTTTGCCAGCAGGGCAGCCTGGCGGAAATTCTGCGAAGACATTGAATCGAACAACGAAGCTGCGCGAGTAAGGAAGATCCTATCCACCGATCAGGATCGCACCCTCGGATCGCTGAAAAACCCAGACAACACGTACACAAAGTCGGACCATGAAACAAGTAAAGTTCTTCTGGAAACCCATTTCCCAGACTGCAGCCTCTCCGAGGACAGAGTATGGGCAAGTGAACCAATGCACTCACCAAACGACCAGGACTGGTCCAGAGCCCGCACAGTAGTAACCGAAGACAGAATAAAATGGGCAATCAAGACTTTCAAACCATACAAATCCGCAGGTTTAGACGAAATTCTCCCAGCCCTATTGCAATGGGGAGCAGACGTCCTTACGCCATGGCTGGCTGTCATTTTCCAAGCCTGCCTAGCACACAGATATGTGCCACTTCAATGGCGAGAGGTGAAAGTCATTTTCATCCCTAAACCAGGCAAACCCGATTATACACAACCTAAAGCGTACAGACCAATAAGCCTGACATCTTTCCTACTGAAAACCCTTGAGAGACTCTGTGACCGACACATTCGGGACGGACCTCTTCAGGAGCTGCCACTCCACAAACAACAACATGCCTACTCCACAGGAAAATCCACAGAATCTGCACTCCACAGTGTGATCTCCAAGATCGAATGTGCAGTAGACTACAAATGCTCCTCACTAGCTGTTTTTATTGACATAGAAGGCGCTTTTGATAAAACCATTTTTCATAGCATCAACGCAGCCCTTGAGGAACACGGCGTAGACTCGACCCTGCGAGGATGGATCACAAACATGCTCAGACTGAGAGCCGTACAGGTTACGGTGAATGACACTACTAGAGCCATCGTGGCGAAAGGCTGCCCTCAAGGGGGCGTCCTTTCGCCACTTCTATGGAACCTAGTGGTAGACAGCCTCATCAAGCGTCTAAATGACAGAGGCTACTTCACGGTGGGCTACGCTGATGATATAACCATAATAATTAACGGCACACACGAAAATACACTATGCAACCTTATGCGTCAAGCCTTGAAAATGGTAGAGGACTGGTGCAAAGAATATAAACTGGCGGTGAACCCTACCAAAACTGAACTCGTCCTTTTCACAATGAAAAGAAAGTTGGCAACCTTACAGTTACCACGATTCTTTGGGACCACCCTAAGCCTGTCGACTGAAACCAAATACCTGGGCATCTATTTGGATAAACAACTGAATTGGGCAAAACACACCGACTACATTACCACAAAAGCCAGCATAGCCCTATGGCAGTGCAAAAGACTGCTCGGCAGAAATTGGGGCCTAAGCCCTAAAATCACCTACTGGCTATACACCACAGTCATTCGACCAATCATCACATACGGCTCGTTAGTTTGGTGGCCCAGGACCAACCTGAGCACAGCCCAGAAAGATCTCGAGAAGCTACAGAGATTTGCCTGCGTAGCAATCACCGGTAGCATGAGGACATCACCCACTGCCGCTTTACAGGTGATGCTGGGGCTGTCACCTCTACACCTCGTTGTAAGAGAGGAGGCGACCCTAGCGATTTTCAGGCTCGAAGTATCCGGCACCCTCAGTAAAGATTCCAGAATCAAACATACACGCTTAAAAGATGATGCTATCAAGCGGCAGCCCATGATGGCATCACCCTGCGACAGAACCCTGAAGACCCACTGCTTTCAAAAACACTACAGCATAGAGCTCACAGCGGAGACGCGTGACTACTCAGGTCCAAAAGAGCTAAGGATCTACACTGATGGATCAAAGACCGAAGACGGGACAGGTGTCGGAGTCTTCTCCAACGACCTAAATATTAAAATATCCAAACCCCTGGGAATGCTCAACTCTGTCTATCAAGCTGAGTGTGTTGGCATTATCCAAGCGGCACACGCCATAGAGGTCAGGGAAGTTACGAATACCCATATTCGTATACTCTCCGACAGTGCCTCAGTCCTTCAATCCTTAAAGAGAAACCAGATAACGTCGAGACTAATACTAGAATGCCATAATGCCCTAGAACGTGTTACGGTACTAAACCACAACACTGTGACACTACAATGGATCAAAGGACACAGCGGATCACTTGGAAACGATGCGGCTGATGAACTTGCCAGAAGGGGATCCAGCACAAAAGCCTTCGGACCCGAACCCATTGTGCCCATTCCCTTCAAGCAGCTAAGGAGTTGGTTAAAGGATCACACTCAAACGCAAGCGGGAAAATGGTGGACCTTGTCACCAGGGTGCAGGCAATCCAAGGAAGCTATGCCATCCCTGGACACGAAGCTAACCAAGCGCCTTCTGCGCCTGGACAGTGATAGCCTGCGACTGGTGGCGGGGACCATCACTGGACATTGCTCACTGAACAAACACTTCCACACCCTAGGTATCACTGATAGCCCCCTGTGCAGAGCGTGCATGGAGGCGGAAGAAACCGTAGCGCATGTACTCCTCGAGTGCACCGGCGTCACCCAGATCCGTGAGGAGACTCTTGGAACACCGAGATCCCTTGAGGATGTCCTGAGAAGACCGGGAAGTTTGATCTGCTTCTGGAGGGAGGTGGGCTGGTTGGAGTAACGGCCACCATGGCTCACGTACAATGGTCCAATTTAGGGACTAAGTGCGGAAATCAAACCCTTAACATAGAACATAGAACATAGGACCGTCTCAGTCAGTCTGGCAGACTTGCCCGTTGCTCGTCCGCGCGATCTCATTTTGTCTGCGCGGGCACATGTCCGTACAGACATGTCCGTACGTGAATGCTCAGCCTGCTCTCAGACCTGACAGCGACAGCAACCAGTACAGACGTTTTTTTAATAATTTATGTATACAATGTGTAACAGAATAAACGCACAACCTCTTAACGGGTCATTGTACTCATCATTATGAACAACTTTCACTATGGGACTAACCCCGAAACCCGGAAAAAAAAAAACTTAATTATGCGCACAGAAATGTATGGGGCAGTCGATTTTTTTTCGCGATTTCAGTTTTGGTCCCATATTGAAAGTTGTTCATAATGATGAGTACAATGACCCCTTAAGAGGTTGTGCTTTAATTCTGTTACACATTGTATATTGAGGTGATATAGCAAAAGTAAATTTCATGTCTGCATATTATGTTCTACCTGTAGCTAAATATCGTTATTTGCAGTCACTGACGGGTCTCATTTTAGAATTCTGTCTAGTAATTTTCGGCTCTATGAGATTTAATTAAAATTCAAATGATTCTTGATCCATGCGCAAGTAATTGTATAGGTCTCCTGGTTCATCAATTAATAATTCTTGGAGCATATTAATATGGCTATTACTGATTTCTTTTTTAAACCATTCTTTGCATCTTATTCTTTTATTTTTCTTTTCATCTAAGAGTATTATTGCGGCACCAGCAATTATGATTTTTCTTCGTCTCGTTGATGTTGTAACAACTAAACCGTGTATCCGGTTGAGACAGAGACCAAAAACTGATCAGTCTGTGTAGTGTATTGTGGCCACAGACATGCCCGTACAAACTACCCGCGGGCATGTCCGTCTAATGAATTCCCCGCTTTAGTGTCCGAGTCTTGTTGCCGTACTTATATGATGCTGAGGAAACTGGTTCAATACACTAGTTTTATGAATGTCTTTTTATTCGAGTATCCATGACTCAAAAGCTGTTAGTAAAACTTACGACTATGTTAGTAAGCACTGATAAAACAAACAAACACAACAGATAATGGTGGATCACTGCTGTGACAACCCATGAGAAATGGCACAGCAGCGGCCCACATAAACACAGTCCAGACAACTGGCAATCATGCTTAAGATATTGTTGTTGCTGCCCCGCACCCTGCGCACCAGGGAAGCGCACCTTTTACGCATTGTAGTGTAAAAACAATCCACATGCGCATCTGCGAACATCCCCGACGCACTACAGAAGCGTGGCAGCCCCAGCAGCATCCTAAACGCGTTATTATACTGTACGCGGAGAGCACTGTACGAAATACCCTAAACCCTAAACCGAACCCCCTAACGAATACCCTAGTTTTAAAAAGCATTGTGGGACTATCTTCATAACTAGGTATCTTTCATGAAATCGACCACCTTTCTTAGTATTTTGGTCTCGATTATTTTCCTCTCAGTTACATTTAGTTAATACTTATTCCGATCACCGTAACTATTAGGTCCAATTATTAAGTGCCAAACTGGTAAAAAAGTACCTAATATGAAACAAATGTAAACGCGCCTTAGTACGCAAATGTAGTCAGGTTTGGGCGATCACTCGAAATTGACGAGGATTAGCTACTTAGAACCGGTTATTTATTATAAGAGGTGATAAAAAGATTAATGCAATACCAAAGTGTAAAATAATAATGGTAATAACATTACCTACCTAAATCACGTAAAGGATTTAATAATTTGATAATGATTATGTTTAAGTTACGAAAAAGTGCCTAATTACAATAAAACGTGGACAAAGCGAGGCACAGATTCAACCTTCCGACTACGGGTCGGGGTGTCAATGTCTTGGTTAAGTAGGTAGGTATATTGCATCATTGACAATAATTCATTAGTGGATAGGTACTAGTCAATTATGTGCTATCATCTATCAATACAACACCCAGTAGTTGTACGTACATATCATCGCCACATTCAAACCAACCCACGCAACGCTTGAACTTTGAACTTGAAGTGGGCTTCTACCTTAGATCATCTGCAAAAAAATATATATTTATGGATGTAACGATTCATTAATACAAGATAGAGAAGAGAGAGAGACAAAATAATGATCATTTCGCTTAAGGCCATATCTCTGTACTAAGTACCTAATACCTCTGTTGCGCCACCTATTAAAAACCTTGTTTGTTGTTGTGAACTCTTAATGATTGCGTCACTATAAGAACCTGCTTAAAGTGCTTGAACAGACACGGTGTATAATTGACAACTCTTTTCGAAATCGAAATTATACCTAGGGTAAGTTGTCTCAGTAGTTTCAGTTATTGGTCTATTCGTATGCCAAACATCGAAACCCTTTCAATCAGGGGGCTGGATTTTCCCTCTAGAACGGCGAGATTCTTGATCAGGAGCTGGTGCCCGAGCGGGCATTCTGGGGCTGAACGTCGAAAACGAATGACAATTATTAAGATAGTTGCCGATCCGTTATGGCTGTAATAGTGTGTACTGTGTAATGTAACAAAATTGTTAATAAACCTATTTAAAGTCATTGGAGTTTTCCTTCAAGTGCTGCTGCCTTTTGGTTTACTATAAGAGGTACAGAGAAGATATTTCCGACGGAGCAGTGAGGCGAGTACCTTAACCGTTGTAACCTACAAAAAACAAAGTTAAACTTTGAATTTCAAACCAAATAGGGTTACCCCTATTTTTTTTTCATAATTTCTCTTCACAGAAGACACCTCACACCACTCCAAATGTCAACTGAGTGGTGCCAACAGTCTCATAGTAAACTGACTGTGACATACGGACGGACAGATATTGTCAGTCCGTCCGACGAACGCATAAGTAAGGGTTCCGCTTTTGCCATTTGACCACAGAACGCTAAAACCCCCTAAGTACTGTTACATAAAGGGTTTTTTTTGAGTTTGCAATTCGGTTTGGCTATCGTTTTTGAGCTCACCAGATAGCCCCACTGTCGAGTAAGGAATTATGTTTCATACTTTAAACTAAAGTACCAATAACTTCATAAAAAGTTTATTTTATTAACCGACTTCCAAATGGAGAAGGGTTATTAATTTTTCAGTTCTTTTTTCTTTTGTTTTTTTTTTCAGCGATATCGATGATTCTTTTTTGTTTGGAAGAATATTGTTTCGCGGTGGTCCCGTTTGAAATTTGGTAAAGATCTGATGCTGATCTTCGGAGTCAATGGAACTCTTCAATTATAGACAGCATATCAGTCGTGATTGCTGCAATCGCTTGGCTGTTTATTGTTTACACTACATCATAACATAACATCGCGCCTGTATGCTCTGAGGGGGTACGCAGATGTGTACAATAAGTACACCCAGATTTCGAAAGTTAGGTATGTTAAGTTCCATTTTATTGGGGATAAGCCTATTAACATGAAATTCATTGTTAGCGGTTCACTAATGTTTCACCAAAGCTCTTTTGACACTATTTTAACCGACTTCTTACAAAATGGGGAGGTTCTTTTGACAATGACATACAATGTTTTTCACTTACTTTTTATCGCAATTCAGATATTTTTGCCTGGTAATCATCATCTCATGTTGCTGAGCTGATCATGGAAGGTATAAGTCAGGATCTGATGCTGATCTTCGGAGATATACAATGAAACGCTTCAATAATAGGCAGCTAATCTGTCGTGATAGCTGCAATCGCTGGGATGTTTATTGTTTACACAATATTATAACATAACGCCTGTATGCTCTGAAGGGGTACGTAGATGTGTACAGTACACCCAGATTTCGACAGTTAGGTATGATAAGTTACATTTTATTGGGGATAAGCCTATTACCATGAAATCTATTGTTAACAATGTAAAATAAATGCATAGCAAATATTTGTGTAGAATATTACAACTAAAAAAGGAAAAATAAAAAAAACATTTTTGCAAAAAATAAAACCGACTTCAAAAACACAAAACTGTGGAAAAATAACTTTAGCTTGACAAACAAAAGTCAATATTCTTCTTACAGTTAGCAAACAATAAAATTATGAAACATACAAAAATCATTCTACCTCCAAGTACAACAAATAAGATCCGAAGTCAAGTCATAATAATTACTCAAGAATTGCTCAATCTGGTCTAGATTCGTTACAATCGTGAATATTAGTAAAAATACGTGATAAAAAAGCACGCAACGCGCGAACACTCAATAACATCTTACATTTCGGACCTCGCGCTACACGAGCGCCTCTAGCGGCGAATTCATACGTGATAGTCCCCATTGTCAGGGCAAGGTTTGTGAGAAAGAAAATGTTGACATTTTGATGTTGGGTTTGTCCATGACGTCACGGAAGAAGGAAGATAATATTTTTTACAACATTAAAACCACGTAATGATCAAAAATGTGTTTAATAAATTAAAAAAACGACAAACATGTATACAATCACCAAGTCAGTCGCATTACATGATCAGTTTTCCTTTTAGATGACTTGATAAAGCCAAGGAACTGTAGTTCGGCCACTGCACGGGTGAATCTTAACCTGAAACAAAGATAATCTTTATATACCAAAGGACAATGCTCATGGATACAGTATGGAATTCCGTACCATGCTGCGTCAAAATCAAACTTTGTTTTTTATAGTCTACACTTATCATTCTTAACTCGTACTAAAGTTCTTTTTGTAAACAAAACCCGAGTTTTGGAGTATTTTATAAAATCGAAAATAACCGCAAAACCAGGCAACTAGAAAATTAACAATCCGGGTGACTGACGGCGTCATTCGGTTGACCCCACGGCTCGACATATTTGCATAATGAATACACAGAAATAAGTTCACAAAATACAAGCAAGTTTTACTTCTCAACACACAATATAATAATTAATTAATCTCAACTATAAAAACACAGACGGCCGTAACGTAAACGTCAGATCAAATGTCAGAAATGTGCCTGCAGGGATGAGATCGATAAATCAAAATCTTTAGTAAGAAAATAGATTAATACCCAATCGATATGATGTACTGCTTTTACTTAATTTTTACTTTTATTCAACAAAAAGAAAACAAAGGTAATACAAGTAATTCGTAAAATGTTTCTGAAGCAAACGTTATAGGTATGTATTATTAAAAAGAAACGATTGGAATTACGGTTAGTCGATTTATCAATATAGTTTCTATTGCATTTTACCTATGACAGGTTGTGTGAACGTCATGTAAAGGGAGTAAAACAATATTCATGCTTTTATACTTTAAATTAAATCCCCTATTCAAAAATCAAATCCATTACGAGTATTGTCGTAAAAAATTATGAAAATAATTACTATAAAATTTTGATCTTGATGATGATGCATGAGACTTTTTGGTACCACTTTTGGTCATTGTCCTTTAGTTATGCGTGTGCTCGAAATTATGCTCCTCATAAACGTTTAACCTTGACGCTTGACTTGTTTGAAATCTTGATCACTTGAAAAATTCTTGAGTGAAGCCTATAAATGTTAAGGCTTAAGGTGGAAGCGCAAGGGTAGCCCGCGAAATTTCAATTTTCTTAAGTTTATTGCAATTTGCATTCAATAGCTATTTCATGAAAAGTTACTCGTTGGGATTATAATTATGAACTTGGAGGGTTGTATTAATGATTTGAATGATTATAATTGTGTAACTCCATACGTGTTACTGGCGCGATTCATAGACGGCTAAACTATCCTGAAGACTTAAGTTCTAAAATTGAAATATTATGGTTCTAAAATATGAGCAAGTATAAGATGACACTAACTGTGTGTTAGGATCCTGATGTCGTTGCTCATCGTCTTCATCGGGGCGCAGTACCGCAGCGAACGCTTGCAGCCAGTCGTACAAGTTGATGTGTTTACCGCACTCGCGATGTAGTTTGTACGCCAGGCAAACGTCAGGCAGTGTGTCTATGACGCTGTCCGATGAGGGCAGGTGACAGCAGGAACACTGTGACCGAAGTAAAAGATAATTAAAGTAAATATTTTTACGTTTAAAAGCATGTGATTGCAGGTAGTAACAAAAAAATAAAGAGATAGGCGTTCCCTACCACGCTCTATACAAGGTGGACGACGCTACCACGTTCAACAACACACACAACAGTTACCACGTCTTCAGTATATCACTCTGAACCCCCCGAATAGACATTTTCCAACGGAAATTAAAAAATAAAACCGATGTGTCCTACACAACTGCAATACACGGTCAAAATATATGGAACAGCCGTCCTTTTTTTTAACCGTTTAAGCGTCGGTGGCCCCCCCCTCCCTTCCATCCTGTAGATAATCGAGCCAGAGTGTGTATTGATCCAACCTTACTTAATACGAGTTCTAATCGTCGCACCTAGGCTAGTAGTTTCTGTTTTTCCCCACAGGAAAATAAATATAGTTATATCCTACAAATACAGCTTAGGAACAAGACTTACCTGTAAGTAATGCACAGGGTTGCTAAGCGCAGTGTGCACGGCCCCGCGCGGCGAGCCTACGATGTGTTTCCTAACATTCGACACGTCGCTGAAGAACAACACTTCGTGGAGCGTGTGCGAGTGCGCCGGTTGCAGCCCCTTACTGAACACGTCCTCCAAGTAACTGACGAAGCGAGAACGAACCATCTCGAACTCGGACTGCACGCGGTCCACTCTTGTTGCTTTTAGTAATTTCTAGAAAAAATATTTATTTATTTAAACTTCATGTACAATAGTGGTACATAGGCGGACTTAATGCCATTAGCCATTCTCTACCAGTCAACCTTTGGATTCAATAAGAAAACGCTGTGGTAGGGTACAAAATAATTATATAAAAAATATATATAATTATAATTATAATTCATTATTGTAGTTGATAGTGCATCTAAGAATAACAAGGGCTTAGCAACAAGGGTGACATAGTATGATGTGACATGTTTTGTTTTTATTTATTACTAGCTGATGCCCACGACCTTCGTCCCTGTTGAATTGTCATAAATATATTACTTCCCTCTTTGGATCGGATTTTGGTAGCAATTTCAAGGGTTTTAATTTTTTTGCACAAAACCCTAATCCTATTTCTAAAATAAGAAGTAGAGTCTAGTTACTCCTTATAACATCAGCTATCTGCTATAAGTCCCTTCAAAATCGGTCCAGCCGTTTAGGAGTTTACCGGGAACAAACAGACTGACAAAATTTTTTTTTGTTATATGTACCGTATAAAAGGTGTAACAAGATCCTTAACGAAGCCGAAAGCCACTTGTGCTCCCCATAATTGCGATCATGTTTTTGTACCATACCATACCTGGGAACCTTCTAGTTACGGAGATATCAATGTTCCAACTTTTTCACAAGTTTTTTCTTCAATACATGTTTTTAATGTAACATTTTTACGTTAAACACCTCCACGACCTACTATTATATTATACTATTCAATGCATAAATCAGCACAATGTTATGAAACCCCAAAAAAAAAGTCGTTTCCCAGCAATAATTTTTGCGTAAAGTTTAGTACGGTCGAACAAGCTATTTGGTATAGACGCAGAAATATTCACAATCCTAGTACACTGACAATACTGTTTGCCATTTTATTTTATAAAGCTTATGTCATTAAGCGTCAGTGTCTTAATAAAAAAACGCTTACGGCGCTTCGGCGTTGGATTCTGAAAATTTCCGCGTGGATACCAAATAGCTTGTTCGACCGTACATACAGAATGCTTGGGTGACGGCTCCGTGAAGGGTCTTGTTACACCCTGTATACCTTAATAATGCATTCTGTAAAAAGCTGTTATTTTGAAATTACAAACAGCCATTTCAATTTTATAAATTTGTTTAGATGTTGCATATTCTTCATTTTTCCAGTTGATTGACAGCTACATAAATTGGAAACTGCTCACACATTGCATTACGCAAGAGAAGGAAAAGAGAAGGCGGACCCGAAATATGCAGAAGTCATTTATGTTTATTTCATACAGCTGCCATATAAAAGCTGTCTTACCTCCTTCAACTTGTATCTATTCCCAGGTACATTTTCATCAATATTTTCAGCCTCTGGTAAAACGTTTGTAGTGACAGTTGTGTCAGTACTGGCACGCTCTATTTGTCTCAAAAATGTTAATAAATGCACTCTCAAAGACTTGACGAAGTTTTCGCCAAGATCATCATTGAGAAATGAATTATTGAGATTTTTCGTTGGAGATGACCTCAGAGGCCTGACTGGTGACACAACTTGTAAGTATGAGTTCACTATCTTGAGGGCACTTTTAATACTTTCAACCAACTTTGTTTGTGACTGAAATTTTAGTAGTTGCATGCAATCTTTGAATGCTGGTGTGTCTGCTACACATTCTAAAGCACACTTTGTATAGATTTCCCGGACCTAGAATAGAAATAAATGAATATCAATCTCGAAAATGTTTTATCATTACAGTGCTCACGATGATTTTTACTGTCAACAAGTTCTTAGTAATAGGGTATTTGCAAGAAATACAAAACTTTTTTATTTCTTAAAAATGCCTTGTGTTGGCCATAAAAACATTGTGGTACACTTGTTTAATTCTCTAATAAAACACTTTTTTTGCAATTTAACATTTTTTGTAGCGTGTTTTTGGTGAAACGGAACGCAAACACAAAACGCATCGATTCCGGTTAGTGTTGCCCAAAATCAGTCTTGGTCTTGCAGTCTTGGTCTTGTTGTTGCATTTTTGCAAGACCAAGACCAAGACCGACTTATTGTTGCAAGACCAAGACCAAGACTGAACCCTGCAAGACTTGAGCCAGAACAAGACTAAGCCTGCAAGACTCTTGCGTCTCGCAGTTAAGTTAAACTGAGATTTGGGCGTTATAGTAGGTATTTGGTTTCAATCCCGATTTTGATACACGTTCCCCAGTATCAAAACCGTATCGTCACAACACTAAAAGGTATTGTATTGATTATTATATATTTCGACTATTTATTAAGTAGGTAGCGTGTTACTTACAAATATGTTCCCATGTGATAAAAATGTACCTAGCATAACTTTCTAGCAAAGTTCATTTCATACCTTGTAGGTATATCTACCTATTGTATAAAGTCTAATGTGCAGATCTAACGTTAGTAGGTTGGTAAACATTATGTATTATGAGGTACTTATGTTTCAAAGTTTATATTATTCTTCTATTCAGCAAAATTTAAAACTAACAGCGAGTCGAGTAGGTCTAGTAGATCGAGTAGGTCTTTTTTAAAGTGCGTTAGATAAATAATAGGTGCTTAAAAATTCCTACAAACAATTTTCGTTCGTCACAAGCTACAATAGATACCCAAAAAATGATATGTCTGATACATTTTATTATTGGTATCAAAAATTCAATTAATGTTTTTGATGTTTGTGCTGGTAAAAGTCTAGCTGACGACAAAGGACATTGTCCAGATTCGCCCTGTGCAAAAAAAATATCGGACAAATACGATAATGAATTGTGTATTTTATTATATTAGTTGCAAATACTTTTGTAACACGGACTAGCTGCATGCCAAAATGAACATTTTAAAGTATTGTACGCGACTAATAACATTATTCGCCGCCATCTTCGCCAAACGTCATGTTGTATCGAAAAAGAATAGGGATGCCCAATCGATTCTAATCGATCGATTGAATTTTTAAACAATTGTTGCATATTTTTTAATCTGAATCACATTTTGAATTTATTTCGAATAAAGTGCAATGAGGGTTATTTTTATATTAACTGTCGTAAATAATCGTTTAGTTAGAAGTAATCCACACACTTTTCTAAACGATCAATAGAAAACCCTGTATAATCATCATGATGAAATATGTAGGTTTTGTTCACTTCAGCATTATTCTAACTGCCTATTTAAAATCGAGTATGACCTCATTCATAATGTATTATTAATTATAGAAAAAAATTATATGCCTATTCCCTATTGTTAAGCAAGCACTAGCCAAGTTAACTGAGTTGCAGTAGAATAACCATATTTACACCATAGATTATCAATAAACTGGTTTGATTGCAATTATTACACCCAAGCCTACGCACGCATGCGGCTTTGTCAGTTCCATTTAAGGCAGGCGCTTTCGTCTTTGCATGAGTCCTTGCAAGTTAACAACAAAGTCAAAAGAAAATAGAACCTATTAATATTAGATACTCACAGATTTCCCAACCAAATTCTTTGGCAAGTCTTTCACAAACACACAAAGCATTCTCAAACACATATAAAAGCTGTACAAATAATCGTGAAGTCTGTTCATCTCCTTATAAAGAGCCTCTCTGAAGAAATTGTCGTCTTCGAACAGACTAATTTTAGTCCTACAATCTTGTTGTTCTAAAAACGGCCTGAATGACATCAACTGCCGTATGCTTTCCAGATCATCTGCATTTAGCTCCATTATAACTTGTTCAAGTTTGTCCCGGTCACAGCATAGCGACTTTATATTGTCTCCATAGAAGTGATCCATCATGCAATACTGAAAACATGGATAAAAAAACATAGCTATGAAATACATTTTTTTTAACTATACTCACTAGCAATACTATACTATACTAACTATACTCATTTTTTTTTTGTGTATAAAATTAAGTAAAGTATAGTATAGTATATAAGTATAGTACTCGTATACTAACAACTTTTAGTTTTTTACCTCTTTTTTACTTGTAAGCATGAAAAGATAAAAGTTAAAGCATAAGCATAATCAGCCTATAATGTCCCACTGCTGGCACACAGGCCTCCTCTCTAGACAGCGAATGGGCTATAATCCACCACACGGGCCCAGTGCGGGCCAGTAGATATCTTCGATGTTTTGGTTCTAGTACATGCCAGTTTCCTCACGTTTTCCTTTACCGATTTGAGAGCAGTGGTGATGAAATAAATTACAGAAAGAATGCACCTGCCTGGGTTCGACCCGCGACTTACTGCCCGTACGTCGGAGCCACCACCACAGGCCCACCGCAGCTTTCGTCATTCGAACAGTTATAAATTCGGGATCCTGCCGTTTTGCCGAAAAGATTTTGACAAAATTTCATTACCCAAACAAATTTTAGCACCCTTTTTTATACCATTGCAATATTTCGATTGATTTTAGTACGCATATTTTTATTTGGTCAAATTTTTACTTGGCAAATATTACCAAGTATAATGTGATTATGACATTTGGTCTTTAATCAAATGATTTATTACAGCAAACAATTTTCAGACAGTAAACGTTTGGTGAAATGATTTGTTTAGACAAAAATATTGAGACAAAAATAAGATTTTTTGGGAATTATATAATTAAAAATAATTAAAAAAAACTAAAAGATATTGTTTTTAGTAGGTTACCCGGAACTCATCTATTTAGATTAGGTTAATTACTTCTTTAAACAAAATGGTTAGGTTAGGTTAAAACTGTGACCTACATACGAGCCGTTCACATTTTTGTCTCATTTGACAGAATAGGAAAGGATGAATTGAAAACTGACGATACTAAATATTTGGCTTATTTGATTTGCGTAAAAACTGTTATTCCAACTGAAATATTTGACTAAATAAAAAATGTTAAAAGTACTAGTTGGTAAACAAGTTATAGTTTAAACGTTCATTTCCCAAACATTAGGTTTGCGTTACAATTTTTTGTGAAAAGGTTTTTTGCTAAATAATAATTTGACAAATAGGCGAAAAATTTTTTGGGATGTGAAAATTTGTCAAATTCCTTTCGGTCAAACAAGGGAGACCCTATAAATTCGTATCAACCATAACTTCTGTACTTAAACCTCAAAAAATAAATATAATGAAATTGAACTACCTTTATACTTTGAATGAGCCCAGTAACAGAAAAATCGTAGAAAAGGAAGACATCCGTCAGCAGTTCAAACGCCTTGCCTGACAAATGAAATGGACTTGTATGTGTTAAGAAAATGTCTTCCAATACCTGAAATACAGAAAAAATATTTTTAGGAGGTAATTTATTATAACTTACCGTTGGCATTCCAGCTGTATTAGAACCCAATGGCTTTGCACGCGATGATGGCAAAAGATCAGATGGCATGTCTTTGTTTCCATGGAAGATGGGTAGGCCTGTAGTGTGGGACGCAACCAGTACCCATACTCTTGCGTCATCACATCTTCCTAACACGGCTTGTTATGCTGGCGCTGCCGCGGCGGCTACGGTGAACCCCAAGCGGCGTAAATATTGTGCCCTTGCTTTATATTTTCGAGCCATTTAGGGTTGAAACCCTCGGGCCATGGGGCCCGACTGCTCAGTCTTAATAAGGAAATATCCAATCGTTTAGTTGACGCTTACCGTGGCTCAAGGGCTGGCTTTAACCTTCGCCAGAAAAGAGCTAAGCTTTGCCATACAACGTGGCCATGCCGCCGCCGGTCTCTTGGGCACATTACCAATTGACAGTTGTGGAGTTTTTTGCTGCTATATTTTAGTTTGTTGTAAGCTCAGGTGATTTTATTGCTTATATTTTTTATGTTTATAAGAAGATAATTCCAAGGCTGGCACATATTTCAGCATATTGCATCGTATTCTAATAAAAAAGTCATCTGCTATACAATATGGTGGTGCTGTAATCAAAAATACTCTTATCTTCTTGCATATTGTATAACTGTTATACAATATGCAAGAAGATAAGAGTATTTTTGCAATACGGTACGGCCTGCCCAAATGTGTGCCGTGCTTTAAATGTAAATACAAAATAAATAAAAATAAATTGGTTTAAATTTCGCAAATTGAAGGTAACAATAATAACTTGAAAGGCTATGTTACAATCCCTTTTACCAGTTCCAATATCAACTTACTTGATTCATATAAACAGGTGATGCATGTGAATGGAACACTTTGATCAGAAGCTTGGACGACACATGATAAGGAAACGACTTATGAAGTGCTGACACCGACGTCGCCACTCCAAACACGAACACTATCGGCATTGTTGATACATACGAACTGGAAAATGTAAAAGAAGACGATTTATTTAAACTTTTCACACCCAATACAGGTAAAAAGAGGGGCTTATGCTTAAGTATTCTCTACCAGTCAAACGCTACTATTACCGTATCATTGATTGATTTAGTATTATATATTAAGTTTAAAGGTAAAAATATTTTAATATTTAATAATAATAGTTTATTTTCTAACTGGGTTGTGGAGGTCAGATAGGCAGTCGCTCCATGTAAAATACTGGTATTCAGCTGCATCTGGTTAGACTGGAAGCCGACCCTAACATAGTTGGGAAAAGGCTAGGCAGATGATGAATAGTTTATTTTCCAAAAAACTTAGCACTAAGTGCCAATGTGGCAACATTGCCACTGTAATATTGCTAAGGGATTATGAGTATCATCGTATATACCAATCAATGCTTGATACGGGGCATGCCAACAATCACTTTGCTGAGCAGATTTACTTGTAATTAAAAACAAAAGGCTGCTGCTGAACTTAAGATTATGTTAAGTTCCGATTAACAACAGTGGTTGTCATTTTTGATTTTTAAATAAACATGCTTGAACAAATACCTAACAATCATTACGAAGTCTTGTAAAACATTACAGTTGAAGCTCTCAAAATCAGGAATTATGATAACTAATGTCTTTTTGGATAAGGTTGACTTTTTCTTCATTGGTGATGTCATGCACTTTGATTGATACCAATTTTTGAGGGTCTTCATTGTGCATTGATTCTTTTTTAGTTTCTTTGTTTGACTGATGAAGTCTTCTGATTCATCTTCATAATCCTGGAAAATTAATTATTTTTAGAATAAAAAAATACAATGTTAAAGGCAATATATGATGTAGCTATTATTCCCTAAAATTTTCAATGTGGTTATTAGAAAAGATGGAGTGAAGACATTTCACAATACAAAACTGAACTTAACCTTTTTGTAGCAGAGAAAATTACAATAATATATTTATGGGTGTACTTCATGTATGGGACTCACCAACATTTGATTTCCATGGATTAACTGCCAAACAGTATTTTCGACTAAGTGCTTAATTGAGGGTGCATCTTGTGAATTTACTAATGCCACATGTGGAGTCACTTCATTTCTGAAAGATTAAAAATATCTCTTCAATACTTTTGTTAATTACTAGCAAGCAATACCTTTTTTTTTATTTTTTCGGATGGGAAGTCATCACATAACTCCTCCCGCTCTGGGCGGAGAAGGCGGAGGATGACGAGCTAGCCCATAGGTCGCCGTCCACAGGCCCGCGCCTACGGTGGCCGGGGGCTACCAGGTGGCCCCCGACGCCCGGTGCGTCTCCCGCGGCGGCTGGGACGTGAGGTTCTCTCCCTCTCACGTTCCACCACCTCCTTCGCTAGCATGACTGCTTCGCAGAAGAAGGTGACGGCGTCCCATTCCGTCTCGCTCCGGACCATGGATTGAACCAAGGCCGGACGCGAGAGGTCGCCGCCGCCGAGCAAGAATTGCCTGGATGTAGAAGTAATATTGGCTGATGTAAAATATTCCTATTTAACCTTTTGAACGCCACGGTCGGATATAGCCGACAAACGAAAACGTGCCAAACACGCCACCGTCGTCTACAGCCCGCAAGAAAACAACATTTTTTAAGTACAAATTATAAAAATAATAAATTAAGTTTTCTGTTTCTTTTTCATTTTATTTAAAACTACAATAATGAAATATTGTAAAATGGGACAAAGATATATTCATAACTTACATTTCACTAGAAAAAACAATCGTCAAAAATTGCTAATCGAAATCCGAAAAAAAGTGTACTTCCTCACGCCACAGTCGTCAAGACACGACAGCTAGTGATGGGTAAGTAAGGTAACTTATATTTCAAATTTATGAAATATTATATTAAAAGTAACTTACTATTACATCGACAATTATTTTTTTAATGACAACTATTCGTATCTGAATATTCTTAATGCATAATATTTATAAAATTATGGAAAAAAATCGTAATTGATATCCATATATCGATAGTCGCGCATCCCTACGCAATAGGGAATATGCATGTAATTTTTTTTTTCACTTAAATCCAGAAAAGTTAAGACTATACAAAAGCAAATAATATTATAGGAAAAGGTTGATTGAAAAAAATATATTAACAACTAAATATATTTTATCTATTTAGTGTAGTTTAATTTTATCGCTTGCGTATGTCTGTGTGTGTGACATCTTATTGCTGTTTTATTTAATTTTTAACTAAGGAAGTGTTTTTTCATTTCAAATGAAAGAAAAACGAGATACCTACTTATTAATTTCTTTATTATAAGAAGTGTGCAAGTAGTGGCGGTACCTAGGGGTGTGCACTTTCTATTGACAGTCGATTTTAGTTGATTAGTTTCAATTAGATCAACGTAAGGTTCTAACAAGAGTAAATAACTTATGATAATTACAATCTAGTTAGATTTATAGTTTGGTTTTTCTAATAAAAATAGCGGTAAGACGACATTAGGCGCGCATAATTTCTATAAACGTTTTGTTGTACAAATGTAAGGTTCCTGATTATGCTGAATATTTGCAATATTTATGTTAAGATTAGCTTAATAAAGGATTTTCACAGTTAGTTTTCCTATTAGTATAATCGTATGACTGAATAAATAAAGTTTTAAGCGAATTAATTAGCTAGAAAATTCGATCTCATAGAAATTACGTAAGTTGAAAATGAGGTTTTTTATTATTAGAGATATCTTATCGAAATTAGTGTCAAATGAAAGGATTATGTGTATTATGATTATGTTATTCGCATAAACAGTAACCACACGCCACAGTCGGGAATAGACGTCAAGCGGTGACGTCATTAGCGCTACGGGAGACGACTAGTGATTTCGTACATTTATTATTATGATCGGTGGTAATATTTGTAACGGCATTATTATTGTGCGAGTGTATAATAAAAATGGCTGGCAATCAAATGACTACTGAAGAACTCTTTCGTGTGTTAGGAAATGTAAAAGAGGTTGATGAATTTTCCGAGGAAATATCTATACGAGGATGATTTGGAGATAGTTTTATTATTGATCAAACTTTTCATATAGATAGGTATGTAGTTTTTGTTTAATATTAAATGATGCAGTAGGGAAACAAAAGCGATAACATTAAAAATTTAAAAAACCCTTATTTAATCTATTACTTTTAATGATAATTATGGAACAAATTTGGGACGCAAACGAATTAAGGTGTGACCTCTCCAATTTAGCTCCGTTGGATTTTAATCAATCAAGCCAACCTAGCGACCCACGAAATGCGGCGTTCGCAAAATTGGTCGCTTTTGAACTGGATCGAGTGCCAGAAAAAAACGTTCAGTAACTTACGTCAATATACTGAACGTTATTAGAAAAGTTACGAGGAGTCAGTGTAATATTTATATAAGTAAATTGATTAAATTGTTTTAAGTAATAGATGATTATTATTTATAATGTCCCACAATATCACATCCCTACTCGCATGCGAGGAAATTGTTAAAAGTCGTGCCAGCCACGCCAGAGTCGGGTCTTCCCGACAGCGGATGACGTCACGAACGAGATTAGTGATGTACCTTAATATTATTTGATTTATTCGTTTGTAGTTCTAATGTCTGCTTTTAGTTTGTTTAGAACTTTGTAACTGGTGTTTAATGATAGTATGATACTAAATAGGGTAGTACGAGTATTATTTTATTTAAAAAATATGGAACGAAAAGCAATGATTAATTGGTTATCGATAACTTATCGATAAGATGTTGGAATCCTTATTTTTTTTTGGAGGTATTTGCGCTGAATCTGGCGCTTGGCGTGGTAGGGGCGCGCCGATGCGTGTACGCTCTGGCGTTCAAAAGGTTAAATGATGTACTACTCTGTAGTATAACGGGCTGGTGTCCACAACTCCATGTCCAAAGCTCGTATTTGGGGATGGGAATGTACTATTATTTATTTCAGTTGAAATTGTATTTTTTTGTATCATTGCATGTGTGGGATATTGTTAGTTTTTAAATACCAATCCATTAATTCGTATTATTGTTGTTTATTTTTTGCAGAATATTTACAAATGTGTTATTTTTTATTAATGAAAAATTTGAATTTAAATACACATCGCCCAAATCCCCCGCCTGCCAGTAATCCCTGAAGGGTTAAGCTACTTAATAGTACACCCATATTTCGCCAGTTGTTTTTAAATCCCATGGGTGTGAGCTTATTGCCATTAACCAGGCTCAACGATAGAATTTTATACTTAATAAAAATTACTATTTAAATAAATAAGTGATTGTAGTACATGAATTACCTGATAAGATCAATAAGTGAAGTAAACTGGGACACATGGTCCGGCTGACTGACACCAGTCAGTAGAGTGGCACTCGGAATGATCCCTTCCAGAGCAGACAGTTCACTGATACCATGGTTCTTTATGTAATCCACAATGTCATAAAGCAGTAGACTGTATGTCTTTTGATGAAGTTCCTGGAAATAGTGGAAATACTGCAATTTAGAAACAGGAAACTGAAAATATAGGAATATATTTATATTATCTTAGTTTATTTATTTTTTTGAAAAAATAACTTTTATTTCAAGATAAAGAGTAATATAGAATATACAATATCTAACAAAGTAGTATCCACCCTACGAATTTTGTTTGAAAAAATTCTGACTGGCACAACGCTAAGACCAATTATTGCCAAATGGCCCAGTTAGCCCTGTACCCCATGTACACATGAAATCTTAAATTCAGTAAGCATACATCTGCAATCAAAAGTATACTCTACAGGTATACAATTTTGGTTATATTTTATACCCAGTATAAATAGACTTACCTGCAGTTCACTTTCAATGTAGTTCCAATTGTGTTTATATGTTTCATACCAAAGTTCTTTCATAAATATCTTTTCAAACAATACTTTTCCACCTTTATTCTTATTAGCTTTTCCTTTTTTAAATCCATTTGTGAACAGGAAAACTCCCTGGAATTAAAGCCTCTAATCATCAGAACCATCCAAGTACTTGTAATAATTTGGATAGTGATTTAAGTGTGTTGGAAATATTTGTATATGCTCTGGCAACATACACATGCAAATTGTGTTTTGTATTGATATAGTTTAAGTTTGTAATATGGAAGAAGAGATGCTGCGCCGGCCCCAAATTAATCGAGATAAGGGCAAGAGAATGATGAAAGCGTAAGTTTAAGTTATCTACTTTTTAAAGGTAGTGCAGCTTAAACCACCACACCAACATTTAAACCACATTTAAACTAACAAAACCATACGCAAAACAAAACAATAGGACTATGACAGGAACTATTATCTAACTAACGAGGAACAGAACCCATGTCTGCACAAACGTTTCTGCACTATACCCGTATACCGTAATTATCTCCTCCATACATGTTTAGCGTCCACCGATATTGGCCGCCGTAACCGAATATCGGACGGGGGAATATTATTATTATACTAGCCAATAGAAAATAAGTTTTGTTTGTGTTTACTGTTGTGGACACTTGTGGATGGCTTGTAAAAATATGAAAATGATTGGTTGGCTAAATAACAAGCAAAATCTTATGTTACGACTTATATACTTATATTTCTAGGTACGCATGAATTGTATGTAAATAATAATTTACCTTCGAAACCGACACAGTCGACTCCATTCTTTAATAACGCGCGGCAAGTCGCCAATGATATTATGCTAAATGGTAAATGTCACATGTCACTGGACAACTGTCACATTGGCATAACGACTGTCGGTGACAGTGACACTGACAGGACCACAGAACACATTGTGACAGTGTTGCCAATACAAAAAATTGGCATGAAGCATACACAATATCATCTGCCTAGTTCTTTCCAAACCATATGTGTAGCGGTCGGCTTCCAGTCTTACTGGAAGCAGCTGAATATAATTATTTTACATGGAACAACTGCCTGACTGACCTCCACAACCCACTTAAGTACTACTTAATATGATGTACCCCTTGGTAAGACTAGTTGTCAGACTTTAGAGCCACTGACTAACTGTAATGACTGTACAAATGACAGCCGGGACCAACGACTTAGCGTGCTTTCTGCTAAACTCTTATGTAATGGATGGTCACCCAGCTACAGATTGATCTTAGTGCCAAGGTAAAAGCGCCAGGGTCTCCCGCAAAATTCTAATTTTCTTACGTTTTTTGTAAAAAGCAGGTCAGTGTCGGGTTGTATGTTGATTATAATATGATTCGCGATCGTAACACGCTGATTATGCAAGAATAATTACTTAATCATCTGCTTATAGAAGGCATTTGACAGGCAACTTACTCATCCTCAATCCACACTCCCTCTCTTCCAAATCCGTCAAACAACTATCCATGTATAAGTTTAACAGCCAAGGACACGCTACACAGCCACTAAATCTATTCTGTCTATTAACTGAGATGCAAAACCAGCCAGTGTGCCTCATTTATTCTAACACAAGCACTAGAATCCTTGTGCAAAGATTGCAGCTCACGTACCAAGCACCTGTTCACACCATGTATGGTATGGATAGGTGCTTGGTATAGTCGACCACAGCTCGTCTCTCCAACACTGTCATAGCTAGTCATGGGCCTTCTCCAACTACTCTACGAAAGCACAATAAACTTTTCTTTTGGGCTTTACGTTAAAAAGACCTGCAGTGCAAGTACGTAGGACTCGCAGTGCAAGTACGTACTTTGCATCGATAAGACATCGAGATCGCTAAGGTTTGCATTTTTATCGATCTTGTTAAGAAATTTGGAAGTACGTAACACGCGACGATAAGATTTATCGTGGGCCGAGTCGAGTCGCCAAGGATCGCTTGTCAAATGGCAACACTGAGGACGTCCAAAGACAAAACATATTTCTGTGGCACGACTAAATCGACCAATGTCCGAGATATTTAGAAAATCCTTTTTTTCAGAAGTTTGGCATTGTAAACAATGTATTTTAGAGAAACTATCAGTATTTACCAAAGTTCCCGTTTATTTTGATAAAAATACAAAAAATATTCTATTTTCTTAGCGTCGCGTCGTCGTCGTCACCTTTGCCGAAAAAACGTTTGTAGTTGACAGTTAACATTATTTTCTTTTCTCAAGAAAGATAAAAATACGGTCAGTGGGTCGTGTTTACAATAAAAATACCTATTTCAATTTCAATTGAAACATGGGTGCAATCGACACAACCAAGGCAATCTGGCATTCCAAATGTGTGCTGGAATCCTTCTACGATGGCTCTTTTTTCAGCTGCAGTACCTGGGAACTTCACGAGGCGGTGAACTATTGCCCTCGACACATCTCGCACAACCTCTCTCACAATTTTTTGCCCAAGGGCAAGATTGTACTCCTGCCCAATGTAGCACCCAATTGTCTGTCAAAATCTAAGTCATGAAGTTTTAGTACCTATGTAATTAATGTGTATTTGGACTAAAGAAAGTTTAGGTATTAGAAAGGGCGAGTTATTTTTAATAGGTTCCTAAGTACTTTAATAGGTAAAAATTAGCGCAAGGGTAGCCCGCGAAATTTAATTTTCTTAACCCTAGAATCCCTACACTGTCTAGCATATTCAGTGTTACCACACTGGGGTGATAGGAAACCCCAAAATTAACTATTTAAATAAAAACAGTTGTAGAAAATTATAATTTTATTTCATTTTTTTTTTTATTAATTAACATATTGAGATCACGAATCAGCCTTATCACGTAAAATAGTAAACCAAGTTCAGCACTTTTGGCATACTTTAATTTGGTGTTCCGAGCAAATTGGAATTTTGCACTTAGTGCACCTGATGGTCTTGCTCTTCCGATCCTTGTTTCGTGAGCAGAAACCACAACGCCCCTGTGAGTGACGTTCAGACCCAGAAGGATCGACCGGCATGGGTTCTTTGAGGATCGCCGAAATACTTTCTTTTATATCCCTCCTCAAAGTTGGCCTTTGTAGGCGGTACTTTAAATGTTCATAAGATTCAGTCCCAATTATTTGAGAAAACTGCGACGATACTTTATATCAAGCTTATTATTTGGTCATCGTGTGGCGTTGACAACATGATAATGACTTTCTTCTTCGTTGATCTTGGTGAGCAATACGATAAAAGAGTGAGAGGTCCATCACGTTGTTACTACACTGGGGTGCTACAGCACCCAACGACATACGCGCACGCATCTATACCATTCGACTGTCGTTGCGGCACTGGCCAATCCGTAGCGCGTGACCTAAAGGTTAAATACGCGGAATGTCAAATCTGTGCAATAGACATCAGAGGAATAAATAAAAAAACTAAACCTTGCGGGGGTTCTAAACCTAAATCAAGAAGGGTTCTAGGGTTAAGTTTATTGCAATTTGCAGGTCAGTGTCTGGTTTTATGTTGATGAAAATGTGAATCGCGCCAGAAACACGTATGAAGTTACAGAATTATAATCATTCAAATCATCAATACAACCCTCCAAGTTCATATAATCTCAAATAGTGACTATTTCATGAAAAGTCACTCCATGTCACTCCATATATATAATTTTACAACTTCCGTATAACCTCACGCTCACGCTACTTGAGCAGCTGCCGGTCGGTTCTCTTATTATTCTTCTTTTATTCTCTTATTAGTCATATAAGATCAACTATCTATGTCAATTTCAGCCGGCTTACTATGACTTTTTCTTTTGCAACGGTACCTCCCGGACTATAAGCGCGTGTGCCGCCGCGGGCGACGCAGCGGGCGCCGCCGCGGGCACCGCCGCGTTCGCCGCCGCGGGCAACGCATGCAGTTCAAGCAAACGCGCTTAAAATCGCTTCTCCGTAAACGCTCTCATACATTTCCATATGTTTGAATTTAAAGCGGGCCGCGCCGCTCAACGCGCCGCGCAACGCGCCGCGTGTCCGTAAATGAGCCCTTAGAGTTAGCTGAGGTTGTGGCGATAGCCGATTAATCGGCTTCGGTTTCTGTCAGAAAATGACCTTCGCTCGAACACTATTAAAGGATTCAAAAGTACATTAGGGAAAATAAATATCTATTTTGTAACAGAAACATGTTTTTATTGTCAACACCGAACTTTTGCTCTTTGCTCTAATTGGCTGAAATCGATTCTATGTACAAATGCAGGCCAATAAAGCACAATTACAATGCATGAATTGCATAAGGAAAATTTGCTTGTGTTTGGCTACTGCCAAGTTTCCGAGTATGATACAAAATCACAAATTTTTCGACCAACACCTGTTTAGGAATAGCTACCTAAATAGGTGTTGATCTAATTACTTACTACAGCAGCGTTTTTAATAAATTATAGGTAGGCCGAAAGCCAACACCAAAGTACCTAAAGTGTTTTCAATCCCAGATAGGTACCTACCCCATGGCATATTTTTTCTTCAGTGGAGAATTAGTAAAGATACGCTTTATCGACTGAAGCATTAAGGTATATTGGAGAGGGCTATTGCAATGGATGTGAAAACGCTACCGGTACTATTTACCGGTTTTATTTTCATGTATCTTCGTAACATCATCGTAGTTAATTCCATGACATTGCAGAATATACGGTCTAGTAAATATCTATGTACTGAATCATGGAATCAATTTCAATTCACAGGAAACTTGTATAAATCTATGTAAGTTAATAAAACTGAGTGCAAAAAATACTTAAAATAAATTGGAACTATTATAATACGTAGATATCCACTTTCGTAGATTCATATTTATCTTATTTAATAATACATTATTAAATTTACTCGTATTTACACTAAAATATCTCCTGAAAGTATATACCACTCTAAAATATTTTTAATTTCAACCCTAACTTTGTAGAATAAAAAAATATATATCAGAAGGCCTCGGAATCCATGCTTATTATTTAATATGTTTTGCAACTAGGTATATTTTAAACTACGTGATCACTGGGTTGGTGAGCGCGGTGGTAGTGCGGACTCCTCACACGGTGACTGGCGTTCTTCTTCAGTGCTAAATTTGTACTCTCGCTCGCTTTGTGGGTGTTCCTGCCCGGGGGGCGTGGCTCTGCCCTCGCCGGCTGTGGCAGCTTCGAGCGTAGGCCCTGTTGGCCCGAAAGACATACCTTCTGCACCGTACGCTACTTCTCCTGTTCCGACGTACTCGGAAGGCTGGTAGCCGTAACTATTCAGACTGGAAAAAGTAAATTTTTTGTTTAATTTTTTTCTACGTAATTAATTGGTATATAAAAAATTGGTAAAATGTAGAGACTTATACCTGTTTGGCCAATATGATATGTCTTCAATCGCATGATGGGCATAAGGTGCGTATGCATGTTGGTAGTATGGCGAGTGATGCTGTGCCGGAGTTTCATATTGTAGTGGGTAAAGGGGCGCGGGAGCCGACGATGGCGCTGAGGTGCTGGTCGGCGGCGCAGGCGCATACTCGAGGGGGGCTGGGTATGCATGTGGAGGGGTCCGGTAAGGGGCAGGGGAGGTGTTCGGCTGCGGCGAGCTTCCGCCTTGCGTCGAGTTCCAGTAGCCACTGCTACTCACCCAAGTGTAGCTGCCGCTGCCATTCGTCGCTGTAGTCGTACGTTCTGGGTTGCTGTAGGAGGCTGTGGGACAAAGGTGGAAATTAGAATGGATTAACACTCCCGATCTAACTGAATCAACTTTTACTTTTGTATCTTAGATCTATTTGAAATTCAAACTTGGAACAATGAGACCACCATAATGAAAGTCTGCAGTATATCAGTAACATTTTTTTTTATGCTCTCATTATTATTTTTATGTTTATAGTCATAGAGTACGGAGACACCTCAGCTGTTGTTACTAGAGGCGCTTTGTCCACAACTTGCATACAAATATATATATACAAAAGGATGTAGTTCATTAGTGCAATTGACTGCAATAATCTCGCTATAAAAAAAGCATATTTGCACCGAAGAAATGCTTCAACAGAATAATTTGCCTATTTTCTTAGTAACAGTAGGTAAATAATTAGATTTTGATTCGTAACAATCAAGGTTTACTTACAAGGCGGAGACAAGGTTCGTGGACGCGACGGTGGTCGCGGAGGATACGGAGCTGGTCTTCTGGAAGCGGCGTTACTACCTCCATATAACGACTGGGACGTCACAAACCATCCACCGACTGCAAAATTAAATAATATTGATCGGTCATGTACCTGTGATGTGTTTTAATTGTTCTGCTTCCATTTTCACTCACACACACAGCGACACTAAATAAATGCCTAAATAGATAAATGTTCATATAAAAGCGCTACTTCGAACTTTGCTCAACCCAGCGTGAATTTAATTCAATGTCTTTAGATTAATTTAGTTGTCGCTTAGTATTGGGGGAAGCGGACGTATGAGGATACGTTACTTAGATATCCGGGTATTTGTACCGCAAAAGATTTGCAAAGCAGTAACTAAATACTGCTGTGTAAAAAGTTTAGTTAAATTGAAGGGTAAATGTGAACTTCTGAAAATAAATTGATGCGTTTCTACCCGCTTGCAAGGAATCGTCCGATACCGCAGATACAGTATCTCATCTATTTAATCAGGTGTTTTTGTTAATAACTTACATTGGGGATACTGATGTGGCGAAGAACTTTGTTGAGGATAATGCGTGCCCACGAAATCTCTTTGATAATAACCCTCTGGTCTTTCTTTTGCATCCAAGAAAGCTTTAGCGAACGGATTGTACTTGATCTTCAGCGAAGTCACCTCCTCGTTCTGGTAGGCGGTGACAGCTATGAACTGCGTCTCCGGGAATGGGTAAGTCATAATTCGACGAAGGTCTGTACCGACTTTTACCAGGTGGACCCGTGGCTCGTATTTGTGCAAGCTATTTAACATTATCTGTAACAAGAGTCGATTTCAAGATTAACAGCAAAATTAAATGCTAAATGGGCAACTGGGTACTTCCCGCGGGGCTCTAAAGTTACTTTTGTACAGAAGAAGTAAGTATGAAAATAACACCGCTTCAGCACTACATCCACTCGTTGGCTACATTATACAAATTAAAGCTATGTTTTACTCAGCTAATTCCAAGGTTTTTCATTAACAATATTTTTATTCAAGTCACATTATAGGTACTGACGTTCCGCAAAAGAGCTTTGCCACGTGTCTTACAAATAATGTAACAAATGCAATATAATGAGACGTATACTAGTCAGTTAGCATAACGACCACAGGGGCATCAGCTTATTTTTAAGACATGTTTAATGTAAACATAGCGCAGAGACAATAATTATTACAAATGATAGTGCGTACAGACAGCCGCTAAACAGTTGGTAAAGCTACAGATTTCACACCGAGCCGTCAACGTATGGATCTAGATGTATCAGATGTTTGCTTTCATATTCATTCGCACCACATACAACCGTGAGAACTGGCTTCTCCGAACTAGCGGTAGCGGTAGCCACGAAACTGTAGCACACTCACACCTTGCCATCGAGAGCTTTCTGTTATAAAATTAGTATTCTGACAATACTGTGAACTAATTATTATGCTCGGTCAGGCACATAATCTGGCGTGGATCCCGCTATAAATATTGAATTTGTAATTTGTGTTTATCCTGCTCGAAACTCATTTATGTTCATGAGAAACAATGTAAATGCTAGCAGTAAACTCCACAAAGTATCTCATAAACAGAGGTCTGATTCGCAAATGTGTTTTTATTTATGCAGTAGGGCCATGTTATTGAGCTATTAATTGTTGATGTTCGTATCTCACTCATTTCTCAAATTACTGCACATATATATTTTTCACGATAATTTTACACAAGCATTAAATTATCGATCGAAAAGTACTGGTTCATTATTATCTGGGTATTCAGTTCTTAATAATTCATATCTTAAACTATAGATACCTGTCCATTTCCATTAGTTTTATTCGTAAGTTTAACTTTAGCGAAAGAGATTGGCTCTTTCATCCAATGTGCTCCAAAGTTCGGGCTCTCGGGATGAATGTAAATTGCGTTGGATGGTGGGACTTCCGCCTTGCCGCCGGGAACCTATGAAGAGATAATCAATCATTTATAAGACTGGCTACTAAAACTTTACATTCCTACATTAAAAGATGCATTTCAGCAAGATGCTTTAACAACATTTTGGAACTGTATGCATCATGTAAGCAATAGAAACTAACAAAAAACACGTTAATAGTTACCACTTTATTCACATACCTATTTTAAAATACATTTTCTTTTACATACCCATTCTCCATTAACATATTTCCAACGATGCGAGTCCACTTGCACAAATTCTAAAAGCACGGTGTACATTGCCGTCGGATCCAAGCCACTGGCAGTTACTTTGACTACGGGAAACATTCGTCTGAAACAAAACAACAAATAAAATCCTGAATATACAAGCTTTAATTAATTTATTACTTTCCTTACTTTAAACACAAAGGATGGTTCCGAAGTTTCGGACGTAGATAAGCGATATCAGCGAGATAGCATTGAAAATGGCTTTTTTTGTTGTTATCTTAGGCCGGATACTACTGCGAACAGGTAGTGGTCAAATATGGGTGCTGGTAAGCAAAACAGCTTGTCATCATGCTTTACATGTACAAATTGTTTACCCTACAACGACAGATTTGTTAAATTACAAAAACATGGTTATAATTCATATAGCAGTCTCTACTGGAATATAATACCCGAAGGTTTAAAAACTGCCTAAAATCTTAACCGTTATATGTCTGATTCCTCGGACAAAGAGCAATATAAGGAACTCTCGGAAGCATACATTGCGTAAGCTGAATGAACTGAATACAAGACCTCCTTTTTGTACCAAAGTATTAAGTTCTTTAACTATGTTGCTTTCTCAAATCTACTTCTTCCATTTTACAACCTAACTATGCCTCCGTTAAAAACAATGAAGAACCTTTTTCAAATAGCAAATGTTTTGCTTGACGATATATATTTTATTGTTGTGTTTCAATCCAGTCCAGCTTTATACAACTAAAAAGTTAACAACACAGCAAATGGAAAACACAATAGTACTTTTAACTACGTTACCGTAGAACAAAACGTCACTTCGCCAAGGGTAAGGGTTCCGTCATTGCTCATCGGCATCGGGCGGTATCATTTAGCCAGCCAGCGTTAATTAGTAAGACCTACCGCGTTAATAGCTGAAAACTAGCCGCCGGCCGGCGAGCGGTTAGCACTGGCAAAATGTGACCGTGTAAGTACACCATCATTGTTCTCGACGTTTGCTCGAGTTATATTTGTCGGTCGTTTTTATTTCGACCAGATAAAAGATCTCAGAGCTCAAATTACGGTAATGAAAAGAAATAGTCGCATCAGTAAATACAAATACAGTAAGTAAACTTACACTACAACTTCGGAAGCTAAGAAAATCACGGAACATGTCCCGTAAGTGATGGTCTAAAAGCTTAATATAGTAAATAGGTATGTCATTACTGAGAGCAGATGATGTCTGCAGCTCTATTGGCATACCTAAATAAAAGATTCTCATAGTCATGAAATGTAAAGCAAGCCTTTTATACCAGCCCTGTGCAATCCAATATCTAAACCGACTAATATTGTATGCTTTATCCGTTTTCAGGTTAAAAGGTTTAAGATCTGACTAACTTGTAATTCCTATAACCGACTCTCCAACGTAAGTACTAGGGAATTTCGAATACACATAGAAACATACCGATGGAATTGCAATAGCCATATACTGATTTAGCCACGAGCCCTGCATTATATTGCTCTAATACAATTATAACGAAAGCGTTGTTTACTTATTGAATTGTTGTTTATATAACACTACGCTGCTAATGCGTTGCAAATCACTCTATTATTTATTTGTCAGTTCTCAGTTAAATAAAAAGTACCTCGGCGACCGAGCTATGCTCGGGTGAAAATAGACAAAAGGATTTTTCCTAGCTATGAGACCTAGCTAGATCAAAATTTCGTTACCTTCCATTCTTAGTGACGATCATCTCGTTGGTGAGCGTCTGGAAGCGCACCCACAGCTCCCTGTCGTCGAGCGCCACGTTCACCTCTCTCTCGCGGCCGCTGCGCGAGCTGCCGCCGCCCACCGTCGGCTCCACAGCGCTCAGGATGTGCGATGCTGCCATCCTGCTGATCAAAGGAGATTGTCTATTAACATCACGCTTATATTCCCAGGAAAGTTAGGCAGAGGTTAACGACACACAGCGGCACAAGAAGCTGTACATTTCCAGTATTGCTGGGCCTCGCTTTTTATAGATTTCCTATACAATGAGAGATCCGCATAAACTGGTTTGTATAGCTTGATTGGACGTCGTGCAGGAGAATGATGATGATTGGACGTCGTGCGTACACCCACCTTCGGCCAGACATGTTAAGTCCCATGTTATAGGAAGCGAGCTTAATTCCATCAACGGGACACAAATCTAAGCTCCGGACTAACACTGAGAAACTCTGTCTCTTCTTTACTTTGTCCAACCTGGGAATCGAACCAAAAACCTCATGCTGAGCAGCGCAACACGACGCCGTCACTTCGTGTACAATAGTTATATTTTCTGTTTTTTATAAATATGTATGATAGTTAAAGACTATCTAAGGTATATATGTTCCTGCCAGGGTTGCGGGACTGTTCGAAAGAGATACCGCGGCCCTGGAACACAAAGGGCAAAGGAAGGAACATGGATGGGTTTTAGTCAGTAAAAGTCTGACACTCCCTCCTGCTCAGCCCAGAGCGGGAGGGGTTATTTGATGATTTCCCATCGGTAAAAAAAAAAAAGGTATATATGTTATGGGTCTTTGTTACCTAGCTGAAATAAATGATATATTATTATTTCCTTTATTTATCATTTTTCTTAAACGAGGCAGTATTTAGGATTCAGGTGGTTTCAACTGAATACCAAATTAGTTCCTATTAACATCATCCAAATACTCTCTAGGCAATACCTAGAGAGTATTTCAAAATTAGATCATCACATATCCTATACATACCTGTACATAAATGCCGAGCCCTAGTATTTTTCTAACAAAGAAGAACTTAGGCTATCTTTTTGATATGCTTAATGTTTTTGAATCTACTGAGCTTTCTGATTATTGTAGTTGTACTGTTTGTCCAGCGTAACTAATTTTACCAGTAACAAGTTCAACAAATCTGTGGCTGTAATACGATGAAAATTATTCAACAGTTTTGATTGGAATTCGTATACCCATCGCGACTCAAACATTGTCATAAAACAAACATTGTATCAATTCAATTACGAACCAAACTTTACCGAGCTACTCCATTACGACATCAGTGTTATCTGCTGGCAAACAAAATGGCAACACAGGTTTTATGTAAGCAATTGTATGTACCTAAAAAAATAATGGAGGATGCTGAAGTGTGTATATCGATTGTTCAGCACATCAAGCTACTATACAATCTAACAACTTTAATGGATTTCAACTTTATTGCCAAATCATTAAGTTCAAGGTTGATTGTGAAAATGTTCTCTCTTATAGAGAAAAAAGAGTTTCAGTTTATTTTGATAATGACTTAGCGGCACTGCAAGACCACTACCCTGATTCTTTTGCCCGTAGATATGGTTACCCTTACATTCCCTTTCAAATAATCTCAGGATCATCTCAACCCATTCGAAAAATCCATTGTAAAAAATGTCAGAAACTACGAAAATGCTTATTTTGATTTATTTGTCAGCAAGACAGGTTTGTGATTGCAGCACCATAGATTTTCTGTTCGCATGTATAGTGAAGGTATAATATGTTTGTTTTATAACTTTACAAATTTTTGACGAAATGATTGGCAAAGTCCTTGAATTTAATAAGCTCTATTGTTGTAAAACTAGCAAATATTACAACATTTATTTACATATGCATTTTGGGTCATAGAATCCTACATTTTATTATTAAACTTCTAGTTATTCGGCTGGACGCTAACCAACTTATCTGACTCTAAAATTATGATTCCTACAACTTGCCAGAAATTATTATTACATACAACAGACTTTGTATGTAATAATAATATCCTCCCGACAGAATTTCGGTTCAGGCGGCTAATCTGTGACCGTTCTGTGACCGAAATTCAGCCAAGTACGCAGATTATATTACAGCGTACAAGTGTAAGCGCAAATACAGGTGTACTCTCTTTTCCTTTACTCTCGTTGTCTGATGGGACGGAAAGCCAATCCAATCGGGTAGGTGCTGGATCAACGGATTTCCGTGCTGTCTGAGATATGGGAAGGGGTGGTGGCACACGTACTGTTGAGAAATTGCTATTAGAAAAACCCAATAACACTTTGCCTGACCGGGTAATCTTAGCCAGGATCCCACGCTCAAAACTAGTCCTTGCGACCACGAGACCAAGGGCAGTTATTGTATGTAGATTAATATGTGCTAGTGCATTTCAAAGAGGGTGAAATTTAAAAAGTTTTTTTTTTTAATATTTAGCTTGATGTTAAATCAAAGACTGTATTGTTTCTTTGAATTACATAATAAACTGTTTCAAAATAATTCAAATTGAACCTCAGTAGTAGTAGAGTAGTTCAGAATAATTTACTGAACACGTCTGCTACTTCTGCTGAGCGTGCGCGTTTGCTGGCGGCTGCTGTGGGTGAGTGGGAGTCGGGTCTTTGGCTTCACGCACTACCGTCGTCGAACTTAGGTACGTTGTTCGACAACACTACTTTCCGCCTCGCTGCTTCTCTACGCCTAGGTACCCCATGTTGTTATCCTCATCGCTGTCACTGTGGTGAATTTGTCAACGCCTTGGACACCACGGCCTGTCATGCAGCCGAAGTGCGGGCCGTTTTGCACGGCAGGCGAACTTAAATGACATCACCCGACGAGCTCTTGTCACCGTCGGCGTTCCAGCTATTTTAGAACCCAATGGCTTGGCACGCGACCATGGCAAGAGACCGGACGGCATCATGTCTTTGTTTCCTTGGAAGATGGGTAGGCCTTTAGTGTGGGACGCAACTTGCGTCGATACTCTTGCGCCGTCCCATCTTCCAAGCTCATCGTGCTGTGCTGGCGCTGCCGCTGCGGCTGCAGAGAACCTCAAGCGGCGTAAATATAGTAACCTTATTGGTAGTTATATTTTCGAGCCGTTTGGGGTTCAAACTGTAGGCCCGGGGGGTCCAAGTGCTCACAGCCTTTTCAAGGACATTTCAAAACCCTTAGTTAACACTTCCGGTGACCCAAGGGCTGGCTTTTTCCTTGGCCAAAGGCTTGGCATTGCCATACAACGTGGCAACGCCGCCAGTCTCTTGGATACATTACCAGTTGACCGCGTTGAGGAGGAGTTTTTTGACGCCATTTTTTAAGTTTATTCGGAAGTTAGTTACTTTAGGTTATTTTAATTTATAAAGGAGATTGCCCGTTTTGTAAAGGAAGTTCGGTCCCAGTGGAAAATGCTTGTGTCCATAAGATTTTTATTTTACCTAATAGTAAAAACATAGCATTTTCATAATCAGAAACCTTTTTTCATTTATTCACCCTGGTTCTGGAGATATCATTATTTTTCTGTTTTAAAAATCTAGGTTATAATTACAACTTGACATAGACTATACATCACTATGAGCATGGAATGATGTCTCTACTCGAGGAACTTATTAGCTCAACTCGGTTGTAGCAGAAAAAGCACGTATCGTAAATAATAACTATGTATATACGAAATTCAAAGCTCAACGTATTTAAACAGAGCAATCACGAACGTAACGAATCTCAGAAATTGCTGTGACACGCGCAAGTAAATGTTGCCAGATCAATTATTTTTAATCATTACTAAATCGATTTCAGTTTTTTTATCAATTTATCGATTAAAACTGATTTGTTAATACGGCGTTTCCAAAATACGTAAGGCTTTTATGTTTGTGTAAATCGCTTTTATGAACATCTAATCAACAATATAGACTTATTATGAAAATAAGCAACCTATTGTTGTCCTCGTTCTATCGCTATTACTCGCATAGACTCTAGGTAGTGTATATCTACTAGTTTACGTCATTAAGAATATTTTACATAATTAAACTCATACTTGGCCTACATCTATCTTTGTGCATTTCATATATAATATGCTACAATAATACGTACCTATGAAAAAGACAGGGTTGACACCATTATAACTCATCGTCGAGAAAACATAATGCTAAAACAGTAGCTTTGAAGTTGTCAAATGATTGAGACCTACATTTAAATGTTGAGACGTAAACTAGCTAAAATAATTAAAAATATGTTTTTTTTTTTGTTAATTATCGTTGTTTTGATATCGATTACTCCATTGATTATTTTACGTCATATTCGATTGTTATTTGATTTCTGGCAACTTTTTTTTGTATACCTATCAAACGGATGTCGACGTAATGTTTAACTATAAATTAACTTTAACTTTATTCCCAGGGTGAAAGAAATTGTGTAAAAAATAATATTTTTAGGTTATTATTCCAATCAGGCACAAAAGGGACCTGCCCCGTGGCAATGTCCTTTTTATGTATACATGAATAAATTGATTTATTTCAGGAAGTTATTTAAAAAAAAAATCCTCTGAAATATCTCAGCATCGAAACCTCAGTAGCCAACCAAACCAACCGATAACCAATGCGATATTTGTTCACAAAAAAAAAACAATTAAAGAAAAATACGCTAGAACTATACAATTCTTGAAACTCGTCGCCGAACGGAAGGCATCACGAAATCCATCGTCAGGGGCAAATAAGCCGATATTTTATTGTAAGTTTGTCTCGAGCACGATCTCCGTCCAATGTTTATTGTACCTATTATCACCGGCTACGTCGGTTCAACGTCCCAATCCTTCTGACACGGTATTTTTGACAAATTCAAGTTCTTGTTACGGAGCTAGAATTTTACACTTTAGTGCTTAAAACACCATATTACTTGTTAATCGTTTGGATATTTTAACACGCCTTTATTTCTCTTAACAAGAATTTCGATTTCTAAATTAGAGTTTGAGAAAGTGGTGTTGAATTTAATGAGACTGGAGTTATTAGCTGAATTGTCACATGTATGAATGTGTCAATTTCTCGTCATGAGTCGCAAAAAGGCTTCGTGATATCAATAGATCGCAGCGTCTGCAACATATGGTACTGGTTTTTATTGCTGCTCTGCTTTAAAATGAAAGTACCATTGGGCCTTTTCACTTTGGGGACTAAGCCGGAAGTCGTTGCGTTGGAAGGCCTCCCAATAGGTGGACCGATGACCTGGTGAAGGTTGCGGGGATCCGCTGAATGCGAGTCGCACGGGACCGGTCAATGTGGCGACACTTGGGGGAGGCCTATGTCCAGCAGTGGACCGGTGGACGTCTTTCGGCTGAAATGATGATGGTGATGATGATCGTGGGACTAATAGTTTCATACATATTGTAACGATGTAAGTTGCCGGAAGGACGCGACTAGGTACTCGGGACTGCTCAGTGGCATAACGCATACAGCTATTGGTTAATGTCGTCTTGACATTGTCGGATAAATGAAACTACCAGTCCCACGATATCGTGTCGTAATCGTTATCTCCTAATGTGAAAACACCCAATGAAACTAAATCCACCACTTAATATTGAGCAGCATCTCAGTGACAGACGCTGGTATATAAGTTACAAACTCCTATAACTGGCCACCAGAGCTCTACAGATCTCATGAACCGTCCTGAAACACCGAGCAATTTTATCTTGTGCACATATCATGTTTGATGCCTATTTGCCTACATTACACACACACACAAACTGTTTAATGACTATTTTGTATAAATACTTTGTGGTGATCCTAAATATTCATTTGTATTTAAACAAACATCAAAGTTTACGTTCGTTGTAAAGCGCTCGAAGTAATGCCGCTTGAATATCTTTGAATAGTCGCTCGGACAACAAATCTTACAAGAATCTGTCATAAGAGTAACCTTTGGATCCACATTTGATTTATTTATATATTTATTTACTTTTAAAGAAAGTTAACAGAGTAATAACAATATTAAATATTATACATAAGTAGGGACATTTGCTAATTAGAAGCTTCTACATGTACTTTTATATCTACTTATTTACAAGTTATTTGCGTTGACGAGTTACAACGATTTGATTAAGTAAACAGATTACAATGTAGTCATATTAGGTAATAAGGTTATGTCGAGACAATACAGCGTGTAACAGAAAGAGTATAGTCATATGGAAGACTGTGGAACGGACCATCAAACTGAACAATTTTCTCTATAGGACCACCATCTTAATTGTAAAAAAATAATCAGCTGTCCCATACATTTGAGCCGAGTAGGTATTGAAATTTTGTATGGGGCAGTTGATTATTTTTTGTGTTTACGATGGTGGTCCCATAGAGAAAGTTGTTCAGTTTGATGGTCCACACACACAGTCAGTCACAGTCACAGTCTTCCATATCACTATATCCTTTTCTGTAACACGCTGTGTATTAGATCAAGTCGTGCAATATCAAAATCAAATTTAAAAGCTATTTTTGGTTGTCACCAAAATACACTTTGATTTAAAAAAAAAACTAATTTTGTGTGCACTGGTACAAAATAAATCGATTTCCAGGTGTGAAATAATAATTTCTAGTTTTTCTAGATAGTTCATTCAAAGGCGTTACGAAATAATAGAGGAAACGCGATTTAGCAGAATTTGACTGGAACCAGTCAAAAGTGGTGTTAACCGGTTAACAGTTTTGATTATGTAAAAAAATTCACCGAGTTTACTTTCTTTATTTCTCTGTGTTTTCTTAATTTGTAAAACTTCAATACTCATGTTATTTTCATCAGTACATTTTAACGCGAAGTACTTAGGTTCAGACCTTTACCACAGATAGTCGTTAAAATTATATCTCTCATTCTTGTACTGACCCGCTAAAGCCTACCACAATAACCGCGAGGTTCTTGTAAAATTATAATTATTTCGGAATAGACCCATTAAAAGTCATATAGAACTACCAATTAATGTGATTTACTATAAATCTTGTAATCCATAAAACAAAATTTTACGAGAAAACGACCAATTTCACATTTCGAGTGCGGCGGCCACAACCCCAAATCTATCTCGGAACAAAAGACATCAACGCGCGCCTAATAGAAGGGAGTATTAATTTTTGTATATTAATAATTGTCAACACTGTTTTAGTGTTGCTTAGGTTATCACAAAATAAATTAATTGATTTCTTAAGTACGTATATTATGGCTATTATTTCGAACTGAAAGGAAATAGCAAAGTCGAAAACAAAAAAAAAAATATGATAATAAAAGGAGAAAATCTAGTAAATTGAAAGAATTTTGTACGACTACACAAACTCTTATATAGTACAGTTTTCTTTCTTATTTGTAAATGTATTACTTCAGTTTATTTTATTTATTTATTTAAACTTCTTGTACAAGAGTGGTACACAGGCGGACTTAATGCCACAAGGCATTCTCTACCAGTTAACCTTTGGGTCAAATAGGACAGCGTTATGTATGACAGAGTACAAAAACAGATTATCTTCCAGGATTATACCTATTGGCGGAAAAGTGTTAAGCAATGATGTCGTAGTACATGAAATTAGGTGTTAATTAAGCGTCAGACAAAGGTAACGGGTTTTTTTTTTATTTTTAGAAGACTACCTCAAGCACTATGGTATCTAAAGCTAGTATCAAATCAAGGGGAAAATAATTTAATAATACAACAACAAACGTAATTTCACGCTTGTTACTCGCAGAGGACGGGACAGAGTGTAATACAACCGCCTGACATGTTAAAGTCGGTGTTTCTATCTAATGAGTGTCCTAGTACTTTGATCTTTGTATACATTTTATTGCTGTCAATACGACTAAAATGTGTATAATGCAAGAACATTTAGTTACTATTTTGCGTTTAGTAACTAGTGTTTGCAAAATAGTAGGTAACTAAATGTTCTGGATGTAGTCATCCAGGCTTGGATCTAAACTAGTATGCGCCTGCATGTGCATATTTTGCGTGGCGTATTTACGGAACATATTATTCAATAGCATTGTGAACATAAATACATTGAATAACATAAGTGTGAAATATATATGCCGTGCTTTTATACGAATGTAAAAGAACAGTGGGTGATTGGTTGAGATCTCTAAAATATGAAGAAACAGAAAACATTCTGATCGGGATAAGCTAACATGCTGGACACCCACACATATACACACACTCACATACAATACAAACACATCGAACACACACGCACGCACAAAAAAATACGTGCACTCCTCAGACAGCGAGAACTGTTTAATTCATTTATTTTTAATTTAATTTTTATATTTTTTCCTGTTCAGTAGCTTCATCATACTATAATATCATTGGTAAGACACCTTCTTAGGGAAGAGTGAGATACCCCTGTCACAAGTACTATTTGCAACTTACTGGGGCTGGCTCAGTTTATGTACGATAACGTTTTGAGTTATAAATAAATATTTTTGAATTTTTTGTATTGTATTCCCAGCTTATTGTCATACAGAATCCATGCTGCTCCTCAAAGAAGACGATAACCGAAAAAAATTATCTAATCTCAGAATACCGATAACCCGCTAGAAGTACTAAATGCAAGATATACAAACGAATAAAGTAGAAACCGGCCTGAGTTAAAGGCTTTGTTTTTGCAGACAATAGACAACTTCAGTCGTAGTATTCATAACTAAATTTTTTGTAGTAGTTCAGCTTTTATTTAGTTTCACTTGATATAATACTAAAATGTAACTGAGTTGAGTGAAACTTTCGGCGGTCAATGAAGGGTGAGATTCCATTTAATAGAGGACATATTTTTCTGCTTTACTTAGTAGGTAGGATAAGTACACAGGTACTTACAGTAAGCTACAAAGTAGTATGGCAAATATTGAAAGACCTTTTCTTGTTTGCCGAGACGCAAAAATTTATTGAAAATTATATATTTATCATCATAAAAGCTCGGCGAAGGAGAAAGAACTCGTAATTTGTTTTTACGTCCACATCAGAGAATAGATCCGAAGGTCCGGATCGTATTCCACAACATTTAAGCATTAAACAACAAGAAAGCAAGCAACGGGTATGTATAAAAGCGAAGTAATTACAGCGTTAGCCCACTCGACTGCAGCGTCATTATTCATCGTTTTACGACTCCATGAGTTATAAATATTAAACTTAGTCGTATAGATGTACTGCGAACATTTTCTTTTTAATGGCGAGGTTAAATAACATGATGCGCGATGCGAATGTCGGCCCCGGTTTCAGTTCCAGGCGTCATAGAGCCGCAACAAACTGTGCGCTTGCCCGCTCGGAGCGTGCCGGACAATGTGAATAGTTATCGCCTTTTAATTACATGTAATAACGTTTTTATCTGCATGCGTCCCATCATCCCTCGCGCCTCGGACACCGAGCGCGGCGCGGGCGCATGGAATGTCGCTTAATCGCGTCGCAGCGCCGACGTTTTACAGATCCTATAAAATATCAAAGATAACAACGAGTGGCTCTGAAGGCTGTTTCGAATGGAACCAGGGACCAGTGATTGGACGTTTATGGCGTTCGCTTCGATAAATGTACGTATTATGTGTGCGGCCGATGTCGAGGCGCAATTGTCCCGCGCCGCCGACCGCGCACCTCGCCCGAACTCCGCAGAGGTGCTAATTATCAAATGCAAGACCGACCAAACCGATATTGAAACCATTGAAACAATACATCTCGTGTTTTCTTTTCCAATTTCAAAGTTTGCGGAATGGCTGTGTAATGAAGGCCGAGAAGGCTATGCAAACGAAACGATGCCGAAAACTCAAGTAAGTATTTTAATGGTCTTGCGTCATCCGTGTTTCAAACTTGAATTTTCATTATCACTTTACGTGTATACCAGCCTTGATATGTTAATCAAACAATAGACTAAAATCAAATAGCCGCAACACACGATCAATAATATTCGACCTTACAAATAAAATATATTTTTCTTCTGTTGACCAACTGTTGACACAATATTCGATTAGTTTGTAGACGGACCTACCTGATGTGCGCAGGCACATATTCTATGTACATAAATACATAATACGTACCTAAATACATGATAAAGTATCCACATATACGATTATGTATGTAAACAGTCTAATGTAATAGGTGTAGTATGTAATAGGTAGGTTCTTGTATTTTCCTTATAACTAACATTTTAAATTGACACTTAGGAATAACATAACAAATTTTATTATATCACCTCGTATTGCAAATTCGTAATCAAAAACCACTTAATTCTATTAAGGGTACACTAGTCGGTCGTACTTCCATACTTATTTATTTATTATTCACAAAATCCACAGCTCTTTACAATTTTGTCTTAAACTATATAAACTAATCCTACAGCCAATTACGGATTACAAACGTAGTATGGCGATTACTCCACTGTTTGACGGTGTACGTTCTGTCTCATCTTTATCTAGCCCTGTATGGAAACAAAAAAGTAAAAAAAAAACATTTTTTTTTACAATTTTTAAAAATCTGTTTTTTTTTTACTTTTTTGTTTTCATACAAGACTAGATAATGATGAGAAAAATTGATATATTTTTTATTTTGAACGTACACCACCAAACAGTGGAGTAATCGCCATACTACGTTTGTTTGTTTTGTGTGAAAGTACGACCGACTTGTTTACCCTTATTATGTAGAAACCTAAACATCGATCATCAACATAGGTAAAACGCTGCAGCAAGTTCTACGTGAGCCTAACTCTATACAGGGTGTAAACGGACCCTTGACGAAGCCTTCACCAATCAATATGTACATCAAACTTAGTACTTAACTTTACGCAATTTTTTTTGCTGGGAAACGACTTATTTTTTTGGGGTGAAAAATCACGTTTTTGGACTCAATGTAACGCACTCAATACAAAATACAAAGACAAAAAGTTGGTATTTTGACATCTAATATCTCCGTAACTATGTAGAAGGTTCCCAGGTATGGTCTTGAACAAAAAAATTATCGCAATGACGGGGATATCAAGTGCTTTTCGGCTTCGTTTAGGGTCTTGTTACACCCTTTTGACGTATCTGGTTGTTCTATCTTTAAACCTTCTAATTCTAACTTTATCCGGATAAAGAGAGATTTTCCGCATTCCCGATTAAGTCGTTCGTCATAGCAGAGTCTAGACCACAGTAGCTGGAACATAGAATTAGGACAAAGAAAATCGAATAAACTTAAAGGGGTCTTTTAACTTTAAGGGTTTAAATAGGGTATGAAGATTTGCATGAAAATCTGTAATTTTTAAGTAACATCATCTGCCTAGCCTTTTCCCAGCTATGTTAGGTTCGGCTTCCAGTCTAACCGGATGCAGCTGAATATCATACTGCCTATCTGACCTCCACAACCCAGTTAGTACTGGATAATACGATACCCCTTATACTCGTAAGACTGGTTGTCAGACTTTCGGCCATTGACTATGTCATGTAACGAATGTCAAACATCTACAAATGATATCCGGGACCAACGGCTTAACGTGCTTTCCGAGGCACGGAGGAAACTCGGTATGTAATGGGCGGTCACCCATCCACGGACAAAGCTAGGCAAGCGCGGCGCTTAACCTGAAGTTCGACCCGGGTGGCTATTAGCATTTCGCCACGAACTCCTACGTAATTTTTAAGTAACATCCAACTTATTAATTTATATTATAATTGCGAAAATAAATTTGTTTGTTTGTTACCTTTCATGTGTAGTACTGAAATTTTTCATAATTACGTATCGTATCCCGAAAAAAAAGTACTGTTCCCGAAAAATGAGAATGATAGTCTTTCGAATCATGATTGAATTATGTTATTATAAGCAGAGTACAACCCGAATTGATTGTCAAATTTTAAATTACCGCGAACGAAGCTGTGAGCAAAAGCCAGTTAATGATTGTTAGGAATTGAGCTTTCGCTGAAAGACTATGTTAAACTTGTTTATTTGGAGCTTTAGAAAATTATCCCCATGAGAGAGTAAAAAAGCAGGAGACGAAATTGCATATTAAAATTCATCATATTTAAGGTTTAGGTTTGATACACAATTGTCAATGATCAGAAGAAAAACTAAATATTTAAAATTTAAGTTATCGTTAAACATACACATGTTTGATTTGCTAATGAAAGCTAGTTTTACTACATTTTGATTTATTTCGTATAGGTATTTGCCATTTCATTAAAATTTTATTTGTTTAATGCCATGATTTTGTGTCAGAACCAGTTTTATACAGAAGTGTTTTTATTTATATTTATTGAGTGCGTACCCATATAGCAAAATTAACACAAAACATTTGACTGATTTACAAATTATATACCGAGTATTAACGTAACTATGTTAATCCCTGTATGTTTGTCTGTAAAATACGCAACGACTACTCTCGACTTCGAGTCATAGACAATTTACTTACTTTGTTGTATTTTATTTGTATTCAGTGTAAATATTCAAATTCGGAAGCCACAATCAAACTTTTTTTCGGGCTACATTTCAATTAAATTTTATTCCTCAATTCTGTGGTTGTCATAAAACTTTAACGTTTGACGAGTAAAGCCCATTGAGGAACTCCGAATTGATATTAATTCAAATAACTCGGGTTAAAAAGTCAGGGTTTTATGCGCGTTGTAAAAGTTTATTGTAGGGCTTTGTGGCGAGCCGGACGCGCCGATAGGCCTCGCGTCGATGACGGAACCTCCGCCGCCGCCAGCCGCGCGCCCGCGCCGCGCCGCCTTTGTGCCTGCGCCCGCGCCGAGCAGGCTACAATACCGCACGCGTCTTCACTCTATAAATCCCGACATCAGGTGCTACCTAACGCCGCATAGTGCACCTTTTATTGCTGCAACTAAAACCCAAACTGGAGACGGGTACTGCAACGCGCACCGGCGAGATGGCGGCGATGTAATTAAATTGCGAACCTCTACCATAAAATAAGAGAGGACGAAATTGCCTAGGTGATATAAAAAGATGCGTCTTATTACAAAACTTTATTATGTACGTCAACACCCTCTATATCACTTTGAGCATTGCTAATGTGGAGTTTTATAGATCTGGTAATCTGATTCTGGTATCATAAATAAATATGACTTCGCGAATAAATTAAACCAGAATCTACTGCATCGTTAATAATTATGTAGCTACTATTAGTAATACTAACCAAATGACATATTACACAAAATGCATAACTCGTCAGAGTAACAAAGAAACCTAACCACTAAATCTGAAAATGAATCCCTTTTAAGAATACTTCCAGTGAACACGCTCACAGTTTAAATTCATGACTAGATGCGTCATCATCAGGTTGATGGACCATTACAGTTAACTGCAGATAATAGTATCTTATGTCTTTATCCTCAAAGAAAATAGGAATTTCAACGCGTTTACTAGTACATTGTAACAAATGAATACGTCTGAAGTTATTTTTACAATAAAATAACTAGAATTTTTTCATTTTATTTTAGTTTTGTAGTAGAGTTGACTCTGTGCATGACGAGCCACGTTACAGTATTTCGCGAGACAAGAGAATTTAATTTAAGGGGATTCCTAATATTTATCTATTACTAATATTATAAAGAGGTAAAGTTTTTGAGTTTGTGAGGTTGTAGGGAATAATCTCTGGATCTACTGAACTGATTTTGAAAACTCTTTCACTAATAGGAAGCTACATTATCCCCGAGGATTATAAACAACGTGCCCGTGGGATAATTTCCCACCAAAACGCGAGCGAAGCCGCGGGCAACAGCTAGCTTCTAATAATCAATGGATTTTAGTAACGACCTGCTTCGCAAAGATCGTTAAAGAGTCCCGGCTGGCATTTGTAGTTCTTTATCAGTCATTACGGGTTGCCAGCAGCGGCAGTAGCCTCAAAGTTTGACGAAGTTTGACCAAGAGGCGTTAGTGTTACCCAGTAACTGAGTGGTGGTGGTCAGACATACAGTCACTCCATGTTAAAAAACTGGCTACACTGGTGGTATTAAAGTTGCCTTTTCCCAAAGCTAGGATGACGAAGACCAAATGGAGCAAACCCGGTAGGCCAGGTGGCCTACCATGACGTCTTAAAGGAGGAGTAATTCCAGTGTGGGAAAGAGGTGGCGCTAGATGACCTGCATAGCGCTGTCTCTTTCCTACACTGAAATTACTCCCCCATTTCCTTGATTCTTGATTGATTCCTTGTTATTTGGGTTAGTAAAATAACTGGACGTTGATTTGACAGCAGTTGCTACAGCAGCAACGTGTTCACTATGAAGAAATTTGTTCTTGTTGATCGATTCCCAACTTATGATAAATTCTTCCCTTCAGTGACCCAATACTAACTCCAGAAGTCGAGAGGCCAGTTTAATTAGAAAGTAACTAACATATAGCTCTACATTTCTGCAGCACATTAAGACAAACGCAATCAGGTTTAATAATAGGGTTAATGAATAATTGAATGACAAAGAGTAGTCTGAGACCCTAGCACGAGCGCGCGGTGTAAACAAAACGTAAATAAGGCGATTTTTAAATGAAAAATATAATTATTCTATAACATTTTATTTAAATCGCGCCACATTGAGCGGTCCTGTGCGTCTCGCATCCAACGGATCCCCACAACCTTCACCAGGTCATCGGTCCACCAAATAGGAGGCCTTCAAACGCAACGTCTTCTGGTTCGCGGTCGCCACTCTAGAGCTTTTCGGCCCGTTCTGCGAGCAATGTGCTCTGCCCACTGCCGCTTAAGTTTGCCAATTCTTCGGCTACGTCGGTAACCTTGGTTCTCTTGCGGATGTCTTCATGTTTGATTTGATCACGCAAGGAAATTCCGAGCATAGCCCATTGCCCATTGCCCTTTGGGTGACTTTAAGCCTTCGAATGAGGCCTATTGTGAGCGACCACGTTTCGGTCCCGTATGTAATCACTGGCAACACACACTGGTCATAGACTATCATCTTGGTACACTGCGATAAGTTGGACGAGAAGATACCGCGCTTCCCAAACGCTGCCCAGCCGAGTCGGATTCGACGATTGACCTCTTTCTCGAAGTTAGACCAACCTAGCTGGACCGTTAGTCCCAGGTAGACATAATCGTCTACAACTTCGAGCATATAGTCTCCGATCTGGATAGGAGTAGGTGTTACATGCATTCAACAGGACCTTGGTTTTGTCCATGTTCATTTTAAGACCCACTTTTTCGGAAGCTTTAGTGAGGTCATCGAGCATTGTACTGAGGTCCTCCATGGTCTCAGCCATGACCACTATATCGTCGGCAAACCGATATGATAACTAGAAAAACTACACTACACTACTACTACTATATTGGAATTAGTTATAGGATATTGACTTTAGGGCAAACGCTAAGGTTTGAACAGCATTGCCAAATTCTAGCTCCACTCGTTTCTTCGGGGTTATCACAAAAGAATGCTTGCTAAAATTTCTGCACATGAAAATACATCGACTCCCGTCCCCTAAAACCTGAACACTTCAAAGCTGCTGGTGACATAAATAGATATGGTGTAGTGTATATTACATGCGGTGCTTTCACACAAGCCGGAAAGCTTGGCTTGCCCCTGTAACCATATACTACTCTTCATAATTTTAGGGTTATTCTTGCCTTTTGAGCTTGCCTGAAGGTGGAAACGCAAGGGTAGCCGTGAAATTCAAATTTTATTACTTTTTTTGCAATTTGCAGGTCAGCGTTGTATGTTGAACAAAATATGGATCGCGACCGTAAAACCGTATTCACAGAATTATAGGTTACCCTGGCGCTTCCCTCTTAATATTGGCCCTTAGGCACTCCACTGTTATTGTATAGCAGCTTTGGTTATGGGTTTGGGGAGACTGTAACTCTGACTAAGTACTTAGGTCCGCGTGCATTACAAACCAAATCAACAAATGTGCTTAAATGTAAACAACAATTTATAAAATGTGTCAGATCTGTTTATAAAATTATTAACAAACTATAAATGGACTTAAGATATGAATAAAATGATGTACTTGTAAGTATCAAAAGGAAAAGAGAATTAAAATTAAATTAAATTTTGTTTAGTTCAGACTAGATAAAGTCCATATTTTGTTAGTAACAAATTAATTATCTTAAGACTAAGTTAGTAGCATTTATGAAGTCTAGTCAGATGAATTAGAACTAAAATAAATTGATTGAGAATAAATTAAATTGAAATAGACAAGGTTAACTAATGCAAATAAATAATAAATTAAAATTGAATTGAGACTAATTATGTCAAGTTATATTGAAACAAAAAAAAAAAACACAAATACAATAAATAATAATAATAAATTTATACATTTAAAATCATCAGACGACATGTAGCCTGATGAGCCTTCCCACCACTGGCGATACTGGTCGATTCGCAATCATCCTCAGGATTCCGTTGCCACTACCTCGAATTCTGCGAATTAGTGAGGCTGACTTTTTGCGCATTATAGCATAAAAGTGATCCACCCTCGCGTCGGCAAACATGCCCGAAGCACTACAAAAACGGGGTAGCCGCACCAAAATCCTAAAGGCGTTGTTAACGTCTTATAGGCGTTGTGAATTATAGGGCGTCAAAGAATTCGTCTGCATCGCTGCCAACGGGGGAAGTGCCCAGAACGTTGACAGTATTTCCACGATGGATGGCTATGGCTATGCTGAACCTTCTGCCAAGAAAAATGCCTTTGGTAACGTGAAGATTCGATTAACCGCTTGGCGATATCCCGAATGGCACTTGGACCACATCGCCTCAAACCCAAATGGCTCAAATACTTAACTACCAATTAGGTTATTGCAATGCGCTGTTTGAGGTTTTCAACAGAACGATGTATTAAATAAGTTAGCGCTAAATGCAACTCACGATATGTCATGCAGGTGAGCTTTAAAGAAATTATGATACGTATGGACCAACGTAAATATAAACGTACTAGCTGTTGCCCGCGGCTTCGCTCGCGTTTTGGTCGGAAAGTATTCCACGGGCACGTTGTAAATATAGCCTATAGCACTCGGGGATAATGCAGCTTCCTATTAGTGAAAAAAAATTCAAAATCGGTTCAGTAGATCCAATGATTACCCCTACATACAAACTTACAAACAAATTTTACTTCTTTATAATATTAGTACAGAAGTATAGATAAACGGGAAGCTGAACAATAATCTAAAATCTTCCTTTTTCTCCTATAGGAGGCAAGTATACTTGCCTCACCATAAGGGATTCGAACGACCGTAAACTGTCGTAAAAATATTATCATACGGCTGGCGTCCACCCGAAAAAGTTTTCTGGAGCCAAACCAGCTGCAACATCGTTTACTTCCCGTGTCACCTTAAGCATTATGAACCACATCCACATTACGACTGGTTGATGATTAGATGGCTGAATTTTTCTGCTTCATACATAATACACTTTTGCAATAGCATGATTTAGTTCTGTACCTGTACATCTGTACCTGTACCTATGATAGTTTAATCAATAGGTATGATGCTGTTACTTATCACACTCATCGTAATCGTAGGTAAGTAGATTTACGACATTGAGCTAAACTTCAAATAAAGTTAAAAAATAAAAAGCACTCGCAGAAAGTCCCTCAAACAAATCTCGAACCCGGGACAAATAATTTGATATTGTACAAACCATCTAGTCGGCTTATTCTAAGGGTTTGACTCATAAAAGTAAAGAGTTATGCAAAACCAGAATTTTCTATTCACTAAGAAATATAAACCATCAGTTTTCAAACGCTTTTCCTCCATATCCGTTGAACATTATTTTCTAGTTTTAGTGTATAAAGTATTATTTTCTTTTACCTTTCGTCTCCTGTTACTTTTTCCTCAATTTCGACGGTTCATAAAACACATTTATAACAATAAAAAGTCCTTTATACCACTCCAGTTCACAGTCCACGTTTTTTCACATAAACTCATATAAAATACATTGTATTCATTGACACAGAATAATATAGTAGCTACAACAACAAATAAACTCGATTTTTCAGTATTCTTAAAATGCTGAAAATTAGTTCCTATATTTGTCACAAATCACAAATCAGTGGTGGCGTGCCAACTGCATGAGCAACTACCGCAAACTCGACCGCACTACACTTCATTAGCGCGTATACAGCACAACATACCCACTACAATTTGGACGTAGCACACGATTACCTTTCATAAAGTCTTACAATAGAACCTCTTTTCGTGTAAAATGTTTAGATCTTCTGATGCCAGATGGCAGACGAGAAAATACTTTACGTCCATGATGATAGAGTTTTGAATCACCTTGCGCTGGTTAAGATGACGCCAACAGGCTTACTGCGCGAAGCCCCGCCCCTGACGTTTTGACAAACAAAGTGATTGGCGGCGAGACGAGCACGCTAGCGAGGCAATCCTGCGCAACATTGAGGCGGTCACTTAGATAATACTTATATTTCCATAAATTTTACCTCCAATTACAATTTATGAAATATCTTAAATTATTGGAATTTAGTTAACAAATAATATTGTGCCATCTTTTAAAAAAGACATTAAATTCGCTATGTGCGTCATTGCCGTTATATTCAGCACTAACTACTTTGATATCAGAAATATTCTCGTATATAATTAATTATTTAATAAATAATACTTGAAATCCTTCATAAAACTAAGTACGCACCAATCATTCAACCATTCTCGTGAAAACTTTTAAATTTTGGTTTAGTTCAATCATACGCAAAAACTATTCAAGTGCATTAGACAAAAAAAAATAACAATCCTAAGTAACCTAGAGATCCATATCAAATTATAACTCCCAAAACGGCCACTATTTACCCACCACACACAAGCCAAGTCAAAATAGTTTTAAAATGATCCCATAGTTGTTTAGAGGTGTTTTTATTGTAAAACTAACTTGTGCCCACGTGGAGCTCGAGAATGGTCCCAGGGATCGTAGTAGCGGGATAAAAAGTATCCTATGTGTTGTATCCAGGTTATAAACTACCGGTGTGCCAAATTTCATACAAAGCCGTTCAGTAGTTTTTACGTAAAGAGCAAAAAAGAAACTTTCGCATTTATTATTATGAATGCGAAAGGTTGTAACATTACAGGAAATGCAAATGCGAATGAAATCACGTATGTTCCAGTTCAAGGTTTATTCGAGAAAATGGAGCGACCTTAGTGTGTGATTTTCAGCTCGGAAAAGGAACTGTACGACACTCTAAGACACACATCGCTAAACATCATCACAAATGTCAAGATCTAAGTAAGTGAGAATAGGCCAAACAATATAAAAAGAGTAAATTTTGGGAGGAAAGGCGAGACCCAACATAGGGAAAGCGGGACCAGCCTATTCAAGATCGGACTTACATTCCCGCTGAACCCATCTGGCCTAGATTGAGAGATTTGGGAAAGGACAAAAGGCAATGGCCCATAAAAAATCTCCCTTTGGTACATAGAAAGACAAGATGGATACGATCAATCAGCTGCGCCCTTTTTTTTTTCGTATGAGAAATCGTCAAATAACTCCTCCCGCTCTGGGCTGAGCAGGAGGGAGTGTCAGACTTTTACTGACTAAAACCCATCCATGTTCCTTGTTTTGCCCTTTGTGCTCCAGGGCCGCGGTATCTCTTTCGAACAGCATCGAGCTGCACCCGCCTTCTGCATCCACGCTGACTCAGCCACCATTTTAAATTGGTCGCTCCATCAAGAAAACATTGATTACAATTAAATAAATCCAAATGTAAGAAATAACTTTATCCGACAGGACTAGTAGCTTATTGATAGTGTTACTTATTAGTACTAATATGTTACTATCAAACATAGGTAGACACCGGTGAGACAATGAACAAATAAATGTTCAAATAATTCGTTAAGTCGCATGTTCATTATTATCATAAGATTCGTGCTAAGTGGTTTCCTCAACTCCTTTCTGCTGACGAATGTTCAAGTGTTTTACTTAAAGTGACTTCCTATCTGACCTCCACAACCCAGTTAGTACTGGGTAATACGGTACCCCTTGGTAAGACTGGTTGTCAGACTTTCGGGCACCGACTATACCTGTAACGTCTGTCAACGGTCTACAAAAGACAGCCGGGACCAACGGCTCTGCGTGCTTTCCGAGGCACGGAAGGTATATAATGGGTGGTCACTCATCCACGGACAATCGCTCCATGTAAAATACTGATATTCAGCTGCATCCGGTTGGACTGAAAGCAGACTCCAACGTAGTTGCCAAAGGCTAGGCAGAAGTTGATGTTCACAAATTGACAATTTATATTATTGACTGCGTCTCCGACCAATTTACGAATTGTAATATGATTTATATTATTATCCTATTATGATTCCGCTAAAGTGGCCTATTTAGGCCACCTATAGTGCTCAGCCGAAATTAAGACTGAGGAGAATAGAAAGGCGTTTATTGTTCTTTTGGGGAACTGTTAAATTATAGAAAGTATAACATACCTATTTCAAACTTTTGCTCTATAAAAAGAAACTTCCTGATAAATGTGGTAATTCCTTATAGGATTTCACAGCAGATATACTTGTTAGAAACTTGATCAAGATTATTATTATATTCGTCACAGGTTGATGGCAATAGGCTCGCTCCCTATTACATGGAAATTAAATATAACCGGTGAAATGTGGATGTACTATTAGGTACACCTCTGCTAAACCCCGTGGATTACAAGCGTGATTGTACATAAGTTGTCACATCTCTGCACATCAGTCGTGTGTAACCTGTTTATTCCCATGACCATAGGTCACATTATGTCTAATAAACTGATGATTTCCCCCATGAACTGATGAGAAGAAAACAGACGGTTTATTACATGTAAGAAGAAAACTAATAATTTTGATACTTTAAGTATCTATTTTATGTTTGTATCTTATAAAACGAAGATTCTATATTAGATTTATCAATTCACTAACTAATAAAATTAAACAGACTACACGATTTTGCTTTCAATTGCTATATCAAACAATGAAACTATTGTTCGATAATTTGATAATAAAATAGTTTACTCAAAAACTGAGAAGGTAGGTATAATAAAATGTTCCATTCCAAACAAAAAGTCATCGATAAAACCCATTAGTCATCGTTGTAGGAGATTTGGAAAGTTTAATTTACTTTTTGATCTTACATTACTGTAAAACTGTAAAAGTAGAGTCGTAAAACTACACATAGGAAGATCTGCAATTTTTGCACCTTCTGACTCGCTCATGAGTAAAGTAGATTGCCTACATTTGTACTTAGTTGCGAAAACTTTCGACTCTTTGGTTACAAAACAACTTTTGATCTAGTTTTTAGTTTTCTTATTCTATGTAACAGGGAATTATACTACGGGCCATAGATGAAGATACTATTGGCACAGAAAATATAATATAATACTACGTACTTAAAAACAGTACCTACGAACTCAAGAACGTTATCATATGAATGCATAGAATCGATCAAGGAGATATTCATAACCCTAAAATACCAATCGATGAAATCTAAAACAGCTTTCACAAGCTACACGATAGTTGCACGTCATATGTACGAAGTTAAATGTACCTACCTCCGGTGAGGAACTGCTGTAGACACCTAGTCAGCATTCCAATGCATCGGGCCCGCCTCACCCAGTTACGGTCTGCCGGCCGACCAAGTGCTAATTGGTAAAGGAAACCTCAAACAACGAGCCAGCTCAATGCTCTCCACAGAAATGTTTCATTTTTAAACATCTCAGTGACCGTTATAAGTGTTATAACCGATACATAGGTACACTCATTGCACTTCTCCGAGGTGGCTGGTCGTTGACCAATGATCAGAAGTATGGTCATTTTTTTTCCCACCATTGTCTGGCAGTGAGTACTATAAGCAACCTACCCTAATGTCCTTTCTTTGGTATTGTTCGTCGTGTCGTTGAGCTCCTTGAGTTATAAGTCGAGATACACGAAAACTGACAAATGCTTGCACTGACTGGACAAGGCCACTCAAATCTGTGTGGTTCTGTCTTCAAGAGACCATCTCAAACACTAATCTGCATAGTCCTCATGTGAGTTGAACAAGATTATATCTGGACTTTAAAAGAGACTATGACCTCTGAGTTTGTTTCGGCTGTTTCTTCTCAGAGTAGTCAGGTACGAAACAACGGCCCCATCCAGTTTAAAAAAAAAGTATTTGCTAAATAAACATCATTTATGAGATCTAGACTTTGTGTTCCTGTTCTAGCTTCAGACATAATATAGAAGTGAGGTAAGTCTATGAAGTTTTTTTATTATTAATTCTAGAAGCAGCTCGATTTTCATGTCTAAATACGTTTTGATCTATATCCAAATCATCATCACCTTCCCGCCCTTGTCCCATGATACTTGGGGTCGGCGCAATTTTTTCTTCCAAACTCCTCTGCGGTTCACGCTATCATAGACTTATTTTTCTTTTATATCATTCCTCACACAATCTATCCATTGTTTCCTTGGTGTTCCTGTATATCCAAATAAAAACTCAAATTAATTATCTATGAAATATTGCAATGCCTTAAAAGATTGCACACCTTTTCATTTATACAAGATGGAGGAGGAATATGTAACTAAGTATACCACGAAGATCTACCTACATCTAAGTTAATACTTACTAGAAAAACTTGTCTCAAAAACTTGCTACGGCTGGTTAGTTTTAACCTTGTCCCTTCTTAGAAACTACTGAACCGAAATTCTCTGGTTCGTTTGTTTACACAGCGATAGATACAAAGTGGACAATTTCGGGGCATTAGTGGCAGTTATAACAAAATTATAGGAATAATAATTATAGCTGAAAGGATCCAACCCACACAATGACCGAAAATGAGTTATGTATACCAAAACACTCTTTGTAGTTAAAACTTTAATATCATGAAAACAATCCAAGTAAAATTCAAACGCAACATGAGGCAGGTCGTAGTTATTCTAAACTTAAATAAGTATCTCAAAATTACCTCTGTGTGGGTTGGATCCTTTCCGTTTAACTATGGTTAATTGGTGTCCTGCCCTTTATGTTTCAGGAATACACTGATTAATTCCAAATCTAAGATGCCAAAAAATGCAGATGCAGCCTAATAGTAAGTATATTGTACTGACTGAAATGAGTGGCTCTTGTGACTTGATATGATTAGTGAATTTGATTTAAAGTATTTTTAGTCGCAAAGCTTTTCCCGGTTTTCGTAGCTAGTGCTACGAAATAATGAAGCGGCGTAGCACCTAACAGAAAATATGAAAAGGATGCTATACGTTTATATTTATTATTCATTTGATGAATATTAATGAATCTGTTATATTTATGTCTACCAGATACATCCGCATTAGAAAAAAACTCATTATCTATTCAAAAGTGTCTTCCTACTGCGATCGACTATTGGTAAATATTCTAGACATTGTCGATATAACTACGCGGAAATGTCACCAGACTATAAGACCATAAATATTTTAAGCTGTAATAAATAGTAAACAAACAAGATTACCGAAGGATACGAGAACTCTGTGGGAGTAGCGTGGACATCGCACGCGCACACCGCACTCGGCTGCACGTAAGTTCAGGCGCAGTGTTTACTCGGAGCCCCATGCTAACTCCGCCGTTTAAACACTACGTGCTAGCAGGGCATGAATTAACTTTTCATATAAATAAAATTCACGCTACTCTAACCTCCTGAAATTAACACCTTGGCGTAAATAGTATTTAGTCTCGTCATCTTGTGCCGAGTGAGGCCATGTCGTCTTCTGTGGATTGTTGAATGGTCGTGTCGTTAATGGTTCACGAGATTACGCTGGCGGTCGTGTTTAATTGCCAGCAAATACGTATGAGACCAATTAGACACCTATTCGACAAGCGTAGCTGTGACCGCGCGAGCTACTTTATTTTATTTTCTTGTCGTTCTGTATCGTTATCGGTTTTTAAGTTAATTAATAGGATTGACTTGCTTTATTTTAATTGGTTTGGATAAAGTGAGTGATTATGTTTTGTTAGGATTGTAAAGGTAAGAGTTTTGTATGAATATTGTGGTTTATTTAAATAGTGCTTAACTAACCATTCACAGCTGACCGAGAACCTTGCCACACAGAATGAAATTATATTTCAATGATATAAGCAGAAGGCTTATCAGGAAGCTATCATCCTCGGTCTGGTAAAACTCTCACTGTTTCAGACACCGACGGCATAAGCATAATCAGCCTATAATGTTCCCACTGCTGGGACTAGACACACGGCCTCCTTTCTCTATGAGAGGGAATGGGCTATTATCCACCACGCGGGCCCAGTGCGAGTTGGTAGACGTCACATGTCTTCGAATTTTTGGTTCTAGTACTTGCCGGTTTCCCCACGATGTTTTTCTTCACCGTTTTTGAGAACAGTAGTGATGAAATAAATTACACAAAGTAATGCGCCTGACTGGGTTCGAACCCACGACTTACTGTTCGTAAGCCGGGGCCGCCACCACGTCGTGTATTAATGTTTTTGTCGCTTTGTTCTGCACACATTGTTTTCAGATCTTTTCAAACTCAAACTCAAACTCAAAGCGTTTATTTCAATTAGACCTTCGCAGGCACTTTTGAGAAAAACAAAGGCGAAGCTACAGTCACAGACACAAGGCATAATAACTTGTGAAAGTACTGTAGTTGCCCATTCCAAAGCGTAGATCTCTATGGAGAAGAATGGGCAAGAAACTCCATGGACACTCTTTTCAATCAAAATATTGTTACAAGATCTTGGTTACATCATTCATGTTGAGATTATACATATATGTGAGAACGATGTAGAAAGACGTGCACATTAAGAGCGTCCAGAGTTAAAGATTATAACTATCAACAATTTAAAAACAAAGTAGTTAAAATAAACCGTGGCAGCTAAGAGACGACCAGTCCCAACTGACAGCGCCCGTTCACGAACATGACGCATGCATCAGCTCCATTCAGCTCAACCATATTAAAGGGAACTAAACGACCCAACACACCCGCCACTATCAGCGAGACATTTGAGTGAGCCTGACATTCTCTCAGCCACCAGGGCACATTCGAGTCAATGAAGCATAACTAAATGTAAATGGTAGCTTTACAGTACATAGTACTCACACATGTGCTATGCAGTTATATAATACTAAGAGATTGAATCTATACAATGCAAAGATATTTTTACAATCTTCTGCAGCTTCCACAATAATTTCACATGAGCTTCTGATTAGTTTGCCCCTATGGTTGTGGAGCAGGACCAGCATTCATTATGCGGAACCAAGGAGAAACTCCCAAATATCGATATCCGTTATAGTAAATATGTATTAAATCTCTTCGGTTATATAAATACGAATAAAACTATCTGAGAAAATATAAAATATTTTTTATATTTGCTCGTTTAACTCTAGAAACACCTAATATTTTAATGTCATTTAAAGCGTTAACAAAACGCTAAAGATAGCAGTTTCGGACTGTCATGATAGAAAATCAACATTTACATACCTCCATTTTGAATTCTCAACTTCCCAGATGTGTCTACATACAATACATACATAGATACATATAGTCAATACTTAGGGTTCCGTAGAAAGTACCTACAAGACCACCACATATTTTTTTCAGAGACAAGTTCAAGACTTCGTACATTTATAAAAGCAATGATAGATAAAAGCTATGGTAGAAAGTTCTAATTCAGTACTATCTTTTTAGATATTCTATCAGAATATGAAATGTCTACAAAACATTATCGTTATGTACGAAGGTACTACAAATAATGCCTTATGTACTTATTTAGTTAGTTATTAGCTCCTAGAGACTACAATTAACTTATTATCGAGTCAATTGGAAAACGTACTGGCCCTCGTAAGAAAACACCATTCGCTAAGTTTATTGAACCAAACACGTCGCTCTCACTGTCTCAGATTTTCTGTTAGTTCTACCTACTGCCTGCCTCAGACTTTACGATTCCGTGCGTAAACTTACAAACAACGTCGCGGCAAGTATCCGCCATACTCGTCCACTTTAGTGTTTGTCTATGGTGACATGAAACGTGTTCGATAATTATTGGAAGGATCAATAACGCTACGCCAACTATTCGTCTCTCTGTCAACATGTTTTATGAGCAGAGTCCGACGCTGGACCTACGTTTCTATTTGAATGTTAATTTCAAACTCGGTTTATTTTAACTAACTCAATAATACTGACGTGAGGGAACGTAAAAGTTTTCGGGTAATTGTAAAAGTCACCTATAAGTGGCGCTTTGTTTTTGTAACTATGGCAAGTTCATCGTTTTTTACCCGTATGAAACTACCGTATAAAAGAATCTCAAGTTGCAAAATAAAATAAACTGAACAGACTGAAAAAAACTACTTATCTACCGTAATACATTTTTCCGTGCCTTGTCCTTGTGGCCAGAAATACATAAGTAGGTTTATAGATTATAGATGATAGGCAATCAAGAATCTACATAGGTTGGTACACAATAATAATCCGAGCCTCTAATTGCTAATGACCGGCTACAAAACCAGAGTAGAGATTTAATCAACTTTGGCATCTATGTTTCTGCTTCTATTCTCTATGGCTGTGCTGAAATACCAGTGTTATCTTATCATACTTAACAAACCTTAAAGATGAAATTACGAAAGGTACCTTCATATTATGTTAATCTTGCACGACCTTAGAGTCGATCCCAGATCCTATTATAAGTTATATGTAATCTACACACGAAGATAGTTAGGTACTTTAATCTTAGCATATACCTACAAATAAACCTATTTTCGAAGCAAAACGTTTGTTAACTTCTAATACCTAGTACATCTAACTGGATTTCTCATTCAATATAATGTAGCCTAAATGACCGCTCTTCAAGCAGTTTTTAGCGCGTTTTTAGTTTCTATGTGGTTTAAGAAACTTCCTTTATCGCCTCCTTGAACGTCAAAATTAGTTCAGAGTCATTTACCCTTTACTGTTTACCGTTCCAGCCAAAAAAATATTTTATTAAAGCAAAAAATCAACGTGGGAGGTATTATGCAAATTATTTTACCTGTAACCCTAGCAGCATCCAACTCAAATAGAAATATGCCTTATCCTGGTTTACTTAGGTTTACGATGCGTGTGTAAAACACGGTTATATCTTTGACCATTCTTTGCCGAATGACCAAAGAGTCTAGCTACAAAATGCCGACACTTTGTTTAAAATTAAATAATCAAATTCAAATTAAATAATCACCTGCCTGTGGTTTGCTGGACGGTTAAAACTAAAAATTTGCATATTGCTCTGAGAGTACCTAACTAGCTACATAATCATAGTTTTGTAAGTTAACGAATTGACTAACTAGAAGCAAGAAAATAATGTAAAAGGGTTAAGTTTTGTGTAGAACTAAAACTTAAGTTTTTAGACTGATAGTTTGTCTGAACTGACGGCACAGAAAAGGTGCGGCGCGGCGGTGCAGGCGACCGGCGGCGGCGGCGTGGCGCGGCGGCGGCGGCAGCGGCGCCGATAACGACAACGCAGCCAAACGCAATAAGGAAAGGACACATTCAGGTACGTAAGTGTACCATACCAACTTACAACAAAGTATTACAAATGATTTAAAAGTGTATGAATGATTAGGATTATACAAAGCATTTGTATTTCAATTTGATACTTAAAGGTCGATGAGTGAAAAAAATAAAGTTCAAAAAGAAAGTTTTTAAAATTTTATAAGCTACTAGTCCATATTACAACCATCAAGGTTGCCCATTTTACGGCCTACATCGGGTAGAAAAATGTAAAGACATTTTAAGAATTTGAGGTAGACCTCAAATTCTGAAACCATCTCAACCATCGCAACTTTTTACTTTCGAGACTTTCTTTCTTTCTTTTTGACATTCTTTCTTTCTTCTCTCTTTTTTATATTATGTAATTTATTATATAAAATTTGCAGTACTCTTACAGGGTGCATGTCTTAGTACTGTGTTGTTGTAAACCCTACTAAGCAGTGTTTTACATGTTAGCAAATTAATAAACACAACACATACCAAGCTCTACAAAATCGGAATCGTAAGCTTTTTCATTCTTTTTTTGCATTCTACATTTTTTATGGCTTCAAGTTCTTTTGTTTTTCTGTTTCGGCCTGGCTTGTTTAGTCACATTAATCCCAATCACCTAATGTAAAATTACAGGACTAGGACATTATCGAAAAGCTACGACCAAGCCATGGCCCAAACTAATAAAATCACATATAAATAAATAGTACACAATTCACCTCTCTTATTATCATTATAGTCTTTGCAATTCACCCGGTCTGGTTCTTCTCCACAAAAACGCAATCGCTCGATTCGATTCCTCAATAAACAATGAGCTTTTTCTAAAATCGTGGTTTTTCCTTGAGGTAGTTCCTACACCTACCCCTAGGGTAAAGCATGCATCTAAAGACTTCGCAAATAATGCCTCAAATTCAATGGGTACCCACTTTATTATCGTCATATTCTAGCCCGTATCCCAATTTCGACATTTAGGGTTGGCGCACGTAGCATGGTAACATGCATTCTTCTTCAATATTTCTCATTATGTCTTCATCTTTAGTAGTAGTCTCCCCTTTTCTAGCCATTTCCTAATTATTGTATTGTGTCTATCCATCGTATCTTTTATCTGAAAAATATATAGAGCAGCATTTAATAGCAGTGATAGCCTAGTGGTGTGACCGTCGGACTGCCAAGTCATAGGTCTCGAGTTCGAACCCAAGAACGAACCTTGGATTTTTCGGATTCATGTGCGTATTGTATAATTATCACTTGCTTTGCTCCGGTGAAGGGAAACATCGTGAAGAAACCAGCATTCTATTCTTCTATTCTATATACAGGTTGGACTTGCCCAAGTGTGCAACCATTTTTAGGGTTCCGTAGCCGAATGGCAAAATAATATTTTTTTTCATCAAACCTATACGTGCAGGATGTCTATAGATAGGTCTTTAAAAATAAGATCGAGTTTCCTAAAACCAATCTCTCAAAGTCAATCGTTTGAAAGATAGACTCTTCCAAAGTGGTTAAATGTGTGTGTGTGTGTGTGTGTGTCCCCTCTAATTTCTAAAGTAAGAAGAAGAAAATTCTGAAAAAAGTTAGGATTGTAGAACAACAATAAAACTTTCAACCAAAATTGGTTTGAATAAGATTTGATATTTAGTTTTTGAGATATGGGACTTTTTCATGAAACTGCAGCAGTAACTTTGTTTTTCATTAACATACTAAGAAAAACAAATGTAGTTTTACTGTTGAATGTAAAACAATACAACATTATGAATGAGCCTTCAAAATACTTTTATTATATTTTTTGGTGCTACGGAACCCTGTGTGCGTGTAAGTACGACACGCACTTGGCCTGTTTTTAATTTTGCAACCTCTATACTCGCAACCTCTATTTTATTTGATGGGTCCTGGCAACTAGTGGTCAAAAAACTAAAAAAAGCCATTAGACAATCGTTTTTTTTTTCTTTTTCTTCACAAGTTATTTATGGCATCTATTTTTTTCTACTATGTCAGCCTGGCTTTTTCAGTTACCTCATCCCAATCACCTAACATAAACTTTGTGTAAACAGGACCCTGTCGAGAAGCTACGAGTGAGCTAATAATACCAATATCATAGAGCCAGAATCATTAGCCCCACAATACACCTCTGGCGCCTAGTTCTGCTGCACCCAAACCATATATTAGTTTCTATACTCTATGATCCAAACGCAATCGCTCGATGGAAGGCGAGTTTCGATTCCATGAATGAAACATTATATTTTTTCTAAAATTGCAGTTCCGTGTTTTCTTGAGTTGGTTCCTAGTCCCACATTAGGGTAAATAATGTATAGAAAAACTTCCCAAAAAATGCCCTAAATTGTAATGACAAAAGTATTATGGGTAGGACTTATTTTATTAACTAGATAGGTATTCCAGCCCTTATCCGAAACTTATACATTTGGGTGTGACGCATGTACCTACGTAGCATAACATTTTCTTCTATGCTTCTCCATTGAGTGTACCTATTTCTCTATTCGTTTGCATCTTAGTAGACTCCCCTTTTCTAGCCTTAACATCTATACAGAGTCCATTCTTAGTGTCATCACCGAAAAAAATATAGACCGGTCTCACAATTTCATTGTTCGACTTGGGCAGTGCGCCACCATTTTATATTGCAATCTGTTTAGACTCGCCACCTCTACATTATATGATGGGTCCTGGCAACTAGTACTCAAAAAGTTACGAAATGCCATTAGATAGTAGTTTTTTTTTTCTTCTCAAATTTTTCTTTGCATTAGTTTGTCCTTGGTTTCAGCCTGATTTGTTAAGTCCCTGTGCACTTACCTAATATAAAGTTTTTGCAGTTAGTTAACTATCTATAGCTCACGCAGATTTTGTTTAAGACGTGCGGGGTGACCAGCATACTCGATAATTAAAAGATAGAAATAAAAATCCTTTTCTAAGATAATAGCTGGCATCATTCAATCCGAGCTGTAAGGTTTCAAAGTTCGAATCTATTCAGTAACGCGTGAACAGCTCAACTTGTATAGCTCATATTTCGAAAATGTGACTTAGAAGATTTTGTCCTTAGCAATAAGTACTTGTATGTATTAATACTGGTTTAATGTGTGACTGCTATTTAGTAAATTAAATAAAAATGGCGGAGAGTAAGCAGGCCAGGCTCCATATTAAAATATTCAAACCCCTTTAATGAAAAATACTCTAAAAACCGAAAGCACGGTATTTCGAAGCAGCAAAAAGCCGCTAAGGCAAATTTTATGTTTCATGGAAAATTGTTATAAAATGTTGTTTGTTTGTTGGCCTTTTATATGTGCACCGTATATGAACACGTACCGGTACCGGTACCGGTTTGGGACCTAATATTCATATATAAAAAATAATTACATTTGAAGATGCGAGTCCGACATGGTTCTTTTCGCTTGTGGCCATAGACAGAACTAATGCTGCGATGGGATTCACATCGCAATTACTTTAGTTTTTCGCTAGCTACCTCGGCGAGCACCGACAGTACGTCGAGTATGCGGGACATGAATCTAGTCCATAATACACGTTTTCTGGGGTGAATTTCATATTCATCATATTTTATTAATTCATCATTCATCATATTACAGTCGTGAAAGATGCGAAATGTCTACTGTTTGCAGATGACTTGAAGTTGTGCCTAAATGTTAAGGAGACTGCTGACTGTAATCGGCTCCAGTCTGGTATTGACAATGTGGTACCTACAATGGAGTAAGTCTAACAAGCTACATTTTAATATTAACAACTGTTGTCTAATGAGCAGTGATCGGAATAGGTAGAGCTAATGTACCTAAAGTTCAAGGAAGAGAAACGAAGAGTGCAGGGACTTCTTTACGACAATTTTTTTTTCCGTATGTTTTTTTCTGAAATTCGGAAATGTCTCGGAATCAGTTAAGTACATTTAATAATAACGTTATTTATTCATCAGTACAGTAAACTAATTGAATTCTTTATTTTTCCTTTTTAATCGACTTCGACAACAAGGAGAACATTCTCAAAAAGCCAGTAGATACGTTTTTTAATGTTATTAATTCAGGTAAAGAACGCGTTGGACCCTCCGCCTTATGTTTTCGTTTAAATTTCCAGAATAGCCAAAAGTTGTGTACGCTCATAATTTATTTTAATACTCCGGAAGAAGATAAATCTAGCCGTGACAAAGAAAACTCCTTTCCTGATGAAAACTGTACAGATTCAGATTAAGGGACAACTTTCAACATCAACGGAAATAATATTCTGACTGAGTCCTATGATTGGTAACTATCTTAATTATTCAGGTTGATTTCTGTTTACGTTTAGTTCCAATAGTTGTACAAATGAATAAATGGTATGGAAATAAAAATTTAGTCGTAAGGAAGTCCCCACTTTTCGTTTCTGTTCCTTGAACTTTAGGTACATTAGCTCTACCTATTCCGATCACTGCTGTCTGAGCTGACGTTACGCAAACAATTAATGGAGGTGTGCGGTAGGGCTTTCAAAAACCTTGGTTTCATCATAAGACAGTGTAAGGATTTTACCGATACGGCTGCTGATAAGGTTTTATTTAATGCACTTGTGAGAAGTCACCTAGAAGCAAGTGCATTCATTTGTACAACTACATGATTGTAAAAAAACTATACTAGAATGGATAAAACCACTTTCGTATGAAGACACCGAAGCACTCTTGTAACATGATAACGTACACACATCAAACGCGTGCAGTTGTACACCCACACACACACAATGTGTGGGGACACACACACACACACACCCACACACACAAACACACACACAACACATACACAAATCATCATCCATAATACGCCACTCAACTTTTACCATTACACTCTCATATACTTTCATAACGTTAGGAGAATATTAGTATTGTAATGTTAAGAAAATAAAATAGAACTATCCTAACTAATTTATGGAAGAGCGGAGTCTCCTACTACAGGCATTATTTGCTTAAAAGGAGACTCCAATCATCAACTAATTTAAGACATATTGTTTTACGGAAATAAATATTTTGTATTTGTATTTTTTGTATTTGGAATCCACATGAAAGAAAATACAGCCACAGATTGAAAAAATGCAGAATAAATTCTGTAGATTCCGCAGTATGCAGTTTATCCCCTTTTATCCCCTGATGTACCCAAGTTTAATCGTCCTGGGCATGGTTGCGTACACCAGGCTAGCAGTAAGAAGGGACGTGGCGCTAGTCGAGTATGAGGTGAGCGTACTGCTATGGTTGCTGCACCACCCCGAGGTGCTGGCTGCTGCTGGGTGCTGTCTGAATAAATAAATAATAAATAAATGTTGCATTTTCAATACAATTTCCACGGGCAATTTCACAGACGTTCACCAACAGCGCCCTTTCAATGTCATACAAGATAAGGACAAAATAACCATTACACACTGTATATATACAAAACATATATATGCAAACGGTAAAAAATGTAAATATACAAACGGTGACATAATTATGTCACCGTTTGATTGTGAAATCTATAATCTATCTCGCGAGATTATAAAGTATAAAAAAATTCAACAAACCATTTCAAATTTAAAGCATTATTTTTCGTTAGTTTATATTATTATAATCTAACCATGGCAAACCGAAATATTGTGAAATAATCAGAACGGTATAAAACTTGCACCTTGCACACTGAATTACGTCCATGCGCGCTGATTGGTTGAACGTCACGCGCCGACACGGAACGAGCTACCGCCAAGACCGACCAATCAGGGATAGTTCACAATTCTGCGGGTGGTAAAATTATGAACCCTGTCGAGAAGTATGCAGAAGAGCAGGTACCTTCACAATTTGACTATCCTAATTTATAGACTACCCAAAAATTTTCATTTCTTTTATTAGCTTTAAGTTTTAACAGTTCACAATCGCGAGTAGATTATAAACTAACGACATTCATTCAGTTCAACCCCATTCAATAGCTATTTGATGGAAAAGTCACTCTTTGGGATTATATGAACTTGGAGGATTGTATTGAAGATTTGAATGATTATAATTCTGTAACTCCATACGTGTTACTGGCGCGGTTCATATTTTCATCAACATACAACCTGACACTGACCTGCAAATTGCAATAAACATAAGAAAATTTAAATTTCACGAGCTACCCTTGCGCATCCACCTTATAAGAATATGTAAACTATATATATAGTATATACTATATAGTATTCGAAGTTTTTGAGCTCGCTTCGCTCGCTCTTTTTTTGTTCATTTCCGGGACCGCTTATCTTAAAGACTATCAGCTTTTTATTTAGCAACTTTTGCTCGAAAAAAGAACCATTATGAGTAATACAGTAATATTTTTAAGAATTTAAATATACCTACATTATATTTTGACTTTTTACTACCTTTCTTGACTAACGACAAAAATAGAGGGGTCGGCAAACTTTCGGTTGACCCCGGGCGCCAAAAAGCTACACCAACAACTCTGATTAGAAAAACAGTTCCACTAGAACTACGACAAAACAAATTAAAAGATACTATACATTGATGTCATTTTCTTCCCATTTTCGTATAACCGGAGTCGTCATTACTTAATATGTCCTAGATTATAGACACGTGAGACAGTGTGTGTCTGGAAAAGCCTTGACTTATCACGAGCCAGTAGCTCCAATTTTACAAGTTAGTTTCGCTCGCTCTTCAATGAAGATTTGTTTTATCGAGGTCCAGAAAGATCCAATTTTTCGAGCTCGCTCTTCAATGAAGATTTGGCTTATGGCAGATGAGTAAGTAACAAGTGATTGGTAAAAATAAAATCTCAGGTATGCCGAAGAAAATAGCAACATATTTGAATTTACCAAACTTTGAACAGTTTATCGGGCATTGTTTTAAAAGAACGTCAGCGACATTTAGCCGATTCTGGAGCAAACTTGACAATGTTAAAAAGACATGGAGGATGGAAATCCAGCACGGAAGGCTACATTGAGGATTCTGTCCAAAATAAAACTAAAATTTCAAACAAATTAACTTGGACTATAAAACGCCCCACTTCGCCAGTAATATCGAGTAGTACCTACCGGCACTACTCATGTTATTATAATCAATAAACATTTTAGAAAAACTATTATTTTTTACTTTCCATAGATTCGAAATGAAAAGTAGAGTGCTTAACACGGGTGAAAGACATCGATTCCTACTCGGACTATAGCCTAACTAAACAGTCTAAATACCTCGTATGGGAATTGATTCCTTTCGACCCTCGTGTAACAATCTACTATACTCTATCTCTGTGAGGTTCTTTCTTCAAGAGACCATCTCAGACACTATAATCTGCATAGTCCTCATGTGAGTTGACCAAGATTATGTCTGGACATTAAACTGTGACCTCTGAGTTTGTTTCGGCTGTTTCTTCTCAAAGTAGTCAGATACGAAACGTCGGCCCCAGTTTAACAAAAAATGACGTGTAGAAGTGTTTGTAAAAACCTATTTGCTTAATAAACATCATTTATCATTATCGCGATCGAGAGAATTTCAAATTTCCCGAGTACTTCAATCAAGAGTTGACTTGTCATGGTCCAGTAAGTTAAATTTTTCCACTTGGTAGACCGTTAAGTACAGACGCCAGCACATCAAGCTACTACAATGTCTTCTTTAAAAGATTTTCAACTTTATCGCTCAAGCATTAGGTTCAAGGTTGATTGGGAAAATCGAGTTTTGGGTAGCGGTGACATTTGGTTGCATATTCCGAGCATTTTTGCATGCATAATTAGACCATTTTAAATTGTAATGATGAACAGCAAGGTTCTTTTGGCTCTTGAATGACCTGGAGGGCGCTGTTGGTAAAGGTTAGTGAATAAGCTGCTAAGTCATAGGTCTCAAGTTCGAACCCAAGACATGCACCTCTGATTTTTCGGATTCATGTGCGTTTTGTATAATTATCACTTGCTACGGTGGATGAAACATCCTGAGGAAACCAGTATGCCTGAGAGATATTTCTCGACGGCATGTAAAGTCAAGTCAGCAGCCAATGGGCGGCATAAAAACTCTAGACACCAGGTTAGGCACTAACCTTGCCACCACCACTACGAAAGAAACAAGTGAAATTGTCTATTGAAAATACAAGATGGCAGCATTAGTTCAAATGATGGACTCTACACAAAAATAATCATGCACATCATGCTCGCACTTTCTCGGTTTTTTTGAGGTCGATAACTATTGTAAAATAAAAGGCTTTATAATAGTAATGCATATATTTTGTTTTATTATAACATGAAAAAAAAATTATGTGACAATTTGCATAATTGAATTGAGTCCGAGGACAATAACTCACTACTCCTACGAGCATAATCCGAACACAACAATTTACCCTGCGGGCACAACACAACATTCGTAACATATTTTACATTCCTTCACAAAACATTGCGTAGGAGTAGTATTGCTAGACCCCGAGTGTGATATATCAAATAGCTTACAATCTTTATCTCCTTCTCCTTTCCTAACTTTACTCACAAGTGAATTTTATACACAGCCTTAGGATAAATAAAACCCACTGCCGCAAAATTTAAGCCCGGATATATTTCCAAAATTGATTTTTAATCAGAACTAGCTATTACTATCCTAATCGAAAGTTACGACGTCGTCGTCACATCACCCCTCCTCATTAACATTTTAGATAAACATATGAATACAATCCATATATTCCATAATCTCGCTCATTACCAATTTTATCAGTAAATGAATCACGACCGAGCAGAAATAAGAATGAAATTCTAGGAGCGTGCCGAGTCGACAGGGCAGTGAGCAGAGTGCACAGTAGGTTTACATAACATTAAACAATAGCATTGCCAGAATCAGTCGCGATTCAAATTTCTGCACTTCAAGCAGTTTGAACGATGGATAACCTGCCGTCAAAGCTTCACGACTGCGTCCGACAGTTATTATTGAATCTTACAGCTTTGAATGCACACCGACGTAAGGGCAAATTCACGGAATCCCAGTATAATTTATAATTTAATTCGATGATGCGGCTACAACACTATACCGTGCAGTCGTCGTATATGCCACTGCACCCTAATCATTAGTATTTTCAAATACATGCATAAACTAAAACGAGGGTTCACGACGATACCGAGCCTTCGCGAGCCGACGAACTGCTCTTACGTCGCGGTGTGTTCGAGGGACGGCGGCCGAACTTAGTCCTTGGAGGACGTGTCCATGGGGCTGGCGGGCTGCATGAGCGCGGGGTTGGGCAGCGGCGCCATCGGAGCGGGCGGGGCCAGCGGGGCCGGCGGGGCCAGCGGGGCCGGCGGCTCCAGCGGGCCCGGCCGCGCCCCCAGCCCAGCGCCGCCCGGGATCGCCGGCTTCACGAACCTGTCGCTTGTGCGACGCGTCTGTTAACAGAAAAACAACGTATTCAAAATGAGCAGATGAAAAAATGTCACGTTATATTAATTCTTGTTGATCTGACGCAACGCATCATTTACATAATTTACAACTTGCAAAACCATACAAGGTCATTCCTTAATAATAATCTCAGATTTTGAAAGATAGTCATGTTTATAGGCACAACACTCCAATCATTTCACTTACCTGAGAGTTGAGATGCAGTGAAGGCCGAGACATCTGCATCCCGGCGGCGTTAGGCAACAACGGTGACGCGTATGGTGAGAGAGGCCGTGACCCGCCAGGCGAAGACACGCTCCGCGATCGTGCCTGCAAATTGGCCATTACAAATCATTTTCATCAGTTAGGTACTTCTTACGCAATTGGTAGTGTTGATTATCTCACTTTTAGCAAAATTATGTTCCAATCACTCATTGCAATATCACGCGCCAACATCTTTTTTGTAAACAGAGCAATAACTATCTCTGTTCCTTTATTTCAGCAGGGTATTCACTTTATTTCATCCAGTATGATAATGAATAGTAAAATATGGACATTAAACAACTTACACTCAAAGCTTCATTGAATTGCCTCTCTTCCTCCATTTCGAGCGAGGACTCGCTCTCGGACAGATGTCTGCACAGCGCCTCGCGGCGCTCCACTTCCTGTTGCAGTTTCCGCTGCAAGCGAACGTTCTCCTCCCTGATGTGCTTTTCTTCAAGCGCGAAGCGATGCATCTTCTCCTTGTTCTCGTTTTGTGAGACGGCCAGCTGATTTCTGTTGCAAATTGTTATGTGTGAATATTATGGTTTACAGGGGAAGTAAGTAAAGTTTAATCTGCAATTATCATGGCCATACTATTTTTTTTATCTAAATATGTACTTCAAAATATTTTCATGTACCATACTTTAGTTTCTTGATACACTTTATTTACCTATTTGTACTACAGTAATGATGAGATAATGACAACATGGAAATATTTTTTTGAGGGGAGTGCTATTTATTGATTATATGAAGTTCAAATCCATATCTAGAGCTTTTGATTTCTAAAGTTTTGACTAAATAAGCATCTGAAAAACACACCACACCATTTTTAGCTAAAGCGCAGTTAGTGTGTCAAGGTCTTGTTGACATATAATATTGACAGGTGACTTACTCAGTCCAGTTTTAATAGAAACTGAGTCCAGAAAAGTTTTACTCAAATTGGTGTAGAATGGAAATTCCAGGCTTCATTAGTGGACCCGAAACTTAATGCACATTCGACACGTCATGCCTGTCCTAGAGTAGGTATGTAAAAATCATGTATTTCCAATAAATTATAATTGTGTTATTGACTCACCTTAACTTTACAACTTCAGAACGCAGGGTCTGAATGTGATTGCTTAAATTGGATGCTGTATCACCATTACTAATGTCCCTAGCAAGAAAAAACTCCATTAATAATAAAACAATGAAAATATAGCAAGATGCATGAAGAATGATTATAAAATAAGTGTGTACCACCATGCCTTAAAACTATCATGCGTTTATATAAAAAATTATGATATAATTTCAGGACTGGGTTCAGAGTATGTTGTGAATAGTTATCCTGAAATTAATTATTTTACTAAAGGAGTTTCAAATTACTATGCCCCTGAGTAAAATTTGAGAAACTGTGTTATGGTTTACACCCCAAAAAATAGTAACAAAATATTAGAAGAATAAGTAAACAAAGTTCAAAACAACACAATATAGGGATGATAAATTACAGGATTTTCACCTAGGACTAGCTGGGTCGGATACTGGCTGGTCAAGCCTGATCTGCAGTGATCTCTTCTCAGCTTCCAACTTGTCCATTCTCTTCCACAGCCTGTTCACTAGAGCTTCCTGCTCCTGCTCCAATGTGTTTTCGAGTTCCACCTGAAAATAAGAATTTTCGTTCATATTAAATAATCACGTACTTCTCTGCCTGACATGTATTTAGAGATCTTTATTGCCATAAAATCAGGTCACAGAAAAATGTGAGGCCCTGGCTCCAGAGCTAGATTAGAGTACCTGTATTTCAGGAGCCTGTGAAATTTACTTCTTCATCCAGTATCGAATTTTACATAATAAATTTAATTTGCACCACCTCCTTGGTGCTTACTATACCTAAACTAGCGACCCACCCCTGCTTTGTTTGCAGCAACCATGTGGATCTTCTAAAGTATTGCATAGTATAGAAGATCTAAGTGGTCACACAAACAGACAATATACCAACTTGAGTGTTATACTTTTCAGACAAAACAAAAAGAATAATCCAAGTATTACCTTTTCCCTGCGAAGCCTCTCTAAATTCATTTGCTTGGCAAGGGTCTCAGCTTCAAGTTTTTCTATTTTTCTCATCAATTTGTTCACCAGACATTCTTGTTCTTGCTCTAGAGTTTGCTCCAACCGGCATTTCTCTTGGCGTAACTGAAATATAATTATTCACTAAGGTAAAATATGGTAAGGTTTTTTAAATTTGTAGATACTGGGGATCAAATAAATCTTAAAACAAGCCTAGGTTTCTTCCATCTCGTTCTAGATTCTAGATAGAAATTTGTAGGTAGGTCTAGGTACAATGTTCTTTGTAAATAGAAAGATCATTGTTTTACTATAATTATACACAAAATAAATAGCCATTCTGGTCATAACTATAAGTAATTATGACCAGAATGTCTATTTATTTTGTGCTTAAGATTTAATAACTTTAGTTACAAAGATATCACAAAGATATGATTTTAAAATTTAGTTTAATATTAATTTATTTAATATATGTTAGTAACAAAACATTACATCAAGCTTTGTCTTAAAACTATGCTATCTAACAATTAATGCAGTGGTGGTCAAAACCATGCCAATGCAACTAAATAAATGGTGTTTATATATGCCATGCACATCTCATCAGTTTTAAGATCATACAGGTGACCTAAATGAATAGAGTAGAGAGTTGTGGGCCTAAGTTCAGGTAAGTGAAGGTTGAAGCTATAATTCTCACAATTGGTCCCATTCACAAAGGAATATCAATTCCAATTTCAAATTTATATAATTAAACAAACCTGATTTAGTTTTCTGGAGAGATCATTAGTAAGACATTCTTCTTCACGTTCATAATGATGTGCCAATGTTTCCTTTTCTTTTTTGAGTGCTTGAATTTTTTTCAATAAAGTATTAGAAATATATTCTTCTTCTTGCTCAGCCTTAGCTTGCTGTAAAGAGGTGATGATAAAATATTAGTAATTACTTTTGGGAGATAAGGATTATAAATATTAATTTTATAAAAAAAAATGAAATATAGGTACTGGAATAATTTGTTTTACTTATGGAAGGTATGATAGCTTACAATTGATACCGATGCTTGTCTCAAGGCACGATTCTCTTCTTGGAGAGCCTTCACCCGTAGCTTGTAAGTATCCAGCTCCACTTTGAGAACCCTGAAAAACAGAAAAGGTTTTTTTTGTAGTTTATTCTATTCCAAGGTATTTTTTGGTAGACTAGAAAACATAAAATAGCATTTAAAACACAATTCCATTATTTTCCTACTATAGACATAAGAATGAGCTGTAATCACTTGATTTCATTATTGCATTCAGTGCTATGTATGTATAGTTTATTATAATTTATTACTAAAACACAAAAACAAGCTACATTTAGTGAAACTTAGAAGAAAAAGATGTATGAACTTTAATTAATCAGAATCTCATGAGAATCTAGTATATTTACGACAAAAACATACCTATTTTGTTGCTGCAGAGATTCAATTCTTTTCTGTAGCTGATCACGAGAAACTGTGCTTGGAGGCAACATAGCTCCTCCATCCAATGAACTGGAGTCGCTTTCAGAGGCTGAATCTCCCATCTTATTACCTACAATGAATATAGTTCATTAAAGGAAAGTAAATATCAAGGATATTTACTTTTTTACGTGTTTTATCTGCAGTGTACCTGGCGAAATCACTGTATCATCCATTTGCACGAGTGATGAGGACGGCAACAAAATGTCATATAAGTGGAAATTTATTACGTGTTTCTAATTTTACACAAAGACAATATTTTTTAAATGATTTTCATAAAATTATTGGAGTAAAAACCAAAGGAAAACGAATTACAGTGCAATATAATAAATTAAAACACACGAAAACCGTCTCGTTGTTGCAGGCTCAACTAGAGATGTGCGTAGACTATTTTGTTTTCAAATATAGATAATTAATTTTCCGTCAATGTTACGGTTTTTTAGTAGAGTTCAAACAATCATGTTTTTTTATGGAGAAACTGGAGAACACAGGAGACAGGAGAGTTTTATTCCATTTTATTTTCCTGTTGTGTCTTGTGTTTTTGGGAAATGATTATAACTATCGAGAATATCCATCACATTTCATGAAATTTTTTGATTGGTTGTAACACCAACCAAAAAAAAAACATTTATAAAAAAGTGACACACACGCCATAATGTAAATTGCTTCTCGATTTGGCGTTTGAGTTAAAAAATTACATTTTGATGTTAAAAATTCGTTTAGAATGTATAAATAAGACATTTAAAATGTCCCTAATATATATTGGTAAGAAGTTAATCTACAGCATAGATATAATCTGTGTGAAACATTCTCCTTTCAAAGTATTTAGGTTGGTTCAAAGGAATCGAAGCCATTTCGTTCTTTTCGTGTAAACGTTATTGAAGTTAAATTTCTTATTGTTCCTATCGTTAAAATCGCAAGTGGTGATGTTTATAGGATAGACAAAAAGTTTAATTGAAAAGGTGTTGGCTGAGTCGTCGCCATAGTTGAGGTGTTGGTACGATTTCAGAAGTCATTGCTGCTGTTATTGCACCGTATGTAGTGTTCAGGGAGTATGGCATAATAACTGTCATCGAGAAATAGGTGTCTCTCGCACTGTTATATCTTTTACTTCATTATAAAGTGTTAATCATGAAAAATACAAGTGCATTGAAGTTAATACTGCAGTTATAAGCTAGCCACTGAGGTTTTTTTTACCAGGTATACTTGTAAACAAATCCTTCAGTAGATGTTGTAATTTCTGTAGAAACTGATGAATCTCTTTTTCTCTGCAAAAATCTTATGTTAAAGGGTCTTAGGTATAACTATTTGATATTTTGGCCAGTTTTTAGTGAGCTGTAAAGCTTTTGTTGTTATTGGTGAAAAAAAATATGTTAATCTATGACACAATTGTTGATAAATATGCTACTATTGTGATAAAGTATGAAATTGTTCATTTCTAATGAACTAAATACTACAAAAAGATTAATTAAATTCAAAGGACATATCACCTTGTTCTTTTTTTAGGAATTGAAATTTTGAATATTGGAAAAAAGTGCAGTTTTGTATTATCTCATAGACTACATTCCCTAAACTAATTTTTAAATCATTAAAATTTTAATTAGTAATGGTTTCAAAAAAAGATCAATTGAATAGGAAATTAACAGAAAAGTAACATTGAGTTGAATAGAAAGTGATATCAAAAAGTCATGAACCAAGTAGTTACTGTACAGAATGATGAAAATAAAAACATGATCAAAAATACATCTCTAGTGTTACTAATATGACTTTTTTCTCATACATCATGAATATCATCATCTGTCTAGCCTTTTCCCAAACATGTTGGAGTCAGCAGTAAAAGATTTGAAAAAAGAAAAAAAAAACTTTTAGTCAAATATAGGTCTCCTTAAAAAATGTATTAATTTATTAATAAGGTAAACACAAGTAACTTAATTTACACTAAAAACTGAAAAGTTTTTGATTAGTAGTTGTGTTTTTAATTAGTAAATTTCCATCTTTTACGGTTTGTTTATTCTCAGCAAATGTGGAGAACATAGAATAACTAAGTAGAACTAGGAGTCCCTTCATAAGACAAGATGTTTCATGATAGGTTATATTGTTCATAACAGTATGACAACAGCTCATTATTATAGCAATAACATTATGATAGTAAACTCAGTATTTTAACACTTTTGAGTTAGTGAATAAAAATAATATATAGTTTTGATTCGGATATTTATATTTTCCTGGGCAATTTTCTATTGAAATCAAGAGTTTTGATATAGATTTATGCCTGGTTCACATTACTGCAGTAGCATCCCAGTCCAGCAGTAAAATCCAGCACTGGAATAATGTGAACAGCTATTGGAATGCATTGGATCCAGTCAGAGATTCAGTCCAATAACTGGATTGGTGGTGTTATTTTTTAATCCAGCATGCCCATTCCAGCGCAACTGGAATCATGTAGACAGCCAATCCAGTGCTGGCTTAAACATTGAACAGGGAAGTTAGAAAGAGTTGTTCACCACCAAATCTATACATACAAATGAATAAAATTGAAGTGACTGTTTGAAAGATACAAAACAAAAAACCTTTTATGTTATTTTTGTATTGTCTATATTGTTCTGGCTAATATCCCAAATGGCTGGACCAATTTTGACGGGACCTTTACTGGCAGATAGCTGATGTTAAAAGGAGTAACTTAGCCCACTTTTATTTTAGAAAAAGAATTAGGATTCTGTGCCAAAAAATTAAAACTCGTGAAATTGTTAACAAAATCTGGTTCAAATATAGAATAAATATTTTTATAATAATTTCCTGTGGACGAAGATCGCGTCCAACAGCTAGTCATACAATAAAATTCATAATTAGCTGTAATACAAAACGATTTGGATATAGTGAATAACATCCCAAGGTATTGATTTATATTTGTAATACATACTACACTGACTGCATTAAAGGTCCCTATGCAGTTATTAATTAAATTGTGGTACCCATTTAATTGTGGCAACTGGTATGATGAATAGCTTTTTCATGTATTAATAATTTATGGTGAAAATTTTCATCTATAATAATTAGTTTTTTTTTACATATTGTTAAAGTAACTGACTGTAATAGTTTCAGTTACTCACAGTTGGATAACTTTTTAAAGGACATACATATTTATATCAGAGTTCCGGCTCACAGAAGGCAAACATCTTCAGTGCCTCCTACAGTTAATTTTTAAGTTCTGCAGTTTTTTATTTCTTCATATTGTATGCAGAGAATGAGTGCACACTGTAAAATATATTGAGTTTTTAAGTTGTGTATTCTTCTAGGCTAAGCACTTGCAATGGCGCAATATTACCAGATAGTTGGACAAGGACAACAATTGACTCTTGAAGATCTACAAAGATATTGTCCAAACCTATGCTTGGATAGAATAATAGTGAACCAAGATGAACAGCAATATGCACAGCAGCAAGTAAGGGAAAACTAACTGGAAATATATCAATTCAGAATAAAATTTTATGTAGTTTCATACTCATACATTGAAATCATTTATTATGTTAATTCAGCAGCAATTTATTTATTTGCCAGGTGGTGGTACAGCAAGCAGATCCACAGAATGATATTATAGTAAGCGAAGGTGTGCAGTCTCAGCTGGTTGTGAGTGATGGCTTACAGTACCAACCCCAGTATATTATCCGACATGAAGCCCCTCCACCCCCACCACCACCCCGTGCTGACTTTCAACAACAGCAGCAACAACAACAACAACAGCAGCAGCAGCAACAACAGCAGCAGGCTCTACATAGGCACCAAGTGGGTATTGTTAAAACTATTATAGCTGTAAACGTGTGTTTACAGCTGCGCGGTTGCATGTGGAGTATGTACTCCACACCCAAAATACGCGCATGGACATGGAGTTGCGGACACCAGCCCGTTATATTATACAAGCTGTAAACACAACACAATTTTTAATTGAATCCAAGGAATCCAACTAAATAAGTTGTCATATCCATTAAATTTTGGGCCACACAATGTCAACTCTAGGTTGTCATTAAAATATAATTATGTGATGAAAATATACATAAATAATAATATCAGCCTATTACTGTCCCACTGCTGGGCAAAGGCCTCTTCTCATACAGAGAATTCACTAGCATTGATCACCACACTTGCTCAAGGTGGGTTGGTGATTTTAGACTTTAATATTATAAGTCCAGTTTTCCTTACGATGTTTTCCTTCACGATGTCTGTGGTGTCCCAGATAAAAGTATATTTGGTGAAAATATGTGTTGTTCATAACAAGTGTGGCTTATGTTATGATATGTAATTTAATTTATTTGTAGGTTTACTACACATCTGATTTACCTGTGGATGCTCAGGTTGTGTTACAACAGGCCCAACAGATCATTGATGCATCTTTGATGCAACAGGCATCTCCACAACGACCACAACATGTATGTCTCCTGACTAGATCATTGTGTATTACATTTATGCACTAAAAACAAACTATTGCATTATGGTTTTAGAACTCCTTGGTCTAAAATGCTTAGCATGTTAATTCATTTGGTTAAATGATTATTTCTTTTTGGTTAGCCAGTACATAGAATCTTCCATAGAATTATCGTATTAGTTCAATAATATGTTTAATTGATTTCTTGTAGAGAGAAATCATAAAGAAACACATTAGGGATTGTTTTGTGGCAAGCAATTTCATATTGTGTGTATATAACTAACTGTCAATATCCTTGGCAGTCCTCTGTCCTTGTGGTATAAAAACATTTGCAAAATGAACATGATCGAGGAAAACTAATGTTCTATTCTACCAGATTGTAGATACAGAGATAAAACAATAAATTTTTTCAACCTATAAAACATTTTCAGCTATTTGCCAATACATTTCGTTATGGTGCAAGGGTCTAACATTCCTAATGCAATTATGTAACACATTAGCAGCGATTATCATTTAAGCTTCTTAGTAGAGAGGTAGGGATATAGAATAGATAGGAAGAATTGCATAGGGTATCAATTTCTATGTATATTTTTGTCAGTCCAATGCCACATTTCATACTAGGTACCTAGCAGCTTAATAAAATTATGTTTAACTTTATTTTCTGTTAATCTAGATAGTTTTTATTGTGGATGTGGTTTTTTAGATGTAAATAATATTAATTCATGACTCTAAACAATTAATGCTGTGCTTCTTGATAATGAATGGTGCATCTAAAATTTTCTTCCATGGTGAATTTTACTCAAAAATAACAACTAGATTCTGACGACCCGAATGGCGCAGCGGTATTGAGGCTGTCTTACGTTCTTTGGGTCCCGGGTTCGAGTCCCGGTAGGAGCAAATGTTTGTGTGGTGAGCATGGACATTTGTTTCCGAGTCATGGGTGTATATGTATAATAAGTATGTATTTACAAACAAAAAAGTATCTATGTAGTATTATCAACTATCTGGTGTCCACGACACAAGCCTCGTAGCTTAGTGTGGCACCTAGATGGCGCTGTGTGTAATGTCCAGCGATATTTATTATTTATTTATTTATTATTCTAAGTCTTACCATTTGTTCATGTAACATTTCGTATATTATGATGCATTGAAGCATTTACAATATTAAAAGGCTTCATTCATAAAGATTCGATCAGGTCTGCTATTGCCTCTATAACCATTATCATAACAACATCTTATAGCTATTGTAAGTTTTTGCCCCATAGGCAATATGACAGGGTACTATTATTCTTTTATTATTGAAATTCAAAGATTCCTATAGTTTGGTTAAAAAATTACTAATCTGAATGGTTTTAAGTAAAGTGCAACTACACAACTCATACCACAAACAGGAAAGGGAGCACTACTATAAATTGTGAATAAAAATGTTCTGTAATTGCGAAACTGGGCTTGCACTGTTGCTGGCGCAAACTACAGGGTAAATGTAGTTGTTCTCACTTTTTAGTCTTTATTGGTTCATGCTTGTGCTAACAGTCCATACTTCCATAGACACTAAAGCATGACTTACTTACCCCTGGTTTTTGAAAGACTTCAATGCAAACCTCTTGTGAAGTAATTTGATTGAGTATAACAGCCAATTAAATCAATTACTGTTGTCAGAAATAACAATTTCTACAGGAAATGAGACAACTTGGTTGGCGGTTAAAAAAACATGTGTTCAACCATTATTTCTGAGTTCACATGTTGATATGATCTAAACCCTGTTGTTGACGTCAGCAGCTAGTAAGCCCGGCACACGTGCTGTCGCAACCAACTGTGATACACCCCGCGCAGCCGCCGCCGCCGCAGCCCCCACCCCCGCCTCCCCCGCCGCAACACGCTCCGCAACCTACGGTATGGAACGAATCTACTAGCTATATTTATATAAATATATGTACAAATCATTTTAAAAAATCTGTTGTATTTTAGCAAACGCAACAACAGCAGCAGCTGACGCGAGCATCACCACAACTTATACAGCAGTTCCAACAGCACCAACAACAGATTCATCTGCAGCAGCTACAGCAACAACAGTTGCAGCACCAGCACCAGCTGCAACAACAACAGCAGCAACAGGCGCAACACCAACAACACTTGCAACAGTCACAACAAATACCACATCAGCAGGTTGTTATGCATGCAGCATACATAAATCAAGCTGTAAGTTTGATGTTTCTTTTGGTCGTAGGCGGTGAATTTGGGTTATTCCAACTTGTTCTACTCAGAAGTAGAACCCGGTTCTAAATATGGCACATCGATTTTTACGAATAGACTGTCACACAGATTTGGACGATACGTCGAACGAGACGTTGTATTTACCATCGAGTACCATAACTAGACTATCATTCCGATACGTTCGTAGAACTAGTCGGGCTAACCCGCGAATCATTATAGCGTGTGCGTACGTGACAGTGAAGCGAGTGTACAGCGTGGTGGTGTTATACAGGGAGCAGCGCGGCCGCGGCTGCTGAACCCGGGGCTGGGCGGCGCCGGCGTGGCGCTGGTGCGCGCGCCCGTGCGGCCCGTGCGCCCGCGCCGCCCCGCGCAGCGCGCCTCGCCCGCCGCGCACGCCATGCCGCGCATGCTCAACACCATGCAGCCGGTAAGTGGCCCGCCCGGACACGAGCCCCGTGTCTGTGTCGACGCGCCGAGTGCTGAGCATTTGTGATGTTTCCACTTATGCGCGTCCGAGCGAGTTTCTCACGGCGCAGCGACGTAGCCAGTCACTCAGGGCAATACCAGGCTCAAGTAACCTTATTATTAGTACCTAAGCTATCCATCGATAAAAAAGAAGATTACAACTAAATGTAGATTGCATAACTAATTGGTTGCTGTGGTGGATGCGGGACCAATGCAAGTATAGTCAGGAGTAGTATTTATAGTTTTATAATTAGCAGCAGCATTTTAATTAAGCACTCTAAATGTAATGCAAAATATTTAAAATGAAATATTTAGTTGAATGGAATTATGAGTATATATTTTGCATAACATTAAATGTGAAGGATTTCCGCAATGTAACGCCTAATTCCATAACTTAGTATATTATTTTTTCCCACTACATGTTTTGATCTTTAGCAACACGTGCATCTAACTAGTAGATAGAACATGTTTACATTTTTCTCGAACTATTGAGGGCTGTCGATCGTTAGAGCCCTATTAATCGGTGTGCACGTGTGATTGAACTTTGAGTGCTGTGAAATTTTCGTTACATATTTTGTGTTAACGCAAAAAAATCAAGGTTTTAGTAAACCACATTATTGGCTATGTGAGTGTTCCACACAATCCAACACGCGTATACACGGACCGACAGGGCCAGGCGTCGTCGCCGGGCGTGCCAGGCGCGAACAGTGCGGCGGGTGGCGGGGCGGGGTCGCCGGGCCCGGCTCGCGCTCCCACGCCCCGCGTGCTCAACCCGCAGGCGTCGCACGCGCAGCACCGCCCGCCCCGCCCGCGCACCCCACTCCACCACTCGCTACAGGTGCCTGCATGCTCACACAATAAATAGGATCCAATATATATAGTACAGTCGCTTAACTGTTTAAATTTCATTGCCGAGGACTGCTCTGGTTCTATTCTCGAATTTGGTAGTTAGTGCATGCGAGACCTATATTTGTACGCACCCTCGACATTCCTCCAATTTTCCGAAGCTTATTCCTTATTTGTGTGTCGTTTTAGCAGCACCAACACGCCCAACAACACCAGCAGCATCAACTCGCACAACACGTCTTAGGACAACAGGTTCATCCGCAACAACTGAATCAACTCAAGCTCTCCACTCATCAAGTGAGACAAAATTATCTCTTTATAAAAATCTATATGTAGTACCAAACTTTATGTCAGATACTTTTGCGAAGGGTGGAATATGTCTCATCCTTCGAGATCCTCACATTTTATTCTTAGTTAATAATGAACTTTTCATTTATTATATCGAGTGATCTCTACTTCCAATAGACCCAAAGCATGTAAGTACCGCACTAAGTTCATTTTGCATAATATTTGTTATCTTTTTCCAGCTTCTCAATCAACAAAACCCAGCGCATGCACAACAGACTACTCGAATAATAACACCACAGGGGACAATAGTGACGCAAAATATACCTACACAAATGACCCAACATTCAGTCGTTCCGGCGAATCAGAACAATGGACCTCTACCTCAACAGAACACACTCACGAACGTTCCGCAAAGATCCTCACCCCATCCACAACAAGTGCAGCAGCAAGTTAAAAAGGTCGTAGTTCAACCTAACAACGCCAACGACATGGACGATCTTGAAGAGAGTATTACAGCAGCCATACTTACCAAACACTCGGTCACTGAAAATATGACTCCCTCACCGCAGCAGTACCACACACCTCCACCAGCGATGCGGCCCAACCACGTCGCTGGCAACGTCGCGCAACAACACCAGCCACTGAACTTCAATTCGCAGCACGGCTTCCAGCAACAACAACTGTCATATGAACAACCCCACGTGCAACAACATCCCCAAACTCTCACTCAGCTATTAATGGACCCTGACATGGAGGAGGAACGACAAGTATTAACGCTAAGTAATGGTCAGAGAATAACTCTCGCCGACTATAAACGGATGCAACAACCACCGCGTACGCCTATACAACTGCAACAATCAAGGTATGTATTGCTTATTGTCAACATATAACGTGGTATCACAAACCAACCCACATAATATAAATAATTAAATTATGTGGGTTGGTTTGTGATATCCATTTTATTGAATCGCCAAATACAGCATGGGATTTTTTATTATTTACAGAGACGCTGGAAGACAAACCTTAGTGAGAAGTAAAGAATTGCAGAGGCCTGTACAAAGAGTACCACCGATGCAAGCTCAACAACTCAACTCTATAGTAGCCCCTCAACATGGTATTTACATAATAATATTAAGTAGCATTCAGAATTTGAATCCAGTATGTACTTTATTTACAAACTACAGGTAGATCTATCATAATAATAAAAGTAGATATTTTTATTATTATGATAGATCTATCTGTGATGTACCAGTGTCAAAGGGGGAAAAGAATACAGGGCGTCAAAAATTCGTCCACATTGCTGTCAATAGGAAAAGTGTGCCCAAAAGGCTGGCAGCATTGCCAGGCAATGCTGCAATGACTTTTAGCCTCAAAAATAGACCAGCCCTCTGGTCACGTGAAGAGTCGACCAACCGCTTGGCGATTTCCAGAAATACTAGCTGCAACCCCAAACGGCTCAAACACATAACTACCAATTGAGTTATTGTATTTGCGCCGTTTGAAGTTTGCACCAGCACCTGTCACAGCCGCCCAACCGTGCTAGGAAGATGGGATGGCGAAAGGGTGTCGACGCAAGTTGCATCCCATCCACCAAAGGCTTACCCAACTTCCATGGAATTATGGTCTTATATATCATCTTTTCTGTTCTCAATAACGCATGCATTCCATTGGGTTCTAAGACAGCTGGCGCCCCGGCTGTGGCAAGAGCATGGCGGATGAGATCAATAATAATAGCGTGCCGCACAATCCGACCTGCTCTCTTACTGCAGGAAAGGCCATGGTGTCCAAGGCAGTCGACTGCTTCACCACATCGACAGCGATGTGGAGCCCTAAAAGGAGCGCCCAGTCGCAAATATGTAGCGAGCATGCCCGAGAATTGGTAGAGCTTGCAGCCCAGCTCGGTCGTCTTAAGGGCCACATTAAGAATGGATGTTAATATGTTGCGAAATTTTTTGTCCAAAAGTTGTGGTTTCTTCCAAAGAGGGGAAGAGCGGAGGAAAAACGTAAAATTGGGACCAAAATTATATTAGTATTCATTTATAGTGATTTGCGTCCAGATGGACCATGTCAACAAAGATTACAAGTCCTGTGTGGTTTATCGTAGTGCAATCACAAGAAAAATATGTAAAAAAGTAAAACTAACACCTAAATATGAATATATATTCTAAACTTAATGTTTTTGGCGTCTTTTCCTATTGTGAGGTAGCCCTTTTAAACCGACTTCAAAAAAGGAGGAGGTTATATGTTCGTTTCTATGAATTTTTTTTTCTAATGTGAGGTAGCCCTTTTTTTAGATAACAACGAAATGTCTGGATACTCAGAGCTACTGTCGGAGACGCAATCTGCAAAAATGTTAATATTCCTCCAAAATGGTGAACAGAGGTTGATCACTTTCACGCTACCTAAAGAAAGCTGTACACTTCAAGAAGTTCTTGAACAGGTATGCATTTCATTCAATCATTGTCACAGTTGAATTATTATTAACTAGCGACCCGCCCCGGCTTCGCACGGGTGTTCTATTGCTGAAAACTGCATTTAAACCCGTTGCGTAATTTAAACGATCTAAGCGTACAGAGAGCGGGAGCGACTTTCTTTTATACTATGTAAAGATGATATATTTACCTATTTTGCCTTCAGTAGCAGTACACAATGTAGATTTCTCGCTTTCATTTACAACTACAACATTAAAAGGGTTTAACATTTATTAAAGCTGCATCAAATTAAAAGTTTATTAAAAATTTAAAAAAAAATATATGTTGAAGCAGACTTTACTCATTACTAAACTTTGAGCAGAGATTGTGAATAAACCCTTAAATGCTTATCCTATAGTCCAGGTAAACTATGGTCTTCATACCAAAAGACTATAGTTTACCTGGACTGATGAAAACAGTCTGGACAATTTTGTTCCAATAAATTTAATTTTGAATTCTCGTTTTTGTTTTAGGTTAATGTTCCTTTTACGGAAGAGACCCATATACAATGTATGCAAAACACAAGCAGTGAGATAGACTATTTTGTGTCTGTGGGCTCATCAACTAGAATCGAGGAGATGTTAGAAAATCACCCGGTATGTAAATCTTAAACCTTTTTCAATAAATAAGTGTGTTGCTAACTTCCCACCTTTCACAGACGCGGCACATTTTTAAATATAGATACAAGATAGAGAATACCGTCTGTCATAGCTAATAAGCAGTGATAGCTTATTGGTGTGATTTTTGGACTGTTTAGTCCCACACACTCACTGTCACTGTTTGGTATCGAGTTCAAACCCAAGACACGCACCTCTGATTTTTCGGATTCATGTGCGTATTGTATAATTATCACTTGCTTCGGTGAAGGAAAACATCGTGAGGAAACCATCATGCCTGAAAGATATTTCTCGATGGCATGTAAAGCCAAGTTAGAGCGGGCGGCATAAAAACTCTAGACACCAGGTTAGGCACTAACCACGCGAAAATAAAACTTCGCCAGCTTTTTCGACAATTATATTTAATTGTTGTTTCAGATGTTGGTAGGAGGAGATATGAGTGGTAGGAATTCCCCCGCAATCATGTCACAACCTCAAAGTAGTGAAATGTCTACACCTGAAAAATCCCAGTGTCCAGACAATGGTATGTTTTTTCACTTACTGGTAATATGGAAAATTACAGATTACAATATATAAGACTCAGTTTAAAATATGGGTACAATTTACACGTCTTCTTTAAAAAATCTGTTATTTCATATAATAGTTAAATTTATGAATATTATTGTAATTTTTGTAGCAAACAACAGTCCAGAATCTCCAGGACCGCGGTCTCCGCCGCCACGACTAGTGGACGGCATGCTAGCTGTTTGTAAATCATGTGGATACACTGGATACGACTTTAGCCGTTGTGAACGGTATGCATACCACATTTTATAAATCGATCAACTGGGTGTATGGCACTGGGCACTGGGCTAGCCCAAATTGCGCCACAACATCTAATATAATGCTTTCCGCATCCAGTCTGCCCCAGCCGCCTGTTTAAGGTCGACGTGCCATCTAGCTGGGAGGCGTCCCATGCTACGGTTATCAATTCGCGATCCCCACTCAGGAAATTGTATAAATGGATCCCTTTTTACCCGACCACGGCGAAGCTAAAAGGAGGGGGTTATGATTTTAGCAGTCTATGTATATTTGTATTTACGTATGTTCCTCCGTAGCGCTTAAACAATTCATCCGATTTTAATGAATATGGTGTCAATCGATTAGTTATTATGGCCCGGGGAACATAGGCTGACATTTTAACTGACTTCAACAATAGGAGGAGTCGATTTTCCATTGTAAACCCCTTAGAGCATCATTTTTCAGCAGTCGGGGGTTTTTTGCTGTAGTATACCACACAAATTCTTGTTTTGTATTGTATTTATATGTTTAATTTTCGTAGATGTAAACGAGTATTCACAGAAGAGCCTAAAGGTGTACCAAGTAAAAAAGTAGAGCAAAAAAAGAAAGAACCAGAAAAATCTGTATCCGTCATAGACAAACAGAGGTAAGTTCTTTACAGATTTTTCAGGATTATTTTGATGTATTCCTATAGCTGCTTTTGTTTTGCGGCGAAAACATTAAATCCATCTTTGGGCAGAATTTTAAACATAAAAGACGATGAACATTTTTCTTTCAAATATGGGCGTAAGATCAACAGAATTTAAATATATCTCAAATAGTTGTAGTAGTAACTTATAGTTAGGCCTGCATTTCATCCTAAAACAGAAAGTACAAACTCGTTGGAGAAAAGAAATACAGACACCTGAAATATGTTGCCTTTTTATGTATTTTGCCAAAGATTTAAATCTTTTATTCAAACTAATAATAAACCTAGTTTAACAAAAGGGTTCTATTACACAGCCCTTAGTCGATTCTAGGACTTCGCTGGCCTAGCTTGAATAAATTACTGCATACTTAGCTTTAGCACAATGATTAGACCATGATCTACTGTAGCAACAAATGACTGGTGTAGTTAAATCTTCGATAAAATACAAGAAATTCTAACACTTTCAATTACTCCCAAAATTACCCTAGCTCTGGTCTCCAGCGACTAAGGTAGTTGTCGCAATTGTATGAATTAAATGGGCTACTGGTTGGATATTATTTGAAATATATATTTCAATTCTGTTGGACTTACGCCCATTTTGACCAAGACCCTTCTCGTCTAACTTCTTCAGTGGGAGGGTAATGATTGAGTACATATAGACTTATAACTGTATTTTATCTTGTTACAGCATTTGTGGGGAAGGTATTAAGTTAAATTTATTAAAGACTACAATGAAGACGCTAAATAATAAAACAGTAAGTATGATCTAGTATCAAAATATTAATCAGCAATACCTTTTTACATACACGCAATAGAATTTTGAACCAACCATTGTTTTTTCTACAGCCTGTACAAGAAAAGAAGCCGCCTAGAGTAAGAAAGCCGCGGGGTAAACAACCAGATCCAGAGCCCGTCATATTAACTTTAAGTTCAGATGAAGAAGATTCTAATAGTTCTATGTTGAGTCAGGTAATTAAAATAAAAAAACTTTATTATTGCTAGCTTCGAGAAATTCAAAAATTTTCGAACCCGGTCGCACTGCGCGCTTGGTGCCATCGCTAGCAAGTAACCAGGTGTTGAGGCTACATAGTGCCTACATAGCCCAAGAGTCATTCTGTCTGGCTAGGATTAATGCTCTAAAGTCTAACTATTAAAAGTTCTAGATATAAAAGTTCTTTGATTGTATTCTCTAGATGTCTAGACCCTGTTTATACTGGTAACAGCTCCTTTAATCACCCCATAATGTAAACCTAAATACAAACAAATAATTCATAACCATTTTTTTGTTTATAGCATGAACATTCAATAAGTATGAAGGAACCATCACTAAGCGAAATAGAAGGTGGGACTCCAGACAGTGGCATCGGCATTGAGAACATGGATGGTAAGTTTGCATGTCTATATTGTGATATAAAAACGACACCACTCGAGATTCCTTGATTAGTCAGTGAGTGCACTGACCAATCAAGGAATCTCGGAACTTTCCAACCCTCAATCTTGAAATCTGGCAAGTTATTTATATGGTGGGTGCTCATTAAGAAAGGAATTTTGAAACTCGATATTTATATTACAGATAAATAATAAGACATGTTTTTGGGTTAGCCTAAGTTAAAAAAAAAAAACAATCCCTAAGTGAAGGGGCAATCGAGTTTTTAGGGTAGTATTTTACTGCCAAAAGGTTTTTTCAATTTGGAATGAAAACTGGGAAATCAGTTTGTATGCAAGATCTTATTCTTCTTGTTTTGTTTAGAAATGTTACTGTATAATTGTGAACAATGTTTGTTTATAATCTCGCGTGATAGAATTTTGACAGTAACTGACAAAAAATTGTGAACTATTGTCAAATTGGGAACGAACTTGCACTTATCGACAAGGTTCTCAGTCGGACCGAATTTATCTTACTCTTTTAAATGGGAAAGTTTGTGAATATGGATGCTTTTAATCTTTCACGCAAAAACTACTGAATGAATTTTAATAAAACTTCACAGTAATATACATCACCACAGTGTTTTGAGTAGGTTACACTGTGTCCTACAAATGGCGTTTTGAGCAATATTTTTTGCGTAGAGTTACTTCGTTTGATGTACAGAAGGCTTGGTTGCCGGCTTCGAGAAGGTTCCGGTTATACCTTGTATTTTTGTCTCTACTTATAGGTAATATAGATGGAACTGTTTGAGGCAAAGTATAGGCCGCAGACATAACAAAACTTTGACACGTATTTGTTTTATGAATAAACAATCCAGTGGTCTCTCAAGTTAGCTAGGATGTGGCAGAAAAACGACAACATTTAACCAAGTCTATACGGATGTTTGTTATGCTCTAACAAAACATAACAAACTATAGATTGAATTTTCGAAAGCCCCTCATAAAAAATGTTAACCACTCAATCATAATCACAAATGCCATCTTTTTATTTTAAATAGGGCTAGAAATGAATGAAATGAGCGACATCTCAGATTTAATTCGAAATTACTTGCCATTTCAACTTTTACAATGACGATCAACAAAACAAAACTTGCACGTGCTTGCGGAAAATAATAAGTCCTTTAACCCTTCGTGTGCCGGAACGTAGATCTACACGAGACACAATAGGTTTTTAATTGTGTCTATATACTCGGCATACGAAAGGTTAATGTTGTATACAGAAAGATATTAGAATAAATAGCGCCCAACAAGGCATTTGATGGTTCACTTTGAAACAAAAGTTGTATAGCGTCAAAAAACGGTTTTTATAGCCATAATTATCGTCACTCAACGCCATTTAATTTTGTTTCGGACCTCTGCCGCCAAGAATTACAGCACCCAAAAGGACGCCCTTTGACCCACATTATCACATTTTGATGAGGCCGTCGGTTCTCACACATAACATAACAGCACGCCTTTAATCCTCGAACGGTTGGGCAGAGGTGTACCTACCTAATCGTACACACGCATTTGTGTAATGTTAGGAATCGCCAAAATTGCCTCACGTATGTAATGGACACCCCCTAACACAAGCACCTCCTTACTTAAAAGGTGATCTCCAAACCATGTCTGTTATGACTTTATGTATGGGACAGCTGATTATTTTTTTACGATTTCGATGGTGGTCCCATAGAGAAAGTTATTCAGTTTGATGGTCCGTACCACAGTATTCCATATGATTATACCCTTTCTGTTACGCGCTGTATATAGGGTCTATCTATTCATACACGAAATCTCTAAAGGGGTCATTGTACTCATCATTATGAACAACTTTTACTATGGGACCAGGCTCGAAATCGCGAAAAAAAAAAACAGCTATTCCATATAATTATGATCGCATTAACTCGTCAAAATGTACTGAACAGCTGATTTTTTTTTCGCGATTTTGGGGTTGGTCCCATAGTGAAAGTTGTTGATAATGATGAGTACAATGACCCCTTAAAAGATTTCGTGTATGAATAGATACACCTTATTTAAATAAACATTATTTTTTTAACACTGCCCTACCCGGGAATCGATCCCAGAACCTCATGCTTAGTAGCCATGCTTGCGACCACTCGACCAACGAGGCAGTCCAACACATACACACCAAAATATCCATGCGAACGAAGTCGCCGGCAACAGCTAGTGACTAAATATGTTTATTTTACAATGGAAAACAATGACGTCAAATTCAAATAGACCGCCTTGTTTCAATGTTGCCCACAAAACTCAATACTTTGGTCGGAATAATATAGCATTCATGAATAAAATAGCTGTGTTAGTTTCGAGTATGACCACGCGCCAAAAGAACCATGCAGCTCTAAATTATTGTAAAAGATCTGTGGGCCTGTTGTTTATTTTTTAAATAAAGACCGTAATCTTAACGAAAACCGGTGTATTCAAAAACAACGTTTTTACTCTGGCAACATTGCTCAGTCCGCCGTCGAGAATACAGATCAAGTTCTGCGCAAATAGGTGTCACACACAGCTGTCACTAGTGTCACTAGCTCATCGTGGGGCAAATTATTTTGTATCTGTGGAAGACGTGGATGGGTCGCAATGCGTATTGTTTAGCGTCTAAATTAAAATCTTTGTGATTAATTATCACTGAATGTACGAAAATGTTCAGGGATAACTTCAATCGTGATACAGGTAAATATCTTTTGCATTCGACCTTCAAGGTTATTTTTAATAAAACGGGCGCCGCCTCGTACCGTAAACGCGATCATGAGAACTAGACATAACATCCATATCTGCCATAATAGTGATTTTAATCAATACTTCTTGTTATTACTGACGTTACTCTGATGAACTTTTTGTATTTTGTTATTCTACATAATATTGTATCCCTAGTCTTCTTCTTACGCATCGCTGCTAGCAAAGCTGTAGTGCGTATGGTGTCGCTATAGCTATATAATATATACAAAGAAACATCAAGGCATTCACATGTGAGATTGAGACATCTTAGAATGTTACAGTGATATATAGAAATACTGATGGTGATTTGAAAATGTATTTTGTAAATGCATCATACAAATTAAATCATTCATAGATTTTATTCATCTTAACTCTACACTTTAAATAAGTAAGGGGGCCAAAAAGTCATCAGCTTAAACCGAGTTCATGATGTACCAATAACAACTTGACTGTCAATTTAATCAGAACTGTTTTACCTGCCCTTCTTGGAAGGGATAAGTGCAGGTAATCTTTGGGGTTAAATATATTTCATATTAAGTAGTAATATTTTGCAAGTAAAAAAAATATTTGATTTCAGTAAAGGTTCAGTCAAACAGGTATACCATAAAATTATGGATGTGGCTCTGGACGCAGAACTCTTAATGGCAAAATATACTGGAGTATCTGACAGTGTCCGGTATTCGCACCCAGTCTGAAATCAAACCTTACCAGTTTGACTAAACCTTAAGAAGTTTTTGTAGGCTACCAAGTCAGAATTTCATCACAGACACCAATACTAGTTTGGTTCACGTACAATGGTCCAATTTAGGGACTAAGTGCGGAAACCAAACCCTTAACATAGAACATACTAGTTTGGTGTGGTGTCACATACTCTATAATTCAATTGCAATTATGGTTATAATCATTACAACTTCATATTCTAGTAAACTGTTGTTTATTTGATATTCGAGTGAGGTGATCGCTGAGATTACGAGTAATAGAGAAGTATGGAAGGAGGAGGACATGCTACTCTGACCCCAAATAAATTGAGATAAGGGCAGGAGATTCATGATGATGATGAATTGATGATTCAAGTTAGGTACATTAGAGAGCAAGCAAAAAGTAAAGAATTGATTAGGAGCTTATTTTATCTATACTAATATTATAAAAGGTAACAATTTTGTAAGTTTGTATCTAGGAGTTAATCTTTAGCACTGATCTGATTTTGAAAATTCTTTCATTAATGGGAAGCAATGGACAAAAGCTAGTGTGAACATAAAGTAACCTTGTAGTAAAATCACACATTTTTAATGCGAGAATTTAATGTTTACTGGCCTTAATGCTTTTTTACCTCAGTGACAGGAAAGAACGGATTACTACTGGGATGTATTTCACCTGTGTTTTAAAATTAATATTCTTTCAACAGATGGCAGCAGAGAAGAAATCAGTCAAAGTTCTTTACAAGTTACATCAATCAATTGTCGAACCATTAGAATTGGGTCATACAGATATACACCAAAAGAAAAGGTACTATATTTATACAAGTTGCAACAATAAAATTTACTTAAATACATTTTAACAATAATTATTTAATTATTAATGATGTAAATATTAAATTTACCACAGCTTTAAAATTATATTCTGATATCTTGGCAATATGAAGAGGATGATTACATAGTTAACTAATCTAGGCAACAGATAATTAATTTTTAGATAATTTGACATTATATTATTCCTCGAGAGCAAAATGGCACTGAAAATTTTGTTACCCTTGTTGTGCTTGAATGCTTTTGTCATTTACATGTAAAAAATATTGAAATCTAATTAATTACTCAAACAATAAGGTTCTTTCTTGATTAATATATGGAATTTATTAAATGTTTCTCTTTTGCAGGTTTACATATCAGCAAAAGGCATAAAAATTGTTGCACCTTCACTTAAAAATGAATCAAGAGATGTAGCTCTACAAATACAACTGAAAGAAGTAGTCAGAATTTTGGTACATTTTGGTAAAGGGTTACCTGTCATTTTTTTATACACTATGAGCAAATGTGGTGGCTATATTAGGAAAGCATTGGATATGACGGAGGATTCAGGTAATTCCATACACAAAAAAATCTTCAAATCTTTTGTTCCCTTATAAGTAACTTGTAATTTTTTATAATGCTATTTGCAGGTCCTTATTATAATCCAATGTCAAAGATAGATCCTTTCAAAAGGATAACATTGCTACCCGAAACTATATCAGATGAAGCAAAAAGAACATTGCAAGTTTTATTTGGTAAAGTTATGGATGATTTGAGTGCTCGGGAAGCCAATGATATATTAGTGAGAACCTGTCCTAAAGAAAGCAATAATGTTGCAAGAATGGCAACAAGATTGTCAAGTGCCTCTGTTGCATCTGGAGCTAAGAGGTAAGAGCTAGCTGTTCAGAATGATGTGTCAGCTTTTTCTATTCTACTTAAAGGCTCTCAATTTATGCATATTTATGTTGAATTCATTATGTAAATTTTGACACGTATTTTGTATATTTCTAGTTCCAACCCTGCAGAAATAAGGCAAATCTTAATTTATCCACCTGGGAAAGGTGGTATACCTATAAACACTGAAGACTACATGTGCCTAGCCCAAGATCAGTTTTTAAACGATGTCATAATTGATTTTTACTTGAAACATTTAGTTCATGATGTTTTAACACCTCGACAGAGAGAAAAGACTCATATTTTTAGCACATTTTTCTACAAAAGGCTTACTACTAAACCAAGCAAAGTAAACAGAAGTTCAAATCCTCATGAATGGGATAGTAATTTGACTCCGGCGCAGAAGCGTCATGCAAGGGTCAAGACGTGGACAAAAAATGTGAACATTTTTGAAAAAGATTTTATTGTAGTTCCTATTAATGAAAATTGTCACTGGTTTGTAGCTATTATATGCTACCCAAGCTTAGACGGCTGCCGGAGTACGATCGATAACAGACTTGTTACTCCCCAGGAGATTAAAAGGAAAGGTGAGATGCAATATTATTGAACGTACTAAGACTTGTTTTATTTTACAACCTAGGAATCAAGACTAATATCTCAACAACTTTCTTCCAATTTCAGAACGTAGATCCTCTATGCAAATAGGAAGCACAACTATCACACCATTAAATAAACAAGAACAACTTACATTAAGTTGTGACTCTGACAATCTTAGTGAACGAGATGAGGCTGAAGCTGAGGTAGCCCTAGTTTAATTATTTGCAATTTTAATTCAAACTTATAAAATGCCATTTCTTTATATATTTTGTCATTACAGGAAAGCGATTTGGACATGCAGTGTGATTCAGATGAAGAAGAAGCTGAAAAAAGTCCCGTTGAAAAGAAAGTTGAAATTCAACCAATTAGAAAAACTGAACCTGTTAAACAGTATGTATCAATCTATGACTAGCAGTGAGTGTGTATCAGTGTATCATTGCTGATCAATATAATTAATTATTGCACCTTTTGTAGCATTATAAAGCAATTTTAAACAAATTTTCTTTCATTCTCAGATCAGCATTGGAAACATCCGTAAATCAGCATGGAATGAAAGATTCTATCATTAGGTGTGTTTCAACACCTAATAAAACAATTTTATTCTACTTTTATTGTATATTACTTAACCTTTATGTACTGAAAATGCTCGAGAATATTTTTCATTTCAGGCCTTGTATACTTATATTTGATTCGCTAGCTGGGGCATCTAGATCCCGAGTCGTAGCTACTTTAAGAGATTACCTCACTTGTGAATATCAAGCTAAAGTACGTATGTTTGTCTAGCCAGTAAAACAAAACAAAAGTATATAATATCCATTTAACATCTATTTATGAATAACTTTGGTTTGCAGGTCTCACAAAATAAAATTTTCAATAAAGACAACATCAAAGGAAGTTGTCCTAAAATACCTCAACAAAACAATTTTACAGATTGTGGGTTGTACTTGTTGCAGTATGTTGAACAATTTTTTAAAGTGAGTATTCAAACATTAATAAAGCTAGATATAATCGCAAGCCATACAAATTCAATTGATATGATTGTCAAACTAATTATTGTACTATTTTCAGGATCCTATACTAGACTACTCATTGCCTATAAAACAACTAGCCAGTTGGTTCGACGAAATAGTCGTAACTCGTAAACGTGAAGAGATCTCAATTTTATTAAAAATGTTGATGCACAAATATAACCCAGATTCGCATTTGGCTTTGCCTGATATTACATTCCCTACTTTAAATGGTATGTATTAGTCTTAAGAATATTGTAAATGTTTAAGAGAATAATAAAGTAAGAGCAATATTGGCATTATTTTAAACTTCAATGTATATTGAACTCACCATTACAAGTTGCGCAACTCAATTGGTACCTGAAAGTTCCTAGCCTACCCTGTCTACCTTTCATCAAGCTCCTTCAAAGCTTGGCCAATCTATCCAGTAAAAAAGAACCACTAAACAGTTATACACTTCTCTAATCCACTAGCTACCACATCAATTACACTAAACCTTCAACATTTTGGTGCTGGCAGTATATGTTTTAATTCTGTCCTATAAATTTTTAGGTAAATTAATTGAAACTGAGGATCAACAAGAAGAAGGTTCTGACGGCGACAAAGGCAATTCAAGCAAAAAATCCGAAGGAAAAGAGTCTGAAACAGCAACACTCACAATTGTAAAACAAATGCCCACAGGTGACATAGTAGTGAAGCGAAACTATGCAGATTCCGACACTATTCACTTGCGGAAAACTATAAGACTTTCAAGTGATGCAGAAAATAGATCTATGGTCCAAATAAAGCAAGAATTTATCAAGAAAGGTGATAGCGAAAATCAAATCTTGATTCCTATAAAATTACATACACACACAAGTGACTTCGTTAAAGACATTCAAAATACTTTAATAGTTAATAAGAATAATAAAACTTTGGGTGATAAAAAGCATGGTGTACATAATCAGAATGTATCCAATGTGAACTGTATTCGACAAAACATTGGTGAAAGTGACAGCCATCATTCATTCCTGAAATCGAGAAGGGTAAACAAACTTGATGATGTGATGAATGAAACAAGTAAAAAATTCAAAAAGAATGAATGTTAAAACTTGTTGCCTGTCCATATACCATGTCTTTTAAATTATTATTAATTTAATAAAGTGTATAGTTGTTTTATGGACTTGTAAATATTAGTAATTAAAACTATTAACAATATTATGTATTTAATACCTATTTTATAAAGATAACTGTAAAGATTTAATTTTACTTGTGTATCATATTAGCTTCCACGAAATACAAAACTGAAAGAAAATTAAAATGTGACTATCTTTCGTTTTGTGATTTTTTTATTTAAATATAGTTATCTAATAAGCTCTTAGACGAAAAAATTAAACAAAATGAATTAAATGTTGCTATGTTTATTAGTATTTCCTCTTAGAGAGCTCCAACCATTCCCAAAGGTTCCAAAAACCAGAAGTAGGTAATGCCTTTTGAATTCAAATAAAAACTTAATTATGTAATTTATAATTATACTAGTATTTGTGTGTTGCGCGAGGTGCGAGCACCTCGCGTGCTTGTGGTGGTAGATCTTTCACTTTTAAAACCCCTAAATGTAGTAAAATGTGTCAAACATTACCCCCCCGGGTTATGTTTGGACGCTTCACCCACTCAACTTTCGTTACGCTACGGAGGTCGCCGGCTCGCTTCGCTCGCCCCTCCCCCTTCGCTCCGGTCGGTCTCGCAGGTTCACTCCACTCAGGACCCTCCCCCACCGGACAGGTTTCGACGCCTACTATAATATTTGTTCAAAGTTTTTAAAAATGGTTTTACTTTCCCGAGCCTCCTCTATACGAATCCGTAAAAAAACAGAACACGGGTTTCTTAGTTTCCGAGATACGAATCCGTAAAAAACAGAAGACGGATCTCTTAGTTTCCGAGATACGATGGGGATGGAGATGGGTTTGGCAGTTTTCCCTACTCGCGAGAGTTGTTTGTTTACAAATCTGTTAAAATCTACCCACCTCCCCATCCACCACCATCTGAGAGAACAATTATGTCAGCGAGTGAGTCAGTGGTAATTGAGCTTTATATTATAAAACTAGTATTTGCGTGTTGCGTGAGGTACAAGCACCTCGCGTGCCTGTGGTGGTAGATTTTTATTAAAAAAAGAAAGGGGGGCGAGTGCGGGGGAGTTTTTGAAAATTATTTTAACCATCTCGGGGCCCCTTTTCATGAATCTGAAAAAAAAGTCTCTTAACTTCCGAGATCCGCCTAAAGAAGAAGAAGGGGGACAAGGGGAGCAATTTCGAAAAATGGTTTTTCTTTTCCGAGCCTCCTCTAAACGAATCCGTAAAAAAACGTTACGCTTCACCCACTCAATTCCACTTCCACTTCGCTCCACTCTGGTTTCGACGCCTACTATAATACTTGTTCAAACATGTGGCTATCTCTAACCGTAACGAAGTTATGGCGATTTCAATTTTAAGGGAGGGAAGGGTAAACAAATTTCAACGCCCTTCAATAATAAAGAATAGCGAAAAATCAAAAAGCTGCTACGTGTCCTAGTTTCCGAGATACGATGGGGAGAAGGGGGAGTTTTGAAAAATGTTTTTTGCGTTTCCGAGCCTCCTCTATACGAATCCGTAAAAAAAACAGAACACGGGTCTCTTAGTTGTCAAGATCCGCCTAAAGGGGGGGCTGGGGAGTGGGATACGATAGGGAGGGTTAAAAGGGGGGGTTTGGGACTTTTCCCGTACTCGCGAGAGTTACTCGTTTACGAATCTGTCCAAATATACCCACCTCCCCATCCACCATCTGGGAGTACAATTATGTCACTCAGTGGGTGGTAATCGAGCTATAAATAGTATAATAAATAATAATATATTTTGTATAAATGTAGGTATTTGACAGCACCTCTAATGAATACGAGAGTTTTTATGTTCGTAATTGTAAACGCGCGCGCCCACAATACAGGAGAAAACAGTAGTGTGGACGTTAAAAAAAAATACATGTCGGCAGCAAAAAATATCGTAAAAACTGCATATTACATAAAATAGCCATACACCTATTAGTCCTGATAAACCCTGTACGCTGCTATTTAAGTTTGAAAATACTAAAAATCATAGTTTTATTTCTTATTATCTAGTAGAAATACAGAGCTTTAAAATAACGTCCTAAACACATTCTTCACACATGGTCACGTTTCCAGGATGTGTCTGAATCGTCACACAGTGGCTGGCGGTTGTCGTCACTGATGCAGGACCAAGAAACGCTGGCGTGACGATTTGTATTCGTTCTTGACTGATTGGCCTGAGAAAGCAAAATACCGAGAGACCTGCAGGGTTATTGCGTATCTCTGTTGACGTTCATAGGGATCAACACTTGGCGAGTCTTGACCATTCTTGTTGGTTTCAACTGACATGAACTGACGCTACCCAGTATATAAATGATGCTCCAGAACTGTAATTGTATGTCAACAGACACGCAATCACGCAATAGCCCTGCTAGTAGCGATGTGGGAGTCATTCGATTCGAGTAACTCGAATATCGGCTAGCGCCCGGGGTTTTTCGTTACGTCCATTTCTTGTGGAATTAGACCAAGAACAGGGCGGCAACCTCGTGAATCCCCCAGACTTGCCTTGAGGATCTACACGACTGTATGGCGCTCACCCTCAAGACCCCGCCACCTTACCACATCTGAGGGCGGCAGTAAGGTAGGCCTGCAACTATACTACCAAGCAAAACATGTCGTACCTACCTAGTGCAACCGCAAAAGCATAAGTACATTCCGAGTAGCCATATCACATCAACAGTTCAACATCATTATTATTACAATTATTGTACCTATCAACCTCGAGTCGAACTGGTTCCGGGTTCGAGCTCCCCGAGTCACCTCTCTGCCTACAAGAGACACCGAGTCGAGTTGCGACTCAAGTTAGTAGCCATATCATCACCTGCTAATAAGGAATGGGGGAGGCCTTTGCCCAGTTGGGGGAAAGAACAGGCCAACAAAAAAAGGGCCTTAACATTTTTTATCTGTTACAACATAGGTCTGAAAATAGTTGGTTAAGGTGGATGCGCAAGGGTAGCCCGCGAAATTTAAATTTTCTTACGTTTATTGCAATTTGCAGGCCAGTGTCAGGTTGTACGTAGATGAAAATCTAAATCGCGCCAGTAACACGTATGGAGTTACAGAATTATAACCATTCAAATTTTCAATACAGCCCTCCAAGTTCATAAAATCCCATTCAATAGACACTAACCTGCAAATTGCAATAAACGTAAGAAATTTTAAATCTTGCGGGCTACCCTTGCGCATCCACCTTAAGCACCCTATGCAGTTATTCGAGTCATTCACAATGCGGTCAGGCTGGTTAGCTTCAGCAGACTCCACAAATACTCTGGTACGGTCTGTTAGGGCTCTGCTCCACCAGCTAACACAACACTTGAAGAGTCTTGCGCACCTTTACACTATCTATCCTATTCATATAATCCCAAAGAGTGACTTTTTCATGAAATAGCTATTAAATTGGGTTATATGAACTTGGAGGGTTGTATTGATGATTTGAATGATTATAATTCTATAACTTCATACCTGTTACTGGCGCGATTTATATTTTCATCAACATACAACCTGACACTGACCTGCAAATTGCAATAAACGTAAGAAAATTTAAATTTCGAGGGCTACCCTTGCGCATCCACCTTATGTAGGTACAATAACGGTACAACAATTGTGATTAGGAGACTAAAATAATTATATGAAATTAAAATGATTACTGCAGAGTACATGAGCGAAGACAGCACATCAGCATCTGAAAATTTAAAATCATATTTTTTCTGTGTTTTCCAATAAAACTTTCAAAAATATTTTCTTGGAAATAAAATTGCCGGCTTGTGAAAAAATATGAAAAAGCAGTAAGTACCGGCCTTCACCATCATCATCACTATCCTTGCTGTATTTTATTCTAGCATGCATTAATGCTTTCGATGGCTCAAATGTTGTGGCATTTTTTACAGCCGCTTTCGTAAGCCAACGAAGCTTAACAACATGAAAATTTCTAAAACGAGTGTTACGTTTCAAGTTGCTTGAAAGTAAGAAATTAAAAGTTAATTCTACAAATTCCGAAAAATCACCTAAGTAAATTGTAACCTTTTCATTAGTGTAACCTAAAAGTAACCAATGCAGTTCAAAAATCACCTAAAAGGTTACAAAAGTATCCTTCTAACAAGACTGAAGCGGCCTTTACATTTGGCTAAATTCAGTTCACTAAATGAATTTTATTACTCTGAATTTACACAAGTTTACAGACATTCAGACTGTTAGACGGCTTAGTCGAAAGGTACCTACGGTTAGGTCGGGATACTTCTGCAAGAACTAGATTAGATTTTTTCTTCTTCGAGTTGGCTGTCTGCGACCTCATTTTATATATATTAGTCTATGTCTGCGACCATAAGTTGGAAAAAAAGCGATAGGGAATCGAATATTCAAAGGGATATGGTAAAGTAGAACATTATTACCGATTGCTAATATCAAACAAATTCATTTGTAAATCAATTATAGAATGAATTAAAGTCATTAAATTCGTTAAGGTGGTTCCTTCAAGGGTCACGTGACGGTCTCTTCATACAAGTTTGGTTGGGATTACACTGTAGACATGGACACTTTTTGTTTAAAACGAATCATTTTATCACTTTTCTACAATGAAAGGAGGGCGCGTGCGCCTTTTTAGGAAATAACTTACAGTATTTACTGAGAAAAACAGTCGTGAAATCCAGGCAAAATTTGACATTTCTTTACATGTTTGAGTAACTTGACAAGCAAAGTTTGCGTAACCAACCCACGTACGCCATCTAGTTCAAAGTTTCAAACCAACGCAATCATGGCGATGATTGCGTGTTTTTGAACTAGATGGCGTAGCCGGCGATATTATAGTTCTGATAAATCAATACACAATAATTGTATTATTTTCTTTACATTTCATTAAAAAAAAAAGCATTTTATCATCATAAAACTGACGACTATAAACGGAAATTTATTCAATTTAATTTCTTATTATTTTTGTGTGGTAACATAAATGTCATTCTTCGTACAATAGGTAGTTATTCTTATTGGGAAATTAAATAATACTGTTATTTGTTAAATCAATATACAATAATTGTTTTATTTCCTTTATTACATTTAATTAAAAAAACATTATATTACCATAAAACTGACGCCTTTTTAAAAAAGGTTTATTCAATTTAATTTCTTATTATTTTTGTATGGCAACATAAATGTCACTGAATCGTACAAGAGGTACAGTAGGTGTTATTATGCGACGTTGCCGTTCTTCATATCCTTGACCTACATGCACAACGCTGTTGCCAAACTTCGTCCGCCCGATTGACTTGTAGCTGTTACAATACTTTTTGAAGATCTCGCTATGCCGCATAGGATTCGCGCGTGGAAGTTCTCGCATGATATTGCAATATTAATTCGAGTATGTATTTTATTCCAATTTAATAGAATTAGGTATTGCAAATTATTGTAGGAACGGCAATTAAATTAATTATTCAAAATACGTAATTTTCCTGCAAATGAAAGTACCTATATTTCAGAGTATAAAACCCAATACGGGTTTTATACTCTGAAATCTCGTCACAATATTAAGTAGATACCTATGTTTCGATGTTGTCAATTACATAGCACATACAAAGTTAGCGTTAATCGTATTTTAATGTGTATATATATTTTTGGGTCAACAATAAATTACATTATTCGTGAAAACATTAGCATAGTCGAAGAATGGGTAAAGTTGTCTTGTGGGTTGTGCTTTTGTTGGGTTATGTTAAAAATACCTCGAACGCATTTTGGAAACCAACAGTTTCAGACAAACATACATTTTTGTATATTAGAGGTACTGTGTGGTACTGTGTGACGTAACGCGCAGGGTTGGCGCGTTCAGAAACAAAAAATACACACGATTTCTTGCTTATCCTAAAAAAAAAAAAATACTTCTGATTTTCTTTCTTATTCGTCGAGTGGCGATCAATATTCTACTAGGAATATAAAGATAAGTAAAATTTTACTCTTACAATTAAATTACTATTACATTTAATTTCTATTTTGTCAGGATGTGATCCTAGTTCCGAACGAAATCCGTATGTATGGTTATATTATCTATGATTCATAGATTCATGTCATGCAATTGCAATTGCGTGCGATCTCATCAGATTATGGTTGTGAATTACTATACTTTTAAATTTTATTCAAATACTGAGTGTATAAAAGTTACATATTCTTTTGTTTTTTTTTTTTATATTTCAGATTTAGATTACGACTACAATGTCGTATGTTCCAACAAGAAGAAAGGCTTACAAAGGACACAAATATTCGGGGCCTCCGAAATCGTTGAAGCGAGTTCGCGGTGGACTACGACAATTTTACGACGATGAGAGGTAATAAACATAACTCAACATAACTCTAAACAACTAAATCTATACTAATACTTTATAGAGGTAAAGTTTGTGAGGTTGTAGGGGGTAATCTCGGGATCTACTGAACCGATTTTGAAAATTCTTCCACTAATACGAAGCTACATTATCCCCGAGTGCCGTAAGCTATAACTATTTACAACGTGCCGAGCAAAACGCGAGCGGATCCGTGGGCAACAGCTAGTATACTATAACTCTAATTCTGTGTTTATTGTAATAGCTAGTAACCGCCATTTCAACTATTTACCTACTTTTACTGTTGACTCAAGTTTACATTCGTAATTTATTCTCTTTATAATATTAATATTCGTATTACAGCCGTTTGAAAGTTTGGCGTGCCGAAGAATCGAAGAAGCCAATGAATGAAGAAATCGTCATAGATAATTCTAAAGTGTATGTATCAAATTAGCATGATTTTTTGTTTGCTGCTCGTAAAAGTGACACTACATAAAGGTGTTAGGTGTATATAATTATGGTAATTCAATTTTGATTTATTTGTTTCAGTAATCAGAATAAACAACTAAGAACATATGCGCGTGTAAAACCAAAAATCCGCTTAGAGGCCACATACAGTGTTCCTAGTAATAGCACTGTGACTGTGACAGACACTGTGGTTGAACCTTTAGAGATTAATTGGCCACAAGCTGATCCTGAAACTGATTCATTTCAATTGACAGTGGAAACTGTTCCAAATAAGTGTTTATCTGGAATATCTGGGTATCGCATTGTGGACCTGAAGCATGTCATTGAGTGGGCATTCCTTTTGGAGAGACACCGAAATATGTGTGAATCGTCACTAATTGAATTTGTCAGTGAGAGACATAATGGATTTCAAAGTGAATTAATTTTCAAGTGCAGTATGTGTGGTAAAGTGTGGAGGCAGTGTACAGAGAAGAGTGATAAAATCAATACTGCGTTTGTGTGGGCAACGGTGACTTCTGGTAGTTACTACACTCAAGCGGCACATATAACACATCTCATGGATATTCCAACAATGTCCGCTAATACATTTCGTCGTATTGAAAAAAAATTAGGCTGTGTGTGGTTTGATCATTTGACAGAGGAAATTCAAACTGCTGGTGAACAAGAAAGATCAATTGCCATTGAAAAAGGTCATGTCAGTTCAGACGGAGTTCCCTTTGTTACTGTTTATGTAGATGGAGGATGGTTGAAAAGGTCATATGGGCATAACTTTGATTCATCATCTGGTATGGTAAGTTAATATTTTACTAATCACAAATTTAGTTCTTTATGATCTTTTTATTTTATGCAATATTTTCAAGTTTGTTTTCATTTCCAGGCCTGCATTATTGGTAAAGAAACTAAGAAATGTCTATTTCTTGGTGTTTGAAACAAATATTGTTATACATGTCAATATTATGAGAGAAGAAACATGGATAAGAAATCACATAATTGTTGCAAAAATTTTACTGGACCATCTACAGCCATGGAATCACAAATTATTGTAGAAGGTTTTCAAAAGAGTGAAGAAATACATCGACTTCGCTATTTGAATTTTATTGGAGACGGAGACTCCTCTGTGTTTGCAAACTTGAGAGCAAAGTGTCATATGGGAACATAATAAAAAAAATTGAATGCAAGAATCATGTAATCAAAAACTATACCAGTGCACTCTACAAGGTAAATAAATCAAATTTGTATAAACATCTCAAGATCAGTGAAGCATATTCTGTAATTATATTTGTACTTTTTTTTTAGATCTTGGCCAACACTAGGCTACCACTTTATGGGCGAAATATTTTGAAACCTAAATTGATGAAACTTACATTAGTGGCACGGAAAATTATAATGTGTAGCAGTGACAGTGCTACTATGGCAGTAGATTTGAGAAATGGCCCGCTTCATGTATTCGGAGTACATGAAAACTGCAAGGATTATTACTGCAAAGTCAATAAAACATCTGCAAGTGAAGAGAAGGAAGAAAATCTCGTAGAAAGTCTGAAAAAGACTGCTCCAGAGGTGTGGGCTCTGATTTATGCTGCCAATGAAAAAATTGCTTTGAAGGCAGGCCGTTTATCAAATGAGACGACAAATGTGGCAGAAAACTTTATGAGCGTTATAAATAAATTCAACTGTGGAAAACGAATTAGTTTAGAAAGAGGGGGTTCATACCAGCGACGTGTTCATGTGGCAGGTAAATATAAAGTCAGAAATTTTCAGTACCAGTAAGAAATGCTTTGATTATCATGGTGCATACTTCCCTCCTATGGTATATAACAAAGTGCACTCATACCCAAACAGGTCAGATGGTGGACTACAGATGTACCTACTCCAACAGTATTGTTTCTTTGTTTGTTACGTAATAATTATCTATTGATATTATCTAGTTAAAAGTATTCTGTTTTCAGGATTATCACTTGCTACTGGACACAAATGGCATGAAACTGCATGGAAAAAGCAGACCACACAGAGCCCAGGGACACATTTTAAAAAGTACATAAAGCAAAAGGAACAAAGCAGAATACGACGGCAATCGTCGATACGCAAACGATTGTTTGCTCCAAGAGAGAAAACCCATCCTGACAAGCACTATGGACCTGAAGCTTGTGATCCAATTGATATTGATGAAGCACAATTGAGAATACAGTGTGAAGAACGGTTAGCAGAATTCCAAAAGTCACCAGAAAACATAGCTTTGATCGAAATGTCTACTGTAGGGCAGCATGAAAATGATTTATATACTACTCATAGGTGTGACCGTTTGACTGCTAGTCAATTTGGGATGGTTAGTGGTGTGGTATAATTATGTTAGCAGAAATGTAGCTATAATAAGACCTACGTAGACAACGCTGAATTTAATAAATACCCATATCATACATTTATTTTATCTGGTCTTTTATGTTTACAGATTTGCAAACGCCGTATTACAACTCCATGTCATAACCATGTAAAGGATATTCTATATAAAAAGAATATTTGTACAAAAGACATGTTATATGGGCAGCAAAATGAGAATGTGGCAAAAAGTATGTTCATGCAACAATATAATAAAATTGTCAGGCCTTCAGGTCTTTTTATCGATGAAGAATTTGGATGTTTAGCTGGCAGTCCAGATGGTGAGTTTTTTTATCGAGCTTCAATTTTATCTACCTATTCTTATTTGGGAAATGTGGAAAAATATTACACTAGTTAAAATCGCGACTCGTCGACTGAGGCGAATATATTTCTTGTATTTATAAAATCTCATAAAGAGCTCCATAACATTGTTTTTTATTTTGTGTCAATTTGTTACAGGTATAGTTGAAAATGAGAGAGCTGTTGTTGAGGTCAAGTGCTTTCCATCATTGGCGAGGAAAAATCAAAGCCTAGAGGCAGCTGCCCTAGAAAAGAAAAACTTTGCTCTAAAATCGGATAATAATGTTTTAGTTATGAATAAAAAGCATGATTATTACTTTCAAGTAAATTAATAATTCTATTGCATGTCCACTTTATACTTTATTTCAGTATCTTGTTTTGTCTTATACTATAGAAAAAACTCTATTTCAGGTTCAAGGACAAATGCGTGTCAGCAAAATGGAAAAGTGCTATTTCATATGTTTTATTTCAGTCACTGAACCGTTGACTGTGATAGAAGTTTGTCGAGATAATGAATTTATCAGCAATATGATACCGAAGCTATTAGACTTTTTTTAAAACTGTATTCTGCCAGAAATCATTTTGAGACGTGTTAAAAAAAACGCGCAATGTATAGATTTGAATGGTATGTACACAAGGTTATTACTTTACTTCATAAGTTGAATCAATTTCAATGTCTAAAATATATTATTATGTTTTTCTAGTGAAAAATCGTCCATCAACATCAGTTGGAGATTCGAGCATGGAGTAAAGTTGAATTTTAGAGCAGCTTTGGAGATTGATGGTAAATAACATTTTAAAGGTAATTTGAAATTATATTCGTCAATAGGTAACAAATATACTAAGTACAGTTATTTTCATTTGCAGCAGCTGTAGCTGATGCAGCAGCAAAAGAAGACTCAAGGCAGAGGATGACATCAAGCAGCCAAATGATTTTTGTTCTACAAGTTGTTTAGAATGTACATTATCATTGTCTTCCTGCCATTGTCCCATTCTATTTGGGGTCGACGCATAACGTTTTCTTCTTCCATTCCCCTGTCAGACCTCACGGCATTACTTACTCCTTTCTCTTTCATATCAGTCTTCACACAATCTATGCACCTTTTCTTTACAATGATAATGTACGTTCTAAACAACTTGTTACTTTTTATTTGTATTTATTATAAAATGAAAAGGTGAAATAATACTTTGGTATGTAGGTGTATAACTACCTGTTCAACTCGATAACATGCTCTTTAGATTTTTTGTTTTACTAGAAAGTTTTGTAATGAGTGCTTTGACATTATGCAATATTATTTCGCCTTCCTGGTTCTAATTACATACTAATTGCATTTTAGATTTATTGTCTCTTGTTTATGAATTACAAATCTTGAAGATCTTGTTTCTTTGTAATTATTGTAATAATTGGTTACGGTATAATAAAAATCATCAGTGTTATTATATTACAGAAAATATGTATGGGAATAAAGAAAATATTGATTGCTTTTGAGTGAATAGGCATGTAATAGATTATCCTAATTATAGGTATTGTTATGGTTATTATCAGTATTGCTTTTACTTTTAAAAGTTGATAAAATAGTAATGTTTTGCATATCCAAAAACTTATAACAACTATGTAATACCTAAATTACATTATTAAATAATTCTTTCACTATTTCAGTATTTCTGTAAAATATGTAGAAATAGAAAATATTCCAAACGGATATCCACCTTTTATGGCGTTGATATTTTGGATGACGGTAGATAGAAACGTCAAAGTTGTTTGTTCACGACTATAAAAGACGGTGCTCCGAGTGGCAGAGGTTGGTATTCTATTGCTGTTATTATTGTGTTATGATATGATACTATTTTGAAATGTTTGTTGCTTTACTGTTGTTATTATGTTGGATATAATAATGATCATGGACCATGGTAATATTCAGTACAAATTCAAATTGGTATTATACTATGAATTATTACTGATAACTATGTGCTAGAGATGTGTGTTATATTATGGCTTATATTGCTTAGTGTTTATCTTCACTGATAAACTGCTGTTACTTGAGAATGGTCCAGGACAACGGATAATTGTCCTGGCTGAATACTTATAACATGTTACCGTGGAGTTTCTTGTCCATTCTTCTCCACGAAGACCTAGGTTAGCGAATGGACGTAGCTTGATAGGTATCCTACTAATAACAGACAAGCCTAATTGAAATAAATGAAAAGTCTTGTCTTTCTGTATTTTTCTTCACAAAAACCCTTTTCCCTATACACCTCTTTAGAGCTACTTTTAGACACAGTAAATAACAAGTAACGATCCTGACACTCAAATATTGATAATTAGTGGTTATTATTACATAATACATTTAGTCTCTCATCTACTTGTTATTACATGCATCAGGCATGTGTTACTTTTGTCAAATACTTTTGTTTTGACCATTATTATAAGGTAATAAAATAAAACTATATTTTCCTATAAATTGCATATTTATTTTCATAATATAATCACATCATCGTAACTTATTCGTAGATAAAACATGATTATCTCATCAGACATTCATTTCCACATCAACAGTTTTTAAATACGCGCCATCTAGTGGTCCGTCTTAGTAACTAGTTCTCAATCAAGTCTGTGTGTGTCGGTGTGTAAACGATACTAAATTCAATGACGGATATTATTTTGGGATTATATGTCGAATTGGGTGGGTTTTGAGGCAATGTAATGATCAAGTTCAATGAAGTGTAATGTCCGCGTGGCGCTCGAACTACTTCTACGGCTTACTAACGTTCCAATTACAAATAAAACGAAATAAACTGGAAATGTTGACTTCAACGCCATCTAGCGAGAAAATGTCTATGAGCAGACCGTATCTTCATCCTTAATGATGCAATGAATAAAAATTTTTTTTGATAATAATTATTTATCATAGGAATAATGTGATGAGGAAGTTCAGATATGAAGCGATATTATTCTCTGTATTTAAAGGAACAAAAAGTATTTTAAAGAAAGAAGTTTTTTAAACGCAAATTCAGAACGTTGAGAAAAACATGAGAAGGCAATTTCTTTTCGTTTTTTTTTTGCCTTTGTAGTGAAAAATAAATCACTAGTATAGAAAAGGTACGGTCTACACTGAGGTACGGTTGTGGTACGATTGTGTGATGAGTAGTACGGAAAACCGTACTTTTTGGTACGGTCTGGCAACGCTGCTAATTAGGCAATCAGAGTCGTGACTGCCGATCTGAATCATTAGCATGCTGAATTTAGCCAAGTGTTATGAATCACAGAGACTAATGGGGGCTATCGTTTTTTAGCTCACCAGATGGCGCCACTGTCGCTTATGGTCATGTCAATAATTCTATTTTATACTTACTTAAATAAAAGTACCAATAACTTCATAAAATGTTTATTTTAATACGTATAACAATATAGTGTAAACTTCAGATAATTTATTTACAATATTCTCCCTAAAATTAGCAAGCATGAAACATTAAAAAATAATTTTACCTCCAAGTACTAACTTGTAAGATCATAAGTTGCTACTTAAAATCTTCAAGTCATAATTAATCAGGAATAGCTCAATCTAAACCACAATTGTGAATATTAGTAAAAATATGTGATAAAAAAGCACGCAACGCGTAAATTTTCCATGACATCTGACATTTCAGTGCCCTCGCGCTACACTAGCGCCTCACACGCGATAGCCCCCATTGTCATTTGTCACATGCAAATGTCAAACTCAGCTCTTTTGTGTAGTGTTGTACCTACGATACCGGTTTGTTGAATCGTAACTTTTTATATAAATTAGACGATTAGAAATGACAGATGCAGTGCAGTATTTAAAACGGTTTTATAAACCCTTTTCTCTTACAAAACGGTAGAACTTTTAAATATTACGGCAATTATTGGAACCTGACACCATACAAACAATTACAAATTTAAAAAAAAATATGATAATACTGTTAAGGTGGATGCGCAAGGGTAGCCCGCGAAATTTAAATTCTCTTACGTTTATTGCAATTTGCAGGTTAGTGTCAGGTTGTATGTTGATGAAAATATAAATCGCGCCAGTAACAGGTATGAAGTTATAGAATTATAATCATTCAAATCATCAATACAACCCTCCAAGTTCATATAATCTCAAAAAGTGACTTTTTCATGAAATAGCTATTGAATGTGATTATATGAACTTGGAGAGCTGTATTGATGATTTGAATAATTATAATTCTATAACTCCATACGTGTTAGTGGCGCGATTCATATTTTTATCAACATACAACTTGACACTGACCTGCAAATTGCAATAAACTTGAGAAAATTTAAATTTCGCGGGCTACCCTTGCGCTTCCACCATAAGGTGTCTGGCATTGACGCATGTTTCATGGGAACTTGGGAAGTGTGGCAATCCAGTGTTGGTGCTCTCGCTCATTAGTTTCTGTATTCTTTTTAACTTACTTCAAAAAAGGAGGAGGTTATATGTTCGTGTGTATGTATTTTTTTTTTATGTATGTTACCTGATTTCTCCCCATTTGTGGACCGATTCTCAAAATTCTTTTTTTATTTCAGAGGTTATACTTCTGAGGTGGTCCCATTTTAATTTGGTGAAGATCTGATGCTGATCTTCGGAGATATACTATGGAACTCTTCAAAAATAGACGGCAAATCTGTCGTGATTTCTGCAATCGCTTTGATGTTTATTGTTTATACAAAATCATGACTTAACATCACGCCTGCATGCTCTGAGGGGGTACAAGATTTCCATTTATTGGGGATAAGCCCATTACCATGACGTGTATTGTTCATCATCTGCATCATTTTTCCCAACTATTTTGTGGTCAGCTTCCAGTCTTACCGGATGCAGCTGAATACCAGTATTTTATACACACAATAGCCACGACATAAATGTTAGTAAAAAATAATTTCTAAAGCTATTAAGACATTCGCGTATGGTCATCATTATCTCATGACAATAAGCTGATGAAGGAAGGTACAACTCTTTAAGGTGGATGCGCAAGGGTAGCCCGCGAAATTTAAATTTTCTCAAGTTTATTGCAATTTGCAGGTCAGTGTCAAGTTGTATGTTGATGAAAATATAAATCGCGCCAGTAACACGTATGGAGTTACAGAATTATAATCATTCAAATCATCAATACAGCTCTCCAAGTTCATATAATCACATTCAATAGCGATTTCATGAAAAAGTCACTTTTTGAGATTATATGAACTTGGAGGGTTGTATTGATGATTGGAATGATTATAATTCTGTAACTCCATACGCGTTACTGGCGCGATTCATATTTTCATCAACATACAACCTGACACTGACCTACAAACTGCAATAAACGTAAGAAAATTTAAATTTCGCGGGCTACCCTTGCGCATCCACCTTAACGGTTAGGAGTTAGGTGATTTGTTCTAGAATAATGTATAGATAATGCGACTTGTCGATATCGATAGTTGGTTTCTCTAGAGACAACAGAGTGAATGCTAGAAACTAGAAGTATTAATCATTTTAACCGACTTTAAGAAAAGAACTGTTGTTGTCATTTAGACGCGTATTTAACAAAGTAAAATAAATTCATGGCGACATGACATGGCAATAACTAAAAATGGAAAAATAAAAACTTTTTTGCAAAAAATAAAACCGACTTCGATAAAAACAAAAATACCAAACCAAAACACAAAAAAGTGAAAAATAACTTTAGCTTCAGAAGCCGGTGACAAAAACACCAAAACAATCAAACAAAAGTCAAGCTTTAGAAGTCGGTGACAAAAACACAAAATCAATCAAACAAAGGTCACCGACTTCGAAGCTTGACTTTTGTTTGATTGTTTTGGTGTTTTTGTCACCGGCTTCTGAAGCTAAAGTTATTTTTCACTTTTTTGTGTTTTGGTTTGGTATTTTTGTTTTTGTTTTACATATTTCTTATATCAAATACGGTAGCTAGTGTGTGATTTTGAATACGTTACCCTAAATTTAACAGGAACAACAATGGACGACGTTTTATTTACCTAAAAAACGATACTACTGATTTTATTAACAGGAATTTACGGTAGTGGCACATGACTATTTAAGAATTGCAAAAAAACTGGCAACCCACGTAATGTCAGTTTACTAGTTTAGTGTAGCTTGCTACATATTAGTAATCTGTGGTGTATAGCTATACTATTGGAAAATAATCTCGTTGTTTTTGATTAAAATTACATTTTCTAAAAAAAATTGTTTACACATGGCTTCCAATAACAAAGTGGATATCGGGTTCTTAGAAGAAAATAACAGTTGGCTATTACACCCCAAGTTCTTTCCAAGCAAAGTAGGAGGGAAACCAGCATGGTTAGATCTAAAAGACTTGCCAAGCCCAAATGAACTACATTGCAATAAATGCAATGACCCAATGGTGTTCCTCTGTCAGGTATATTTTAATTATAATGAAGCATATTGTGCTCAGTCTTTAGCTGATACTGCAAAATATAAAATTAAACATAACCTATGTTTACATTTTTTATATAAAAAGTATTATATATTATTTTCTTACATTTCAGATTTATGCGCCATACGAAGACTCCAGCACAGCTTTCCACAGGACAATATTTTTATTTGTATGCAGAAATGGAGCATGTTGCCAAACAAACAGTTCAGATAATTTAATTGTGTTGCGCAGCCAACTTCCAAGGAATAATGATTTTTATTCTTTTGAACCATATGAAGAAGTAGAAACTGAAGTATGATTTGCAATAGAAAAGGCCTGTTTTATCAGCTAGCAAGTGGATAACTTGTGTTACTACTATTCAGCATGTCCTGGTCATGTCAATTTGATTAACATTCTTTTCTATCCTATTTGCTATCCAGACAGTAGGAAATATGTTACTATACATTGACAGCAGGGGTGGTGGCCCCGACTTACGAGCAATGAATTGTGGGTTCAAACCCAGGCAGGCGCATTACTTTGTGTAATTTATTTCATCACCACTGCTCACAAAAAGTTGTAGGAAAACATAGTGAGGAAACTGGCATGTCTTAGAACAAAAAATTGAAAGACATTTGTGACATCTACCAACCCGCGCTGGGCCTGCGTGGTGATTGTAGCCTATTCCCTCTCATAGAGTGGAGGCCTGCGTCCCAGCTGTGGGAACATTATAGACTATTATGCTATGCTTATGCTCTATGAAGTTATGACATTCATTATTTAGTATCTCTACTTACCATGATTTTTTGCAGGATTTTCCAATGGATGGGTGGCCCAAATTATGCAATCTCTGTGGTATTAAAGGCCCTTCACATTGTTCCAAATGCAAAAAGACTTATTATTGCAGCCGTAAACATCAAATCTTAGACTGGCAAAAAGGGCACAAACAAATATGTCCAGAGTTACAGGTGAGATCCCCTCAGATCTAGAGATCTCTATGCTTACTACTCAGTAGTGAACTGAACATGAACCAATGTTTTTATCTTTTGCAGACAGCTGACAGAAAACCTAACAATTTTATAGTGACAGAAGCAGGAAAATCTATTCTATTCAAGGAGTGGGATCTCATAGTAGATGAAGAAGATGAGGTAGTTACTTAAAACATATCAATAAATCTAGTCAATTAAATTCTATGGTGGTAAATAAATGTCAAAAAAATATTTTTCAGGAGGATCCCAAAGATGTGAATGTTGATGAAGAAATGGACAAGTTAAGAAAACTGATGGAAGAGAAAAAAGCTGGTACATTAAGCAATGTGAGTGAAGAGGAACTGGAACAGTATACTAAGACAATGCCTGAAGACAAAGTCTTTAATAAATTCAACAAAACGGTGGCTAGACACCCAGACCAAGTGTTGAGGTATGACAGAGGAGGTCAACCACTATGGATTACTGGTAATTCTGATAACATCATGGAGAATATACCAAACTGTCAGTACTGTAATGGGGAAAGACAATTTGAATTCCAAGTAAGTTTTATTACACAATTACACATACTACATAGGTACACATTTACTATGGATGGAGGAACAATAGGTATATTACTGAGTTGTAACTGTCCTGTTTTTGAGGGTCCAAATTAATGATGGTCAAGTATTGAAAGTTAAAAACTATTCAGTTTATACTATGGGAGGAGGCATTAATCTGAACTAGTCTTTTCATACTGATTAAAAATCATATCAAATAACAGTTTAACCATAGCACAGCAGAGACCTGAGATTTCGTCATATGGGTATGTTTTGGTATGGGGGATTAACATCAACCTAGTAAAAAAAGCGAACAATGGTGAGCAGTATAATAGGCACTCCATAACTCAAGATGCAGATGTTGGAAAAAATCAGCCAAGCTTAAGTGTGAGGTCACTTATTCAGACTGTAATGTATTATAGACTAGCGACCCGCCCCGACTTCGCACGGGTCAATGTTATACATATAAACCTTCCTCTTGAATCACTCTATCTATTAAAGAAAACCGCATCAAAATCCGTTGCGTAGATTTAAGCATACAAAGGGACATAGGGACAGAGACAGCGACTTTGTTTTATACTATGTAGTGATAGTACTTGTCCTAAGTTACAAAGAGAGAGAGAGATCTTCAAAACTACTGACTTCGATTTTGAAAATTCTTTCACTATTGGGAACAATGATATTCTACAGAATGAAACGCTACGTTCATACTGAGCGGCGTTCAATTATCGTTGCGCTGTTACGACTGCAATAGATAAAACGGAACTTGAGATACAGAAAGAGATAGCTATTGCCCTTTTTTATTTTTCTGATGGGAAATCATCAAATAACCCCTCCCGCTCTGGGCTGAGCAGGAGGGAGTGTCAGACTTTTACTGACTAAAATCCATCCATGTTCCTTCCTTTGCCCTTTGTGTTCCAGGGCCGCGGTATCTCTTTCGAACAGTCCCGCAACCCTGGCAGGCATCGGTCCTTACGGACACCTTCCTGTTTGCTGACTCTCTTAGAGGCGCGCGCGGAACACGAACGCGCCGTTGACACGGCCCACATTGGTTCAAGGGCGGAAAAAAATCCTTTGTTTCAACCTTATTTAAAATGTCTACAATTTGGTACACACATACTAGAATGTTAGTAGAAACAAGTCCTAAAATTAATACGGATAAATAATTATACAGTATTTAATTATATGATGCCAAAGTAGGGTGATCGAGAATTTACAAATTTCGTGCAAAAAATATTGTTATTTCAAGTATGAATAGAACCAAAATACTATAATTATCAACTTTCATTTTTAGTTTAGTCATAAGTTTATTGTGTGTATTAATAAAATAGTAAACATAATGTTATAATATAATGAATAATTACTTGCTATTACATTTTTAGTGAAGAAGGTCATTTGGAACCTTTTGTTTTCAATCATGAGATCATAACTAATCTCCGTTATCGACCGATACGTAATAATATACTTTCGGAGATTAATTAGACCCTATAGATTAAGAATACATTAGTTTTGGCTGCGATAACCTGCGATCTTGGAAATACCAGGTCCTTAACTAATGACGCTCTGTAATTAAGAAAAAGTGCATTATATTAATAAGTGTTTCTAATGAGGGTAATTAACATTTTATCATATCGTGTAAGTATAAATAGCATTGAATGGTAGTTTTAACTTCACTTACAATTATTTTCTCTTACGATAACAGTGTTATTATAGTGATGGATAGCTTTACTATTGTCTATGCCGATTTAGTGGAAATCATAATATCAAGTAATCGTGAGATACATAAATGCCTCGAAAATTTAAAACTTATGTATCCACAGCTTACAGAAAGTGTTTGGAATCAAGTTTATGAAAAGTTAAGCCGTAATTTTCTACCCGTATTTACAAAAAAGTGGCAAACTGCAGCGAGAAATAAAAATGCTTTTATGGCAAAAAATGAACAGTGGCTGAAAAATATTTTTACCGTTGAGACATCTTCGGTGCAGACTGATGTGGTGAATTGTGACAGTAATGTTCCAGGGCCATCAAAACGCTCTCATAGAGGACGACCAGAAAAATCATTTGATGAATGTTGCGATCGAACAAAGCGATATAAAGTTAAAAGATTGTGTGAAAGCGTTCCTGAAGAAATGATTAAGAAAGCTGCCTCTAAGGTACTCGTACAAGAAGAATCATCGGATACTATCAAGTTTACTCCAGAAAAAGCGTTGGCATTATTACTTGATGCATCACTTTCGAAACATCAATATCAAGTACTGAGAAATGCAGCAAAAAGTATTGGTTGTGATATTTTTCCCGATTATCATAAAGTACTTGAAGTAAAAAGGCAATGCTACCCCACGGATATTGATGTAACGGAAAGCTACGCTTGTGTAAGTTTGCAGTCATTACTGGATCACACAACCAGAAGATTATTTGAAGTAATGTCTGAAGACGACCTTACACAGATTAGTGTAAATTCAACGTTTTTACACAAGTGGGGATGTGACGGATCATCAGGTCATGCTGAGTACAAACAGTCATTTATCGACGAAAATGTGTCAGATTCATATATGTTTTTGACATCATTAGTTCCACTGCGTCTGTATGAAAAGGAAAATAAATCTGTTGTGTATTGGACAAATGCAACTCCTTCTTCTACAAGGTGTTGTCGCCCGGTACAATTCCAATTTCAAAAAGAAACTACAGAATCTACGAAAAATGAAATTGCTAGAATGGAGTCTGAAATAGCAAACTTAAATGAAACTGTTATTAGTTTAAAGGAAAAGACTTACAAAGTCTACCATAAACTTGTGTTCACAATGATAGATGGCAAAATAGCGCAGACAGTTACGGACACATCATCATGTGCAGTGTGTTTTATATGCAAGTCAAAGCCATCAGAAATGAATAACCTTGACCAAGTGCGAAATAAAACTGTGGATACGGAGGCTCTCAAGGTCGGTTTATCCCCGCTTCACGCACGGATTAAATTTATGGAATGCATATTACATATTGCGTACAATATGTCATTTACCAGTTGGAGAACGAACGCAACTACCAAACAACAAAAAGATGAAGAGAAGAAAAGAATCCAAAGTGAGCTGTTTCAACATTTAGGTCTAAAAGTGGATTTTGTAAAGCAAGGAATGGGAACATCTAACGATGGAAATACGTCTAGAAGATTTTTCAATAATGCAGACATTGTAGCTGAAGTCACAAGAGTCGATAAAGAACTTATTCATCGGTTTGGTATAATATTGCAAACAATTAATTCTAGTGCATTAGTTGATTCGGATAAGTTTGGTAGTTATTGTTACGAGACTGCTGAACTATACGTAAGCCTGTACAGCTGGTATAATATGCCAAATACTGTGCATAAAATCTTGCTGCATGGCAAAGAAATAATAAGTGTTGCTGCCTTACCTATTGGGATGTTATCTGAGGAAGCTCAAGAAGCGCGAAATAAAGATTACCGCAATTATAGGTTAGGTCATTCAAGAAAATGTTCTCGTCTATCATGTAATGAAGATGTTATGAATATGCTCTTAGCTACCTCAGATCCCCTTATCAACAGTTTACGTGCAGTACCGAATAAAAAATACTATCCTCTTCACGATGATGCCAAAACTTTATTAGTGGATAGCACCCATCTCTCAATCAATGTCTTCTCTATTTAATATTTAGTTTATTAATATTTATTTATTTAAAAATGCTGATTTAATTATATGAAATTCATGTGAAAAAATTTGATGAATATTTTCATATTAATAAAAAAAAAATACGTGTTATATCTTTCTCTTTGTAAACTGGTACATCCATTATATCATTTTAATAAAGTATTATGAAGAAACGCAACGTCTTTTCATTTAAAAATAATATTTTCCGCATGCCCGTACTACCTGCACCACTGTGCGGCCTGTCGTCATAAGACGGACGGACGGCGAGCTAGCCCATAGCTCGCCGTCCACAAGCCCGCGAGCGATTTGCGATTTCAAAGACTATATAAATTCTCTATGTGCGATATCTACCTCTTTTTAACCGACTTTCTTCAAAAAGGAGGAGGTTCTCAATTCGGTTGTTTTTTGTAATGTTTGTTACCTCAGAACTCCGTCATTTGTAAACCGATTTGAAAAATTCTTTTTTCATCTGAAAGGATATGCTTCCCGATTGGTCCCATAGAAATTTCATCAAAATCGGTTCAGGGATTTGGTTGTTTTCCTTACGTTGATTGTCACATTACGCGTACCTACATCACGCGACGTCGCGTGATACTTGCTAGTTAAATTTGACACACTTCCCGATTTCTGATTGAGCTGAAATTTTGCACGCATGTATATATCGCGAGACAATGCAATATTATGATGACATGGAGCTGATCTGATGATGGAGCTGGAAGGTGGCCATACGAACTCTGTAATAAAACGACGCAACGCCGTCGAGTTTGATTTGTCTTGACAAGTACTGTAGTCCTAAATGGTAACCAGGGTCTGATGATGGAGCTGGAAGGTGGCCATAGGAACTCGCATTAAAACGACATAACCCCATCGAGTTTGGGTTCGTTTAATTCATTTTGTCGAGTACTTTGTCTCTAGATGGTACCCAGGGTCTGGTGATGGAGCTGGAAGGTGGTCACAGGTAGTCCGTAATAAAATGACACAATCCCATCGAGTTTGGGCTCGTATGATTCGTCTTAATTAGTACTTTGGTCCTAAATGGTATCCAGTGTCTGATGATGGAGCTGGACGGTGGCCATAGGAACTCCGTTATAAAACGACAAAACCTCATCGAGTTTGGGCTCGTATCATTCGTCTTGACGAGTTAGTTGACGAGGAGTTAGTTAAAGTACTAACTCCTAGTTACAATGTAAAAACTAATTCATGACAAGAATTTGTGTGGTATACTACAACTAAAAAGGGTAAAATAAAAAAAACTTTCTGCGAAAACAAAACAGACTTCTAAAAAAACACTAAAAAAGTCTAAAATAACTTTACTTTCGGAAGTCGGTGGCAAAAAAGATACAAACAAAGACACCGACTTCCGAAAGTAAAGTTATTTTAGACTTTTTTAGTGTTTTTTAAAAGTCGGTTTTTTATTTATATTATCATTGATTGGGAAGCTACATTATTCAGAATGTCCTATGCTATTATTTAAATATTTCTGTGGGATAATTTTCGATTAGTAGGCTATTTTGGGATTTAAAAATGGATCGTATAAATTGACCGGTAGTTTTATTCCATTTATGGCTTATTTATTTAACCTATTTGTCACAAACTTAACAAATTTTTACTTAAAAAGCATACTAAGTAAGTATTCCTTGATTTATGGTTACAAGTGGGCGTTACATATGTTCGACGTAATCTAAATTCGTAGTTTCATTCGCGAAAACTAAAGAGCTAATTGATGAAATTTCACTTTATAAATAAGTAAAGTAATATGTGTAGTAGTTAAATGTCTTTCCTAATTAGCAATTTCTATTTCAGATAATGCCACAACTTCTCAATTTCATTGATGTTGGTATAGAACTCAATAGCATTGACTGGGGAGTACTTGTAGTTTACACTTGTAAATCAAGTTGTGATCAAGGACCAGCATACAAAAACGAAGTCATTATAAAACAAGATTTATCAAGTTAAACATTAAAAATTACTATTAAATAAAATTAAAGCTACAAATAATTATTTTTCTTTCACCGGTGCCTTCCCATAGTCTTCAGATAAGTAGGTCATTAGGTCATTTAGACCTGTGAACTCTGTTCTTGATGTAGGTGGGTTACTCTTTGGTAAAACAGGTAACAAGTTACCCATTTTTATTCGGAACTCCTTAAGCTGGAATTTTAAATGATTAATTAATTAGTTGAATTATTAGGTAGATGGATGGTAGGTATTCAGTTTTGGTCAATGAATTTTTTTTTGTAACTTAACATTACGCTTGTAATCCTCGCAGGGTTAGACACAGGTGTTCCTAATATCACTGTTCAACCTGGGAATCAAACCTAGGAACTTATGCTCAGCACTTGCCCTTGCCTTGCAGTTGCTAAACCAATGAGAAGTAATATAATAATCTAGAAGAGGATATAATATATATTATATTACTTACATTTTTAGCACCTGATAGTTTCCATATCCCATAGCACAAGCATGTCGTGCCTGTTATAGCATAAATAGTGCCCCAGCCTAGAGCCCTTAAAGCGAGGATAGCACCTGCATCTGCTAACTCAGGACTGCCATGTAAACCTGAAAATATTAAAAAGATAATTAAAAATAACTAATCAATATGATTGTTGGAAGCCAAAAAGGTGGATTATTATTACCTTTGCTAAAGTATTTGGGATCTGTTTTCTTAGCCGTAGATAGTGTAGCACCAAAGCCTACAAAAGCAGAAATCCCAGCAACTGTGGCCAAAAATGCTCCAGCTGTAAATCGAAATTATCGTTAAACAAGCACCTTAATATGTAAATCAGCATAGTATTTTTATTGGATATAAGGTCACCTTTTTTTGTATTAAAACTTTTAACAAGTAACAATAACTGTGCATATTAAGCCAGACTCTGCCTTGGACATAATCTACCAGTTTATCTTACAGTGATTTACTTGAATAAAAGTGTAAATAATAAGTTAATGAGATAAAGAAATTCGTGGATATATCCACATATTTCGTTGTATAAACTAATATGTGCATTAAATCAATTCTGTGATATAATTATCTACCAACATCTTGAAAATAGTGTAGTATAATAAAATAAATACACAAAAAAAAAACAATCAAATACACAATGACTTCTTAGCATACAATTTGTTATTACGTATATTGAGAGTTGAGACTGATTTCTCATCTGTCTCTGTAAGTAAAAGGTTCACTTTACAGAAGCAGATAAATGAGTGAGAAGCATGATACGAAAGGTTAGAATAAAACTATTACGTAAGTTTGTGCAAATTGTTCAGGTTTACTTAACTTTTATTCGGTGGAGACGCTCTTCTTTCTCCACAGTATCCATTGCTTTACATAATATTTTTATTTATATTTTCTTTTCACAGCGGTTTTCGATATTTCCATCTGATCTGTCATTGACTGTCAAACTGATGACAGCTGACGGAAAATTGTCAACCAATGATAACTGTCGACCTATGTCAAACTCAACAGCTGTTTTGGGTAAACATGCATGAAAAAGTAATTATACTCTAGAGTAGTTGCATGGTTATTTTGGCGCGCGGCTATAGTTAGAACTAACACCACCATCTTGTGTTTCATTATTATTTCCACAAATGTTTACCAACAGCGCTAGCTTAATAATGTTATTCAAGCGCGGAAAGAACCATGACGCAATAATTAACAGTTTTAGTTATGGCAACATGGCTTAAGATATATTTGCGAGTTTTGCAACCAATTTTTACTTTCGTTCACATTCGCTGACGAATAGTATACTTGAACTTTACCTTCAACTTTTTATGGTTTAAAATCATTTGGAGGACAGTTTGTGGTAACTTGATGTGCTGGCCACTGTACCGAGATTCGCGTCCACCTACGTAGGTTGTAGATGGCTCTCACAGCCCTCTTTTACAGAAGTCATTATCTGCAGCCCGTCCTTACCTCTTATTCTTTAGTCATTGGTCCCTAACAGCAGAAAACATGATGCTATGGAAGCCGGAAGTAGTTAAAATGGACAATGGAGCTGCAAACCATATTTTATTAAGCATAATATTTTAAGTTTGCCTTCCTTATTTATATATGAAGTAGCAATTAGCTAATTTTGTTCAAACGAATCCTAAATTATTAAAAAAAAATGTCAGAAGTTACCATCCGCAGTCGTCATTTAATCGATCATAATAATTTTACGAAGCTGAGTGCTTGTTTTCCCTATCCGCAATATTCAAGTTGTATTATTAGTGCATGATTCACGTAATCAAATGCCTTGGATATGTCGCAAAAGATACCCATTGCGTTTTGTGCTTCTTATCCCACGTATTATATATGTGCTTTAAAAGGTGATTCCGGCCGGCGCGCGGCGGCGTCATCTTCTCCTTTGGTAAAAGTGGTAAAACGATATTGTTGATCGTATAAGATGCAATTCCAATAAAAATTATTGATCAATTGAGCAATTTTTTTTAACACCTTGTTGAAAACCTGTTAAAATTGCTATAATTATTTATGACCTTGCTGTATCCGAATTTAAAAAGTGGTAAAGCTTAAGGTGGATGCGCAAGGGTAGCCCGCGAAATTTAAATTTTCTCAAGTTTATTGCAATTTGCAGGTCAGTGTCAAGTTTTATGTTGATGATAATATAAATCGCGCCAGTAACACGTATGGAGTTACAGAATTATAACCATTCAAATCATCAATACAGCTCTCCAAGTTCATATAATCACATTCAATAGCTATTTCATGAAAAAGTCACTCTTTGAGATTAGCCCGCGAAATTTTTTTTTTTTACGTTTATTGCAATTTGCAGGTCAGTGTCAGGTTGTATGTTCATGAAAATATGAATCGCGCCAGTAACACATATGGAGTTACAGAATTATAATCATTCCCTAAATACCCACAGTCAAATGGAATGGCAGAGCGGGCGGTGCAGATAGCTAAGAAAATTATGTTCAAATGTAGGGATGATAATATAGATAATAGAATTGATTTATTACAGTATAGAAATACACCTGTTGCAGGCACAAAATTTTCCCCAGCACAATTGTTAATGAACAGGAATTTAATGAAAATATAATTGAAATGCAAAAATCAATAAACAGGAACATAAGAAATTATAATGTAAAAACTAAAAACAAATCTGAATTTGTGGTAGGACAAAATGTTTGGTTTAAGAAAGATGTAAATGATTAGATAGGAAGTGGTTACCAGGAACAATATCATAAGGAAAAATAACTTTAGATCATATAATGTAGGGGATAAGGATGGTGTGAGCTATTGTAGAACATCGTACCACATTCGTGGTTAATTTGGTGGTTCTCCAGGTATGGTGTGGGGTTTCAGAGTTTCCTCAAACTAATAAAAGTTGAAAACATATTTTATGATATCATTTAGACATTAGCAAGTAATTTGTTAGCAAATAAGTCAGCTGGTGTTGAGTAGTTTAATTTAGTTGTATTTGGTATGTAAAATAATAAAATAAAAAATAAACATAGTATAAATTTTAAAATAAGTATTGTCAAGGTTTTAAGTGCCTATTTATAAGTAGGTTGGACTAACAACCTACTATCATTATTGCTCTGTAAAATGTATAAGCCCGCAAGTGTAATTCAGTTTGTTTCATGTTAATAACAATTTTTTCGTTTTCTACCTTATGGTTAGGTCGGTCTAACAACCTACTATCATTATGGCTCTGTAAAATGTATAAGCCCTTATGAGTAATTCAGTTTGTTACCTACATGTTAACAAGGGCAGTTACTTTTATTTTATTTTTCTTCCTTTTGTTTTTTTTTTAGTTATAAAGAGGGATAGATATGGATAGACTATACCTTACATTTTTATGCTGTATAATTTTGCTTGTTTTAAAAGAGGGAGATGTAATGGAGATAAAATAGGGCAACACTAGTCCCGTCAAGATGACAGGAGCTAGGAGCTGTCAGGGCAAAAACAAGGGAAGCGCACGGCCATTGGACCATTGTAACAAGGAGCACCATTAAAAGTATTATAAAATAATCGTCGTTTATTCTGGCTTTCTGAAAAGGTACGGTTTTTAACTTCAAGGTACGGTTGAGTCGGGATACTTCTGCAAGAACTAGATCAGTTTTTTTCTTCTTAGAGTTGGCTGTCTGCGACCATAGGTTGGAAAAAAGCGATAAGGAATCGAATATTCAAAGGGATATGGTAAAGTAGAACATTATTACCGATTGCCAATATCGAACAAATTCATTTGTAAATCAATTATATGTAGAATGAAGTAAAGTCATTAAATTCGTTAATGATGCAAACAATAAAAAAAAAATGATAATAATTTATCATAGGAATAATGTGATGAGGAAGTTCAAATATGAAGCGATATTATTCACTATAATTAAAGGAACAAAAAGTATTGTTTTATTTTATTGTTTTTAAACAAGTGTGCAAAATTCTGTTGTTTACATACCTGTAAGAAACTTGAAACGAAATTACAATAATTTTGTTTAATTGAATTATAATACCGGTAAAAAAAATTAAATGTAATTTGATATGTTTAGGTCTAAAAAGACTTTGTAAATCGAAGTTCGAATCAATCGCAACTCGAAGAAAAAAAAACTGATCTAGTTCTTGCAGAAATCTTCCGACACTTACGGTTTTGCTAGAATTTTGAAAAATGCTCTAATCTACTCATATTCTACAACGAAAACAAGTTGTTTATCAAAAAAATTATGAAAATAATGTTTTAGGAATTAAGGAAATTCCATTTAAGGTGGTTGCGCAAGGGTAGCCCTCGAAATTTGAATTTTCTTACGTTTATTGCAATTTGCAGGTCAGTGTCAGGTTGTATGATGATGAAAATATGAATCGCGCCAGTAACACGTATGGAGTTACAGAATTATGATCATTTAAATCATCAATACAACCCTCCGAGTTCATATAATCTCAAAAAGTGACTTTTTCATGAAATAGCTACTGAATGTGATTATATGAACTTGGAGAGCTGTATTGATGATTTTAATGATTATAGTTCTGTAACTCCATACGTGTTACTGGCGCGATTCATATTTTCATCAACTTACAACTTGACACTGACCTGCAAATTGCAATAAACTTGAGAAAATTTAAATTTCGCGGGCTACCCTTGCGCATCCACCTTAAGTAATTTGTGTCCATATTTTAGCGTCATAATCAATGTTAAATAATAAGAATAGTGATCAAACTATTTAGTTAAAACTGTTCTGTTTTTTTTTTTTAATTCATCGCTCCTGAGGAAGGAAGAAAGGGAATGTAACCCAAACAGCCAAGTCTTATTTGGTTGGAAGAAAAAAGTTTTTTAAACGCAAATTCAGAATGCTAAGAAAAACAGGAGAAGGCGATTTTTTTTTTACCCTTTGCAGTGAAAAATAAATCACTAGTATAGAAAAGGTACGGTTTACACTGAGGAACGGTTGTGGTACGATTGTGTGATGAATAGTACGGAAAACCGTACTTTTTGGTACGGTCTGGCAACGCTGTTGACACTGTCATGCAGTGTTTCCACTTTAATGATTTCCTTTTCCCACGCATCAATTGAGATTTCCCCTTCTCAGGACATTTTCCTTTTGCTCAACGGTCACTTATCATTTGGTCACATTATATTATGGTAGTACTATCGATAACAAAAGTGTCAAAGTGTGTGTTTTGTGTGATTTGACTTCCGTATTATTTATGTTTGGCAACGCCACGTAAAAACTTTTTTTATGAAAACATACTAAGACTTCTATCCGCTCTTTTTAGTAAAAAAGAGCGGATAGAAGTCTTAGTATGTTTTCATAACTTTGCTTCACACTTAAAATAAGATCATGCGCAAACATCTATTATCTATAGTTATTTACTAGAATGTTGGAGTTACATTTGTCAAATAAAAAACAAAAATTATTTAATTGGAAACGCAAACGATGAAAAATATCTGAAGCAAGTTTTTTTTTTGATTAGGCTTTACCTATGATTTCCCTCGATTTCCCCTGTTCATCTCTTTCCCCTTTTTCTTCCCCTCTGGACCCTAATTTCCCCCCAAAAGGACAATTTCCCCTCATTGTGGTAACACTGCAGTCATGTTTGAAGCAGTGTTGCCAGAAGGTTATATTTCTTACATTTTTCGTAACTTTGTCCCCCGCGAAACATGTAAGTAATTTTTAAATTTTAGGGTATTTTCGTAACTTTTCAGAACAACGAGATTTGTAATGCTTTTTTGCATTGAGACGTTCTTGCACTTTATTAACAGAGCCCGTTTACGACCACTTGGTAGAACAGTACGTTATGAGAGTTCTTTAAGTATCGAAAATTATAGTAGTTAGTTCAGTGTAAATCTAACAGTTGCACAACCTCGTAGTTTTGGTTTAAACTAGAATAGAATAAGTTAGGTGCTAGACTGGATAGTAACAACAGTGAAGATGGCGCTGCGAACAAATTAAACTGTCTGTTTTATCATTAGACTATATACACCATTAGACATCATAGATTCCTTTACATTAAGCCATTTTACTGACATCAATTTGCCTCCGACCTCCGACCCCAAAAACAGGTAAATAAAAACAATAATGTAACTTTTACAGCAAAAACTTCGCTGGTATAAGTTTTCGCCTGACTAGGATAAATTTTAGCGACTTTTTAGCTCGCTAAATTTTATTCTGCTGTCGGATTGACATTGAGCTGTCTGTAGTTTTATTGGCTAGACTCGCGCCATAGAAACGAATATTTATCGAGTACTTAATCATCGTCTCCGTGAATTTGATTTGTGGATTATGGATGAAGTTATGATTACATAAGATGCAAATTGTTGTAGACGAAAGGGGCAGAATGATATACAATCTGAGCTGTCAATTGAATTTGACAGTCAACATTGATCTAGACCGATGACTCCGTTCAGCGAGCCCTCGCTAGTTTAATTTTTATCCGGCGAAAATTTCGCCGGCTTACTTAAACGCACCCCTGGCAACACTGGTTTGAGCTGTGCTGTCAAATGCCATCTAAGTTTATCTTTATGTCTTGAATTCTCTAATAATTTTAGGTTAGCTTTCTTGATCACTTGACCAGATTATTTAATATTTATTTATAACTATAAAAATGAAGAATAGAACAAATATTACTGACTTGTTTCGCGAGGCTGAGTCTAACCAGAGCTATGTTAAAGTTTGTGCTCCCATGGTCAGATATAGCAAAGTGCAATTCAGAACTCTTGTTAAAAAGTAAGTTACTTGTTATTAGCAAGCTCAGAGCACTAATAAGTCTAAAGCAATTCTAGTCCTAAGCATTGCGTCTAGTAAATATAAGTTCTCTAAACTAGCAGTAATGCATGTTAGATTATGAAAAATATAAGTTGAGATGGTCGTGTAGGGGTGGTAGGTCACAATATGCTAATCATTATGCTGTTTGTTTCAGTTATGGGGTAGACTTATGCTTCTCTCCAATGATATTAGCGGACTCTTTCTGTCAAAATTCAAAAGCTCGTTTCAGTGAGTTTGCAACAACAGTCAATGATACCCCTTTGATTGTGCAGTTTGCATCCAATAATAGAGATGATTTTGTAGATGCATCCAAATTAATTTACGCATATGCAGATGGTGTGGATTTAAACTGTGGTTGCCCACAAAAGTGGGCTATGAAGGATGGTTATGGCTGTGCACTTTTATCAAAAACAGAAATAATTCATGACCTAGTAAAAGGTATCAGGAACAATTTGCCTAGTAACTTTAGTGTGTCTGTCAAAATAAGAATATTGAAAGAATTGAACAGGACCATTGAAATGTGTCAGCAGTTAGAAAAATGTGGAGTAAGTTTTTTGACAGTTCATGGAAGGACGCCAACACAGAAAAGTGGTGATAAAGTAAATGCAGTAGCTTTACGTGATGTTGTTGAATCAGTACAAATACCGATCATTGCAAATGGTGGGATCAAGACATTGGAGGATGCAGATGATTTGCACAAACAAGTGAAATGTACTGGTGTCATGGCTGCCAGTGGGCTTCTTACCAATCCAGGACTGTTCAGTGGAGCAATAAGGACTCCATTAAGTTGTGTAAAAATGTGGATGGATATGAAAGATCAAGATAGTGATAAAATAACATTTCAATGTTATCATCATCATTTAGTTTTTATGTTAGAGAAAGTGTTGACAAAACAAGAAAAACTAGTGTTCAATCATCTGAGTACATTTGAAACTGTTGACAAGTTTTTGAATGAATATTTAATCAATTCTGTAGATGATAGATTAGAGTTTAAGTTTAACCTAGATGAATTTGTGGATTGTGAATTTGCAAATGAAATAACACATAAGCATTCCAGTAAATGTAGGGGTTGTGGGAAAAGTGTTGGTTATTGTATTTGTAATAAATATGATTCCAATAGAACAGATGGGAATTATTTTGTATCTTGTGTAAAAGATAGTGATTCTCTTGATTATATGGACTTTAATATATTTGATGAAACTTGTTAATTAGTTATGTATTTTGAGATTACTTATGTAAATTTTTTTTTTTTTAACAAACGTTTTTATTTATATTTATTGATAAAGCTAAAAAAAGTTATTAAAAAACGTAATTGGAAACTACTTATTATGTATATTACCGAACAAAAGTCTTATTCCTTCACACCGCATCGGGTTTATGTCAAACTAGCTGTTGCCCGCGGCTTCGCCCGCCTTTTGGTTGGAAATTTTCCCAGGAGCATGTTGTAAATATAGTTCAGTAGATCCAGAGATTACCCCTTACATACAAACTTACAAATACCTCTTTATAATATTAGTATAGAGTATAGATGTTCAGGGCAAATCTTATCGCTATGACGTTATTCTGTTCATAATAATATTGTTTTTGATACGGTTTCATATTTTGTTGTTCAAAAAATCCAAAGATAATAATAATAATAAAGCTCATTTATTCCATATCCCTCTTTACATAATGATGTGTATACAATTAATAGTTTTATATTTTATTTGGATATGGATCCCTTTTGGGTGAAAGCCTCCTCCATCCCGTGCCAATTTTCCCTGTTTTGGGCCAACTCCATCCAACTCGGACCAGCTACTTCAATGATGTCGTCTGCCAATCTCTTGCGTGGTCTGCCCCTGTTCCTCTTGCCTCCTGGTCCAGACAACTTTGTTGACTCCAATGTCCACCTTTGATCTCTGCATCTCGAAAGATGACCTGCCCATTTCCATTTCAGTCGTAGAGCATGTAGGAGGGCGTCTGTTAGTTTAGTTCTTTTCCTTATCTCTTCGTTTCGGGTTTTCTGTATTTTTCTGAGTTTTAATATGCTCCTTTCCATGGAATGTTGGCATGATAAGATTTTATTTTGTTAGTATATGTCCATGTTTGGCTTCCATATCTCATGCTTGGTAGAATACAGGTGTCCATTATTATTCTTTTAAACTTCATGTGATAGTCCCCTTTTAGGACTTCCTTTTGTAACCAAAATTTCTTCCAAGTGCAGTTGATCCTTCTATCCACTTCAGTTTCGTTATTTTTTGTATCAAATGATATTTGTTATTCAAGGTAGATATATTCCTTTACATATTCAATCTGGTTTCCCGACATGTGTATTTCCTTTTCTATATGGTTCGTCATGATTTTTGTTTTGCTTGCGTTCATGCGTAACCCCGCTTTTTTACTATTTGTGTCCAGTTTTTGTATCATTTGTTCTAGCTCAGTTGCTGATTCCGCGAAGAGGATGATATCTTCAGCAAATCTGAGGTGGCTTCGATATTGATCTTGCATTCTGAGTCCTTTATTTCTCCAGTTAATTTCTTGAAATATTCCTTCCAACACAGCTATGAATAGTTTCGGTGACATGGGATCCCCCTGTCTGACTCCCTTTCTTATTGCTATCTCTTCTCCTTTAGTTTCTAATCTTACTCTACTTTTGCTTTGTGAGTAGATGTTCTTTATGATGTCTATATAGGTTCTGTTTATTCCGCAGCAGGCAAGTGCTTTCCAGATCGAGGCGTGTGTTATACTGTCAAATGCCTTTGAGTAGTCAATAAAGGCTACATAAAGAGGTCGATTGTATTCTATGTTTTTCAAGTATTTGGTCTAATGTGTATATATGATCAATAGTGGAGAATCCTTGGCGGAAACCGGCTTGTTTTTTTGGTTGGTTGTTGTCTATTTTAGATGTTATCCGGCTCAGTAATACAGAGGGAAAAAGTTTGTAAATGCTCGTCAGTAAACTTATTGGCCTGTACTTTCCGATGTCTGCTGGATTACCTTTTTTGTAAAGGAGTATTATGTCGGAGTCACACCATTGCTTAGGAGCTTTTCCTGTATTGAATGCCATGTTGAATACTTTTGCTAAGAATGGTATTAGGACTGGGGCTCCTATTTTTATTGCTTCGTTGCTTAAGTTATCTGGCCCAGGACTTTTGTCAGGTTTTAACTTATTTATATGCCTTAATATTTCTTCGTTGTTTATAGGTTCTATTTCTTCTTGCTCGTTTTTTTCGGAAATGGTAAGCTCTTTATCGCAAGGGTCTTCTGGTGGTTTCTTATACAGCTCCTTGTAGAATTCAGTTGCATGTTCTATAATGTCCTTTCTTGTTTTCGTTTCATAATTTTCTTTGTTAAGTTTCTGAATCCAGTCTTTATGTGTTTTTAGTTCTTTGTTGGCCCGCTTGGAGCTTCTGTAGCAATTAAGTTTTTCTCTATTATTCTTTGCCTGTGTTTATTGTAATCTTCTTTAATGGCCTTCTTTGTTGTTTTGAAAAGGTTTTTTAGCTCTTGCTTTGTATCTTTACTTTTGTTTTTAGTTGAGATCAATTCTGTACGTCTTCTTATTAATATTTATGTTGATTCACTTAGTATTCCTGAACCCTTTCTTTCGTTCGTTTCCTGTTTTATTTTCAAGCTGGTTGTAATTATGTTCTCTAACTTGTCGTAATAGGTTTGTACCTCGTTGGTATGTTCTGGGAGCTGCTTGGTATTTTGTTTCAAGTTTTCTAGGTACAAGTATACTGATTTTTCGCTGTCCGTTTTAAGTGTTTTTGGAAGGGTCTTAAATGTTCTTCTGCTCAGCTTAGGAGATTTCATTGTTAGTGTTGATCTTATTAATCTATGGTCTGATGGAAATTGTACATTATTGAGTATTTCTACGTTTGTTATTCTTTTAGGTTTGTTGCACAGAATAAAATCTATCTCGTTCTTTGTTTTTTGAAACAAAGATAAGTATGTCGAAAAATACTTTTTTTTATACATAAAAGCTACTAAGCTTATATCTGCTAAAATATAAAAGATAGAAATATGGTGTTGCGGACTGTTTAGGCAGCGCATGCAAATACATGTTGGAAGAGCTTTTTTTTTTCCGCCTGGCTAGACAAAAATTGTTATTTCGGCTAATGTGTATGATATCATTATAATTTATAGCCTATAGCACTCACGAATAATGTAGCTTTCACCCAGTGAATAAATAATTTTTAAAATTGGATCATTAGTTCCGGAGATAAATAAGGGGAAAAAAAATGTAAAGTTAGGCAAGTAGGGTAGGATAGGGTAGATAGGGTAGAGTAGTAAAAAGTATAAGGAAGTAGTAGGCAAAGTACTTTTTTTTTTCTGATGGGAAATCATCAAATAACCCCTACCGCTCTGGGCTGAGCAGGAGGGAGTGTCAGACTTTTACTGACTAAAACCCATCCATGTTCCTTCCTTTGCCCTTTGTGTTCCAGGGCCGCGGTATCTCTTTCGAACAGTCCCGCAACCCTGGCAGGAAGTAGGTAAAGTACTAGGTCTGAATAAATTCAAGGTGTTATTTATTCAAACGAGGTAGGTAGGTAGGTAGGGTAGTTAAGTAGGCAGTTAGGGTAAGTACGATAAGTTGGTAGGTAGGGTAGGCAGGTAGGTAGGTAGGAAGCAGTGGCGAAGGGTCAAAATAAATTGAGTCAGGGGAAGCCGAAGAAAAACGTATCTATTTTTATTTTTTTTCTGTTTATTTTGACCTCATTTTCGTTATGAGCGACCCCGAAAACCATGAAAATAATACCCATGACGAAAACACTGAAAATTTTCGCCGGCGCCATCTTGAATTTTCATTTTAACATCATTTTCGTTATCAACCACCCCAAAAACTACGAAAATGACACCCATGACGAAAAAAATAAATTGCTTTTCATGACGACTCTTCTCTCAAACATCTCATCAGATAGTTTGTGTGATTTCTGTAGACCCATTCCAGCCCCCCTAGCATGGCAATACTATCTCTAGTCTACCAAGACTCGACAAAGTTCTTTCTATACAACTTGACATGTCTTGTCATTCATTTCATACATTTCTAACATCGCCATGCTTGCGACGATAGATATCTTTCCACAATCTGTCATAAAATGACAATTCAATTCGACTCGTCGTCGACAAAACCCGTTTCTACGGTGGTCATGCTACGCGGGCTGGTAGTGACACAAACAGCGATAGAAACTGGTGATAAACAGAAAAGTATCAGTAAATTACCTGTTTAAGGCTTATTTTGAATTGAAAGAAAGTAATTTTTTAGAATTTAAAATTATATTGCTTTGTGTCTGTAGTTACTAGAAGGTACAAGTTCGATCCATTTTCTGGATAATATTCTATATTGCCTCGTTTTCAAATATGAAAAATATTTTTTTAGTTAAGTATACAATTAATCGAAACTAAATTAATAACTAATGATTACTCCATTTGTAGTGACTAAAACTAAAATATCAATCGTGACTGATTTATTCATAACTAAAATAATCACTAACTTTTTAGTTTGATTCGTCAATTGATTGAGTATATTAATGACTAAGCCCAACTCTGCCCCTACATACAAACATACTAACTTACATACAAACTTTACCTCTTTATAATATTAGTATAGACTAGCTGTTGCCCGCGACCTTAGTTCGTGTTTTGAAAATTTCATGGGTTTTTTTTTTTTGCACGGAACCCTAATTCTTATTCTAAAATCAAAATGCAAGCCTATGTTAGACCTTATAACATCAGCAATCTGCCAGTAAAAGTTCCGTCAAAATCGGTCCAGCCGTTTCGGAGATTAGCCTGAACAAACAGACAGACACAAATTGGAAAAAAATGTGTTTTTGTTATAAGTGCCGTAATTATTTTCCTTTGTATTCAGTAAAAAGCTGTTATTTTGATATTACAAAAAGACACTTCAATTCTATATAATTGTATAGATTCTTACGCTATCTCAACTATAAAGCTCTGCAGGGCTATTGCCTCTGTTGACAGTTCATAGTGATCATCACTTGGCGAGTTTTGACTTTTGATATACTTACAATGACCGTTCTTTCAACTGACGCTACCCGTGCAAAACCGTCATTGTGCTGCACTGCTGGAATTCTAATCACTACTTATTCCATTAGATTTTGCCTCTTTGATGGCATTTCTTTGTCGCTGGATTCGACAAATCTTTCCTGTACACTTTTTTTCTGACACTGTCTCATTAATGGGGTGCTCAAACTGCCCTTCTTTATTTTTAGTCACATTGACTAATTAAAACTACCAGGTGTGTTACGTAGAATAACAGGTCAGGCGGGTCACAGTTAGTCTGAAAAGCCTTTCTAATTTAGATTTTATCATCCTTCACTCGTACTAAATCAGTCGAAAATATAATTCTAAGAAGTTGTGCAAGTAAGATACCTCGGACTTTAATTGCTGTGTTAAGTTACAATTACAATGTCTACGTGTAGCACAGAGTGTGTAAACCGCCTATTAGAGAGCACATTAAGTACAAATTTACTACGCTTAGTAAAAAAAATACAGTGAGAACGAGCATATTAGATGAGCGTGACTTTAAGTTAAATAGTATAATACAAGTTTTAGCCAGTATGAGCAGTATTCACGTTTGAAGTATGTATTAGGTAAATTCTTGCACATAAGGAAATTGTCCTTTATTGTACGGGGCTGCTTCTTATAATAAAACAGGTAGGTAAGGAACAGTTTTATTAAAAAATTGTACATTTTGATATAAGTGGGGAAACTTTGTTATAGCATTCGAGGCGGAATTAACACCCGAGCTGCAGGCGAGGCGAAGGTACACTCATGTACTTCAATGTTTTTTGTGAACCAAGGTGCACTACTCAAGATTTTTAGTGCTATATTGTGCAACCGTTGTATAATCTCTATATTTGGCTTGCTGGTCTTAATAAAGGGGCCTAAAATGGTCGCTTTAGCAGAATCATAATAGGATTATAATATGAGTCACTTTAAATACTTAAAATGGTCACAGACGCAGTTACAATTATTAATTGTAACTTTGTGACCATTTTACGAATTGTAACGTAATTAATATTAATTTCCTGTTATGATTCTGCTAAAGGAGTCATTTTAGACCCCCAGAGCTCTTTACCATATGTACCGATAGGTTTAAGAATGTATTTCTAGATCAAAAGTTCGTTTTCCAAGCTGATTGATGGCTGTCTACCTATAAGCCAGTGAAAGTCTCTTATTTTTCTGTTTACTTGATCCCTTTTGGTCTTTATATGTTCACGCCGGGTAAGTCTTCTGTCGATGTGCATGCTGTACTTTTCTGTGTCAAGTCTCTCAAGTTTCACTTGAGAGCTTCCCCTCTTCTGCCAGGATTGCGGGACTCTGCCAGGGTTGCGGGACTGTTCGAAAGAAATACCGCGGCCCTGGAACACAAAGGCCAAAAGAAGGAACATGGATGGGTTTTGACACTCCCTTCCGCTACGCCCAGAGCGGGAGGGGTCATTTGATGATTTCCCATCCGTAAAAAAAGGGCTTCCCCTCTTCGTAAAGCAAAGGTAACATGGACAGACTTGACAGAACTAGCCTTGATTCTCCGCTTTTTCAGCCATGATCCAATATTGTCTAGGTGTCCTTGTAGTTTCTTGGATGCTCTAATCTGGTCAAAACTCAAACTCAAAGAATTCATTTCAATTAGGCCATAACAGGCACTTTTGAATGTCAGAAAAATAAAGAAGGCGAGGCTACAGTCACAGACACAAGACATAATATCTTGTGAAAGTACTGTAGTTGCCCATTCCAAGGCGTAGATCTCTATGGAGAAGAATCGGCAAAAAACTCCATGGACACTTTTTAAATCAAAATATTTTTACAAGATCTTATTTACATCATTCATGCTGAGATTATACAAATATGTCAGAACGATGTATAAAGATGCACATTAAGAGCATCTAAAGTAAAAGATTAAATCAACAATTTAGAATACAAAATAGTTAAAACAAACCGTAGCAGCTAAGAGATGACCAGTCCCAACGACAGCGCCCGTTCACAGGATAGGACTGCGGTGTCATCAGCATAGGTTGCAGTTACAATTTGCTCCGAGTTGGGTAGGTCAGCCGTGTAGACTGCGTACAGAACAGTACCCAGCACAGAACCCTGGGGCAGTCCAGCTTCTATGGGATAGAATGAAGGCTGGAATTGAACCCAGAAATATACAAGGCGGAAGGGACACCGACTCATAATCGGTTACCACGTATTCAGTAGGTACTACTAAACGAAACTACTACTATAATGAATACCTACGTAAAAAAAGAATTAATTTAAATACCGAAGAAAAATTTGTATGTGGGGACATACAAATTTAAAAAAAAACTGCTCTTCCATACATTTTCACCGTGTTGTGTGTGCAGTTTTGTAGGAAACAGCATTTTTTTCTTAATAACCGACGAATAACTTTCTATAGGGGTTCAGAATGGGTTGCGGGACTGTTCGAAAGAGATACCGTGGCCCTGGAACACAAAGGGAACATGCATGGGTTTTAGTTAGTAAAAGTCTGACACTCCCTCCTGCTCAGCCCAGAGCGGGAGGAGTTATTTGATGATTTCCCACCGAAGACAAAAAAAAAAAAGTGGTTCAGAATGATGTACTGAATACGTTGTAACCGTTCTATCTTCAGTGTCCCGTTCACCCACAGATATTATAGATATATGTCAAATATAGCTGACTATCATTCGACGTCATTACTAAAATACTTCTCGTGCGCACGTGCGCCCCTTTTTTTTTTTTTCGGTTCACCGTCCACAGGCGCGCGCCTTCGGTGGCCGGGGGCCACCACTTGGCCCCCGACGCCCGGTGCGTCTTTCGCGGCGGCTGGGACGTGAGGTTCTCTCCCTCTCACGTTCCGCCACCTCCTTCGCTAGCATGACTGCTTCGCAGAAGGAGGTGACTGCGTCCCATTCCGTCTCGCTCCGAACCAAGGATTGAACCAAGGCCGGACGCGAGAGGTCGCCGCCGCCGATCGCCGCTACGAGGACACGGCGGTGCTCCGCCCACGCGGGGCAGAACTCCACCATGTGCTCCACCGTGTCCTTCGCTTGATCCTCGCAATGGTAGCACCCGGGCGTTTCTTCCCGTCCGATTCGGTGCAGGAAACTCCCGAAACAACCGTGTCCGGTAAGGACCTGTGTCAGGCGGAAGTTGAGGGCGCCTTGGCACCTCTCTAGCCACTCCTCAAAGAGGGGACTTATCGCCACTGCTGTGGCGTGCCCTGCACGGGTTTGCGACAGTCGCTTTCTCCATGTCGCCATGAGATCGCGCCGGAGGTCTGTCCGCTGAACGGCGATTTGCCGCAGCAGCGGAGTTTCCCCCCGGCGTAGTGCCTCCATGCGCCTATCGCCTATCGCCTTCAGATCCCAGGGCGGCAATCCGGCTAGGAGGCTCGCCGCCTCGCCGGAGATCGTGCGGTATCCCCGGATCAGTCTTACGCTACCACCTTTTGGGGCACTCGTGCGCCCCTTTGGTAAACTTTTACTGCCTTGAGCAAGAAATAAATCGCTACATTACCTACTTAGGTACAGGCTCGGATCCACCGTTGTGGGCACGATAGGCATGCCCACAACCCTATTATTGAGGTCGATAGTCTGATGTTCTAAACAAGGCCTTATTATAATTTAAAAAAAAACATAACCCTCGTTTACCATCGTATTAAAATTTTCTTACGTGACTCGCCCGGTCAGTGTGGCCACCGCGGAGATATCATTTTCATGGAGTGACACTTGTTTTTTTAATGATTCACCAAATTTTATTTAGAGTTGAAATGTGTGATATGAATTCAAACAAAAACACTTTTATAATTTTCGTGAAGAAACGGGCTAACATTTTACAGATTTATTATTTAGTGTTCGCCCCAAGGTTTTACCTGCGTGAACCTATACGCCCCACTGTAGATGCAAGCAGTGGCGTATTTATTTAACCTTAGACCTAAGAAGGCTATGGCCCAGGGCGGCGAGACTTGTTGATAAAAGCACTACGTATTTTTCGAGCTCGCTACTCTCGCAACCTACAGTCACTATTGTTCAGAAACTTTTATGCGTAATTATGTTGACAATACACCAGTATGAATGTTAAAAATAAAATCTATACAAATCCGAGATGGCTTGCCAAGTTTTTCGAGCTCGTTTCGCTCGCTCTTGCATACTGGAGTTCAAATTACTTAACCATTCGGAAACTGATAAGCACAATTCGACAAAGTAAAATATAAAAATAAAATCTAACATAATGGAGGCGGGGTGAAACAAAAATCGATTTAATTTCTTAAAGTATTCATGGTTCTGAGATTTTTATGCCAAGGTCGACAAAATCATTTCAATAACGCCTTTAAAAGTGGTATAAATAGTGTTACTATTTACAAATCGGAGGAGAGCTGCTAAAATTTTCGAATCACAATCAAAACATTGTGCTGATGGATGGATTGAATAGTACTGGGGTCGTGGAGGTGTTTACAGTAAAATCTTACGTTAAAAACATGTAAGGTACCGGAGGCGAATAACGCCTGGGGTATAATAACGCCCATATGAAAAATAATGGACTTACAACAGTGCAAACGTTTTGGTTATTAAAGAGAACGTACAAAATAATAATTGAAAGCTAACACCAATTCAGTATATAAATTATATCTTAACAATTTCTTAATTATTAGACTTATTAAAATTGCGGCTAATAAGGCCTATGTGCATCGCGCAATTAAGCCTATTCAATTAAAGGGAACCGATTTTGCTTAAAATCTTGTTCTCACAGAAATAATAATACCTAATACAACTAAAGAACGATGAGTACTTACAGTTTAAATATTATTAGTGAATCATTTCTAATGGTTTTACATTTTTCCGAAAACGTGAAAACGGGCAGGGCGTTAATAAACTACCCGGGCCTTATTAGGCTACCTTGTACGTGATTTTTGTTTTAATTGTAATATAAAATATGACGCATAAACACATGTATTTCATTTCTAAGTCTGTTTAAATTTATAAGAAGCAATACTGGCCGACCTTAAAAAATAGCTATTTTAAAGTAATAAATAAATAAAGCGAATCGAAATTAGGTAGGCCTTATTACCCTCAGGTACCTTATTTAAAAAAAAGAGTTGTGAAAAAGTTGGAACTTGGACCCCCAATATCTCCGTAACTAGGTTCCCAGGTATGGTCTAGCTAGAACAAAAAAAATATCGCAATGACGGTTACAATAAGTGCCTTTTGGCTTCGTTAAGGGTCTTGTTACACCCTTTAGATTGGTCATTTTGCGTAATTTTTTTGGCAGACAATCTATGCCAAAAGTATTAGAAATTATCAAATTAATGGTAAAAAACAGCGTGGGATTAAAGGTAGTCTCAGTTGTAAAGGTATTTACTAATGTTCCTACCTACTTTTCGATGAATGTCAATGAAAAACATTTATGCATCTATCTACCTAATAACACCGAGTAGGTAAGTATAAATGACAAAGTAACAACTAAATCTGTATGATTAATATCAATAACTGTATGTTCCATGACTGTCCCACACATTTGCACGAATTTGCATAACGAGTTTTGAATAAAAACTGAAAAGCTCTTGTTAGAAATATTCACAAACAAGAATCTAAGTATGATTTAGTTAGTAGGCAATCGAATATTTTTGTTGAAAGTTTATTATACGGGTTTTGTTGGCACACGTAAAGTATGGAATAACGCATGCCATTAAAAATGGTAGTAGTGTATGATCAGCGGTAACATACTTTGGAGCATGCGTGTTGCGGTGTTGGATAGGTACCGTCAGTGTGGACTGTGGAGGACTCACGCGCACACATTAGTTCAGTCCCCTGTTGATGAAATTCCCGCGCTTTTTGACGAAAATATTTATGTACAGTAGTGGAAATTAAATGTTACATGTTGGTGAATTTAAACCGTTACAGTGAGTGAAATAGATCTTCCTTTATTTATTTTAAATTCGTAGTGGAGAAATCATATATATTTTTTTAACTTTTCAGTACCTGTATCTGTTTTTAAGAATGTTTATTTTATGTATTTTTGTGTACGTTATGATTTTTTGTAGATATACGTAGGAGACGATATAGATCGTCTAGTTACCTAAGCTATAGAGCTTAGTTAACTGGGTTCCTATTTGTATTTTTTCAAAGGAAAGGATTTTTCAGGAGGTGCATGCTCATATGGGCAAACAATGGCCGTATTTGAAAAAAAATTGCAACAGCATTTTTTTTTAAATTTTTTTTCTCCGCTTTCAGACGTCCGGTAAATCGCATGTGTATTCCTGTAGGGAAAACTATAATTTTCAGAGTTACCTAGTTGCTTAGAGGTAAATTTTATGCTACATGTATAATTTTCTCATCTCAACATTATTATCTATTTCATTTCATTCTGTGCTCCTTCGTGGAGGTTTACTATTCTAATAATGTTATCGGAAAAATCGTTTCGGGGAGTCCTTTTTAAGTTTAAAGCATTCAGGTCCCCAAGTTTCTTAGCCAAAGCACAGCGTTATGTTAACCTTAAATATTGTCTGTGTCTTAAGCGGTAGAAATTATAATAATAATCAAATCTATCGACGTGGTATGTGTTAGTAAATTGCGTCAAACAAGAAGCATCGAACTTACTTCATTTTGTTGTTTAACTCTCTTTTGACGCGGCAGTCGAGAAATATCAAGTAACAAGAAGCGATCACCTCGCGTCTGAAGTATCCATAATGACAAATTAGATGTTCTAGCTTTCCGGCAGAGCAAGTTCCTATTCTTCTTCTTCTTCGTGTCGGTGGCACGACAGTTTTTATATTTTGTTGAAACTTAGAACTTCGCCACTACCACCGTGTCGTCTATGACAGCGCAGAGGTCAGTTCTGCTGCATGTTATTGGGCTAACAGGGCAGGATAGGAGGTGGAGCAGAGTTTGCGACACAGTTCCACAACCACACCCTGCTGCTGTTTCATTGAGGTAGCCCTACTTAAGTTCCTATTTCCAAAGTACCTAAGTATGTTAGAATTGTAAAACCCGCCCAAGTTAGGATTACGTTGAAGTTAAGACTGATAGATTTAATAAATAGGTATGTATACATATGTTCGTACTTAGCCGAGCTGTAGATTAAACTTAAGATCAAAAATAAATAAATCCAAGTTTATTTATGAGTCCAATAACTTCTATAGTGTTTGCATTTAGTCAAGTGGGAAGTAAGACCTAGATGTAAGAACCAAAAAAATACAAAGATCTGTCATTCTATGTCTATGTTTATACAAATCTACTTTTACTTTCGGAAAATCAAATATTTTTTGAGCCTGATTGGTTTTAGTATCTTCTTACCGATTGAATCCCCTCTCTCATCAAACTGGATCCACCCAATGCTGAGTGTATGTCTTCTCCATTGCAAACTACGGCAGTAACTCGGTCGTGGGCCTCTCTCATCCAATTCTTGCCTGCTTCTCTGACCAGGTCATCGGTCCACCTGACCGAAGTCCTACATCAATTATATACAATCTGCAAATTTCTTCCTTAACTTTGCCAAATTCGTTTTTACGACTTAAGGGCAGTAGAGAGGTAATTAAACAAACTGCAGGTCTGCACAAGAAGATTTTTTCCCATTGTTATCCTACTTGCGCTTGAATAAAATTGTAACTGCCAATGCCAACAAATAAAATAGGTGAACTAGGTAAACATTGACAATAAAATCGGTATAAAACGGCCGTTGGACTTACTCAAGGATTTTGCTTATAAAATAATTTCTTATTGTGTTCTAAAGCACCTCAACAACCCCGAGGAGCAAATTATCATGGGGTACCAACGGGATCAGACAAGGTGGGTACTTAGCCTATGGCACCGCTGTCAGTTTCGCTGTCTGTCTAGGGTCACTGGGGTATCTATGTCTGTGCTTCGGCTTATCTCTTTCGAACCGTAATAGCTAGCCAGATAAAATGTTAACAAAATGCAATGTAATGCAATGTTACGGCCCAAAAATATTGAATCAAAAATAGTGTTCACTAAGCAATTGCTTTTTATTATTAATACTTTTCAGTAGTGTTTAGGTGGATGGCCTGGCCGTAGAATACTAATGCGTTAGAGTCTAGCTTGCATTTCACTTCTGTGAGAAATTATAGTTGTAGGTATTGTTCGGTTGCAGTACGCAAACAGAAATACACAGTTGTACATATTCCAAGCCTGAAATATTAGCCATACATACATACTAGGTAAACAATACACGTTATGACAAGTAGAACAAGAAAGAGGCTTGCAATGTTTCATGGATCACGGGTTATTAATCTTAATCTTAAAATACCTTCACGAGTTAATTGATATCGGCAAATCGGTAATTAACGTTACAATACGACAGCATCGATAGCATGTGTATTCTGGTTACTGGAATATGCTGTAGATAATTGATAATGTACTAGAAACTAATCTGACCCTAGCTTTCTATTTTGAGTAGTAAGCTATTTGTATAAAGCGTGTTTAACGCTATTCTTTAACAGAGACCTATTCTTTGAAAGCTTTTTATTTTGCGCAGATACCTATATTTATTTTCGCAGGAACTACTTATACATTACTAGTTGCGGTTTTAGCCTCTCCTTTCTTTTCGTGTCGCCTAGTAAAACATAAAGAAGCTCCGCAATTCCGCATGAATCATGTGTGTTTAGTGTTTGAAATAAAGCGCTACAGATTGTATCACCTTACCGTGGACTTGATCCCCATAAAGCAATGTGATAAACCAATAAATCAGTCAGCTCACAACGACTTACATAACGTGTGGTATACTGGTATACTAGGTATACTGTTAAATAATTGATTAAATGAGCAGGCTTTCATTCACACACAAAACATTGCATACCAATTTCAAGAGCTCACTTAAATAGCGATGTTTTAGGTTAAGTATAACTGTCAAATTAGACGTAGGCAGGTAGTAGGAAGTGTATAGGTTGGCGAGATGATGCTTCCAATTTTCTTCTTGTTTGATTAGACCTATTTGCTCTACACTTTCACGAGTGGTGCTACTTTAAAAACGTTGACCTGGTCGGGTGTGTTTGGTTAATTTAGCCTTTACCGGCGTGCGAGACATCGGGCGTGCATGTCACTGCTACAGCACAGATACCGAGCATAGGCATCTATTTGCACGATCGGCGAGGAATTAAAAGTGTGCCACAAACATAGCGTGTTTACAGACCTCCGAGTTTGGTTCCGTGCTCAGCGGATCACTGTACAAGCTCCATCCAAATTACTCGAAAATTGCGCGAAAGAAATTCTTAAATTATTTCTCTAATCCATTTTGTAACGGTGTGTTTTCACAGGCTATTATCAAGTGTGTTGTGAGTGCCATTAGATTGTTTTATTGTAAATTGTTAAAAGTATTGTGAATTATCTGTCTTTTACATACCAACCTAACTTCTAGTCTTACAACACCAGATTTTTTAAGGAAGTGTTGAAAATCTAAATACTTATTCATAACTATATTAAAATACTTTACTTTTACACAATTCAAAAATCAGAAAATTAACAGAAAAAATCTAATAATTGAGTAGCTATAAAATTTAATTGTTACTGGGGTTTCTCTTTCATTGATATTTCAGATGTGTGAATGGCTGTCGCACGGCGAGTGGTGCGATGTGAAACTCCTGTGCGGCGGGCGCGCATTCAGCGCACACCGCGCCGTGCTCGCCAGTGTCAGCGCTTTTCTCCGAGTAAGCAAACACTTCCCATTGTCGTGTTCTACAAAGCTGTTATCAACTTTACACAACCTTGCAATGACTAATTAGCAACGTTTTCTTTCAGCGGCTTCTTCTTTCTTGTCCCATAGATGAATCGCCAACTCTTATAGTTTTACCAGATTTTGACCTCGACGCTATGTCATCTGTGCTTTATTACATTTATAATGGAGAAGTCACTGTACAAAAAGAAAAACTTGAAATGTTTCTTGACATTATAAAAGCAATGCAAATATTTGTTGACACTCAACATTTGCCGCAAATGTCTGATACAGTGGAGTATAACAACTTCAATCTAAGTTTTCACTATGAAACGGATTTGTCAAAAAGTAATATTTATACTTTAGGATTTGAAGGCTGTAGAGATCAACGATACATAAATATAAAGAAAGGCAAGGAAATCCAGGAGGTATTACAGTATTCAGTTAGCAACCCAGATTGCAAAGATAAGCTGGTACGTAGTCAGAATCCGAGTGGAGAGCGTAAGTCTTCTTTAGGAAATCTGAAATCACCTTATGGAGACCGACAAAGGAACTCTTTTCTACGTGATTTATTTATCGAGACATATCCTCGAAACGGTAATGTTAACGGTCTGACGGCAGGCGTGCTAGCAATATCAAATGAATGCTATCGTGCTCCGGCATCTGTGCTCTTGACGAATGCAAATGGCAAACATCTCAGCACCGACGGTTCGCTCTTAGAACCATATAAAAAAACGAAAGAGAACATCAGTCATTCGCCTACAGTATTTCACCTTCACAAGCAGCGATGCACTCGAGATGAACCAGATTACGGTGAAACTAACAAAACTTTGTATGACCAATCTTGTCTAAAAGTTTGCTCGGCTGCGAAAAGTAATGAGACACGTGCCTTTGGCACTGACACAAATAGTTTGCCGATGAATATATTAATGAACCACGTCCCTGTGTCAGCAAATCCTTTATTTCAGTTGGGGATACAGGAGCAGATTCTTTCAGGATTTTATGTTCCGTCATTAGACTTTAGTATCGCACCGTCAATATTCAATTCGATAAAACCAATGCCGGTTCATAGAAATAGATCAGTCACTAACAATGTTACTGATGAAAGTAGTAAAGAAATGGATGTGAGAACGTCTGCTAAAGTAACTATTTTAAATCAAGTATTAGAGAGTCCATGGAGTCCTCGGATACCTAGCAATTACAAACCATTCCGAAGAAAAACTGAACATCCTGTGCAGCCGCAATCGTCGAAACTAAGAGTAAGAAGTTTCTTTTTCATAATAACGATAAACCTTCCTTCATTTCTAAGTAATCCAACAATCACCTTATTTCCAGGCAAACGAAAGCAGCATAGCTAACGATAGTAACAATAATGTTCCCAAACCAAATCTATTACCAAATGCAGAAGCACTTAGCGACACGGCGCCTGCAGGAGACCTGAAAGTACTGGCCACGGTTTCATGTCAACCAAATAACCGGAGAGATGATTTCAAGTGCACTATTTGCAATCAGGTAAACTTAACATAAGTATTAGTTGGTATGTTATGGATGCATGTCAAAATTAGAAAATACTACCGTAGGGTATTCGTTAGTTCTGTTAAAAATAGGCTCCTGATGATGACCCCATTTCTATCTTCGGCCACCTTGGATCGAAGTTCTCTTTAAATAAGTTAGCTACCTTAAATAGTGACAGTAACATAAACACTGGGGGGTGTTTATGTTACTGCTTTCATCCCCGAAGGGTGAAGCAGAGGTCCGGGGCTGCGGGACTATTCGAAAGAGATACCGCGGCCCTGGAACACAAACGGCCAAGAAGGAACATGGGTGGGTTTTAGTCAGTACAGACACTCCATTCCGCTCCGCCCAGAGCGGGAGGGGTCATTTGATGATTTCTGCTGCTACTGAGAAATTCCTGATGGAAACACACTCACTTCACTTTCACTCTACTCTTTATTTTTCTGTACTTTTTCTTTTCTCTTTTCACTTTGCCCGATCTGGGAATCGAACCGAACAGGACTTCATGCTCAGCAGTCGCGCTTGCAACCTAGTGGTCCTTCTGGTGAATAACTGCATATTTTTCGGATCAAAAAATTCTAGCAATCATTTTGCCTGGAACATTGGTAAAAGAACGATGATGCTTCACAACCTTGTGGTGGATGTGGTTCCTTGTATTCTGGCAATAGGCCAAATGGAACTCGTGCAAAGCACATATACCTAAATGAACGTCGTAGCATAGTATGACTGGATGGATTCGTTCATGCATCGGAATAACACCTATTAAAATAGAATTGACACTATCTTGAGGGTTGTTTAAATCAAATACTTCTTCTTGAAGCAATATTGATAGCGTTTCCTTAAAACCTAAGTTTGCTTTCACCACGCTGAGTGGAAATGTTCTACGCTAAAATGCATTTATATTCATGTTGTCGTTTGCATTCGCGGATGAAATGCTACGACCACTAAGCTGTTATTTCTTGGTCTATAGTAAAGTGCCTGAAGTTGGGATGCCTGTATAAACAATATATTTACATGTAATGTATTATTTTATAGTTATTTTATGTTATTTATTATATGTGAAGTCACGTAACTAACTTGTAATGTTTCTTCGTAAGCACATAAATTATTGAAATTCCCATTATTTTGAAGAATACGGTTTACTTGGACAAGCCAGAGTTATGAACTATAACTTACTCATACATTAATATAAATATAGAAGTTGCGTACCTATGTGTAACCGCCCTGTAACTTTGACAGCACGGTTGGCGCAGTGGCTGAGCGATTGACTGCTTCGCTGCGTGTCGCGGGTTCGAACCCCGCACGGAACAAATATTTGTATGGCCTACAGATAGTTGTTCCGGGTCTGGCTGTTTGTGTATGTGAGTTTAAATGTTTGTAAACGCACCCACGATTCAGTAGAAATTCCTAGTGGGGGGCATTTTTTTTTTTTTTTTAAATCAGACCAACTAAAGAAAATAAAAAAGTGTAAGCTTATCAACGTCAAAAACAAGTAGGTGGCTGCTGAGATATCCTCTGAACTATTGAAGCTAGAACCACATAATTATGTAGATACTCGAGTTTCAAGCTCCTTCAAATCTCTAAAGTAAATACCTAATTCAATTACTAGCTCAGTTGTTAAAATAAATTCATGTTACTTGGATTGATCATGCCCACTTTTCTGATAAGCGATTTAGAAATAAACATTTTTTTTGTATCTCACTCGGGTCAAGGCAAGGAGTGTGTTCATCTGTCTTTAAAATGCATTAGAGTAACGGCTGTTCTTTGATGTATCGTCATCCTAAATGTAACACTTCCAGGTGTTCACGAGCGGCGAGTCCCTCGCGGTGCATATGCGGCGGCACTCGAGCACCGCGCGCTACTCCTGCGGCGAGTGCGGCAAGACGTTCTCCCAGTTGCGTAACTTCAAGTACCACATGTCCATACACAGGGGGACCAGGGAGTTTGCAGCCACTTGCACAGTGTGCGGCAAATACTTCAACGACAGAGGATATCTCAGCAGCCACATGAAGATCCATCGGTAAGAAATTGTTATTCTTACTTTTCTCTTTTCTAAAATATTTGAACAGCTTCCAGACCAATATTTCTATCCTATTAAGGCATACAAGTAAAGAGTTCTTTAATTAAGCTATAAACGTTTGTGAAGCATTCATTAATGAGTATAATCTTCGTTCTATTTATTTTCAGGAACCGTAAAGAGTACAAATGCACTCTCTGCCCCAAGTCTTTCAACCAGCGCGTTGCGTACAACATGCATGTGAGGATTCACACAGGTAAATTGATTGTGTTGTGGAAATGATATATTCAATATTATAGGTTCTTCATATCCTTGGTCTTTGGGCTGCTACTATTCAAGTACTTAACTATTTGTTTATAATACTGATCACTGGTACCGATACCAAACTAAGTACACATTAAATTAGTTACGTAGTGCTAAGTTTGCACTTTCCCGAACGTGCAACGATTTCTAGATCCCTCAAACAGCTACAGTTTCTTATTAGAAAGATTGTCATACCAATCCTATTATTATGTCTTTCATAGTAAGCTTACCTTATGACGTATTTTTGATGCATAACATGTTAGAAAAATATATTTCGAGTTGACACGGAGATTTTATTGCACCTTTTAACATTTTATTTAAGGTTGCGACTGAAGGTCGTAGGCTGTAGGTCGTAACCTACGTAAGCTAGTAAGCTTCAAATTGTTTCAACTTCGGCCACGGTAGTATATATGTAAACTAATATGAATTGTACGACCTTTATGTACCTACCATATACTCAGAAATAAATGATATTCTATTCTATTCTAACTTCAAAAAAAATCTTAAACTTCCTTCAGACTATAAGATACCATTTTAGATTACCCTTATGTAACTGGTTCTAGGTGTGAAGCCCCATGTGTGCGAGGAGTGCGGCAAGGCGTTCTCCCGCAAGATGCTGCTGAAGCAGCACCAGCGCACGCACTCGGGCGAGCGGCCCTACGCCTGCCTGCACTGTGACAAGCGCTTCGCAGACCGCTCCAACATGACGCTTCACCTGCGACTACACACAGGTCAGTTAAACAGAGAGAGAGGTGATAATATGTGGTGGACATTATTGTTTGCCTACGTCAAAGGTTGTCCCTATATAGCCGTGAGTCTTAGTCGTTAGTCGTTAGCGTCCGTTCTACTCCTAATTTTTCTTTGACCATCTTTTCATCTTTGGTTGATTGGTTGACTTACATTGACAATATGTCAATCGAGACAAGTTTTTATTGCTCTGCTAATAAATGATATGACATATTAATATGACGACAAATGTGGCAATCAAGACATGCGACATGCAGTATTTATAATCATGTCGATACTGATAAGGAGTCTATTATTTTCAGTGATATAACTTTGTGCTCGACATTCACGATCAATGCTAAATGAAATTAATTGGTTACCTACCGTTATCACGTACTTATGCTCTAGACTAGATAAAATAGAAAGTGCATCCACGGAAATTTATTGAATATACCCAATTATGTACATACGAGTACATATGTACTTGTTTATGACATTTCAATGATAATTAATTAATCCGTCACATTATCTCCGGGTGTTCTCGTCTAGCTAACGGAGAGAACTTGCATAGACACAACCTTGTAGCCAGGACTATCCATCAGCAACTTGCTCTAAAATACAGCCTCGTGAAATCGGAAGAACGGTACTATACCGGTATGTGCCCGACCCAATTCTCGAAAATGGCAGTATCACATTGTACTGGGTGATACATACGTAAAGAAAGATAAACCAATAGAAACTTGGCTTTAACTAACTATTTTCACAAGCCATAGAAATAATATGTATTAGATTGACAACACTAATCAAAGATGACAACTGACATTATGAAATACTATCAGCCAGTTAATAAGGAGATTATATATCATTCACCCCCTCTATGTTTTCTTGATCGAGGAGATAATCATTAAGACGAATTGGGAGTCTCCTTAACCTTGCTGATCTACGAATAGCCTGAGGTTGTTCGGCACCGTTGTTATTGTTTTCAGGAGTTCTAAAAATGTCTTCTTCATCATTTTCATCATCGTTTGAATCATTTCTGTTTTCTGTATTTCGACAACTTATCTCAGCTTTATCCACCAACGTAACAGGAAGCGGTGCCAAATGCCTGTTAGATACTATCGATTCATGGCCATTGGTGCGTCTCACGTACGAGTAACTTGGGTTACTATGCAGGAGCTCAACTTCCTCCACATAGGGATCGGTCTTAAAACCTCGTACATATTTTTTTAACAATACTGGACCTGGAACGAGCCACGATGGAAGAGATTCTCCAACAGGTGTTCTTCGAGGAAAGTTAAATAGTCTCTCATGTGGAGTGGCATTTATCGATGTGCACAAGAGTGAGCGTACGCAGTGTAGCGACGGTTTTAAAGCTTGCTCCCAGTTTTCAATGGGTAGATTTTTTGAACGTAAGTAAAGTTGTATTGTTCTCCAGAGCGTTCCATTCAATCTTTCTACCTGGCCGTTTCCTTGCGGATTATACGGCGTTGTGCGAGAAGACGCGATGTTACAATTTCGTAAGAAAGTTTGCAGATCTTCTGACATGAAGGAAGCACCTCGGTCACTGTGTATATATAGGGGTTGACCAAATTCAAAGAAAATATTTCTGAGACAGTTTATGACAGTCACAGAGGTCATGTCCGCGCAAGGATAGGCAAACGGATACCGTGAAAATTCATCTATTATCTTGAGTATATACTTGTTCTTAGTATTTGATGGCAAGGGGCCCTTAAAATCAATATTCAGCCGTTCAAAAGCTGATGTAGCTTTAATAAGTGTTCCCTTGGATTTTGCGAAACGTGGCTTAATTTCTGCGCATATTGGACAAGAGGCAGTCATTTGCTTAATATCATTAATAGAGTAGGGCATATTTTTCTGCCTGATCCAGTGGTACATTCTAGTTATTCCTGGATGAGAAAGGGCATCATGTAATTCATATAACTTGTTGTTACTCATGGATGCGCAAACTCTGGGGAGGGCATCAGCTGCAACATTTTCGTTACCTGGTCTATAAATTATGTCGTACTTGTAGCATGATAGTTCTAGCCTCCATCTTTCGAATTTGTCGTTTTATATTTTGCTTGTATGACTTTGGCTAAAGATGTGGCTCACAGATTTCTGATCCGTTCTAAGAATAAAATGTCTATTCAGTAGATAATGCCGCCATTTCCTGAGACTTTCAACGATAGCACAAGCTTCCTTTTCTACAGAAGCATGCTTGCGTTCACTGTCTGATAGCGTTCTTGAAAAGAATGCAACGGGGCGACCTTTTTGAGAAAGCGTCGCGGCTAAAGCAAACTCAGAAGCATCTGTTTCAACTGTTAATATTTCCATTTCATCCATAGCAACCAATGCTGCCTTCTGTATGTCTGCTTTTAGTTGCTGAAAGCTGTTCTGCGCAGTCTCATTAAGAGGAAAGTGGGTTACATTAATTAACGGTTGGATCTTCTCGGAAAATTTGTTGACCCATTTGGCGTAGTGGGCAAACAGCCCTTGTGCTCTTTTGAGTTCAGCGGCATTAGTAGGTAGCGGCAAATTTATAAGAGGAACAAGTCGATCTCTATCAGGCTCAATCGTATTATTTGTAATTGTGTAACCCAAAAGGCTTATCGTACTTTTACTAAAGTTACATTTTTGTTCATTTAACGTTAGTCTGTATTTCTTCACTGCGGCCATAAATTGTCGCAAATTCATATCGTGTTCCTCCTTGTTTTTGCCACAAACAGTAACGTCGTCAAGATACGCAAAGATTCCTTGTAGTTTTTCCTTATCGATAATATATTCAAGAGTTCGTTGAAAGGCGGCTACTCCATTGGTGACACCAAATGGTATTCTCGTAAATTGATAAAGTTTTCCACAAGCTTCGAACGCAGTAAATTTTCTTTCTCTTTCTATTATCGGTACCTGATGATATGCGCTTTCCAAATCGATCTGGCTAAAGTAATTAAATTTAGCTACCTTTGAAACAATCAATTCTATGTTAGGAAGTGGGTATGCGTCCAGGTATGTAAACCTATTGATAGTTCTGGAGTAATCGACGACCATACGCTTTCGATGTCCTCCACCACCAGTAACCAGAACCTGAGCGCGCCATGGAGATATACTTGGTTCTATTATACCATCTTTTAATAGTTTTGCTATTTCTATCTTAATAAATTCTTCATCTTCTTTGTTATGGCGTCTAGATTTAATAGCGATAGGAGCTAAATCTTCAGACAGGTGTGTAAAAATGGTGGCTGGTGGTACAGAAGCTTCCATTACACAGATTTGGAGAGCCTCTCTAGTACCTCCAAATTGGAATTCAAGCTTAGAATGATCTTTCAAAATATCATGCCCAATTATGACATCTGCGCATAAGTTGTTCACTATTAAAAGAGGACGTTTTACATATTTATGTTTGTTAATGATAAGAGTAGCAAAACATATTCCATCGACATAAGATGAGTGGCTAAGCGATGCCAGATTAATGGTCTGTTTATATGGCCTTTGTTTCAATTTCATCATATGAGCTATATTTTTCTCGATGAAACTCGCAGAACTTCCTGTATCAATGAGAGCGTCTACGAGGATATCATTTACTGTGATGGCAATTGTTGCTTGTTTTAAAGTAGACGGTGATGCAGCGGAAAATACAGTGCTGATAGACTCTGGTTGTGATACAGTAGGGTTTATAGGAGTGGATATGGCGTTGCTAGTGGTGGAGTTCCGTGACCGACAAACTGACGCAAAGTGTCCTTTTTTGGAACATAACTGGCAAGAAAACATGGAAAGCAGGACACTTAAACCTCTGATGAAGATTCCCACCGCAAAAGAAACAGCGCTTTGTTGATTGATGTCTTGTCAGAGGAACTGATACTGCAGCGCTAGAATTTGGTATAACTTGCAGTTGTGAGGTTTCTTTAAGTAAAGCAGGCGTCGACAGAGCGTTTAGTGTAGTAGGGATACTAACGCTCATTGTGGCGGAATCTTTCTCAGCTGTTTCAATGGACACGGGCTCACGGCCTGTTTGAGAACTTCATCCAAGGGTATAGAGGTATTTTCTAATAAACGTTCTTTTATTTTAGGTGATAGAATACCTGCTATAAAGGCGCAACGTATCGCTTGATTTCTATGTTCTAGTGCCGAGACTGATTGGAAGTTGCAGTCTTGTGCCAGTAGTTTTAAAGTTCGGCAGTACTCCGAAATCGTCTCATCACTCTTCTGTTTTCGTGTAGCAAGAATGTGCCTATGAGATTATATATCACTGGGATCAATCCATCATCACTGACAGGACTCGGTGGTTCGATCAGAGCAGCGCGCAATGATAGTTGACATAACGGTTCCGCATTATGGGACACCTACACCTCGTGAAAGCCTCGATCAATACCTGAGGAGGCTCTCGCTAGGCAGCTGGATCATTTTTTTTTGTTTTAGATTAAAATATTTAAAAATGTAATTTATATGTATAGTGACGAATTAAGGGAATTATAATATCAAAAACGGTAGCTCCTGACTTCGTTGCCATACAAGGTTCAACCGAAATTTTCTTTTAATACTAAGGTTAAGGGTACCTCTAAGGTTAGGTTAGTGCTCATTTCCCTAGTTCGCTAGTGCCCATTTTCAAGAATGAAGGTGATGTGCAGGACTGCAACAACTATCGGGGATAAAGCTCATGTCACATAGTATGAAAGTATGGGAGAAAGTGATAGAGAAAAGAATAAGAGAGGAGAGTGTGGGCCTTAAAAGAGAAAGGTATACCTGTGAAGTATGTAGAGTTAATACGTGCTATGTACAGCCAATCTTGTACCTGCAGCAGCTGACCGGACGTTCAGCTGCTAGCAACACCAAAGAGTTCAGTGTGGCTGTAGGCTTGCATCAAGGGTCGTCTTTAAGTCCTTACCTCTTCTTGTTGATTATGGACGACCTGACGTTGGACGTACAGGAAGAGGCACCCTGGTGCGTGCTGTTTGCCGACGACATTGTTCTTGTGTGAAGACGGTTCGGTGAAGACGGACTTGACTTTCAGAGCAGATTGGAGAAATGGCAACAGAAGCTGGAGAATGTTGGCTTGATCATCAGCAAAAGTAAAACTGAATACATGTTCTGCGATTTCGGCGGTCTCTCCAGTTCTGCAGCCATAGCGTTAAATGGCGCGCTCCTTCCAGTCTGCTCCGACTTTCGGTATCTAGGTTCACTCGTGCAAACCGATGGCGAAATAGATCAGAGTGTTAAGCACAAAATTAACACTGGATGGATGAAATGGCGGTAGGTCACGGGAACAATATGCGACTCCCGCATTCCGTTTAAACTCAACGAGAAGATTTATAAAACCATGGTTAGACTTGCTGTCTTGTATGGATCAGAATGTTGGGCCACAAAAGGGATGAATGAAAGGTATTTGCGTGTGGATGAGAATGCTAAGGAGGTGTGGTGTAACGCGAATAGATAAATTAAGGAATAAGTATATAAGAGGAAGTCAGAAAGCGGCGCTTGTGACTGAAAAGTTGTGTGGTAATCGGTTATCAATGTATGGATATGTGATGGGGAGGAATGATGAAAATGAAGTGAGGAAAATGTTTAGTATGTATTTAGATGGCTTTAAGAGTAGAGGAGGACCAGAGAAACGATGGATGGACTGTGTGAAGGATGATATGGCTAGAAAGGAGGTGAATGTTGAGATGACGAGTAATAGAGAAGAATGGAAGAAGAAGACATGCTGCGCCGACGTCAAATAAGTTGGAATAAGGACAGGAGAGGAGAATGATGACTACGACCTCTAAGGACTAAAACTTTTCTTTCATCATTCTTTCTGACGACGCGACGGTGATGTTCTTGACAGTACATTGTACAAATTGGCACGGTGCTTTTATTTTTAATACATACAAGACCCTTCACGAAGCCGTCAATCAAGCATTCTAAGTAACTCTACGCAAAAATTTTCGCTGGGAAATAACTTTTTTTGGGGTGAAGAAACAAGTTTTACAGTAACAATGTAACGCACTTATAATATTGTGCAAATGAATAGATCGAATAGTACGGGGGTCGTGAAGATGTTTAAAGTAGAAGTTTTTCACGTTTTTAACATGTATTTAAAAAAAAAAACTTGTGAAAAGGTTGCAGCTTTGACCCCCAATATCTCCGTAACTAGAAGGTTTCCAGGTATGGTCTTGAACAAAAAAAAATATCGCAATGACGGGGAGAACAAGTACCTTTCGGCTTCGTTAAGGGCCTTGTTACACCCTTTATTTAAACAGCATAAAAAAAACAACATTATTTTGTATTATAGGTGTAAAGCCGTTCTCCTGCACGCTGTGCCCGAAATCTTTCACAAAGAAGCATCACTTGAAGTCGCACCTGAACTTCCACACCGGCTCCAAGCCGTACTCGTGTCCCCGCTGCAAGCTCGCCTTCACCCAGTCGTCTAACATGAGGACGCACCTCAAGAAGTGCCGCGCGCCTGAACCAGTGTCCAGTGACACTCCACAACCCAACGGAGATACGACGGTGTAGCTGCACACTTAGTGGTCACGAACTTGTATCGAAATTGAAACGTAACTTGCCTGAACTTTTATTTAACCCTATTCTACACTATGTAACATGTACATGTACATTCTGCTCTAATAAATGAAGAAATCATAATTTTTGTTTAATTTTAACAAACCTTCCAGTACCTATTTAAAACATGAAATTCGCAAATATTGGTGAAAATATTTTAAGTTTCAGGGTAGCACGTCTTTAATTAAAATTAGTGCCTCTAGGCACTTAATATGATAAAAACTTATGAACGATTTTATATTGCGAAACTCATCGTTCTACTATTCTAAAGTAAAATAAACATCGATTCATTCTCGAACGAATGATCGCATTCTCGTCATTAACAAAAAAAAGAAAAAACGCTCATAATTTAATACGAGGTTATTAAAACTAGTGAATAGGCGAAAACAGATCAAATTGAATTGATTTTTTACTTGAATGGCTGCAATTGATGTTGTCAACAAATACTGGAAACCTAAATGCAAGTACCTAATTAGTAATCTTCTTCTTAGCTTGACGATGGCAATCTAAATTGTGTCGGCCCAGAACTGAGCCACTAATTTGGCGCCTGCAGTAGCGTCCATCAGTTCCTGTAATGAACAAACAACAGGACACGCAGGACACAATATTAAGGCAGAGTCACCATTGAATCTCCACCTGAGCAGGTGATCCCTTCTGCAGCCACCCTGGGTCCGCTATAATAAGTATTGTAACGTGTATCCTTTGTTTCGACATAAATTTATAAGTTACCGCCCAATTAGAGTGAGAGAGAGTAGTGTTATACCTATCTACTTTCACGTAACTATAAACCAATTAAGCTTTATGTACATAACTCAACTGGATTGCGGAAAAATCTCTGTACTCCTGTCTGTATTCATCGAGACGTATTGTATCAATGAGGTAGGATGATTTCAACCAAACGGCCCGCATCGCATCGGATCGAAAAGGAGACGGACGGATGCGGCGATAGCCGATCGCGTCATGCAGGATGTTGACGCATACCATCGGCTCCGTACGAACGTTTCAACGTTCGAACGTGTCAAAAAGTTTCAGTCCTTACGATGACAGGCGAACGGAGCCGATCGCGCGTCGCAGCATACTTTCAGCTACGATCGCGTGTTGCAGAAGACGCCCACGGTTAAGCTGCAGTGCGCGGCTTTGTAATATTATAGAATTTAAATACCGTGTACACGATTTAATATCGTTTAAAGATTGTAAAATCCGTTCCGATACGATGCGATGGGAGCCGTTTGATGGAAATCATCCTTAACTCTACATGCAGTAGATGGTAATCTATATATAAATATAAAAAAACAGTAAAAAACTGTGTCTGTACATTGAATATTGAATATATTAAAAAAATAATGGTTTGGAAACAGTAATAGAGCACGAATCCAAAAAAAAAATTCTGTCTGTGTGTCTGTTTGTTTGTACACGCTAATCTTCGGAACTACTCGAAGGATTTAAATGTTTTTTTTTTAATGTAAAAATCTATGTAAGAGATACAAAAATGGTACCATAGCAAAAATTGTTCCACGTGATGAGCATTTTCTGCTAAGAAAATAAATTTGAAGATCTGAAACACCTGATGTGGAACTCCAAGAGCCCAGCTACACTATAACATATATAGGAATGACGTCTTAGCAAGAGTTGTTCAGCCTGATGAGCACTCTCTGTTGTCGTATAAAATTTGAAGATCTGCAAAACCTGTTGTGGAACTCCAAAGCCCACCGACACTATAACATATTAAGGAATGACGTCTTAGCAAAAGTTGTTTAGTCTGATGGGCATTTCCTGTGGCCTTATAAAAATGAAAGATCTGGAACGTCTCCAATCGTCTCGCTCATCCCGTTGTTTTCCCGTCCCCGGGCCTTAGAATTCTACATCAGACGTTTCAGATCTTCGATTTTCTTGACGACCCCGTTGTCGCTGGCATAAGCAACAGGATCCGCGTACGAAGTCGCGGGCAGAAGCTAGTTTATCTAATAAATTAATGAAATAGTGCCAGAAAAGTTCAGCGTATACGTTCAGTATAAACTGAAACTGTATCTGAAGGTTTACCTCGATATGCGTTGTAAAGTCCGAGAGAGTTTTCTTTATCAAGGAGAGTGATAGAAAATGATAAATGTGATAAAGATGTTTATTTTGCAAATAGGTTTTTGAAAGCACTTTTACACGTCCCTTTTTTTAAACTAGACGGTGCCGGTGTTTCGTACCTGAAAGAAATTCATTTACGATATTACCTATGTAGATAGTTATACTTACTCTTTTATGACACCGATGTTATTCATAACGATTTATGTAATTTTACTGTTATGTTTTCTTCTTTAGGTTGGTCTGTGGATGGGTGGCCACCCGTTTCATACCGAGTTTCCTCCGTGCCTCGGAAAGCACGTTGAGCTGTTGATCCCGGCTATTATTTGTTGATCTTTGTCGGTCGTTACTGGTAGCCAGTTTCCCGAAAGTCTGATAACCAAACTTACCAAGGGGTATTGTATTACCCAGTACTAACTGGGTTGTGGGAGGTTATATCGGTAGTCGCTCCATGTAAAATACTGTATTCAGCTGCATCCGGATATACTGAAAGCCGACCCCAACATAGTTTGGAAAAGGCTGGGCAGATGATGTTGATTTGCTTCTTTGTTTTAATGTATTTTATTTAATTTTAAGCTCACCTGTCTGCGTTGTCGTAGACATAAAAACATTTTTTTATTTGTATTTTGAATAAAGTTATTCAAATCACTTAATTTACTGTTTTGTTCATTTAAATGATAGTGGGTACTAAAATATAATAAAACCAAGATTTATATTTTTACTCCCGTTTTAATGAATTTGGTGTTGTAAAATAATTATTATCGATCAAGGTGTACAAAATTACAGGCCTTTACAGTATGTAGGTAAGTTTCTGGCGCATTAAGTAGTTACAATATTACCTATACTCCTTACGAGGTGTATGCGAGTACATTATATTTATTTTATACATAATAGTAGCAAAAGGTATTAAATACATACAGTGATAATATTGCTTACCTTGCAGTACCACAAGTAACGTATTGTACTTACATTATTTATTATGACCATCAATCTCTCTTAGGTGTCAATTTTATACATTATTGAAATATAGTTACAACGAAGGTAGTGACTGATATATCATTAAATGTAAATAATTTAAAAATATACCACATTATTTTATAATTCATCGGAATTATTTACAGTGTGTTTAGTTGCTACGTATTACCTGTTCGCGCTTTACAAAAAATATCAAAATAGTCAAAATCCAATAAAGAAATAAAATAACATGGTTTATTGTACCTAGTACTGTTCAGCATACTTAACATTCTTAATTTTGTCTTAGAGCGAGATTTGTGCGACGTTTACTATTTTATTTCCATATAAAATGTTGGACTCAGTTCGATGTCTTCTACATTATGTTCAGTTGTCAAACAAAAAATGCATTTTTATATAAAACAATGAGTGTCCCAAATTAAATTTTCAAGAAATTAATGATTGTTAAGTTCTTCGACAGCACCGTGATACGACGTGAAAGATAAATAAATATACTATAATTAAATTCTAACAAAATACTATAACTATAATATTTAATAAGTATAAGGAATGGCGAGAAGTCAACGAGTTTAGGTATATATTATGTAACAATATCGTAGTCAACATGCTGTGCTCAAGTCACTCAACAATAGTTAATTTCCTTAGTCAATAATTATTTGTTTACGTACATATTTCTACAAAAGTGTAGATGTTGAGATGATTATCGACAATGATGATTTCGACGTTTGAAAGCGATTTAGTAAAAGATTGTGCGAAAAATAAGAAAAGTTACATAAAATATAAACAATACAACAAATTATTATTTTATGACATTACATTTGCAGCATTTTCCATGTAGATCTGTAAATCAATTACTTATTATGTGACCTCTGATAGGTTCACAATATTCATACCCCTGTATGTTTACGCTTGTAATGTATAAATATAGCTAGGTATTCAGGATGGAAAAAAATTATGCATATAAAAACTTTGAAATCAGGGAGGATGCACATGTAAGTGTACAGGTGATCTCTTACAGAGTAGGTTTATTTTCCATGATATGGCAGATACCTGCTGAACACACTCATTAAGTAAATTTAATGTACTTGATAAAAGCACCCGTATACTTACGGCAGGCGATTTTTCACGAAGATGTTTAAATTCGATACAATTCTTTTAACTTTTCAAAATTTTCTTATATTTAGTAATGTCCTTAACGTTAAGTATCAATAAAGAGTTTATTTTAAAGAATTACCGTTTTAAGTTAAAGATAAATTAAGAAGTGAGAAGAGTTATATAATAGAATATTTATGTCTTCAAGATAAAAGAATTGTAACTTTAAACTGTAATAAGAAACGTTAACGTCGAAACCAGTGAACATTTTTACATGATTGTGGACACATTATTTGAAGCCATACAGACATACACGGTAGTCGCTAGTAAAAATTCTTTTGCTCTGTAAACAGTAGAAAATATACCGTTAATAAATCTACTAAGGATTGCGTGTAAAAATCTTATTCGTATGAACAATAGAAATATACAAAACGCTATCGTTTGGTTTTACATCACGTATAAGTTGTGAATACACAATATTACACACAAGCTTTTACTTCCAAGCCATGTTTACACAAGTTACACATCATGTAATCCAATACTTACTTACGTGTAATATTTGCCAAATATTACATTACATTTAATTATCTCAGCCTTTTCGAATAGGATAATCATAATTACTTGGGAATATAAAATAGTAACTAGTAGACTCGGTGAATTAACATTACGATGTAGTACATGTCCATCGGCGCGCGCGCAGGCGACGCGGGCGATGCCAGCGACCACTACTCTACGATGTGAAGCACCATTTGTTCTAGCGTAGGGATAATGTACACAATTTGACATTTTTAGTCTAAATAACATTAGAATTACGTTGTTGCACATATCATGCGCTTACTTTCCGATTATTCATTAGGAACAACAATTTAAAAATACTATACGCTCATCTCTTTAATTTTAACTTAAAAATAAACGTGCTTTTGGCACTTATCGCTAATCAGTTGTTTAATTACGTGTTTCGGACTGATTTGAAATGATTTCACAAAACAGTATTCTCTCTGCACTTTATTGCTGTTCAGATATTCTTTGGTGACTTTTATTATAGTAACACTTTTATGTACGTGCTGATGTTTGACGCTACTTATAATTGAACAACAAATCATTAAGGATTACCTTCAATCACGACAACACAGTTATGTAGATTTTTATATCTGGAAGTAGGTACATACATCTGTAATCGCATAAAAAATTAAATAAGTCGATGTCTCAAAATCCTATTTACAATAGAATTATAATTATACATATATAAAATTGAGCATTAGTATAAACAGAGGCTGCCGAAATCTTGGAAGTAATATTTAAATTCTTAACTAAATATGATACACTTCCCGAAGGGACTAATATTACTCAAGTACTTAGTACTTATTAATATCGCATCGCATTTACAAGTAATAATTCTTACAAATGTACAACTTAAAGTTTATATCGTAATCTCATAGCCACTGCAAGGGACGAAGTCCTCGTCCAAATGTTTTTACGAAATACTTTCGTTTGATCACAAAACTGGAATCACATGATGCGGCGGGAAACACGCGTCCGGCGAGTGCGTGCTGCACTAGCGGGGCTCAGGTACACTCGATGATGAGCGGCTGGCTGGACTCGATGACGGAGGCGCGCGGCTCGGCGGGCGCGGCGTAGTGCGCCTCGTGCTCGGGCAGCGCGCGGTAAGTGTGCGGCGCGTGCGGCGAGTGCGGCGCGTGCGGCGCCAGGTGCGGTGTGGTGGAGTGCGCCTGCGCCAGCAGCTCACCGTGCGACATCGCCACTCGCGCCCCACCGGCTCCCACCAGCCCTCCCTGTGATGGAGAGTGCACCTCGTATACCTCGTGCCCCTCTCTTTCGTGGCAGTCTTTGTCGACGGTACCTGCAAAGTGCACGCGAAAATGAAATCGGCCGCGTTCAGCGAGCGAGAGCGCAAGTGAAAGTTGCGGTTCACCTACGAAGAGAAAGTGCAGCGCGCTGCAGTTGCTCTCGCGACTGCGATCGCGTTCATTCTCTTTCATTTGATTTAATTTTGGTTTAAATTTCGCTATTATTAAAAAAATACAAGTGATCAAAAAGTATTAAAATTGTTTATCAGCGGATAGTTAACTTACCGATGCATTCAGTGTTTGCTGCATTAGTTATTGCTAATACTTCTTCGATGTTGTTTGGCTTACAGCTAGTAGTTTTCCAGTGAGTGCGTAGCCCAGAAGCACTGATGTACTTCTTGTCGCATCCTTGGCAAACGTATGGTCTGTCATTCGTATGTAGCCGCTTGTGAAGTTTTAAATGTACAAATTGTGTGAATTTCTGCATACACAAATCACATGCGTATGGTTTTTGTCCAGAATGCAGACGTAAATGAGTTTTTAAATTCGACGTAGAGGAGAACCGTTTTTTACAAATATCACATTGGTGCGGTTTCTCTCCGGTATGTACTAAGTGATGTTTCTGTAGATGTGCAAGTTGCGTGAACGATTTACTGCATACATTGCATTTGAAAGGCCGCTCGCCAGAGTGCGTTCTCAAGTGAACCTTCAGATTCGATAGTTGTCCAAACGTTTTACAACAAACATTGCACTCGTAGTGCATTTTCCCGTCCTTTTTCTTTAGTGGGTAAGGCAAGCTCCTGTATCCCCGTGAGGATTGCGAGCCAGGACTCATCGGTGCTCCCATGAGTCCACATGAGCCGTCAGGACTGACGCTGCCGTGCTGAGGAACCATTTGACTGTTCACATTCGTGTTTTGTATTAAACTTAACTGTGAACAATTTTTGAGCGTAATAACACTAGTCGACGATGGATAGTGGTGGTTACTTTGAACATTCTGTGATCTCTCGTACTGGTGAGATGAAGTCACCGTCGGTGAGTAATTACTAGGCGGAGACCCGAGTTGAGTGATTATGGTAGAGTTTGGAGGAGAGTATAAGTTATATGAGTAGTTGGGGTAGTGACTTTCATATCGGGTCTCGCGGATCTCTCTTATTTCTCTGATTTCCCGGATTTCAGTTGTATGTGGGATCGTGTGTGGTGGTGATGATGAATAGATTGAGGCAGCGCTGGGTGTAGGCAGCTGCTGCGGTAGTGGCAGTAGCGACGGCAGAGGGGTTAGGTTAGAGCTGGAGTCCGGACTGCAGGCATTGCCGTATCTCTGACTCTTCTTGTATGAATAAGCCATTTCAGTTGGAGATGAAGGCGGCGGTGTTGCGTTTGGTTGACGGCGGTTAGGATCATTATTATTTGTATCGATTCTGTTGCCAGTTAAAATTGTTTCCAGTATTCTAGTATCTGGTGGAGAATATCTCATAAAAGCCGGTTGTGGCGGAGGCGAAATTGCACCGTCTTCATAGTACGGTTTGGTTAGAGGCACCACCGTATTTTGAGATGACTCCAATACAATAACCGTTGATGTAGCTGGATCACGTCTGGGTGGCGATAAATTTTGCGGAGTGTTGGGAACTTCTTCAGCTATTACTAATTCCTTTTCACCTTCACAGTCCATATCTTTGTGATTTTGATACTGGTATGCCTTTGGCATTTTTATTTTCACTTTCCTATATTCATTACGATGCATGTCTTGGTCAATTTTTTGGACTATTACCGTCTCTTTGGGTTCATTGGTTTTGTTGGAACAGTCCAGAACATAATTTTCTACATCGGAATCACTCGAGTCTTCAGGAGGTGTGAATTCATCGTGATAGCCGTTACTATGGTATCCTTCATCTGATCGGACCGATCCATCGTTAGGTGTCAGTTGATGTTCGTAGTGTGGTCCTACACAATGAGTAAGTATTGGAGATTTACTTCCTAGCTTATCTTGATTACTTTGGGCCATGGGAGATGGCCCACGCATGTCTCTCAAGGTTTGGCACTGGGCAGGTGATCTATTGCTCTGAATTCTTGGATGCTCGAGTTGGTGTATAACCAGTTGTGATGTGCTCTCTTTGTGTTGATGGATTATTAAAGTAGGGTTTTCTCTATGCATTTTTACCGGCGAAGGTGAAGGCATTAAGCTGGTCGGCGACAGTGATCTTTGTTCACTAACAAGTGAGTTTTCTGTTTTGTTATGAATGATGTTGGTAGAAATATCCGCCCTGAGTACCACCCTGTCGTTTTTATTGATACATCTCGGGTCTTCACGGATTATGGTTGTTGAATTTTCATGGAAAGGCTTATCAGTTGCTTCTCGTTTTCGTCGTCGGCTTGGGATCTCAGCTTCCAGCAGTTCCTTAGTATTTGTTAATCCAAGAACATATTTCATGTGATTGAAGGCAATTTCAGGGTGTACTGGTGCAGGTGGCAAGCCATAAGCTTTTTTTATTGTTTCTTCTTTGCCTGTAATAAAAATATTAAAAATTTTAAATTCGTTGTTTGAGTAACTTGTATCACTTAAAGTTAAATCCTGCTAAAACATACAAATACTTACAGATAGAGTAAGTAGCTCTCTCCGGATCGATATCATAGCCCAACCTCGTTGCAAAATCTTTGCAATACCATACCATCAACTCTTCGTTTGGCATAATGTCTCTGAAAAATTGAAATTATAAGATTATTAAGTTGAACTTAAAAAAAATAAAGTGATTATGAGTGTGCAGTTGTTGTTATTGTGAAGTGAAGTTACCTGATCGTGTAGAAGTAGATGTGTTCCTGATGTTGACAAGCCACGAGGTTCATCACGGAGAGAGAGTACGCTGACGCGACGTATCGCATCCAGTTCGCGACGCTCGTGTCGGACCCGTCCAGGTAATAATAGTCACTGTCCTTGAATATCTGTAATAAATTAACAACGATTACAACACTTGCAATCAGCTCACATGTAAACATAATTGAGTACCTACAAAACTATCAAACAAGACAACGTTTTAATTTATAGTTATCACAACGCGAGTGATTTGAATGAATATTCATTTGAATATAAATTACTTTGAATAAACGGTTTGTTAGCTACTATTGTAAAAGTAATTACTTGCTGTTTGTAATCATTGCCTTATAATACCACTTACGCTGTGAGAATTTTCCTAATTAAATTATAATGCAATGAATTGTTTATTTGCTTATATTATGATTATTACGTATGTTTGAAATCAAACTTATATAATTGAGCTAAACACATGTTATTCGTGCACGTGGCACGTGCAGGATATTTACAGTGCGCGTGCAACTGATAGCGACACGCTTACATTATAGTAGTGTAGTGGGGAGTCAAGGACGAGATGCAATGTCACTCGAGAGGTAATATAGGACGCGGAAGATAACGCGCGTTCAGCAATGATTTATGTTTGAACAATACTTGTGGGTTCATCTAGTGCTGTGACATGGATATCGGCAACATGCATTGTGATACGTTGATGACATTGCCTACTCCTAGTCATTTGTATTCAAATATTTGTACTATCTGAGTTGAGCGTGACGGTAAGCGATCTGTTCGAATCAGTCTCTCACACACTTTGTGACATGAACGATGATGTCTTGTGTTTGAGATAAAAAATTCAATTTACAGAAAATATAATTTGGATCCACCACCATTGGTATCGAGTGTAAAGCCCAATCTCACCTTAATATTTCCATAAGTATGATGTCTCACAGTTTCCTGTACCTGGCCCAAAGAGAGAGTTCGGTTAATTGAAGAAGAAAATAATAGTGCATTTTAAACAGATAAATTATAAAATACGCCAGAGATATTAGTCTAGTAGTTTGCTTAGTTGAGGATAGTCTGGATTGAGGTTTAGGTTGTGCTGCTGAATGTACAGATACAAGCCTCAACCAAATTAAAATAATAAAAGCAAAGCGGGTTGCGATTACTGGATCATATGATTTGATTATGATGGGTCTATAGTTACACTTACCCTCCAATAATATCTCCAGGAGACTTTGTCGTTAGGTTTGTTCGGTGTTCGGGTGCCCTCGAAGGGCCCGAAGCGCGTTCCACGTGGTATTACACCTGTACTCCATACACCCTCAGTCTGGAATAATTGTAATATGTTACGATGTGATTCACTCTGTCCGTGTGTTAACATTTAGCTCGCTGCTTGATTTCCGATGGTTTATTAAGGAGTTGGACAGGGTACGTACCGGTGTATTTGGAGTGGATAATACTGCAGATGGTCTAAGCGCCAGGCTGCGCGGGAGTGTCCTCTCGGCACGGTTGGACGTGCCACGCTCACATGGCACGTCGGGCACGATGTACACTGTGAGCCTCTCGAACTCCTCTTCGCGCATGCGCGTCACATCGTATGCGCCCGCGCTGGACACGCCGCTCACATCTGCGCCGCCGGGACTCCCGGTGCGGCCCACCACCGTTGTACTTGGAACTTCCTCGCTTGTTGACTGTTGACAATACGTTCCAGGTTAAATTACTTTCCTTTACACTTAACCAAGTTTTTTCTCAAAATGAGTTCACTTTAAAACATTTTTAAATCACCAGAAGAAATGTACAGCCGAAACGTTTTCGTTATAGTGAAGATTTAGCACTGTTAGTCCGCAAGTCGGTCATTTTCAGACCCCAAAAATATGCAAACAATGTCGTAACGAAATGCATTTTCGCTCTTTACAGCCGTGTGCATTTCCCGCCGTGCCGTCTAACTTTGTGTGTTATTTCCTCGAGAAAGAGTTTAGTTTCCTAAGTGAGAGGCGAGAAGCGACGTTCGATAAAGGGGCGGCGCCACTACTGACCCAGTTTTGTGATAAGTGCGCACTTTCCACTGCGCACCGACACTTCCCCTTTGCCTATTTATATTTTCAACAAAATTCAATTGAATACTTAGGCAGCGGAATCAAGGTTCAGTGACATTTCCCGCATTTACTCAATTTGGTGAAAAGATAATTAAACTTAAAATTGTACTTACCAGTCTCATTTTGATTGATTTCAGTGGGTCCTTTAAACTTGTATTCTCATAATTACTTTCTGCGTATTGAAGTAACTTGTACCTGGAACAAAAATTAAAACTTTTTAAAATTATGTTTTTAAACGCTTCAGTTGAATTTCAACCATAGTCTTAATACAGCGGAAGACTTCAAAACATTTTTCTACAAGAGCTGATGGAAATTTATAGGAAAAACTTTGTCCTTGTTAAATTTTTTGACACTCCATTCCTGATTAGTATATATATATAATTAAATAAGGCACTCATTGTAAAAGTTACCCAGATTATAACGACACAAATCATAGCAAAAAAAAACACTCCTCAAATGTGAACGTTTTTTTTTCAAGAAAAGCCCTTACACTTTCTAACACAATTATAAAACTATGTATATTGATTTACCAAACGATATAGTTGATTTTATTGAAACTGCAGGAGTATCCAGAAATAGTGCTTGATCAATTATAATACACTAGGTGTTGCCCGCGGCTTCGCTCGCGTTTTAGTCGGAAATTATCCCACGGGCACGTTGTAAATATAGTCTATGGTACTCGGGGATAATGTAGCTTCCTATTAGTGAATTAATTTTCAAAATCGGTTAAATAGATCCAGAGATTACCTCACAAACTTTACCTCTTTAAAATATTAGTAGATTTAACCCAAAAGATGTAATCAACATCAATTATGTAGATACCTAATCATGTGAAAGGAAATGATGATATACATGTTTGTGAACTACGATGGCAACGCAACGGTAAAACAAATAGGTTTAAATATAGGATGTATATCAAAATGATCATGTTTTGCTCTCTTGACGTTAGGTGCATTGAATATTTGCCAAGTTGGCACTCATGTGGAATACGGAACAGGGAATTGGTCACGAAATTGAAATTCTTTGTAATTTTAACGATCATTAGGTTTAAAATAAACCGGAAAGTATGTTTCAGGAAAATGAGTACCAGTTGAAACAGTTTGTGAGCAAACAACAATCTTCTTTGGTTACGAATAGGTTAGTTTGTTTAATTGATTGGACGTATAGTTTACAGTTTAATAAAGCATTTAGTTTATTAAAACAAACTGTTACGGAAAAGCGACATAAATAAACAAACGTGGCTCGTAGCGAAGTGTTTTAAGTGTGGACAGGTTCGTAAAAGAATGCATTCGAATGTTGGTGCAGTGAGGCAACATTGAAGTCCAACATTTCATTGCATAATTGCGGAAGCGAGGCGGCTTGCGGCCGACGACTCCTCTCGATGAGAACGAAAATTTTGTTTTCAAAACCGGCCCCATTTGACATTCAAATAGTTGCGCAAGCGCCGGCAGAGCTCCGTATTGTAAACGTTATGCGCTGCATTTGTAATGCCTGTATGTATGAGTTTTGTAACCAATGTAGTGCATCGCTAAGTAATTATTTAATTGTACTTTTTGTACATAAGTTTATATATTACCTATCGAATTTAATAATGCATACCAAACGAGGTAGGCATTATTAAATTCAATGCAATGCAATGAAGACTTACCATTCTGAAAAATAATTTGAGGAAACGATGCATGCTAAAATCAATCATTTCAGACAACTACATTATTATTATCTTTTTAAAAATGTCATTATCCATATCCAAACCCTTTTCCGAATGAGAAAGTAATTATTGGTCGATCACTTTCTTTGATTTGGCCTGAAGTCTGAAGTGTCAATGTTCATTAACGAACGAATTGTATGTATGTAGTTATTTCTTGCGTAAGGGCTGATGTTTACACAGTAACGTCGTCAGCGGTGGTGGGGGTATCGTGTGAAGATGTGAGGAGCAGAGCGGGAGGGGCGGTGGTTGCACGTGACCGTGTGTGCAGGTTGCGCAATGCGTCCGCGCAATGTCACACATCGCACGCAACCCCGCCCGGCAACCACTTAGTACTTGTACTTTTCCTGATAACAGTAATGATTTTGTTCTATATAAACATTATGTGGTTATTTGTTTTCACTCATTGAATTACGTAAGCCATTCGGTGAAATTCATAGATTATAATTATTTAGTTTGATTGTAATTCTAATTACCTTAACTGACATTATTTTATAAGTCAATTAATCAAAAAGTGAAGTCTGCTTTCACAAATTCACTCAAGCATTTAATGAAAAACCATTTTCCAGTCTCTATAATTCATTGCATGAAAAATTAAAACTCGATCAAAAATGTAAACTTAACCAACGTTGACGTTTACTAAAATCCATGAATGCCAATCACGATTTTTCACATAATGATGTGTTAAACATCAGTTACGGTTGTAAAGCATCCATTTCAATCGCAGCGCACAGTGCTCAATGCACAGATTGTACGGTAGCGCACACCCGCCACCCGCGGCCCGCAGTTCGCGGCGCATCGTCGCGCGCGCACCAGGAAGCAACCTTGGGCACGCGCATGATGCGCTCGCTCTTGAACTTGCCCTTTACGCTCGCACGTTGCGACCACGCAGGGCTGTGAACGTTTATTTTTTAATATTGTTTGTTTGTTTTGAAGGTATTTTTCCAGTAATTTAATTAGAATAGAATAGAGTATTAATGTAACAAATAAAGGTTGTAAAATAAAAAAAATAAAACATTTCTACTACATCTAGGCTAAAATAATAGTTTTTTTTTTTTTTCAACATGTCAATATTTCCAATTCACTCGACATTGGCATAATAGTCGACATCGGCTCTACTTGCCATTAAATAAAAATAGAATAGAATAGAACAAGGCAATAAAATTTTACTTAGTGAACTGTGCTGGCTTGTCACTTATTAGGAATTATTGTGACATTCGAAATTGCTTTGAAATATTTAAAAAATAACTTGTAATTGTGTTGTATTATATGTAGTATACTCGTCGGGTATTGTTTGAGGTCATCGACACGCAAAAAAAAGAAGAAGAAGAACTTATATGATTTTAAGATATGTAGATATGTTTAATCAAGTATTTAAATATGTTTTACAGTTGAATGTTTGAAACGTAATATCTATCATACACCTATTACATTATGTGTTGTTATGTGTATTGGTATGATAAAATTGATAAGTTATTAAGTATACATTCAAATTGAGAACTCGATTGTTTTATGCATATTAACGAAATTGTTTATCTGTCGGGACATTACACAAATACACACGTTAAACTTATTTACACCCATGTATGTTGGCAATGAAAAAAATTGTTTCGAAAATTAATATGAGTTTTTCCGGCTCAATGTTAATATATAGGGATTTAGCAGATCTATAACGTACCTAGATACGATAACAAAACATATTTTTTTATTAGAAACTATAATCTATGTTGCTGCAATTGGTTTTAAATGAAGTAAGAATATAATGGCCAATAAGAAATTAAGAATATTTACCAATAAATTCCGATACTTGTAATTTTCTACAAGATCCAGAAAGTGCGGAACCCTACGGTGATGCGCGTTGACGCTGAACGTTATTATTCAGTGATTAATACGATATGATGAATCGATTGTTTTGATCTATTCGGACTCTACAAGGTTCCTTTATCTACTCGTATATACTTATTTCCCGATCGAGCTTGTAACGATGATACCGTACGCGAATGAAGTACTTCATAAACGCGGAAGTTATTAAATCAGCTCGTTTGACGTTATTGAATCTAACATTTCTTCCGACAGATTAGATAGTTATCACATTTCGTAAAGCACATATACTTATGGTTTTCGATTTCTATGAAAGAAAACGTGTATATTATGTCGTCTGTCCAAGCCAAGAGCGGAAGGTCGCGGATTGAAAAGTGTCACTAATAAGAGTGATGTTGTAAAATAGCGATGATGAGTGCAACACATACATAGCCATGCGAGAGTGCAACGGGAACACTAACCTTGCACGCTAATAATACATTGAATACGTAGATATTTCTACTACAAATAGACGCGAGTACCTAACGGCTAGATAAAGCAAAATATGTTAGGCATATGTTATGTAAATGCAGAATTGAATGCAGAATTTATCAGGCAATTTTATAATCACGACTTTTATTTCACCCAGAATTAGGCATAACATATTTTTATTACCCCTTTTTTAATCATAGTAACGCAATCATCCGGCGGACGTCTGAAAAATCATCGATGGGTGCTCAGTTAAAATTGTTTTTCACAACTTCCGGCAAAATGGTAAACGCAAACGTATCGGACTTCACCAACTACTTTTGACTTCACATAACTTTTAAACTTTTTAAAGTAAACTGCGTTAGACTGACTGGAGAGTTTATAGAAATGTACTAAAATATAGCAATACATACTTACAATCATAAATATTCATCGTTCATGGCATTCTTGAGATACTGTTCATAGTTTACGCGTTAAATGTTAGTACTACCGCGAATAAACAACGAGTATTATCGTCTTTGGCGCATTAGTATTATGATGATGGGGAACCTAGCAGGCAGGCGCGAGGTGCAGCGACTTGAGGTACTCGAGCAGGATACGCAGCGCCAGCAGAGGGACGAGGGGCCGCAGCCGGCACGCCGCTCTCATGTCGTGCTGCGGCTGGCACGCGCGGTCGCCGCGAGCTGCCGTGCGAGTCGGCGGAGCGCAGCGCGCATTATGCAACCCGCAGGCCGCCTGTGCCGCCTGTGCCGACCTGCCTCACGTCTAGCCGGCGAGCGCCGAGCACTAACCCGACGGCCGCGCTGCTATGCCCACCGACCTAGATGCACTTTTACGACACCGAGAATGCAATCGACACACATATTCGCGTCTCGTTCCGATAAACGCATCGACGACGAAAGCGGCCTGTGACGGAGAATGCGGACGAATTTGACAGCAAATGCAGTGAGTACGTCACGTTCGCGCCTCCTATTCTCTTATTAGAGGAGAGCGGGATGGCACAGCGCATTGCGACCGCGGACTGCATTCAAGTTCATTACTTCCGTAGTGTGGCGACCGCGGCGCGCGCCGTGACCGTGCTCTCGATCTCACGAGCACTGACGATCTGCGAGCGGAGCCGCGGGATTTGCACACTGCATGCCCACAACTAACACTACAGTAATATTTCCTTAAAGCAAAAAAAAAAAATCAGGAATACGACGATGATAAAATAAAATCTAAGATGATAATTTATTAAATTAGAATATATTTAAAAATTACCATCACTTCCAGCCCTGATAAATGTATAGCAAAATACATGAAATAAATTACGAAATCAAGACATTAGCACTCAAGACAACCGGCGCAGCAATAATGTTTCAGTGTCACCATATTACAATCTATCAATACGTTAATTCATAATCACTGCTCATAGAGCGCTAATTAAACCAAGTTGAAAACAGCGTGGTCGCGGGTGTCGTGAGAACGGCAGCGAAAGCCATGCAGGGCGGGCGGCGGCCTGCGCCTCCCCGGAACACGCTTTCACTCTCACAGGTCGTCGACACAGCCTGCACACGCACCCTTACCTTCGATTCTCGATCGGTAAAAATACAGTTTGCCACTTTTTTGATCGACAAACTTTTAAAGTTTGGACACAGTTCAGATTTAATTTCAGGTTTGAGAGTTTGTCGTTATATTTTCGAGTATAAAGTTCATGGTAAGGGTGCATCTGACTCTCCGGCACCACCTCGCCGCACCCTGCCACCTACCATTATCCAATATTGATTTCACTATTTACAGCCTGTAATCTAACAACAGCTGCGAGCTGCTCGGCCGGTGTAAAGGAGCAGGCGACTGTCGACACTTAGACACTGCCTTTTCAATTAGTTTGAATGAATCGCGCTGCACATTGTACATTTTTCTACTCAGCTTAGCTTTGCTCTTCAGTGTGAGCGTTTGAAAGTACGGGGAGTTACGTATATGTATTATCGTTTATGTTCGTTGTGGAACCCGGTAGCTTGTGCTTTATCTCTACAGTATTCTGCTATGGGATTTCTGTTTATGAAGACTTTAGAGACACCTAGATAGCTGACTACTTTATCTAATAAGTAATATAGATGTCTTTAGTACTAAACCAAACATAACCACGATCAGTCTTCGTAAATCGATTATCGTTCTACTTTGAACAAATTTGAAAGCATCCTGTATTATGTGTTTGCAGTGGCACCCCTCCAGCAGCTATATTTACGTATATTTGCACCCTTTATAGCCACGACCTACGATAACGTCTGGCAATTTCCGATCATTCGTGATCTACCCCAAAGTGTAACGTTTTTCAGGCTCACTGGCTCACTGAACGTCTGCGTCTGCACCCTGCACGCACTCGTCACTATCTCTATCGATTTAGACAATACTAGCATGGAATAAGAGTCGGGATGTGGGCGTTTGGGGTGGACAGATAATATGGGTTTTAAGTTAGTGTTACTTCTTTTGTAGGTTCGTTGACTCCTAATTTATTAAATAGTACAAATGGTTAGTAATAATGGAATAATTTAACAGTTAGCATCAGATCATAATAGAATGCTAGTAATTTTAATGTTGCTACTGATATTTTGTCTTTTTAATGAAATGAATTCGAAAATAGTTCATCAGATTTACCCTGAAGTATGACCGAAGATATAAAACTCGGAAATCTATCTTTCGAAAATAGTGAGAATATCTTTAAAAAAAGAAACAATTTGTTAAATATTCGAGGCCTATAGGAGAACATGAGACAAATCGGTTCATTTAAAAAACGAAATTATCCGATTGTCGGTCAATTAGAGCGTGAAAAGCGAAGCGCATCAAAGAAAATGCAGTTTTCCAGCGGCGGCGGAGGCTTGAGCGGTATCAAAACACTGAATCTTCCGGGGTGAACGGCCGCGGCGCTTCGTCCCACTCCGAGCCACCCGCGCGAGCGAGACGCCGCGTGCCGCTCGCCCGCCGCTCGCCGCACGCCGCGCGCCCGCTTCACCCGCCGCGCGAATAAATCGCACGCTGCGCTCGTGTGCGCCGGGAAATGCGTTTTCTGTACGAGTATTGGGCACACGGTCGTTGACATCACATCACAAATTTTCTTTAGGCAAGTAATAGAAACTTAAACGGATTTTTATTACGTAACTCCGTTAAAGGGTGGTTTAGATAAGGAAATGTTTTGATTGCTTTGTTTATTGGTTTTCTCGTAAATACATCTTTTGTAATCAGCCAAGTAGGTAGTAATTTAGAATTTTGAACTTTGATTATTTAGGACAAAATAAACCACGGAAATAACTAATATCTTTAAAAAAAAATGTTTTCTTTTGCTTATTGGAATTATCTACCATTTTTAAAATAAAACAATTAGTAATGGTTGTTAAAAAAAACACTTGATCATAATATATTATGCTTCTCGACTAAGGCCATTATAAAAGTAAAACTGAGTATTAGTGCTAACTGATGTTCATTGAAATTTGTCTAATAGGTAAATTATTCTGTGTTTGTGTATGGGATAAAGGACGAGCATAACATGTTTCCTCTAACTATAAGTTATGTGATTAACGAGCCTGTGCATCCTGAATTGTTGTTTGGTTGTTATGGTTGATTTTAGCATGTTACATATTATCAAGTTGATAGGTGTTTGTATTAGTTTCGTTGACTCATTGAAAGCTGGTTTCATTGAGCCGCTATTATTTTGTTCTATCATGAGTACTTTTGTAAAAGTACTTATAAACAAAGTCTTTCTCCAATAAGTTTCTTATCTACATCTTCCTAGGTACTACGAAGATATAAAGTGTCTTTCACGTCGGTTCCATAGTTGGGTTAAAAGTTTTGATGCTAAAGCACTATTGATCCTATTTAGTATAATGTATAGGGCTTGCCTATATCTGTGCAAGTGCTGGTGCCCGCAGTGCAAACTCGATTTCCCCCTTCTTGGGGTAGGCTTCAATACTCATTCATGCGTTTTTCCCGCTCTGGCTGGGAGCGGGTGCATAGCGCGCTCCCGCTCGCCGCTTCCGCGTTGGTACCGCTACATACGCGCATGCACTAGACCTAGCCCAATGCAGCGAATTTTGCGTAGGGTCGTTGTCCTCTCGTACATCTCTACCAGCGTAGCTATATGTAACTAAATGTCCCGATAAGTCTGGCTAAATTTCTAATCCCGTTGCCATGCCGCCTCCTTTCTTCTTTGAAGTTTTACGATATGTGAATAATTTTCACTTTTAACACAAACTGTGCAATTTCCTTTGTCGGTCCATTTTTGCGATTGTTCAATACAATAACGAAGGTCGCTGGGATAGGAAAGGTATTCAAGAAACAACGAACCGCTGGCTGAGTTTTATGGCTAGTTACGTCAGTAATATAATGGTATGCACTAAAAAATGCCATTTGCACAAATTGCATTTCTGGCTTTTAGCAAATTGAATAGTGCGTGTTTTTTAAGAAAACACGAAAAGGCAGGAACAATACGTCTGTGCCGTTAAAAAAACGCAAGTCTTGGAAGGACGAAAAACCGTTTGCAGACAATCATTTGTAATAAATAAAGCCGAGTTTTTATTTACATATTTACGTTTTGACGAATGGATATTCCAAAGTTAGTTTGATGGCTACATTTTTACCCACAATTATTGCCTGCAACAGTAGACTCCTTAATTATATTATTTTATGGTTTAGCAAATTCAATGTATAAAACAAGTTTCTAGAAGGAACGGTAACATGAATTTACTTAATATTGATTAAGAGTTTTTTTTTTTCTAAGTTGCGCCTGATTGAATTATTTGTAAAAATGTGCAGAATAACTAGTGAGGTACCTAGATGAATCGGTGCACAGAGGTGTTGAAGTACTAGAGTAGAATGTGGCTAGGGTCAAAAGCCGCGCAGTATGTCAGCGTTTAGTATTCCGTGAGCCCGAGCTCGGGCCGGCTAACGGGACTGCTCGACCGTCTACTCGGGCCTTTACTTTCATCGATCGAACAAACCACATCGACGGTTTACTTTCCTTTGTTAGTTTTGGGTTCCGCGGACTACCAAATCTACATACTTAATTTTATGTCATGTAAGTCATTATGTAGATTACAATCACTCGTTCGTAATAATTTTGCTAACGTTTATGTATTAAAAAAATCGAATATGCTATTAAAACGGGTTTTTTTTATAGAAACAGGTTATAAAGAGATTATCTATGGTGGCTACCTTCGAAAAAAAATCGAAAAGGACGTCAAGTGTATGGTTAAATCGCAGGTAGGCCCCGCATCCGGAAAAAAATAAGACGGGACCGCAGAGCCTTTGTATAGGGAAGTACCGCTAGATCTGTTTGAGACGACTATCAACAGAATATGAAATATGACCATCCATTTATTGATGCTCCGTGTTTAGTTCACCTGCAGAATTGTTTGCTAAAATATTAGAGATATCTTGTTATACCTCACCTTACAAAGTTAACAGCAGCAGTGATTCATAGATTGTGAATCAACACGCATAGGAATATACCGCTAAGCAGAAACAATGTGCTGATCAACAGGACTCGGATTACAGAACTGCATAAGTATGCAGTAGTGTTATCCTAGTTTCTTAGAATGCAGAGGTAAAATGTATGAAGTGGTCGGTAAAGTGTGAGGAAAGCTTGCGTTACTTATAAATAAGTAGGTAACTGATATGGGAAAGAAAATTAAACCCTGAAATGTAGATGTTTATCTTTTCACGTAAATGGAAAAAGCTAAGTGAAGGAATAATTTATTGGCATGGACCCAGAAGATGGAAATGCAATCTGTTACTCTTGCATTCTTTACGATATCTTGTTGATAACAGTTCTGAAGAAACTCTCTCTATTACAATGTGGCAGGCTGCCTCTATACATATGCATGTACATACTTTAAATCATGTACATATGTATGCATATGCAGTAGCAATCCGTCACAGAACTAGGTTTAACGCATGCTTTTATTCATGGGGCACCTATTGCATCCCACTACCGTTAGGTCGGTCGTGTCGATAAAAAATAAAAATAGGAGGGTGAAATCAGAGCCCGGCGGGACGCACCGTCGTCGCCTGTAGACTTAGTTCCAACGAGGTATAAAGAACATCAATCTCTTGATGAAAATATTAACTGAGTTGTTCAGTTTCTATTTCAGATTCGATGCTGTCTGATTTTTTTTTTTATACAGTTTTTATTTTTATTTCGGTGATAGATTTTTATATCGTTTTCAACTATGGTATGTTGTAACAAAAGAGAACGTAGGTTGGTTTGGAAAAGTCTTGCCTTTGGAACATATCTACAGGGAAATCTATCGAAGTGTAAATCAATGCATGGAAGTTTCAAGAAAGCCAGTGGGGTGAGCAGTTATAGTAGGGCTGACTTGTGATGTTGTGAATAACTGCAATTATTGTAAACTTTACTGATATTAATACTTTTAGAATACTTTTCTTACTAATGTTAATGTTAAGTTAAGAAATAGAAAATGTCTAGTAAAATATGCTATGGAAATCTCTTGAAAAACCTCTTGAAACTACTTCATAAACTGCCCATAGCAATGACTAATAAAATAGATGAACAAATTATTGTGTGCTATGTAAGTCTATTTGCTGCGAATTATGGTGCGGTAACCGTTGGTCGGCTGCCACCGGAAGGCTGCTGGCATACATATTATAGCTACTCATATGCATGTGGGACACACTGTCATCAATATTTTTATAAACACGTGCTGCTGCACTTCCTGTAACTTTACTTTCTTAACTTATACAGAATAATAAATAGTTTATTACGTTAAGGGCCTAAGAACACTTGCATTGCTTTGCATTGCAGCGGTGTTTGAATAAATGCAAGACTCGCCTGTTTTGCATGTACATTTGTACGTTGATATCTCTTTTTCTCGGTAGTCAAAGTTGTTCGTTTCTATTGGCTTACTTTGAAGCTAAGAGCAAGTGATTCATCTAGTATTCAGGCGTTTAACAGCGCATTTTATCCAAATGAGAATTTGCTAAGTAAAGTGATACTGTTTGATTACATGGTTTTAAAGATAGAAGGTTTATTCAGCAACAATGTTAATCTGAGTCACGACCGACGAAAGTGACTTACAATAAGAAATTAAATGCTAAAGTCCTTTTAACAAAGAACTTTAAAAAAATACGCATTGTGTGTTCACGTAATCGGTTTCCCCTATGCTTAATAAAAACAAACAAATCGCGATTGAAAGTTAAGGTCACATGTTGAAGGGGCGAGTCAGTCGAGCGAGAAAAAGGTTATTACTTATTACATAATGGGTGCGTGTGCGCTCGGGGCACGATACGGAGGTACCGTTGTTCGAACAGGTTCCACGCATTACAGCGCCCTCTCCCTTCCCCGACCTCCCGGCGCCCGCGCACTCCCTGCCGGCCACGCGCGTTTGCCTGCACTCAACATTTACTTTCTACCCATCAAGGACCTTCCTGGCTCATCCATGTCAACACTTAGTAAATATAAATGATGGCGGTGACCTCGAGTACTTCGAGTTTTCTGTTTGCTGTATGCTCCGTTGATCCTGTTCTGGTCTACATTCTAACTAGTAATGGATTCGTAGAATATAACATCTAACTTTTCCTAATGAAACTATGTTGCAACTGCCTGCGTCATAATAGAGTTGCCCTGAAATCAGTGTCAACTACTTTCATTAACAGTTATTTTTCCAAATTAAAATTGTATTATTGCATAATGAAATGAAGATCGTAAAATAATATTTATGTAATCCTCAAAATCTAGAAATGCCGTTCTATTTTTCAAGAGTAGAGCAACTTCATCGGTTTTATAAAATGTGTCATCGTAGTGTGAAGATTTGTCCAAACCCTCATTGTTTATGTAATTAGGTTCAACTCCTTTAAATCATATGAACGAAATATTAACATATACTTCCGTCACGAGTTTCAGTCAAAATTTTAACTGTATATATCTTTAGGTTATTTGTCAAATCAAAATTACCTTTATGTTCAGCAGCGTAAACATAAAAATCGCATGAGCGAAAGCGTCAAGAAGTGGGGCTGAGTCGCAAGCGCGCGGTTCAATGACCGAGTTTTCACGGGTTTGACAGCCTTCTGTTATATCATCGGTCGTTGTCATTGTCATTGCCGAAACCGCGGCGGGTGGCGCGCATGCTAATTTGTAACTTTTGCGTTTGCGATTGGGACCACTTTTGCTTGTCGTCATGCTTGTTTAAATTATTATTTTTTTCGCTTACATCTACATCAGTGTGCGTACCTCATGTAATACTTATTTATGTACATGGCTGCTATAATTTATTCTTTCATTCAATACATATGCTTAAAATAAAATAAGTTCGATGCATTCTTGTTTCGAAGGTCAAGTGAGATAAACATGATATAATAATCATGACATAATTTACAGAATGCGATTCAAGGCATCCATAAGAACAACATTTAGGTTTTTACATTAATTACTTATGCGTAGTGCAAAATTACCTTATAAGCATGAGTAGGTACCAAGTACCTACTCATACTTATAAGGTAATTTTAACATAATTAATCCCGTAGATTTTCATTTCCGAAAAAAAAAAATGGTTTATGTTTCTAGATCTATGTTTTTAGATAGGATTTCTTAGTGTAAATTATTGAAAAAAAAAATGGTTTATGTTTCTAGATCTATGTTTTTATATAGAATTTCTTAGTGTAAATTATTTTGTCAGTGAACTGGACATTGATTGTTAGCTAGATAGATAAAATCTGATAATAATCTCAACCTATAGAAATTACTACAGAATTGCAGTTAATAAAAAAATAAATCAATCGGCTGCATTACATAAATCGGTATCTGTAAGGATTACGTAATTTCGGCGTAGGAGGTAGATCACGTCACGTGTGCAAATGCTCGCCTTGAGTTTGAACCTGCCAAGTTCAAGGCCTTGTTTTTGCGCACCCAACAACGACGCAACAACAATGCTTGCGCAAGTGTGTGTGATCCCGCGCATCTTATGATTTCTGTAATTGCCGCCCAAAAAACATGGAGTCCTCTTCCAAATTGCTGCGGCCATCGTGAATTTATTCATCGTTACGTAATGTTTGCAACGATGACTTCAGGAATAAATTGTGTTCAATTAGGTTGGTGTTAGATTGTTTCTTTCGCGCCATAACCAATGAATTAGCATAACATAGATTGAGATAATTTATATTGTGCTCATTAATCAGTATACCTAGGTCTATTTTGCCATGTTAGTATTAGATTAAGTTAGTATTTTTAGTCAAATGTGCAATACATAGAATTATAGAATCAAAGTAATATTTTCTTGATTGGATGAATTTGGTAGTAATTGCTATTTTATTTACTTGTATTACCTTGATTTTGTTACATAATTAATATAAGTTCTATTATATTAGATTACAACTTCAACATAATCAACCACTAATTACGTTACCAAAGCCTTCAAAAAGTTAATTTATTATTATAAGTATTTACTAAGACGCGCGTTGATGTCTTTTGATAGCGCGAAGAAATTCGTAAGTAATGTGATTAGTAAAGATTACTAAAGTTAAGTCCATGTTAATTCTTAACTTATCGTTAAATGTGTGTATACTAACCATTAGGCTTACAGTCCTGATGTGATGAAGAATTAGAAGAAAATCCAAATTGTAAAATCCTAATGGGAAATGTTTGTTTATGTTTTCACTAACACTTAAAAATAAATCCACACCTCACATAAAACCGTCACTTAAAAATAATGAAATTTATAAAAATAAGTCTTATCTTGAGATCTATGTTGCTTTCAGTCTAGTTATAAATGCAAAACGTCACTGAGTATCGTAATATTAGAGGGTCATGTTGGAGCGTTCGTGGACGCGGCGTGGCGCACCGACACCTCCGGATAACTGATAAAATATAACTCGGTTCATGGTCGGAGACGTCCTTCCTGCGCGACTACCCGCGTACAGCGCCAGCGTCCGCCCGCCTCGGTACCTGCGTCCGCGCAACGCTGCTCTTCCGCACTCGCCGCGCGCGGGTGAATGAACTGCTGCGCGCAAGAGCGAGACGGAACACCATGCCGCACCTCCTCCCGCACACTTCACCACCCCCCCGGACACTCCAATGCCATGGTCGAAGCTGACAGTGAATCTTACTCCTGTATCGACAAGATAATCTAGTACAAGTGTCAAAATAGATTTTTTGCCAAATCATACTTCGATTTCGCTGAAACTGAAATCAGCTCAGAGCGCTCACAAACATTCAATTGGCCACCGCAAGGTGCTAATGGAAGTTGGTTCTCATATGACTGCAAGAATTCATTAGGTCAGTTCTGTAGTTTCGTCATCAACTGTTAAAAATGGAAAAACTTAGAAAATCTAATACAGGTACAACAAAACCAAATGCAATGTATATTTTCTGATTTGTGACAATGTTTGGAAAGATGCACATACAATTATTATTGTTTCTCATAGGAACACACGAAACGAAGTAGAGTATGATCTTGATTCACGATGTAAAAAGGGGGTTCCTATATGTCCACCACACAGCAGCATCACACAGATTCTTGCAACAAAGACCCACAAAAGACGACCCAAAAAGACAGAGTGCACGATGATACAATCAAAACTTCCTCAGAATAGTCACTATACTCGTATATATGCATAATGTCTAATTTTGAAGTGTCACACCCATTATGTGTCTTAATACTTAAGCTTATGAAAAAATTCAGGCGAAAGAAAACAGGTATACAATCTGAATGTAAGTAGTAAAACATTAACATCTGATACAGGTTTGTTACTCAAGCTGATCTAGTGTCAACGACAGGACGCACACGTTACCTCCGAGGGTGTGTGGTGTGACGTGTGACAGCCATCTCACGCCTATGAGTACTGCCGTGACAAAACATGACTTGTCACGTCACATTGATATCATTCATACAATCTACGAGAAAATCTGTCGCAAACCTGAAACTAAAATTTCAATCGAAGGGCGTCGTTTTTTAACCTAAATTGCCTCTTACCACGATTATTATACCACTCTTCAATATGCTCTGAATATCGCGCTTTATCGTTTATCAAATCTACTTCCAACATAATATAATTTTCAGTATGATTTCTTTCTCTATCTTCTACCTAATTCACAATTGGTATGTTAGAGGTTAATATTAGATGAATCGCCGGCCGCTACCACCTGTTGGCTGATGACATCATAATGCCAAAATTCAGCTCAGTGCCAAATATGGTCCCATTCCGTTTATTTTATTGGTGTTGGAAAATAAAAGAGCAGTTGATAGAATAAAATGTTAAGAAAAATTACAACTGAGGATTTCGCTTATTTCAGCTAAGTATGCTCTTGACCCTGAATTTAATTGCTAAGATAGGTATAATAAGCACAGCCCCAAATCATAGCATTATAAATGTGCATAAGAATTATTAAAAAAAAAGGGTTAATTGAAATAGGTAATAGGTTAATATTATCTTAGTTATGAAACTGATTCATAATTAAAAAAAACTTCGAGAAATGGTGATGTGAATGTTTTTTCATTGTTTTGCATCAGCTTTTTCGCCACGTTCAGACAGTTTTCCAAAGTTTTGATGGCTAGACCAGCATGCCCGCCCATAGCCGCTGATATTTTTCAACACTTTGTTTACATTCATTACGATTTGGTTTCATAATATGAGACGTTTATGAATAAAGTTTTTCAGGAATTTTCTTTCGTACTCTTCCTATTTTCACATCATGATGGTGAGTAGCGAATATACGAGTAAAATTGTAAGGATGTCCACGGCAAACCGTTCGAGGCTGGTGGAGGTAGTCGAGCGGTAAAGAGCAACGATCTCTATACGGATTTTCTAGTTGTCAACAATTTCATACCTCTTTTTGTAAGAGCACGTCTTTCGGAGAATTAGATCTTCAGGTTCTGTGACCTTATTACGTAATTTATTATGCATCACTTCAAAATTCGAGCAGTATCAGTTATCTCAATGAGTATCAGTGGAAACTTTACAGAATTGCACATTGAAAGTAGTTACGGTATGGTGGCTTTAGTTTTGAATCATTGTAAGAATTAAAATTGAATTATTATTATCAAAATCAAATCTTCAACGATCTTGCTACAGCACACACCGCTAGAAATAAGCGTCCCAGCAATCGCGGTTCAAAGCCCGAAATCAATTAACGTTTTGTTGAGTTCATACTCGTAGGTCTATTAGCACTGTAGTGTTTCATACTATCAATAATTGTTTGCTACAACAACACAAAGCTCACTGAAGCTATTTTAACTATTGAATTGTCAATTCACCTTTCCGTGAAATGAAACCTACTGAACGCTTATTAATGCAGGAAAAGGAGGACTCAATGTAACCGTGTAATTTGTCTTTTGATCCATAGTATTGTTACCTTAACATACACATACGAGATAAATAACACTGTTATTTCAGTTAATTTGTTAATCCATTTTTTAGCAAAAAAATGGCCGCTAGTCATTTGACATCTTATTTTAAGCTGATTTATACAACACCAAAATTATTATTGTTATCAGAGTAGCTAACAGGCCCTACATTACTGATGTTTAATGTCTAGGTTACTTACTGCTAAAGCTATTTCATGTACCTTCTAGGATAAAACACTTACAAGTGTCGAGTTGGTAAAAGCCTGGTCGTTTATTTCCTTTACTGAGCAAAGCTGTTAGCAGCAGCGACCGCCTGGCAGGCTGGCAGGGCTCCAAGCCACGTGTAGCAGTTACTGCTAGGATAAAGATTAGAATAGTATACGCAGCCTAGTTCCTGGTACACCGCCAATTTCTACCATCACTACACCATTTTACACAGCAATGAGGGAATTTCTGGACTTTTCTATGAGGAGCATTGTGGTCATTCGTAATGGTGAATGGTTTCAATACATTAGTTATTAATTCATCTATCGTTGATGAGTGAAATAGGTAGAGGTCTCATCGTAAGTTTTGCATTTGTTTTTTTTAAACTGAACTGTACGTTTTATGCTCGTACTTATTGAATAGATAGGGTTTCTAAACCCTACTTAGTTCTATTTTAAAGGAGAATTATTATCAAGTCATCAGTTTGCCGAGCAGTAGATATTGTAGCTTGAAATCTGTAACTCTCTTTTCAATTTCCGAAATCAAAATAAAATACAGTATCGCACATATGCATCAACAATAAAATGTTGCATATGTCTTCCGCCGCGCATTTATCAGGTGCAATCAAAGAAACGACAAAGAGGTAAATGTTTGTATTTATGAAATGGGGTTTTACAGTTACGTAAGGCCCATCAGAAATTTGGAACATCTGAACAATAAAAACTCTACATTATATATGCTCAATCGCAGCGTTAATCGCAGGCTTCGATCAAAAGATTTGCTCTACCTGCCGAACCCTTAAGTTTTTTTAACGGGTGCCCGTTATAATGGCGGAGTCAAAAAAATCTAACGGGCCCTTTCCACCCAAACACACATTGCAACGACAAAAACACAATGACATAGAAACTTTTATGTTTCCTGCGACAAAAATACTTGCAATTTGAGAAATGGAAAAAATATGTTTCGTATTCATCTTGTTTTACTTAAAAAACTATGGAACGGCTTATTTGTTTGTTTGAAGACTTTTTGAAAGTGATTGATTAGTGTCCTTCATTTTCCATTCGCAAAAAATCTGTGAAGGTTTGTAATAATTGCCATACCGGCCGGCTATGCATATGCTTTATTAAAAAACCTTGTCAGTTTCATTTAAATAGCATAAAGTTAGCAATAAACCTTGCGGCCGCTGTTCGGTTTAGTTTTGGCGGCTTTTTCCCGAGTTAGATTAAATTAAGCTCTGCTTAGGAAAAGGATTAAACGTGGAATTAAAAGTAGCAACGTTGTAACCCGCATCTTCACTTGTTATTTATAAAAAAAAGTTAAGAAAGAGTTTTATTACGCAGTAGCCGATTGTGAAAAGATTGAGAAAGAAAGGGGTGCGCCCTCGATTCCTGTCATTGTTTAGCCTCTGGCCACCCTGAGGGCGGAGAATGTAGTCATAAATTGTCAGATGACTTTCTCATTGATTTATTGTGCTACGACAGTAGCCGTTTAACACAAAAGTCCTTCCACTTCTAATGCGAATAATTGTTACAGTTTTTGCGTAGAAACCTGTAAAGAGAAGTCATTCACACAATAGAATTTTGTATAAAATTCGAATAAAATTAGCATTTCTATTCTTTGTTCTCGACAAGAACTTGATAAACATCTAGGAACGTAATTAAAATTCCGAATCAAATTTAACTTGAACGAACACCTAACTATACGATTCCTTGTGTGTTATGTAAAAACCTGACCAAAGTACCTAACAGAGTGTATAATAGACGGTATTAGGAAAAAAAGAAGTGAACGCCCAAACTGGCCAGTTGGAGGCTCCCCTCCACCGGCCGGCAGGACGCGATCAGCGATTTGGGAGCAATGTCCTCGACCTTGAAAATAGATGAACTTATGTAACCGCCGTGGCCCGAGGGCACGGAGCACGGAGCCTCCTCCACCAAATATTCCTTGACTTTTTGCACGTCCCGCCGGATTATAACAACCTATGGATCATAAAAACTTTACAATCCTAATCATTATGATGCCTTTACTTCCAGACTATTGGCACGCTACGTTATTGGTGTATCTTGCCTTTGACGATTAATACAGGATGATGCTTTTGGGTTTTCTGAAACCCGATAATCCGCTGCGTCATTTTCATATGAACTAGTGAAGTTTCAGGTCTGTTTTTATTACCCAGATGTAAATTTAAGCGAATTCATGTTCAATGATTATGTTAGAGCTAAGAGCCACGTGGTTTTGCCGCGTGAGCCACTGGGCCAATCGGAAGCTGCTGTAAATCAGTGGCCGTTTGCACTGTACTATTATTTCAAATAGATTCAGCATCTTCATACATTTTTTTTTTTTTTTTTTTACCGATGGGAAATCATCAAATAACCCCTCCCGCTCTGGGCTGAGCAGGAGGGAGTGTCAGACTTCTACTGACTAACACACAGTGCAAATTTTCGTTTTACAAAATTTTGTTATTTTTGTGATTGATTCCTCCATTAAACATAAATGGTTGAGATTATAATCACTGAATAAGTTAGCTTAGATTTTAAATAACTTGCCTAAGGTCTCTGTAGTCATAAAACAAGGATATTTGTGTATTTTTTGTTTGTTATATGGAAGTGTCAAGTATTAAGGTATTGATGAAATACAACAGAATCGAGTCGTTCAATTAAAAAAAATATTTCGCCCATCATTAATATGCAACTTTTTTGTAGCCTATTCGCTAATTAATCAAAATTTATGTTAATTGAATACTCAAAGCAAGAACCAGCAAAAACTGATTGACGGAGCCATAAAGTGGAATAATTTATGTTTATGTTATCAATCACGTTTCTAAAATAAAAATTAGATCTATGTGGTTCATTTTTAAACACACGAAAGTATCGCCTCAAATCTGTGTACGTACTGTAACGACTACTAAGAAAAGTAACAGTTCTCTAAAAAAATCAGTCTCAAAGTAATAATTTTGGGTTCTCCTGTCCAACATTAAAATTAGTGCCAACATTATGCCCGCAGTAATTAACAGTCGCTCTTTGTCATTGTGTAACCAAGGATAAATAAGCGCAATGAGTAATAAAATAATAAATTTTTAAGAACCACTGATTACTGTAAATATTTTTGTGTTCAAGTTATTTTTCGACTGCTCACCGGTGCGGTGTTTATTTTAAATTGAGCGAGTCTTCTATTTTTCAAAGTTCAAGATTTTTATGACTGAATTTTGCATGACTCATCATGACTCATAATAAATATACGAGCACGAAAACTAGATTTTTAGTGATAAATGCTACCACACATTATGAAAATAGTTTTATAATAGGTATTGAAAAAAGAGAAAAAAATATTGACAAACAAAGTAAAGCTAAATATAGTAAGCACCGAAAAGTGTCAGCAATTTCTCATTTTAAATATTTTGTAGATACCGTACGTTAGAATACATTTCATAATCATCACGTTTTTCAATACATCGTGTAAAACTCGGTTTAATACATAGTTACTGTATGTATTTCTATTTATGACAGTTATCTACAATTATTTGGTTGCTTTTATTATTCATTACGGAATCAAAAAAGAAAATTCATAAACCCGCGTTCAACGACTTTTCCAATGTTTTAATCTGTATAAACAAAAATATTACTACATATAACATATGCTCATAGCTTGTACCTAAAGTAGCTTCAAGTTGCTAGTCAGGGTGATGTCATAACCAAAAGCAAGAATGCACAAAAAAGCCATTGTGTAAAGAGTCGTGAGACTAGCTAGCTCAAGTCCACGAGCGTTGAACTCTTTTGAGAGCCGAACAGAGTCAATGCCTGCTATTAGCCAATTTATATGACGAACTAACGACGTTTGAATTGCTTTTACAAACTCCACATAACAACCTACAGTGAATGTGAGCGAATGTTTTTGACAACCCACTCGTACTAACATGTAACAAACTGCTTCAAAGGGAGCACAAAGACTTGGAGTTATTTTCCACACTTGTAGCCAATTTGTTATGTATTGTTTCATGATAACGTGCATGTAACCCGCATAAGTAGAGGTTTTTGACACTTGCGACAAAGACCGTGAAAAATAATGGTATGTTTAAACACAAGTGACAATTATTTGTGTAGGTATGTACTGCAGAAATTACTATTGATTTTTCAGTAGGCACAGTTGTTACATATACACTTATGTATAAACCTGTCTACTGAAAAGCAACCAAATTTTTAACTCTTTGTTCTGCAACACAAAAACTGTTTCATTCAAAATTATTTGATTTACGAATTAAATAATGCGTAATTCCATAAATACATACATATTCATACTTTAATGTTTATTCTAAATAGGTTGCTATGTCCGTATTAAGTAATTATTTTTAACCAGTATTCTATAAAGAGTAAAGTTGTTGCAAGAGGATCTTTAATTTCACGTTGTTTCGTTTCGTACAAGACGTTTCTTACATTCAGTAAGTAGGTACTTACTGAATCTATGAAATGTCGATTCTTGTATTGTAATGATTAGTAGTTAAACTTTGGAACGGACACTTGAAACAATAGAGTTGTCTATTATTATACTTAAAACAGTGACTTGTCATTGGATGGCACTATGTTGTTGGCAAATGTTAAGATGGTTTAAATGCTCAAGGCATTAAGTTCGCCTTTGAACAGTTTTACTTGTGCATAAAGTTTTGATAAATTTATTGGTATTATTTTCTCTAAACTTATAAAATAAAGTGTCTACTAAAATAAGGAACTGAAAGAAAACATACCATTAAAGTATATAGTAGTTATTATTATGTCTTACACTCAATTTCTGAATTTGTAGCAGCCGACCTTTGGTATCAGCTAGAATCAAGCCAACTACTAGCTCCGTCTCAAAGATTGCTCCTATAAACTTCCCGAATTCCATTTCATAGTCCTAAGGAACAAGGAACCCAATTTTCAGAAAATTAAGAAAAACCACAACTAAACGATTCAAGTATAAAATCCAGCCGTAGACGTAACATGTATTGTTTTAAATACCTATGAATGTAACGGAAGTACCCATTGTATCATGCTGAAATATGTATCAGTAGTAGGAATTCCAAAATACAATGATATCCACGTTGGGTGTTTTTTACCGTCAAAACACTGTGCTGGTGTGATAAAGGGTTTTTATATCTGTAAGATTTTGTCACTATGTATGACGCCCGTCATAAACCAAAATAATCATCTCAAAAAATTAAGTAAGACATCTAGATAGTTTTAAGTAAACAAAAAATAAATGTCAGCAAGCAATTTATAAATGATTATAATTCTAATACTATGAGCATGTTTGGTAAAACTTGATTATTTTGAGCTCATAAATTGGGAAGGATTGGAAGACGAAAACTTGCCTACTTACTTTATTTTTTTAAGTTTTGCAACCTAAGGGTTTTAATTGATGATATGAAAAAAACAACCTTCAGAAATGACATTCTTCGAAGCCAAATTTAACTGTAATAGTGTGTATTCATGATGGAAGTAGCTATATTTACATTCACATAAACAACATTATTTGCTAAGCAGTGATAGCCTAGTTGTGTGACCGTCGGACTACCAAGTTTGAACCCAAAACACGCACCTCTGATTTTTCGAATTCATATGCGTATTGTATAATTATCACTTGCTTTGATGAAGGAAAACATCGTGAGGAAACCAGCATGCCTGCGAGATATTTCACAACGGCTTATACCCCATAAAAACTCTGACACCAGGTTAGGCACTAACCACTCGATAAAGAAGAACAACAATATAGCCAATTGAATAAAAATCAATTTGCTGCAACTGCGATCAGTAGCGATTTAAAAATTTACAAACTGGGTGCCCGATGGGATTTCCCATGACATTTGAGAGAAGTTACACATTGTGTAACTTCTCTCAAAGGCTGTTTTTAGGGTTCCATAGCTGAATGGCAAAAAACGGAACCCTTGTAGATTCGCCATGTCTGTCTGTCTGTCCGTGTATGTCACAGCCATTTTATTCCGAAACTATTAGGACTACACAGTTGAAACTTAGTAAGTAGATGTATTTTGTATAAAAGTCATAAAGCGGTTTCGCTTTGTGAGTTTGCTTGGTGAGTGCAGCAGATATATGAATTAAATCTTGTTTTTCGTCTGTTACTAACATAGCTTATAAGTAGTGTGTATTACTAACATCATATGGATCTCGGTCTGAAATAAAGTATTTTTATTTTATTTTAATTTTTTTAATTTTTTAACCTCTATTTAACCCTTTACAAGGCGAATTTTCAATCCACAACATTTTCATTCCAAATCCTTCCTTCTAGACCCAGTTCCTTTGGCTGATTGTGTGCATCACGAAAAAGCTAATTTTCTTCTTTTCATTTTAATAAAAGCAATTAAAAGTTAAATTTATTGATACATCGATTAATATTGTAAACTATTTATCTTACAATTTAAAGTACAAGATGAGCGGATCTCAGCGCGTGACAACATTTCCGTCTTTTAGACGGATCTAGAATTTTCGAAAACTAATTTTGTAGTCAGTTTTGCGTGTATCTAAGTGACTTAACACTTCTTCAATGCTTGTTTGGCCTACTTATAGATATGTTAATAGCAAAGTTAACAAGACTGAGCTAAGTGGATTGAAGATTACAGTTTGAAAAAAACCAGCGCAGTTTTTTTAATCTGGAGTTTAATTCCCTGCACTATTAATTGGATTGGAATAACTACATGCATAAAACATGAAAACACTCTCAAATGACCTAAACTTACAAACTTCAAATAGCATAAAAAAAATCAATTGTTTGGAATTGCCAACAATTCCTAATAACGTAAATACCGCCAATGAAACATATTTAAGCTTACGTTAAAGCTTTGACTCAATCTACTTCAGTCGACTTGAAAACACACACATAATTAATTACGGACAGCTGCTGGATAATTGTTAAAACATGGCTAACTCAGACATTATCATACCTAGCCTTTTCTCAATTATGTTGGGGTCTGAAATTTTCATGGTGCGACTGCCTGTCTGACCTCCAAAACCCATTTAAGGCCAGTTGAGACTATGGTTGTTAGACTTTCGGCACTGACTGACCTAACCTATAACCACTGTCAAAGATCTACAAATCTCAGGGGGATCAATGGCTTAACGTGCTTTCCGAGGCACTGAGGAAAGTCTGTATGTAATGGGTGGTCACCCATCTACGGACCAACCTAGGCAAACGCGGCTTAACTTGTTAAAAGGCTTATTTTGTCAAAAGCTCCTGTTGTCATTCCTATTGTAAATGTGGATGGTTTTGAATTAATGTTAGCATCTTAAATGATCCTGATGATGTAGTTTTTAAAGAAGAAAGTATTATGTGACTAGTATGTATGAATTGCGAGCGCACGTCGAGGCTCGAGGTCAACGCTTTTTGACTCAAGATTAATGTTTTGATAAGAACTAAGTGGATCAAACAGCGCCACGTAATTGTCTTATTATGATGTTGCATTTGCAAAATGATATTGTTGAGGATGTTTGCGTTAGAAGTTAAACCTCTTTATTTTGTTACAGATTTGATCTCAAGGCAAACTGCGCAATAATATGAGCTACCCGTGTGCCCGAGTATGCATGTCTAAGGTAGGTTGCTTTTGTGTTCTTTGCTTCAAACACATAACACAGAGAATTACATGTTGTCACGTCGCGTCGTTTTGTCTCACGTCAATTACACGTCGCTTTTGGGGTTGCGACTTTTTGTTTAGCGTCATATTATATATGTATATATATATATCAGATGATGCCTATACCTATAGTACATTTTGATATAAATGGGGAAAGTTTGTTATTACATTCGAGCGCGGAATTAACACCCGAGCTGCAGGCGAGGGTGTTATGGAGCCGAGAACTGCAGTAACAAATCCCCACGTGTATCAAACGATGTTTTTCAATACACTTTCGAAGAAATAAAATATTAGAACGGAAAGTATTTTTGTCAGGAATAATTAGGAAACTATGATTTAATTTGCCATTTTTCCGCTCTTTGCTTTCACCAGGTTGAAGAAGAAGCAAAGGTCTGATGCCGCTATACAGCCTAATATGAAAAAAAAATTAGACTATGAAAGAAAGAATTCAAATATTTTTGACTTTAGAACACAAATAAATATTAATTTGTTCATAAAAGTAAATATTTGTTATAAATAATCATGTTTATTTATGATATTCTATTTATAAATACAATTTAAATACAAAAAAAATATTTACGCCGTAAAGACGCATCTCCTTGGCGAGATTAAAAAAAAACCATCGCCGCCGATTATAGCTATAGTCATTGAACTTATCTGTGAATTTTTTTATTTCCGCACGTGTGCGGAAAAATATTAAAAATCCACGGGTGTGAAATACATTGCATGTTGAACCTAATTGTAGTGCGATAAGAACCAATTTTCGAGAAAGTGTATTGAAAAATATTAAAAATTCATTCAAATTCATTGCGTGTTGAACCTAATCGTAGTGCGATAAGAACCAGTTTTCGAGAAAGTGTATTGATAAATATATTTTTTGACTAATGCAACATCCTAGAAGTTTATAAAGTAAAGTAAGTGTTCCTGCTCATAAAGTTCTTTCTTTTTAATTTGAATGATTTTTCAGATCGAAATGTTCAATAAATATTTGAAGTGATTACCAGACGAAGGCTATTCGCAATACAAAGTAGATCTGATGTCATAGATTGTTCTCGGTAATCTGGTCAAACCAACTAGCTAGACAATACCGCACTGTACGTACGATTCGCGCATACAATTAAGCTCGACCCTCTTTGTATATTTTTCAATAAAAAATGTGGAGTGTGTCGAATCATCGAGTGCATGCGACTATTGGCGGATAAGATATGCAGTAATGATGATTAATATATAGTGAAATGAGGAAAGTAATTGTATTACTTTTTTTTATAAGTAAATTTTGGTCATAATTATGAATTCAATCAGAATGGCTTCTTTTTTCAAAATAATTGGAGCAACTCAAGAGATATGTTTTTTTTAATTTCTTCGTAGTCATTGTAATATTTTATTTCAACTTTTGTGTTGAAATTGGGAATTGTGCTCTTTTGGGCCTACAATACTTTTTGGAATAAAAAAAAGACTTGTATGTGTAAAGTTATGCTTTTCCTTTTTGGATGAATCTATTAAGTATTCTTGATAATATTGAATTAGCGCAGAGGTACATGTTTCTACCGAAAATCGTACGTACGACAGATGCAACGACAGTGGCATTAAAATAATTGCAAGAAAATGTCGGGCGAGGTATTGCCTAGTTTTCTATGCGTCGAAGTTGAACGCACGGCGGTGGCGGCGGTGGCGGCGGTGGCGGCGGCAGCGGCGGTGTGCGTCGAGTCAAGGTAAGTGTGCCGACGGCCGGGTATGACCTAGTGCGGCTCCCCCACCCTGCTGCTCAGTTCTGCACTCGCGAAAGTTCAACGAACCTGCAGCAGAATTCTTACAGGCATACGCGACGGTTACATTACCGGAAAGCAGTTGCAATCACCTACATGCCCGCAGCATCGGCCGCTCCGCACAATAGGGTTTGGCTCTGTCTTGAGGCTAACCAAATCGCGGTCAACTTAAGCTAGACGTAGTTGGATTATGCGGATTCTGGTTTATCTGCATATAATGAATATAATTACTTTATTAAATAATACGGCGTTTAAAAATATTTGTATTCGATAAGATTTATGTAAGACGTTAATATTCACATGGTTGTCCTGTTTATTCTTCCTTTTCTTTTATAGAACACGTACCTATTTTTCAGGACATTGCAAAGTTACAAAGAATCGAAGCGGGATCCAAAACAGCTTCTAGAAGCCATCTTAGTGTTATATGAGCTGAAAAATGTAATTTTCTTTCAGCGGTGAACGCGAAAGAAAATTTTACGTTTACTTCACGTATCAAAATTATTACAGCCCGACTGCTTATTGCCTACACAATGAGCGTACAAGATTGACCTTTGCTAAGAGCTTGCACTTGGCAAATAGAACAGCGCTATAACAAGTTTCCTTAAGTTAGATAAAGCAATGACTCGCGCAGTAAACAGTATGAGTAAGAGTGAAGGAAAGGCTTTAGCAGAAATTCGCAGCAGAAATATGTTAATTTGGCGTCTTATGTCACCGAGCGGGCAAGTTTCGTGAATCATGCGCTCACGCACGACACGTATTATACATACACCGTTATTACTTTCTACGAAGCTGATGAATTTTCCTAATTTCCTGTTTCATGCTCGAGATTTATTGCAAGCAGTTCTCGTGCTTAAATCATCTTTGAGTACTTAATTAAAAATTTGGATGAACTTTTGTTTCATAATGTTACAGAATCGTATACAAAACTGATTAATGCAAGAGTTTTCCAGAAAATTCAACTGACAGTTTTAAAGCGATTTTACTTCTAAATTAAAATGTAGGAAGGAAAAGTCTTATCTATAAATACAATATGTCTGTACCTAGGCAACTAGTTGTACATTTTTATTTGATGTTAGTATGAGGCTTGCAGTGGAGAGTGTCGTGGACGGTCCGGCAGCCCGCGCTGCGCGCTGTAACGGCGTGATCGGGGCCGATGAACGCCGCTGGCCTTATTCCGGCAAACTATCGCAAGCGAGAAACGCGACGTGTACTTTCATTGTCACCTCGCTGTACGCACACCGCCACTCAACATTTAAACCAGCCTCTATCAGTCAAGGTTGCACAGATAAAAAAAGATAAACTTGTTAAAGATTTAATTAACGTCACGTAGAACTTTACGTGATTTTGTTAGCAGTCTAGACGTAGCCACGCTTTTTTGATGAATTAGTAAAACAACATTTTCTCATCTAGCTACATAGGGAGACAGCTTTCTTAATGTTTTTTGGTAAACAACCTGTTGTTACTTTGGTGTGATTTGAGTCATTGGTAGTAAAAATGGTAGGTACATGCGAATACAGTCATGTTATCGGGGCAGGAGATCTGTCTGGAGAGGTCAGCTACGGTATACGATTGTACGTTTCAGGCGCGAGGCGGCGGCGGCGGTAACAATGGCGCAACAGTCGCAAGTCGCGCGGCTACGTCACTCAGTGTCAAGTGCATCAAGCTCAGATAACAGCTTTGATCTTGAATACAATTTTACTGAAAATGTATGTGTTTTCGATATGAAACGCAAAAGAGTACTAGGTGGCTACAATGCAGTGAATTACAGAGAGCATCATTCCCTTCCTTTGATTATCTTTATTTTCATTGTCAGGCATGGTGGCCGAATTTATGTTTTTTTTCTGACTAGTTTCGGTCGTGCATGATGGACAGGAAAGGTGGTAAGGCATATTCTATGAAGGGTCTCCTCAGTGGTACTTCATCTATCTGGGGGTGCTTGAATGGAGCCTCCGTAGATGTAGACTCTCAGCAAACGCTGAATAGCTAGCCCTCATCAACGCAGAGTCTATCTCACTAAACATTTCACCATGATGATTTAAACCCAATAATATGATAAATTATACAGAGTAAGCGAACAAAATGTTACAAATATCTGCAATAGTGCTACGGTCGCTACTGTATTGGATTTACGCTGATAATGACCTGCTCCACATTTGTGTGTATCGATGTCAGTATTAATGTTTACATTTCGGTGACGATTATCGGTTTCAGTTCTTCTCTTTGTGTTGCTGCGTTTTACGTTGCAGAATAAATTGAGGAGGTACGCTGACCTCTTGGGCTTTATGGTGTGTGCACTTTTTCTCTGAAGAAGAAGCAGACGATCATGCCCCAAAATCAAACGATCTGTGCAATAATGCTTATCTATAGAAAAAAACCGGTCATGTGCGAGTCGGACTCGTGCACGAAGGGTTCCGTACCATTATCAGTACCGTTTCTTGTATGGGTGGCCCCCCTTAAATATTTATTGTATTCTGTTTTTAGTATTTGTTGTTATAGCGGTAACAGAAATACATCATCTGTAAAAATATTAACTGTCTAGCTATCACGGTTCATGAGGTACAGCCAGACAGACAGACAGACAGGCGGACGGACAGTGAAGTCTTAGTAATAGGGTTTCGTTTTTACCCCTTGGATACGGAACCCTAAAAAGATTGAAAGTAGATTGGAATAAGATTGACGTCACGCCTGTTTTCCCCGGAGGATTAGGTAGATACATATGGTACAGGTCCACCTACATTTTGACAGTTACGTTTTCCCATGTAATAAGGAGGGAACCTATAGCCATCATCATCAGTGGCAGCCTTGTTCAACCCACTGGTAAGTAGTCTCCTATTTCTGACGCGCCATTCTCAACCAGCCACAAATCCAGTCACTAGGCTACTATTGAGAAATTCCTTATTGCCCGACCAGAAACTCAAACTTTTATGCCCAGCAGTAGTTCTTGTTAACAATACATCAACGATTCAGTCTGAAGTTTAATCAAACAATTTTAACTGAATGTGTATCTTATGTAATTCAAGTTAATTATTCATTTTCTCAACATTTTCACGTAATAACAATTTGGTCATAGGCTAAAATTTTGAAAATAATAGAGATCTTTTCTTATACATAGATTACAGAAAAACCAATAACAAGTATATGGTCTTAAAAATATGTCAATATTGTGTCTACAAAAAATTTACAGTTGGAATCAATATACTAGAACATTTTTCTCAACTACAGTGTTCAATGTTCATGGTAGATTAAATACTCAACTTACGGAACCCTCTCCACGCTAGATCAACTCGCACTTGACCGATTTTTCTGTATTTGGACAGTTTTACGGATTATAGACAAAATATTTATGTTGCACTGATCATTATTTTAACAACTAAACCTATCAAAGGCCTTACCTGCTCTTTGACAGTGTATTTAAAATGTCGTCTGTAAGGATTAACGCTGCGGTGACAGAACTCAGTTGAAGATAGAGTGTACATTGTTTTTCGTAGACCTGCATGAGTAATAACAATACAAATCTTTTGAATTTGGTGTTTCAAAAATCTAATCATGTCTATGCTTTTAATTGCGTTGCTTTGCTATTCTCCAATCTTGTGCTCATATATAAAGGTTGCGTTCACAATGCATGGTAGCACATTTTTAAGCATGGGATCATGCGTCGAAGACTTAAAGTAGTAGTACCTTGTAGTTGCAGAAAATATATAATATTTGCACTCTGCAAGCGTGTCACAAGTGTTGCATTTTCGCCGAAACTATGCCACTTTCTCAATATTTTTCAGTTTCTATATTGATCTGGGAGGTGAAGAAAAACGAAGTGTATCTATTGATTGTGGGAAATGGGTTGTTGAAGTGTTCTTAGGAAGTGGGTTCATTATACTGCTGATGATATTCTTAAGAGGCATTCTACTCATTATTCAAGTGTAAGGCAACACCTTGTTGTTAAGTGAGGCTTAGAGCTGTGTTAATGTATCTTAACGTTGATACTACTCGTAAACGCGGGCTGTTAGTGATATTGTTAGGTCCTTAGGTAGGTAGAGTCTTAACTATTACTTATGGTTGTTGCTTGTAGATAAGGAAACGTTGTTTGAGCAAGTGTTGGACTGTACTCATAAGTACAGTCATACTTCTTATTCAGAACAAATCTCTTGGCCGTGGAAATGCTTAGGATTATCCTCGATGACTGCGTCAGTCGTCGGGTTTTTGTTAAAAGAGAAATAGACTAAAGTGAATGATGTGAATTTATGTTATGGTATAATACTAACATTTTAGGTGCTTTTAGGTGAAAGTTAGAAATGGGATAACCAAGCACCTGTAATTAGGTTTGACAGTTAACCATTTTTATTCTTATTCTTTACAGTATAATTGATGTAATTTATTTACTCACGACATTCGCATACCTTAATCGTTCTAATAGGTATTTACATAATTTCGTTTACAACGTTAATTGTGTGGGGGATACAAGCCTTAACTATTTTCTTATAATCTGTTTAAAGTTGGCCTTGTTTCTCACAAGAGTATATAAAATTAACACGTTTTTCCATTTCTCTCTAAGTTCGTGTTGGTGAGTGAAAACCGCATGGCCGCGCGGACGTCATTCCACTTTTCCGAGGCGTCGTCGGTGATTTATAAGGCAACCGGTGTTATTTGAGCTCCGTCATTGAAGCGGGTTTTCCTTTTGTTATGTGATAGCGAGGGAGCGCGAGGGGCCGCGGGAGGTCTAATGATGCTGGTTAGTCTAGACGTATCCGCAGAAGCGAGCGACGACGCGCCGCCGATGCATTTCGCCGCTGCAGCGTGCAGTAGGTAAGTGTGTCAATGCACTCTAATCCCCCCCATCCTTCTCTCTGCAATCACTCATGACAAGTTCAACTCGTCTAGTCTCCCCGAGCCCTATGTGGAACAAACTTACCTCGCAAAAACTCTTGGTACTCAGAGGTATTAATGCACTAATGAATGATAACAGATATCTTTCTTCAATAAAGTAGGTATAAAATAGGTAAAGGTTCAAAATAAACGAACTAAAACGTGTCTGTATAGATTTAAGAAAAACTAATTTTCTAAATACTTCTAAATTCAACAGCAATTTTCCAGCCCAGCACCTACTGTGAAAACGATAAAACAAAACAAATTCAGTATTTGCCAAACGCTTTACTTTTACGTTATAACACGCACAATGTTTTGCTAAAAAGCTTGACATTCCTCAAGTGTTTCAAAGAAAGTTGGAAAACTGTAAGTACTTATCTGAAACAAGTTTCCTGTGATAAATATGTATGATCTTAAAATTGTAAGAATAAGAGAAAATTAATGAACAAAGTATTGCAAATAAAGTAGTGTAGTTATAGGCGTCAGACATTGGGAGATGCAATAAACGGGTTCGTTAGCCTGTCTCGTTTTCATTAGCGTGCGCCTCCGCGCCACGGACGCTGGTTACGACTGAAAAACTTTCATGTTACATCGCACGCCTTATCAGTCATCTACCGAATAAATACTTGGGATGAGATCAATATTTTAGAAATTCCTGGGACGACATCAACTATTTGCAGTATTTTATGGCTTTATGAAATTCTGCAGGTGCAGCTCACTCTCTACATTGTTTTACAAGATGAAGTACCCTGTCTAACATCATCTAATATGTCTTCAAATTCACTAACCTACTTATGTTTTAATATGCGTTACTTTAGTTGTAATTGGTCAAAGCCCACTTTTTGCTGAATGCTCGATAAAGTTTCAGAGTGGCATAAAAATTACATTAAATTTTAACAAGGCTTAAGTATTTCTTTTGTGTTCACAGTGTGTTGTAAATCATGGTGTTGAGGGTTCCACGGACAGGTGGGTGCGAGCGCGGTGCGCCGAGTTTCCTATCCGTATCTAGGCGAGTGACAGTAGCGGCTTGCGAAAGTGCACATAATTGGATCGGCGCTTTAGAAAGGGGGTTATGAGTTTGTAAGTGCAACGAACTCGCGTGCATTTCATCGGGAAGATGCAGTTCAGTCAGCGTGTGTGGAAAGCGCGCTCTTCCAGGAATCGGCGGCTCGTCTACACATCGCCGCGCGTTCGTCTTGCGCTCTCGCCCCGCGCTCCATAACGCGAAAAGTGAAAATAATTATACTAAACACCAACACCTCGGCAACACATACTTACGTACACTTTTCGCAATCACATAAACTAATATTGTTACCTCATATATTAGATTATCTAAGCACACATGACTTATCGCAGCATGTAATCGTTATCTGTGTCGATGCCAAATAAGTAGAACACATTGTGGACCTTCTGTAAAAAACACATCACCTGGCGTACATTGTTGTTTTTCTTTGGTAACTTTGAAAAAACGTCAGCTATTATAATGATTATGCAACTGTTAAACAAACGCGGTATAACGGGGCCAAAGGGTTACGCGACCATATGGCCTGGTGCCGGATATGGGTTAAGTAATCACAGGGGTTTTTTTGCATCCTCTCTATTAAACTCCTTTCTTTTGTTAATGCCATAACAGTACAGTTTATACAAAAAAAGTCGGCGTTGGTACGTATGGGCGCTATGTTAATTGAATCGGTTCGAATCGATGCCATCCTAGTTTGGTCCGTGCTAATGTCATTTTTTGCTCATCACTACAGATCAACAGATGCTTTTTTCGTTAATTATATATTTACTCTTCCAATGAACGGTTATATTTGCATCTGTTGGTAGTTTCTAATGTTTGTAAATACCGATATGTTTTAGGTAAAACAAAACCTGTAGTACATAAGAGATCTAGAGCATTGAAATTTAGTAATAATCAGTACTGTAGGTAAATAAGTTAACCAAAATTCGGAGGTAAAAAGCCGAGAAACAAGCTAAAAGAGTATAGAGACACAGCCTTAATATTGACTTATTGTTAACCTAATTATACCGCTAGACCTAGCTTTGCTACTGGACTTGGTTTCAATGTTGTGCTAAAATCGATGCAGCTGAATAATGTTCAGGACACAGGTAAACATCAATACGTTATTGAGTTAAAATAACTGATAGGTATCTTTACCTGATATCTGAGTCTGGTTTTCTACATACATTGTAGACAGATGCATTTGAACACCGTTATATATACCCTAATGGTAAAAAGGTAGACACAAAAAATACCGATACTTTCTTAATTCAACTGTCACTCACAAACAAAACTTAGGCGCAAGTAAAAACTTTTAGCTTTTCATTAGCTGATATTTGTTTAGGCATAATTAATAGGCAGGAAAAACCACAACGGTTAAATATTTGTTATTCAAAATTATAAACAATATTTTATATCTCCTAAACCACAAATACTACCTGAGTGTCGAACATAAACAAAAAGTGTACGTGGTCCAAAGATAATATGGTATTTAAACCTCAAATTGGTCACAGACCGGAGGAAAAATGAGCGGCCATATATCTTCCTAATCTTTTGTACTTAAGGGTCCGTTGGTTCTGAGAACCAGCTATTACTATAGATCCCGGTTCACAAGAGGAACTGTTACTTTGTAGCGGGTACTGCATGACGGCAAAAGTGCATTTTTGTTGGAAATGCAGGCCTGTGACGTCACAGAGAGTACGTCACACGCGGGCGCGGGGCGGCAGGGCTGACTGGCTCCCGTTACTCGCACAAAGGGCTCGTAAACAAAGGACCTCTAGTTTGACCACAAAGTAGCTGCTCACTGCACATTGTTTTGAGCGTAAAGCTATAAATCAATCGGTAACGGGAAATCTTGTTTGTTTGTTAACATCCATGTGTAACAGACTGGTTTGTAATGCCGTCAAATAAGTACTATACATTATTTAAAAGTTAAATCACAATAATTACTAGCATTTTGTAAGTTGATTGCATTACTAACTCAATCTTTCATCCATGTCTAAGACAGGATCTCACTGTCTCCTGATTAATACCTTTGTATCATCTATTTTTTGCGATTCCAGTATGTTATGTAAACTAAAATATGACGCTTTTCCTGCTACAAATAATCAAAACAAAATATCATAATGAAAATAAACCGAAAGAATGTCAGCGAGGCGTCATTAAAAGTGAACGCACGGGCCGAGGTTGAAAAAAAGTAAAAAGAAGGTATGAGTCCCGTTACAGGCCGGTATCCCGCGGCATGCAGCGGTGGATGCACCGATAGATAGGTCGGAGGCTCGCTGCGCTTCGGGTTATTATTACCTGATGGGTTGCCTTACCTTCTATTACGTAATGGAATTTACAGTTACATCGTCGACACGTGCTCAGATTTTGTAGATGGGATACATTATGTGAACATGAAGTAGTGAGTTGCTTTTTATTTGTTCTCTTTTTTCAAAAAGAACGTTATTTCTTCATGTAACTTTACCTACGTGAAGAAATAACTTTCAATCTTTCAAATTAAGAGTGCATTTACGGTCGCAAATCTTTTAGCTACTAACACCTATATATCCGTAAAAACTGCTGTTAAAATGAAGTCGGTTAATGAGACGATTCAGTCAGAACCGCTAGTGGTTCAACTAGTACACCAATCGATTCATCTTTGATATGGCCTGTGTCATATTTTGAGCAATACAACCGGTGTCACATATCGCAAGATTATGACAATGGGCCAAATTGCAGACGAGAACACAGCAGGCCCAAGCAAAATGTTGTTGGCTACGGATCAGATAAAAATCTAGAAGGTGGATCGCATGCCGTAATATAAGTAACTAGCTGTTGCCCGCCGCTTCGCTCGCGTTTTGGTCAGAAATTATTCCACGGGCACGTTGTAAATATACCTGTATGTAGCACTCGGGGATAACGTAGCTTCCTAATAGTGAATGAATTTTCAAAATCGGTTCAGTAGATCCAGGGATTACCCCCTACATACAAACCTACAAACAAATTTTACCTCTTTATATAGATCTATTTATATAGATTAATGTGGCACAAGAAAATGATAATCTAAGCTAAGCACAATGAATCAAATAAATAAATAGGACCCTGACCTAAACTGTCACTTGATTTTTACCTAATTTGACAGATTGATTCAAAATTGTGTTTTTTATTCTGACGTATTTTTTCATTTATGAAATGGGTGTGGCGTTTTCTCATGCGATCCAAAGACTCAAACGCATATACGGACCAGTTGACTAAAAATTGCCGCCTGATAATATCAAATTATACCGTATAGGTACATGACATATAATTTATATAAACAGTATAATTTAGGTATTCGGTATATATACCTAACCTAGCTAAATCAGTATAGCCGTCGGGTCTAGCCGGACAGTTGTACTCAATTTTATCATAACCCTCTGGTTAATAATGTGAATTGCAGCTTCAATTAAAATCTCGTATCAAAAATTTTACTAAGGAATAAACTAATTAAAAAAAGGAATGTTATATTTCGCAGACGGTGTGAAAAGTAGAGTATTCTCTATTTCTAAGAAACTAAAGAATTCGTGAAAATACCTGTATCGTAATAAAACACGTCGCCGAACGTTACATGTATAGTTATAGTGTAAGTTGTAATCGAAGTTTGTAAGTTAAAAATATGAAGTTTTTAATAAGTATTAGTTTATTATCGTTTAACATTATTTTGTGTATTTCATATATAAGCCTCAGTTGCCTAACAATAATATAATTGGCTGATTGAATTAAGGTGTCTTTGTTTTGAGCGAGCTTAAAATCTTCGCTGAATTCAAGATTCTAGTAGTTAGAGTTGATTCTGAACTTAACTCTCTGGCTACACTAGGGAGCTAGCGAGGGGACCTGGGTTCTGACATAAGATAAGACAGTGCTTTGTCCCCTAGACAAAAAAAAAAAACTTTTTTTTTTTAATTCCTGTTATATTCTACTGTTATTTCATCTATATAGGTGTGACACGTCTTTTTCATGGAGGTAGGTAGGTAGTCCATGAATTAATTGTGTACACAACACATAAATAGATATATTCATACCCACACAATTCATTCGCATTAATAATTACAGCTTAATGATTTGAGTAAACATAAAAATCACAATCAGTTTTCCATCTTTACGAATAAATATAATAAACTTGAGCTGCACTTAAAGTACCCGCCTAAATGGAATTCTGAAGTATACAGCTTTCATTAAATTCCAATTTGAGTAGAGGGACTAAGTGGTCGGATGGCAACGGCCTGTTTATGTGGGATACCACTGACGCGTTTCCTGGACAACCTTCGATTATACTTAAAGAAAACTCGTTGGACCATAAGCAGGTTAAAGATTTTCATAATCAGAGTTCGTCCTTAATTCATTCACATAAATTTTCCTACGGGATCATACTACCGGGATAAAAGTATCCTATATGTTAATCCAAGTTACATACACACTATCTGTGTGCAAAATTTCATCCAAATCCTTTCAGTCGTTTTTGCGTGAAAATTAACAAACATCCATCCATCCGTCCTCACATACTTTCGCATTTATAATATTATATAGGATTATAATAATAACATAGATCATCATACCACTATGCATTTAAGCTACGCGTAATATAGCCGTCTAAAACTAGAGCATAAATCTCTCAATACTGTGAAAATTGCAGTCCACGCAAGACCCATTTGTCCATCATCAAATAAGTTTTAACAAGGAATATTTTAGGCATTTTCCCAGCTTTTCTTATCTCTATTGGATAAATTACATCGACATCGACACACGATGTTTCGTGGAAGGCAGTGTAAAATATTAAAATAATTGTGGCGCATGTCAGAGAGTACATTCTAAATAAAAGGTTCAAAGGCAATCCGCTAATTAGTACCGAAATTCCAGACTGAGAGAAATTCTTGTATGATTTTACGGAAAACGTATAATAATATACAATGCCCTGAATTCATATTGAATTTAGATGAAATAAAACAAACTGATAAAATAAAGATTTATATGGTTAAAAACTATATCGATTTAAAAAAGCGACAAAATCTGTGACAACATCTTAGCATTGAGCTTGAAGTTGATGTATTTATTCCAAATAGAGTAGGTCTAGTTTTTACGCAGCGTGAGGTAACAATTTCTAGGTTACCGGCCCATAGTCTGAATTCTTATAGGTTTAATAAGTTTCGATGCTACTGGCTTGACCAAACAAGACGAGAAATGGATCAGGGCAATGCTTTCACCTGCCAGATATTTTCAGCCATCAGCAATTAATAGTGTGCGAAGCAATGTAAAGAAAAGTCATAGACGTAGTATAAATTAATTATTTTTCTAGAAAAGTGGCGCACAATAATTCTCGTGGGCGGCGTGCGCGACGCGCGGCGCTGCCGTCGCTGCGCGAGCGCATTGCTAGTAGGAAAGTTGTTTATGACGTCGGAAAGTGTCACGTTGAACCATGGTGAACCGCGACCGGTGTCTTCCGCGGTGCCTGGCCTACTCACCAAATTGTCATTCTATCAATCCGTCACCATGACTTTATCTTCGCCATCTGAAGGGTACATTTGCAGAGCTCCAAGACGTGTCGTGCTCTTACCGTTGAACGATATAACCCGTCACATTCACCGTAACTCTTCTTTGTCCTAATGAGATTTGGCAAATTTACAGGCACTGTTTCATGTCTTCGTTTTGAGTTCGTAAAGCTTAGTCTTATGTTGCTTGTTACAGCATCGTCAATATAACGCTGGAATACAAATATTATAATTAAGAAGCTTTAAGTCAATATCCAGCAGAATTATAGTTAACTGTTACATTTGCAATTCTGCATGTTTTTCTAAATGGATCTTAGGAATTGGTCCACAAAATGGTCGTATTCAACATGTATTTCATGTTTGGCAGTGTGCTACTTTAATTTAACTAGAAAGGTTTGCCATCAAGGTTACACTTAGTGCATTTTTTTAAGCTAAGGTTGAGTATTAACATTAGGCTTTTCTAAAACAATCTTGCTTATTTACCTACCAACCTTCAGACAAAAAACTTATATCAAAACTACGTTTCTATTTAGAATATAATTAGATAAGTAGGTATGATATTTTAATCTAGCCATAATGTTATAAAAGTGATGATGGTCGTGGGCCGTGAATCCGTGATAGTTTAGTTGTAAGTGTTGGTTTGGACGCGCTGCCGCGGCAGGCGTGACGCGAATCATCGACCTCTCTCGCCATTTGTAATGTTCGGTGGCGAAATAGAGGTCATTGACAAGGCCTAGCTCGCACCGCCATTATACCATTTGAATCAACAATGCTTATTCAACGCTGTGTTCCCACTACATCAGTTTTCTTTCTAATGAAGAGTAATGGAAACATAATACGTGTTAATGAAATCCTTCATAAGATGTTTTTGCATTACATCCGGCTTTTGCAAAACTGACAAGTGTACCATCTATTGTCATAATTTTTGTTTTGTTCTTTATATTTCTCAAATCAAGAAGTGGGGTGTAATTTATATCCTGATTTTAATAAATATTTGGATTTCTTTCTAACACGGTCCTGATTGACGTTGTCTAAGAAATATGAGTTTAGCTGACATGTTGTCGAAGCATTGAATTTTTTGTGTCTATTTGAACAATGACTTGTATAGCTAGTCGTGATTTAAGTTGGCGGAATGGGGGGCTTCGCTCTCGGGGGGTGCGGGGAGGCGGCACGCACACTACGCCAACGAAACGAAAATTTGTGAGGTGAACGAACGCAAGTGGCCGCGCAACTAAACGTCAGGTTGATTCACTTTTCATCTGCGCTCACTCTGTTATGGATATTGTAAACTTCTTTATTTTGGTTATAATGAAAACTCACTTTTTACATTTTAGCTGTTTCCTTTTGTTCTTTTTAACGCACTGCTGCATTTCTCTAGCTTTTGTGAGCTTACCTGTGATTATAAATAACACCTTGTAAACGAATTTAAGCTTAAAATAATAATTGTAGATTCAGGCGTAAATGACACACGAATTCAAACTGTCTAGTTTTTAGTGTGTTTCTTTATACACTATAGTAAACAATGTATAACGTTACATGAAGAAAGAATTAAAAATATTTCAATAGAAGGTTTATTCTAGTTGCTGAAAATACTCGTTTTCTAAGAAAATAGGAAGTAAGTAGTCGCCTCCTTCTAGCAGAGACGTATAGTTGTTAAATGCAGCAGCGGACTGCACATCTGAGACAAGCTGTTGATAAATGTATCATATTCATGTGGTTGCACCAGGAGAGAGTAGGTTTTCAAGTATAAAATGAACCACAAATCCAGTAAGGAACAGTAAGGAACAATACGGAACTTTAAAACCTTTGTAGATTCCTTAGGAAAAGGGAAACAGGAAGGCACTGGTTTAGACTCCAATCAATACACATTAATTGTTCATAATTCATCCTGTAAACTCGTCTTGCGCACTGGATGAACATTTATCATTTTGTAATAACGCGCAAAGTATGAGTTTTTACTTTTATCGAGCATGTGAGTGGCGGTCATCGACCCCGCGTGTCCGCGTTTGGCGGGAATCCACAGTTCGCGAGCGCGCACTTTTCTGACGAGCCACGTGACACAGCCCGATGAAGACTTTACTCAGGACCACTTGGGTTTTTACTTCTTGTTATTTTTCATGTGTGATTCATTGTTAAAAACAGTGACGCAGGAACTTTTACATGTCACTGAAAAATAACCGAGACAGTTAAGCATAAAAGAAAAAACTATCCTATCCACAGAATACATAAAATCCAAGTATAAATTTTTTACTAATGTAGGAAATTCACATTACGCAGGTAATCTGTTTATAACCGCAGATGCAAACAAATAATGATTATCAACGCATTCATTATACAACTATACATGTAAATCTTGATTAGCGTTAATAAAAAAATGTAAAAGTAAAGATAGCATAAAGCTTACAATAAAAATATTCGCAGTGTGAGAAAAGAGCTAAGTAGGTAGATAGAAGCTAATGACGAGTTGAAGTCAATGACTGCAGAATTACAAAAAGAGCAAGGAAGTGGCGTATATTAATACTCTTATTAATTATGAGTGATACCAACATATAACTGTTGGGGCAATAAGGCGCGCGGCGCAGGCGCAGGGCGGTGTGCTGCGCGCACGTTGATGTCGTTTGTTCTAGCGATTGCTTCGCGCCTAGTGTGCGACTTGCGTCTTTGTTCAGAACCATTTTTCATGTATCATAGCTTGTCTTGTTACAACAGATTCACACAAGAGCTACAAACAAATGTTTGAGGCTGGTGACTCAAACGCAATGAAATATTAATTACCATGGTAAATCTATTTCTAATCAACATTCATTAATACTGTACAAGTAGTTAATAATTTATCATAATCGAATCTTCAATGCGGAAGTAAGAATGCTTAATGTATAGTATAGAAACAGCCTAGGTAGGTATTAACTACAGTAAGAGCTTATCATAAAGCTTAGTGGCTATAATACCGTATATAATTACTGTGTTTAGTTGGATACAGCCTCTTGGAGACATTAGAAACATGTTATGGTGTGGGATGAAACTATAAATAAAAAGAATCCACAGGTGACTATGTAAGATTTATAGGTTCATCCATTACGGATATTAATTCACTTCACTTTGCAGATTGAGCTACATTTTAAACAGTGTTAATAAGAACATCGAACCTCGTATTTAAATAAATAATAGGTGTACCTACCTACATACATTTTCTGTCCTTTCATGTTTTTCGCGAAACGGTAAGACCAAGGGATGTTTTTTAAAGGATGGGCAGCTTTCTTTATGCAAAAAGTTTACGACAAGCTGAAATCACCATAAAGAAAGAATCCTTCTACTGTGACCAGCAATTTATTTGCGTGCATATTATGGACGGCCTTATTTCCATATTTTCTGATGCATATAAAAGATGTAGCTGTATATATATCTACTATGTACATATATCTATTATATACAGACTACAAATAGAACTAAAATAATGCTAAAAAGAAGACTAAAACTTAGTTCCTATAGCTGTATTGTATGTCCATTTTAATTTCCCGTGATATTATCTTAGAATAAACAAACGTCTTCTGACTAGAAGTCTTTGTCACGAGGGAATTAACCTCTAACTGTTACTTTTCCGAGAAAACTTTCTTCGTGAATAACAAACGCATTTCAACGTTTGAAGTTGTGCTGAAAACTTCACAAATTACGGCGTTGGTTGTGTCAAGTGGGTGATTTTGGTAAGATAGCTAGAAAAATTGCATTTTCATGTGTTTTGAACTTTAAGCTCTGCAGTTACGGACTGTCAACTTTCTTCAACATAATAAAGTGATTAGCAAATGCAAGTCGACGTAAGTAGTTTTTTATTTTAATCGATAGCTTGTGTCGTTGTGCGCCGGCGCAGCAAAAAGCGGAGTTTCCGCATTGCACGCGCAGATCGCCGCCCGCGCCGCTCGCTGCAGCCTGCAGGGAACATTTCCGCGCCCGTTGTCGAGTCGCCTGCAACACGAGCGGAGGGAAACCTCAACATTTTTTGTTACCAACAAAGAAAGCATATTCTATTGTATTATTGAAACGGTAAAAGGAATATTCAATTTCAAGAAACTATCGCAAACAGTTTTTATAAACATCCTGAGAATCTGATTACATTTTGTATAATATTATGTATATCCGTAGTACCATATCCCTATCTCTCTCTAGCAATTTCGCTTGAGTTACCAATTATGATATGGATGGGCACTTTATGATAGACTCGTGATACGAAAGTATTAATTTAATGAAAAAAAAATACATGTTTGTTCATAAAATATAATAATTTGTGAAACATATTAGGGGTAATATAGTTATGGGCAAGAGATAACAAAGTTGATCATCATTTTTGCACGTAAAATTTAAATTACTTATAGAGTAATTTTAAGTAGGTACCTATAATGCAATGTCATGGACAAATACAACTGTGGCAATTTTTTTCAAAGTAGTTTTTCTGTCTAATAAAGTTTTGTTTTTGAACGGTTATATATTGTATTGACGTATCAGACAAGCTCGATCATAAATAGTGATGTTTAAATATTACAATTTACATTCGCAATATTTCAGACATCTAACTGTTACTGAATTATTGAATCTGAAAACGTATTTCCATGCAGCACGAATACATGATAATGTAGTAATGATCTGAAACACCGATGAAATAGCGGTACATTTATTGAAAAAAGCAAATTTTCAAAACTCGTTTGTGAACCGCAGGAACGTTTTAGTTCTCGGTAGACCTATAAATAGCGTTCGATTTTACGACTCGTGTGGTTGACGGAATAACAATAAAGTGCATTGCGTGGTGTCCCAGCCTGCAGGTTGACGACGCCTGTCGCCATCGGCGGCTAGCGGTTCGCAAGGTTTAGGTTCACTCGGGTTCATTGCCATAGTTTTGTAACCCTTCTTGTGTAACTCGCTCTCGGCCCTTCTCGCGCACCTCTCACTTGGACTCATTATTGCACTTATTTACTTTTCTCGAAATGCCCATTCTATGTCTCACTGTAACGTGGCGCTCTGGCATTGGACGTGTTAGATCGAACCAATCTCGATGTTAAATAATATAATTAGTAACTCGAGTGAGACGTGTGACAGAACAATTCAATCTGTAGGCCGCCCGCGACGTGGGTGTTTGATTAATCGCGTAGGTTTGGTCACCATTTGTTTAATTATAGGCCTCCATTTATTGTGGGCTATTATTCATATTTTGCAACATTCATTATATTTATGTACAGTTACAACGACGTTACAGAATACACAGACAAATTATCTTTGCCACTCATAAGGAAGTGACATCACAATTGTACGGTTCTTGACCTTATGTTTGATTAATAATTTCAGATGTTTAAATTTTTATAAAATCCACATACAGTGGAGGTGAATATTGACTTTAGAACAATATGCGTATGTTATGCATAACATAAGTTCTTGCATTTATTAGTCGGTCTTTGACTTAAGGTATTATATTCCATTCGTCACATGCATGAAACTGTTACAGTGTCAACAGGAACGTGTGATCAGTGATGTATTATTATATCAATATGATTGGTAGAACGTGATGATGTTCCATGGTGTGGGTATGGGTATAATGTACATGCGGAATGTTTAATTGAGCAGTCGTGTAGGCTGCGGTTCCGCGTCTAGCGGCCGTCGACCCCGCAGCCTTTCGAGAGTATCGAACCGCATGGATTACGTCACCGCGCAAGCCTCCCCCCCATGCCGGCCTGATCACCGCGCCGCGACGCCTAGTGCCAACTGACGAACGAGCCATGGAATATTCCTACACTTCTCCATTGCCCAAAAAAATGTTCGTTAAACTTTTTGCCGAAGGACCAAGTTCAAAACCGATACCTAGCTCAAATTCAAGGTTGTTTTTTTTAGCCATAGAGATTTGAAACTATCATGTATTTTTTGCGTTTAGAAATTAATAAGAATCAATATAAGTTTTTTTGGTAGTTTTTATTGGTGACCGCAATTAAGCTCGCATAGACAATGTAATCGTAGCAAAGTAATGAACGTGCTACGCCGTAGTCGTTCAAACTCACGCAATAAAGCTGTAGCGTTCTCAAAAATGTTGGGCACAAAGTTTGGCGCTGGAACTTTCGTTGGTTACGCTCACTCAGTCGATAAGGTAAACATCATCCAGTCAGCGGCAGTCATCGACCCGAGCCGCTCGCAAGGCCACTCGCTTACACAACTCGCCACTAAATTTTTATTGACTTACTTCTTTTGGACCCCTTTAATTTGTTTAACTTAACCGATCTAATCGACTTTTATGCGCATTGCGTAAGATAGTTGAGTTGACGAGTGTTTAAAGCGTCCTATAATAAATTATGCAAATGATGTTGAAAGATATAACTGTTCATGTAACTGAACTTAACATTCTCCTTGCAGAGCCATTTTATTTTGAAAAGCTCTTTGTTTTGAGCGAACTCATACTAAACAACGACGTTGTTCTCAATACAGTGAACTCGAGCGATCGCTCGTGTAAGCGGTGCGGCGGGTGGTGCGGCGGTGCGGCGGCGGCGCGAGCAACCAACAAAAGTACTTTCGGCCGAGTAACGGGACCGCGCGGAGAAATGCTCTACGAAATCGAAACACGCAGTCCCGTTAGACGGCCCTCGCCCTAAGAGCCTGCCGGGATAATCTTGGTAAATCACAGCCTCACAGCCGACGATCCGCCGTTACCTCGTATTAGTGCTCGTAATTTCCGCTGTACTGGTTTAGTGCATAGTTTTCGCAGTTGGCTGTAATTTTGCCAAGTACTTAAAGTCAGTTTTAGATCTGTTCAATTTTGTTTATGAAACTGGATGCACGTTACGGTACACATGCGTCATGATAATGATGAGGATTGTTACACCTGTTCCAATAAGATCACAAACATTTTATATTTACCGTTACTTTGAAAGTTTGCAAAGAACCTGAACTGCATTGTCATGTAATAGAACATTTCTACTACGCATCTATTTAGAGTAATAAAGTTAATGAGATTCGCCTGACATAATTGGTACACTCAACTTCAATTAAAGCATGTTACAAGAAAGTATTCTGAAAACATAAAAACTCAAATAACTTTCAATCGTGAACTCTACATAGTTGCTGGACGAAACCCTATATGTCGCCATCTAGCGGCGTTTGTAAAGATTATCACTCGACTCTCCCTCCGTATAGAGTTGAGTATTCACGGCTAGTCGTAGAGCAGCTTTACACTATACGGTGGCTTAGCAGTTCTTGTTATATCCTCTAGGTGGCAGCACGTCAAGATTTTCTAATAAGATAATTACAAAATTATCCTAACACTAAAAACAGGATATTTACCGTGTTTACTATTTATTTTGAGTTCCCGATATTTTCGCACTGTTGCAACATCCACCTGCAATAACTTCAGTTTATCCGTGATCATGGTGCTTGCAACAGCGCCGAAATATCGGGAACTCAAAATAAATAGTAAACATGGTGAATATCGGTTAGTGTTGATAGTGTTAAAGTGATCATGTCGGTTTAAAAATGTATAATTACAAAATAATCGACTGTAATGATCTCAATATCATTTACCGTAATAAAATATTAAATTTTAGTTTACAATTATTTTGTATAGAGTATTATGAAATAATAATACAGAACAACCAATTCTTGATGTTATCTTACTATGATCTAGTGATTATGAAAACATTAATATTATTATGTACCGTAAAATTATGCACTATTAAGTTTGTATACATTACATAATTTGTTTATAAACAACAGATGCAAGTTCTCGAAGCTTAGTTTGTGAAAATACAACTGTAAAATATTAAGCAGATACAGTCACGTGCATAAATACACTAACGCGACATTCAAAAGTGATTTCCTCGTGGAAGAACGACTACAACTTTGAGAAAACATCGATTCCATAATAGTATGGCTTCGAATAGTATGCTTTTAACATCAAGGAATAATAATTCCTATCCATAATTTAGGAGAGAACCGTTTTTGAATCTTGCGTAAGAACTAGGTGTTTATGCTCGTGACTGTACATTACACCGTTGTACGGTTGCACCATGGCATGATTCATGGCATTTGTATGGCCATCGATTATATTATTATGTTATGTTGATAACATGTCCTACATATTCTTCCTCTTTTACAGCTCGGTTGATATGTTAAGTTATTCGTCTGTTTTTTTAACCCCTGACGCAAAAAGAGGGGTTTTATAACTTTGACCGCAGTGTGCGTGTGTCTGTCTCTGGCCCCGTAGCTCATAAACAAGTGAACCGATTTGGATGCAGTTTTTTTATTTGGTAGCTAGTTTCTTGGCGATGGTTCTTAAATATGTTCTATCAAAATCGGTGGAGCCATTTACTAGGTATGGATGAAAGTGGGTATGAAAAATCAAATATTTTCAAATATACCCAAGTGGGATATCGAAATGAAAGCGCATGATATGTATATTATCAAAATCGGTGCAGCCATTTACTAGTTGGGGTTTTTTTTTTAATTTAATGATTATGTTTGTATTTGGTTGTATTTTAGTTTCTGGAAAATAATAAACCGATAGAGATGGCTTTCTTAGTGTCCATTAGATTTTAAATCATGTGCAAGTATTCTTAGGATTTAAAATCTCATGATAGCTTGCATCTGCGTTTGTGTTATACAAATAGGATATCATAGGTTCATGCTATATTTTCAGTGCAGTTTGAAGAAAAGCATAAACTGGGATATTTGAAATTATTAGTGAATGTGGAATTGTTTAATAGGGATATGTACCCAAAGGGTGCCAGCGGGTCCATATTACTAAGCCTCCGCGGCCTGTCCGTCTGTCACAAGATTGTATCTTTTGAATCGTTATAGGTAGACAGTTATTTTTTCACAGAGTGTGTATTACTATGGCCGTTATATCAAAAACTAAATAAAGCTCAAAATTGGATCCCAATACAAGAAACGTGCTTTTTTCGGCGTTCCCTATTACATTATTAAAAAAAATATGTTAGTATTAAATATTGTATGATGGTTCGGAACGCTGACTCAAAAAAAAAAACCGTCGGTTTTAGGGTTCCGTATACCCTGCCAGGGTTGCGGGACTGTTCGAAAGAGATACCGCGGCCCTGGAACACAAAGGGCAAAGGAAGGAACATGGATGGGTTTTAGTCAGTAAAAGTCTGACACTCCCTCCTGCTCAGCCCAGAGCGGGGGGGGTTATTTGATGATTTCCCATCGGTAAAAAAAAGGGTTCCGTATCCAAATGGCCGAAACGGAACCCTTGTAGATTCGTCCTGTCCGTTTGTCTGTCCGTCCGTATAGCACAGTCATTTCACTCCGTGCGTGTTGGCATCACACAGTTGATATTTGGGGAATAGGTTTCTTCTAGAAACCGCTACACGAAAGTGATGTGAAATTATAAAAAAATAGGGCTCTCACATGTAACTGAGCGTTGAAAACAAAAAAAAAACAACATATATGTGTAACTATAAAACTGTGAGTGTAGTGGTAAATAAATAAATACACTGTGTAGGGAGTTTAACCACAATAAAAAAATGATATCGAGGTTCCTTAAACAGTTTTTGTCTTAATAAAAAATTATATCAATTTGTCTCATCATTATCTAGCCCTATTTCACAAAAAAAACCCTGTAAACAAAAAAGTAAAAAATACTTACATATTTTTTTTTTTACAATTTTCAAATAATCCTATGTTTTTTTTTATGTTTTTACGTTTGTTTGTTTTGTATGGAAGTACGACCGACTAGTGTACCCTTAAGTCAATGGTTGATGAGATATTTATTTGCTTCTGAAGCCGTAAAAATTGTGTGTCTTCCCCCTTCTAATTTTTACAATAAGAGGTGGAAAATTCTGGAAAAATGTGGGTTTGTCCGTAACAAAAACATTCAACGAAAATTGGTTAGAATATTTGATATTAAGTTTTTGAGATATGGGACTTTTTTGTTAAGCTGCAACAGTAACTTGTTTTTTATTAAAAACATATGAAAAACAAATTTAGCTTTGCTGTTGAAATTGACATAGAGCGTTAAAATATTGTTACAATATTGTTTGGTACTACAGAACCTTTTATGTGCGAGTCCGACTAGCACGGCCGGTTTTTTTCAACAATTCTGTATTAGGGATGGCTACCACGAAGACCGTGTCAGTAGATAGAGTGTGTTTGGCAAAATAAAGTAGATACTTAAAGATATGCTAGCAAAAATTAATTGCAGTCAAAATTGAAACTTAAAAAATAGCGACAAAGATAGATGTTCCCTACTTTGGAACATTTAAATCACTAGGACCTACTTAAAACAAGTCAACTTGTAGAAGCTGGCGTTAAAACCTTTGTTGCCATGGCATAAACGACTTTAACACTAAAGACAGAGCTGCTAAAATAAAAGGTAGAGTCTAACTGGCGTAAAAGTTTGTTAGATTTATATCCGAGTTTTCTAGAAAATCTAGAAGAACAAAAGAAGAACCTAGTGGAGTTATTACAATAGGAAGTTCTGTTTTCGAAAACGCATATACGTTATTATATTACTTACATATTGTAATAAATAAAGTATTGATTTGGAAACAAGTTAAAAAAATCTACAGGTTCTGTCCTGGAAATATGCATAAATGTAATAGTCAGTGATTATTTCTAGACACCAGTATTTTTTAATCGGTTATTATGTTTCATGATCATTTTTTTTCTCTTAAAAAATTTAAAAGATAAAAGTAATAACTGAAATGAAATTATTGGATAGTTTAGTTAAGTTCTCAAATGGTTTCAGTGGACATATTAATATAGCACATAATCACCCTATTGTAACAATAGTAAAAAAGTTACGAACACATGATACCTACTGTACAACACATTAATTATTTGACCTCGTACACGCGGAAAAAACGTCAGTACGTAACCAACAATCATCAATCATATATTACATAAGGGTACATACAACGAGTGGTTCGTAAAACACGAACGTTTTTTATTATTTTTGTGCTTTATTTAAAAAACCAGCGAATTGATTGGCTGCGCGGGTCTGGCAGCGACCTCGCGCCGCGCGCAGCGTCCCTCCACCAACCGACCAATGGCAGCAAAGGACCTCGCGAGGGTGCTCGCCCTTTATCATTATACAAAAAATAATTTTGTTCTACTATGCCAAATTTTGGCAACGGAGCAAATTGACAGGATTAATCAATATTTTCGTTGCAATTTTATACTATTTTGTTTGTCTCTGTAAGTTTAACTTTGACTGGCTATAGCTAAGATATAATATATCAATATAGTGACTTCTCACTTCTAAGAGAATTAGGAGAGATTTGTTTGAGCTAACAACAAACCTTTTAGTCTCTTTATAGCTTTTAATTACGAACAACTACCTAGCTTAGGAACTACCAAGTAGTGGGCAGCTTCTGAAAATCCATTTCTGAAAACTAGTATTACTGATCTAGAGTGCAAGAACTAGATTTTCTATGAATACTATAGAATCTTTTTAAACTCTCTCTTCTTTTAGAATCAAACTACTTATTAGTTAAGGCATAGGTGTTCTATTCTAGTAAATGCATGATATAATATTGTTGTACTAAGTTTACGTTTTGATGTAGGACACGAACATAATATTACTAAAGTTCCTAGCTAGGATAGATTTTCTCATAGAAGAAGTATTTAAAGTTTGTCGTCGCTTATGAATTCATAATAAACCACATAGGTTACCATATTATGACTGTTTTTTTTTCTGATAACTTTATTCTGTCCCGACAGCCACTTAAACAGATCAATTGAAAACACCCTAAGTATTATCAAATATTAGTGCTAAACCTACCAATAAACATACTCACCATGACTTAAACATGTCACATTTGATGCCGTCATTGTTCGCTAGAGTTTGTTTCGCGAATATGTAAACTGTGGAAGTGACGATGATGGAGCGAAAGACTGACATTGTGTGTGTGGGCACAAAGTTGTTGGAACGAGGGTGCATAGCGTGCACACCCTCGCAGCCCTTAGGGATGAAGTGCTCGAGTGTGACTCAACGAGACGATGACTTGACAACATTTTTATGTAAAAATGTAAATTGGAAATTATATACCTGACGATGACTGTACCTGGCCCCAAACCACGCAAACTTAGATGAAAATATTATTTTCATAATGCATTTTTTTACATAATTTCTCAAAATTCATAAATTTCCAGAAAAAAAAACATTCATGAATCTTATTCTTCTTTATTCTTCTTGCTTTAGGTATCTTCTTATTATTGCCAAGAAAACCAGTGATACATTTAAGATTAGTAGAGTCATGTCTGTTTTTACATATACTAAAGGACACCTAAACGAATGCCTAAATATCATAGCACTGATATTTGTTAAATTATACTTATGTGAGCCTGGAATATCCAACATAGCGTCTTTATTCAGTAACTGGGTTATACACTGAAAAAAAAAATGCTCCAATCAAGTTACTTTTTAGCTTGATTGACGATATCTTGTTTAGATTAATCAAAATCTTAGTTAAGTTGATCATCAAGACATGATTGCAGCAACACTAGTTCAAATATTTGAACGCTTAAACAAGTTTCTCGATTACCCTTAACATGACATCATTGTAGAAGAGTAAAAAAAGAGACAAGTTAAAAAAATGTTAACTGTAACAAAATAAGTTAGTTGTGTCAATCAAGCATTTTGAGTACTTCAATAAAGATCATTTGACTTGATAGCATCTATCATTGCAATTAATTGTATTAATCATACAACTCGATCAAATCTTGCGCTAAATAAGTTTCTTGGTTGTGTTTATCACTATTAGGTTGTGTTTATTACTATTTGACTTGATTGCTACAAATAGGTTTTGTGATAACTCCAATCAAGATCCCGTTTCAAATCTCAATCAAATAAAAGTAGTAGCTGTGATCATTGTACTTGATAGGCTCAGATGCAAACAAGTTACTTAGTCAATCTAAACAAAATCTTGATTGTGGCAACAACTTTTTTTTTCAGTGTACGATACCCCTTGGTAAGACCAGCTGGTTGTCATTAGTTAGGAAACATTTAATCGTAAAGCATACGACGATGTGATTGGCATTGCTAGTTACATGATCATAGACTACGAGTATTAGCAATGAATCTGAATAAGAAAACAAACTTATTCACGAATATCACTTTATTGCGAAGACAAGAAGCGATGTAACGGACTCCTGTAATTCGCCAATTATGTTTAAGTCCCATGTAATAGGGGACGAGCCTATTGCCATCAGCTGGGCACAAATCCAGACTCTGTGGCTGCTACTGAGAAATTCTAATGGAAAACCCAATAACACTTTTGTCCGACCTGGGAATCAAACCCAGGACCTCGTGCTCAGCAGTCGCGCTTGCGCCCGCTAAACCAATGAGGCAGTCAGGATAATTTTGTATTAATCAATTAATTACTGACCACGTTGTTTGATGATCAAGTCGATCTTTAGGTTAAGCTGCGCTTGCCTAGATTGGTCCGTGGATGGGTGACATCCCATTATATACCGAGTTTCCTCTGTGTCAGTCAGAAAGCACGTTAAGCCGTTGATCCTGGCTGTCATTTGTAGATCTTTGACAGTCGTTACAGGTAGTAACGTATTACCCAGCAGTATTAACTGGGTTGTGCAGTTTGTGCAGTTGCTACGTGTAAAATACTGGGATTCAGTTGCGGGTTAGACTGCAAGCCGATCCCAACATAGTTTAGAAAAAGGCTAGGCAGATAGATGATGTTGTTTGATGACCTATTAATTGATCTAATGACTTCTACTACGTTCTAGATACAATATTTAGTTTAATTTAAATAGTTCTAAACTAATCATAAAAATATAAACAAGTATTAAAATGGGAAAATAACTGAAGAATTATAAAAAATTCAAAAATTCGCCCACATCGCTGTCAACAGGGAAAGTGTTCAGAAGGCTGGCAGCATTGTCACGTTGGATGGCAATGCTGATTCTTTGGGCAGAAAAGGCCAGGATCCTGGTCACGCGAACAGTTGATCAACCGCTAGGCGATATCTCGAAAAACTAGATAGACACTCAGATCCCATGGCCCTAGTGTTTCAACCCCAAACGGCTCAAACACATAACTACCAATGAAGTTATTGTTTTTACGCTGTTTGAAGTTTAGGGTGGCGGCGGCTGCCAGAGCGCGACGAGCACGGCATTTCTGAGTCAACCAGGGAGAGAGTTAAAATACTACTGGTTCGCTTTTCAGTGCTGTGGATAGAGGATAGGAACGCCGTAAGCTCACACCAGAAATTTTGTGGACGCCGAGGCCACCAGCCACCACAGCCACGCTCGGTCGTCTAGGCCACATTTCCATAGTTCTAAATACACTAAATCCTTTGTGACAGATAGCTTTTTTACAACATTTCTAAAAAAAATATTAAAATAAATCAGTGGTCGAATCCAACATTCGGTAATTTTAAAATATATCACTTTTTATTGGCACGAGGGGTGGCACGCGACTCAATCCTAGAGAATAGACTTCCTTTAATGTGAGGGTTTATTCGCAATCCTCAATTTGGTTTTTTGGGACTATTGTGATTTTTTTTCTGGCTTTTTTTGTATGGTCAATGAGGGGTCAGTTTTTTAGATCGCCCTCGTTGAGATTGATTGACAGGCAACGGTCACTCGCAAATTGCCATCTGCATTTACGTCAAAATAATAAAAATAATTCCCAGTCCATCGGCAAAGGGGCTTTTTTTTGGAAAACAGGGATTGTATTTCAGTGATGAACAAAGTCTGATTGATAGCTCTAATCTTCGCATTTTTTTTTCATAGCACGTACTGAAAAATCTACATGCATAATTGCATGTCTGGTCTGAATTAGTAATGTTAACATACTTCAAAAGTTATTTAACATACAAACCAATCTATCTCAGAATCCATTCTCCAGACAAAGGCAATTTAACATTAAGATAGTTTTATTACTTATTTATATTTTTAATTCATTGTATAGGCCTCATTATCGGGCACAGTGTTGCCATTGTCCACGTTGACACGCGCCCGATCTCTATTTTTTGTCACATTCACTTTTTCACAGCTAATATTTTTGCATTAATGGATAAAAAACATCCCCTATTTACAAATAACAGGGACCTTTAATCCGAACGCTTATTAAATGTAAATATTTCATGAAATATTATCGTGATGGATTTTTATGGTGTTTCTGTTGTGATTTAATTATAAGTTTTCGGAAAAAAAGCAACGATTGTCAGTCGGTGGTCATATATCCTGCTATAAATCAAATTAGTGATCTTACTAAAAATCTTAAAAAGCCTTTAGGCACGAGATTAGCTTCAGAGACGACATTCAGCAGAAAATTCAAATTATTTGTTTCACTTAAACCTGGGCACTTAAGAACAACCCAAAGCTACCTGCTTAGTTCGAATTTGACGTTTTTAAGAGAGCGACAAGAAACTCTTTGGTTACATTTTTAGACTTTGGTCATATTTTCGAACGTTTTCATATCAAATTTACTGTATGTACCTAGATTATAAGTGAATGATGTGGTCTCCTATAATTGGAATCGCACACTTGTATTTGTCCCGGTTCTATGTATATATGTATGTAATTGTGTAGTTTCTGTTGGAGATACAATAAACAATAAATTAAAAAAAAAAAAAACGTGAAAATACTTATCATGAGAGGCCTGACAAAAAATAGGTACCAGAGAATTCAACAAATTCGTAAAAACAAGACAAAGACAAGTTGGCTTGAATTTTCAGGTTTTGCCTACAGCAGACAATGCCCAGTGAATTGTCTGTGTACTGGTCGACATACTTTTACCCCTAAGCTTCTATAGATAGGATAATTTTATAGATTTAGTATTTTTTTAAATACACCTCGATTGCTAAGAGTAAGTTGATATGTGCAAATGATCTAAATGTACCTATCAAATCGCATAACATTGGTTTTAGCAAACTGGTAATAGAAAAAAATGGAACATTGACGTACGCGCGCCTAGCCTCGCATGAGTCAGGTAATTGTACTATGTCCCACATTTTGTACAATGAGAGACAATCCTGTATTGGCTCACATTGGTAGTTGTTTTAGGATTAAGAAACTCACACTAATATCTATTTCTTAAGGTTTGCGTTAATTCTGTCAGAACAGCTTACTAACGCCGTTTAATATAGAAATCGACTTTTTTGACACGTCTAAATAAGATTTAAAAGCAAAATTGTGACAGTAAATTAATGAAATATTCTGATTTTTCGGTCGAATTTTTTCAAGTACAAAAGACTTAAACGCATGCAAAAAAAAATCGCTGGATATAGACAGAAGGTATGAGAAATAATAATTTAAAATTGACCTCTGATTTAGTTTAACATGGTGACTGTAGTCGGCATTGTGTCCACGAGCTGACCAGCAGATGTGCGGCCGGCTGTTTGTATTCACTCGTCGCCGTGCGCATGCGTGCCCTCCACGAACTTTCGCAAACATGGCCGCCGACCAACACACTTATTTCATTCATTTTAGTTTTTGAAATAATTATTAAATAAATAGCAATTTAGCTGGAATTTGTAGCAATTGTGATATGTAGAATTTGTATTCTACATATCACAAATTTAGATTTCGAATGTGAATAAAAATGATTCACATTCGAAATCTAAATTTAAAATTGTAATAGGTATGAGACCGATATATACATACCACAAGTAAACATAACAGAGCGAAGTATGAGGTTAGTTAGGTTACGTTGAATAAAAGCTTTGGCGAAGCACACATTGTTTAGTTTCAACATTTTTTAAGGACCAAGAAAGCATAATAAGCTTCTTGATGTTTTCGCTGAAATATAGACTTATTATTAATACACTTAAGTAGTATGTAAAATAATCTAAATAATGTTTACTTTGATATTGTATTTCCTTTAATGTGTCAGACGAAAACGATAGTTTAAACACAGCAACACATTTCTAATGTTTTCTTGGTAAAAATGTGTTATCTCAGCATTATGAATAAAAATGTCGTCGACGAATCGGACGCGTATACATCACCATTTATTTGGTAAACGACACATTCGTTTTTCTTCATGAGCCCCATACACAAGTTGTTCTAAAGCTTGTTAATTAGCCGAAGTTGTTATTTTACCACCATTTAATCTGTTTAGGTTTGTAAATGAATTTTATTGTAATTATTTACCAAGAAATTGGTTTTTAACAGTTTTATAAGAAGTCTTACCTGAGATACGCCAAACAGATTCTTGCTATTAGTGTCGTGATGTGATCACAGCTAAGATAGCTTTAGGTTTTAAGCCACAGTCTTATACCTCAAATTTTTAATTCTGGAGCAATATATTTGATACGTATCAACAACTGTTACTATTGTATTTACTTGTAGTAAATGTAGGCAGCATCCCCCGTCCATGCGCGTCACCCCAAATCAAAACGCACCACGCAGTCTTTCGGTAATCGCCACGCGGGCGAGAGCTCGAGCATGTATACCACTCTCGTTTCACAATTACGGCACCGTAAAAAACCTAATGAATATTTCTTAAAATCAATAAATAGGGTCTAAAGAACATCAGCGTACAATTTCCATATTCTTCCCTTTCGGCTTCTGTCGTCAAGTAACAAGTGTGGTGTTATTGTGTTTTTTATAGAATTATGTTTGACAATATAAAAAGCCTTATGTATCAATATTTTTAAGTAGCAGTACGTATGTGATACGCTCATTGGGGTTTCTCTGTCGAGGGGCGGCTCGCGTCGTACATGAAGGGTGAGCTATTTTTATATACCTACTTGCTTGATCACTTGATCAAATCTAAAATTGTGAATCATGAATTCGAGAATTCCATTTGTTTGAACTATAATGTCCTCTGTTTATCGTTAGTTATTCGAACCAAAACAAATGCACAAATACCGATGGCACAGAAAATGAATAAACAATACTGATAAAAAAATACATCTTATTATAATTCTTAGAGATCATTGCGCTTAAATATTTAACCCAAAACAATAGGAACGTATGTGCATCATACACGATAACCCAGGTATAAAGTGCATACTGATACCTATTAACCTACAAAATGTTATCAAGACGTAGGTTTGGCGCAATAACTTATTACATAGATGCATTGCTTACGTTGACCTCAAATTAAATAGGAACATAAAGTAGATAATAAATAATACCTCGCCATGTTATCTTTTATGTTACTATGAATCATTCGATATTGAAATATTGTCAATGATTCAAGTAACGTGTGTTTTAATTCAACAATCACATTATTTTGTTTTGAAGATCGGTACATTTGGTACTTGTGATTTTATACAGCTTGAATAGTTTTGTAATGTCTAAATCCTAATAAGAATAACGTAGGCATGCTACATTTTTTAAATAAATTGTTATCAGCTTTCCTTTGAAAATAATAGCAAATAACTTTTTTAACTCTAAATTCTCAACACTATTAGACACAACAGGCCATCATGTACATGATGGCCTTCAATGTATTTAGTCTTATTATTAAACATAAGAATACTTTGATTAGGGTAGGTCTAGAGATCATTATATTCCTGTCTTCATAGCAATTTAATAATAAACAAAAGAAGGCAATGGGTGATTCTTATTTAGTACACTGATAAAGGAAAAAAACACATGAATAGTAAGTATGTTTACAATATATTTACATTCATTCGGTCCAGAATTGTATTTCAAAATTTTGAAATATTTCGAAAAATATAGTTATTCAATGCTTAAAATACTTAACTTTACCTATAATGGTTTTGTATGGTTCATTCATATTAGGATTATATGTGCGTTTACTTTGTGCAAGAGAAAATAATAAATGGGGTAATTATGACTATTTCTTTTTGATTTAGCTTTTGTTGGGTTTAATAATATCTAAACGAGTTAGCCCTTGCTTTAAATTATTCAAAAGTTTAAATGGCCTTTAAATTACTTCATAAAAGTCTGAGTAACTGCATTTATTGGTTAGTAAAATTGACATTCCGAGTTGGTACTTGAGTCCATAATTAAAACTTAGTAATACGCCACGGCGCGGCGCGACGGCTGCGATATGGGCAGACGACATTGTTGCCATCGCGGGAATATCTTGGATGAGGCTCCCACAAGAAAGTCGAGCTTGGCACAAGCAAAGAGAGGCCTATACCCAGCGGTGGGTTAAGTCGGGCTGTGGATACTGATGACTGATGTCGACTGAATACGCGTCTCGTCGCGCTTCATGTTTTAAAACCTTAGTTTAATAATTTTATTGGTTACACGACCAGTGTGTATCCCCCACGAACTAATACAGGTATCCCCAGATTACAACACTCTGATTTTTTTAAGATACATCTTATTAGAATTGCAATGGCTCCATATTTTTACTCTTCACGTCTGCCTTCATGTCGTTTATAGATCTTTCACAGTCGTTGCATGTAGTCAGTGGCCCAAAAGTCTGGCAATCAGCCTTACCAAGAGGAATCTTATTACCCAGTACTAACTGAGTTGTGGAGGTCAGATAGGCAGTCACCCCATGTAAAATACTGGTGTTCTGCAGCATCCGTTTAGATGGGCAGCGAACCACAATATGGTAGAGAAAAAGTTAAGCAGATGATGATGTTAGCCTTCAAGTGTAAAAACAGACTAATTTATGAAATCTGATTGAGCTATTGGCCCATTAAGCTTAAGATTTCAATCTGCATTGGTTTACTATATAATTCCTATTGGTTATATATGCTTCTTTGTATGAGTCTACCAGAACAAACTCAAACACCTTGTGAATTCTAAATAGGCAGCTCTTCTTATTGGAATTTGAATAATAACATAACATCACGTCTTTCTCCAAACAGTAAGACAGAGGTGGAATGGAACAGAATGTTTATTTGTCACATTATTAATTTGCTCTTGTGTATAAGTGATGCAGATGGAATAATATTTTCACTATTTGTGTCGCCTATTTATTAAGACATCATTCTATAAGGAATCAAACTTAAAATAGCAATATGTAAATATACAAAAGAAGAAAAGCATTAAAGGGCGTCAAAAAATGGGCTTCTTGAGTTACGCCTGATGCTTTCTTAATGCAATTTTGTGCACCAGTAAAAACCTATCAGTTAAAGCATATGTTTCAAAAGATTTTTCATTGGATATAAGATTCTGTTTATGAGTCTATCAGCTGTAACAATGTATTGTTTGATTGCAGAGTGCAGCGTGTGCGCAGCGGCAGCGGCCGCAGCCGCAGCAGCAGCAGCGGCGGCAGCGTCGTGGGCAGCCAACCACGCGGCAGAGATCAGCAAGCACTCGCCGCCTATCATCATCGCGAACGGCACTCTCAACGGAACTGCACAGTATAATGGAAACTGTAAGATGTCAATATCGATAATTTTGCTGAGCAATGCAAGTTTCAGGCCAAACTTGTTTGTCCTAGGCCAAAGGTACCATGCTAGGGCTGACCAGGGGCAACCCAACTGAATGGGTGAGATTAGTTTAGAACTGTGCCCAACATCCAAATTGGTCGCAGTGTAATTGATTTATTTGATTTAGCATAATTATCCTGACACGATAAACCAGTAAACCGGTTTGGCCTGAAATTGGGTTTCGCCGGTAAAATATACACACATTTACAGGTATGACAACTTATTTAAAATCTACTCTTTTGACTCTATACCCACGAGAGTAGGTGTTACAACTGAAGTAAACTGCAGAATGACTTGTGTAACCTGCCTTCCCTGAAAGTCTAAAGCGTGTAGCGTATAATACACTCAGTAATAGGTCAACAGTCGTTTACTTAGAATTTCTGGGGGAATCGTTTATATTAGTCACTGACCGAATAGGTTGATAAAACAAAATCTTTCCAGTCGTCTCAGTAATAGATTGAACTTGTAAATCTTTATTTTGCAATTTAACTCACTTCTTGGTTCAGGTTTACGTGTTGCAACATTATTAATATTTATCAAAATATTTGACTTTTGGACAATTGGATAACAACCAAAACAAAATCAATAATAAAAAATTATATGATATGCTTGCTACACGACCCAATAAATACGCTATTTTTAGATACTTTCGACACAGCTAGCGATTGTTATGTCACAGCCTGTCATAAAACTATGAAATTATTTATATAATAGACAAATCCGTTATTGTACACTGAAAAAACATACATAGGAGAGAAACAAAGCTATGTGCTTATTGGAAAATTCATAAAAAGCTAGCCCTTATGTTTTCTAGTTGGTATATATGTTACCGGAAATGTATGAAACCTAGGAATTGTACAAAATTCCTAGGAAATATATAATAAATAAAATAAATATAATATAAATATATAAAATTCCGAGCCTTCTTAATAAATGTGTAAAATAATGTTTCAACGATTCTTTAAGACACACATTTCCTGTGAAATGTATATATTTCCTAGGAATTGTATGCAATTCCGAGATGATACTAGGAAATATATTAAAACGAGTCCGAATCAAGGGACACGCGGTCGACGGAGCCCCGCTACGCGGGGCTCTTACTTCTGAATGGTTTATAAAAAAATAACCACCAAAGGTATGGATATTCTAACCTAATCTATCCGTGTCGGGGTGCCCCAAGTCGGCCTAGGCAAAACTAGTTTGTCATCAAGCATCTCATTAAAATTTGGTGCTCATTTATTATTTTAGGTGATAGATGTTAGTGGTCACAAAGTTATTTTTGGTGGTCATTATATTTTCTCCCCTTAAGAACATCAAGAATGTACGAGTAATACATTTCCGATCGCTATTTAGGAAATGTATAGTTTTCCAAGGAAAAGTAATAATAAATAATAATAATACCAGCCTGTTACTGTCCCACTGCTGGGCAAAGGCCTCTTCTCAACAGAGAAGGCACGAGCATTGATCACCACGCTTGCTCAAGACGGGTTGGTGACTTCAGACTTTTACAAGTCCAGGTTTCCTCACGATGTTTTCCTTCACCGATGTCTGTGATGTCCAAGATAAACTTAGAAAGTACATATGAATTGAAAAAGTCACATTGGTACTTGCCCGGATTTGAACCCACGACCTCATGCATGAGTGGCGAGGCCTTAACCTCTGGGCCATCACGACATTAACAACATTGACAAGGAAACGTGCTTATTACAAAATATTTCATAGATTTCCTATCCATTTTAGGAATTGTATACATTTCCTAGGAATTGTATACAATGACGGATTACATACTTTTCCGTTAACATATACATATATTAGAAGAGATTCTTCTTGTCTTCCAATATAACCGAGTGCTTAGGTTAGCCTGACACTAATCAGTAGTGGGCTACCAGAAACAATTATTATTAATGATACGTATATTTTTAGCTTATTCTTACAAATATTATAAACGTGAAAGTTTGTGAGGATGGATGGAAGGAAGTCTGTTTTTTTTTTGTTATTGTTTGTTAATATATAGAACAAAAGAAAATATAAACAGAAACATCACAAAAACCTCAATAGGTTTGTCCGGATGTTGGAACACTTTTAAGCTCTTATTATTAACATAGCAAATAATAATTATAAATTTATGGTTAACACATAGTTTATAACAAGTTGTGAGGTAGTTCGTAAATAATAACTAACTAAGAAATCTTACAAAAGCAACAGCGCGGGTGAGACATCGCGACGATGCCAAATTATGAAATTTAAACAGAATGATGCATTTTCAGAGAGAGTCAAAGAACTGTTTGTATTTACTTTTATAATTACTATTTGTTATTTCCGATTGAATTTTTGGTGGAATGACATTAATTAAAGTAGGTATTAAATAAGCGACAGTTCGTTTCCCGTAATAGTTCTTGTATCTCGGTACTACCAGTTTTGATTGGGCTGCTAATCTCGTTGCCTTGCTATGATTGAATTTAATTTGTAGATCTTTACTGGTGAACTGTTCTATAAATAACCACTTTCGTATTTTTGTGTGTACTGGCAAGATTTTACAATATTTAAAGAAACCAGTTACGTCATCATCATCATAAAGTGTTTTCTTTATTTTATCTGGAATTATTATTTTTAATAAACGAAGTTGTAGGTTATATATTTTGTCTATGTAAGTTTTAAGCGTTCTACTATAGCTAGTAATTCCATATGAAATTATTGACTCCGCGAGTGCATTATAAAGGTTAAGTAATATTTTGAAAGGTACTTTGTATTTAATTATTGCAAATTTGGCTAGTATTGCTCTCAGTTTATCACATATGGAATCAATGTGATAGCCCCAGTTAAATCTGTCATCAACGAGTAAACCCAAATATTTATAGTTGGCAACTTGCTCCAATAGTTCACCATTGCAACCAAGGCTAGATAATTGCACCTTATCAGCTTTATGCAAACATTGGTGAGTGTGCGCAATTATTTTAACTGGCTTGTCAACAACTGTTTATAACATTCTCCATGTCATTGACGTATGCCAAATAATGCAGGGGTCCTATAACTGAGCCTTGTGCTGTTCCCGTAGCTACTATAGCTACGTCACTAAGTTCATAGCTGATCTTTACACGGCAAGTTCTATTTTTTGGGTAACCCTTGCACCAGTTTAATATTGGGCCTCGAACCCCTGTGATAATACAGGGGTTCGAGGCCAAGGTCCAAGCTTGTTCGTAAGTGTATCATGTCTAAAGGTATCACACACTTTGCTAAAACCAATGAATAACAAGATAACATGTTTTTTATCATTGAGGTGATGGTTTATTTCATCTGTGAATTTAGAAAGCAAAATTGAAGTTGATTTATTAGGTTGAAAGCCAAACTGAGAGCTCGATAAGACATCGTTCTTAAGGTAAAAATTTTGAATTTGCTGACACACGTATTTTTCTACTACCTTGTCAATGACTGGTAATATTGTGATGGGCCTGTAACTGTCATAGTTACTATGAGATCCATTTTTATAAATTGGTCGCACGATACCTGATTTTAATTGTTGAGGATATTCTCCAACTTATATACTAGTGCTTATTAGCTTAACTATGACCTTGGCTATCTTATCAATTGCAACGTTCACGTCTATACATCGAATGCTATCTACACCCGCTGATTTATTAACGTTGAGGTTTATTATAATATTTGAAATATTACGAACGGTAGGTTTTTTAAATAACATGGACTTGTTAATTGGAGACATATATTCTTATTCAGAGATTAGTTTTATGTTGCACTTAGGTAATATTTTATTTAGGTTTTCAGTAAATCCCTTACTAAAATTGTTAGCTATCGTATTTATAGTTAAATTCTTTTTCTTGAATGCTTTGATTATTGCTTCGTCTAATGACTTACAGATTCGACCTGATAGTTTGTTTGTTACTCTTGCACGAAAAAAACTACTGAACTAATATAGATTATACATAACTCAAAGGCTTCAATAACACAGAGGTTTTAATTTTAAAGATAGTGTGTAAAAATATAAAAAATACGCGGGCGAATCTAGAATATAATATTTTAAAGTTGAACTATTTGAAAATGAAACGACACATTGTTGGTTAATCAAATGTGTATTATTTTAAAATACTTACTTAAAGTTAAAATGTTAAAATTAAAATATAACATAAGGTAAACTAATAAAAGCAAAACCTAAATTTCGTAGTAAAAGACTTTTGAAGTGGATACGGTGGTAAATTTTAGTTAGGTGCCAGTTATAATTATAACAAAAACCTAAAATAACAGAGTCTTGTTGGATTTATTTATTTATTAATATAGGTTCACTAACAGTTTATGTGTACAACATATTTTAAGTATAGGTTTTTACAGTCTTGTAAATCCAAGACTGTCGCCAATTACTGGTTAACTAGCATTCACATTTAAATATTTGATAACATAAGAAAAAAACACTTGTTTATCAAAAACATGTATTTTTGAAAATAATATAAAGTCTAATCTGCCCACTGTTTTTATATTAAAGGGCTGCAGTACTGTGGCTCTAGAAATGAAATACAACAGTAAACGCTAAATAATGTTTTTTTTTTTTATTGAAGATTCGTGCGAAAATCACGACATTTGAAGTTGCAGAAATTAATTACATAAGTTTGTAAATATTGAATTGCTGTAAATCGTAGCAACGGGACAATGTTATACAAAGCTTGATGATTTAGTCGAATTCAAAAAAATTGTGACCAGTGTAACAAATTGGTTCGATTTGGCAAGCTTCTTTTAATATTCGCTACATATTTGCGAACCGTAGCAGCTCCGTAGCAGCATCGTAGACCCAGCGTAGCACTAAACTTCAGCAGATTTTAATGTCTTACAAAAAGTTGTAAAGAACAATACAGTGACGCAGGAGACAGAGCGATCAATTATGCAAGCATTTCTTAAAATTACGCAAATACTTTGTGATTCGTAGTAGTGGCGTAGGCCTGATGTAGCACTGAGCGCAATCCAATTATCTTGTGTATTTTTAAATAGCGTTCTTGAACGATTTAGCAAAATATCTCAGTTACCTATTAAAACGACGGCATTTTAATTATTTTGGCTGTCGATATGTTTGATTTGTAGAGATGGTTTAAAATTAAAACGATTGAGTAACGCGTATATTGGCACTTCAACCAAATCAATACTCAGCCTTCATAATAGTATTTTGTACCATTAAAATTCAAACTAAAAGGGGAACTGGCAGAAAAGTTTTTAACACTTATCCTTTGTTTGAACAAGCTACCTGAGTCGTGGTCGTTTTTTTCATCTCACTGTCTTGATCTTTAGTATCAGTATAAAATGAGTAAGTACTAAGTACGTAGCAGAAATAATGCAACATTTGGAATGATTCTTATAGATTTCTAGTGCATTAATTAATAACAAATCTACAACAGGGGATGAAGTCAAATTGTTTAATAAAACAAGTTGAAGAAAGTCCTCTTAAATGTGTTCGAATTGAATTTTAACGCAAAGCGACATACGAAAGAAGCCGAATCATACCTATTTTTATGTTTTAGGGTGCCAGTAAGCGCCACCCCTCGTAAGGCACGCCTTTAAAGCAAAATTAACATAACTCATTGGGGTCGATGGCTAGCCCCTTCGGCTTGGCTCTCGTTTTAAAGTTCCTCGATACCAGTACAGATGGCGGTACGATATTGACGATACCAATGCCATCTGCAGTTAACTTGACGAACTAACAAATTGGGAAGCCCACCACGAAATATTTTCGTATAGAAGTTTAACACTAGAGGACACTTTCAGGCATGTTTGAACGATGTCTTATTAATTCTTCACATATTTTCAACGATTTTATACGTTTTGCTTCTGAAATGCTAAATTTTGTACTGTTAGAAAAAATGTGAGAAATATATTTTAAAGGTAACATTAGTAAACAGTTTACGCGTAACTTCGATCATCACTCAATAGTCAAAGTGTCCCTAACAAATGCTAGTACCATTTGATTTATTAATATTTCCTCCAAGTTTATACATCGTATTTGATTGACCTTTATTGTAGGCAAAACGATCAGAAGTAGCTGAGTTACTATTTCAAGGCTATCAAATCATTTCTTTAAACCCTTATCTATGAACGCATTACTCATTTTGTTTTTTTAACATTTTCGATACAATATGAATCACATTTCGAAGAAGGGAAGACTAACAATCGATTAATCAGCCAGTTTTAATTTGCATCGAGTCATAGAAATTAAAAAAAACTTTAACTAGCTTTTGGTTGGGGTGAAAAGATCAGAGAAAGTGAATACGACAATTGGTCGAGTTTCGTTATTTCCAAAACGTGTTTTTCTTGTGAGGCGGCTATTGTCAAATATTGTTGATGCATAATCATACGTGGATTAGATCATTAACAATGGGTCCGGTCGGCCAGGTCGTCAGCATGTGACGTGACCGTAGGGGTCTCCCTCTAACGGTTGGGGAGGAACCGCTTCAAATTTCGCCATACCTGGTTCTCAACCGAAATTCAGAAAAAGCAAACGTGAAATTGTCACACTTGTAACAATGAACATCAAGCTTGATAATGAATTTAATACGAATTCGGAGGGGATCGCAGATTTAAATAATCAAATGAATGATTATTCATTGATCTGTTTATTCAAGTTTCTGACTTTTGTACGGGTCTGGGATCTTTCTTTAATATTTTCTCCCTCAAGAATCCCTTTCTAAAAATAAGGTCCGTTATTTGTAGTCTGGGCATGGGCATCAAATACTTCGATGAAATTCAGCTGAGTTGAACAAATACGATAAATCGCGTTGATAAACTCTGAGCAGTAACAATGATTCAAATAAAGAAAATTAGTATCACTCGCATGAATTTCCAGTACTTTAACTTTTAACTTTTTCACGGTGATCGGGATATTTGCCAATGCACCAATGATGTTTAATGGAAAACTTTATTGTAAAGTGCACCCTACTGTCGAGTCATATCAATCAACAAAAGCGCTGCGTGCTTTACAGAGCAAAAATATTAAAACTGTTAAAGGAGATAGTTAAAGGGCTTATTCAATAAAACTAATTCCGTTCATCTCAGTTCCGACAGAGCCGAGTATCTCGATTTAATGCGTGCCATAAACTTGGACGCGAACTCTGCATTCCGATCAAAGTTGTCTCTCAGAAGTTACAGTGACACACACGTTTTGATACACGTTTGAATTCTTTTAATATCAAATAGTTTGATAATTGGGAATACTTTGCCTGAACTACTTCTTGTGTTACATCTAAGTACTAAACGAAACTGATGGGTACTTGCTTCTTTATGTTCGAAATCGGTGTTATTTCACGTCATTACATTTGGATTAACAAACTTTGTTTACTGAAAATAGCAAGACCTAGAAACGTTTCATTCTTTATCTTTCATGACAGCGTATTAGTCTATTATCCTGTAAATTATATTCAAATAACCTGATTCACGTGTGAAGCAAAAATCCTTTAATATCTGTTGACGCGAAAGCGGTGACATATTTTCTTGCATTTTCACTTAGTTACTCATTTCTAAGGTTGATTTAATTTCGGAAAATGATAAGTCAATATATTTTTGTTATTTATGCATAAAGCATTGGCAAACTAATGCTTTAGAAATTATGGTGTGTACATACTTCAGCTGAAAATAACGTGAAAAGGTAGGTACATGAAAGTAGAAACTAAACGATTTATACTTAATTTAATGTAAAATCTTGATCCAATTTAGTTTATATTTCTCTAATGAAGATAAATACTTTAATCTCTTCAAAAATTGAATAATAGTAAAGAATCCAGCAAAAGCTCATTCTATGGTATTTTCAGCGCGAACTTTTTAGTATTTTCAAAGGAAATCGCAAGTTAGGCTTTACGTAACACAGTTTATTTAGATAGAATTCTGAATAACGCTTAACAAAAACCATTTGTCGTAGCTGGACATAAAAACAAAAAGACTTGGGAAGTTGGTCATTCCCAAAAGATCCCTTTTGCGGTCGCTCGTACGCGGCTTCTATTGAAAATATTTTTTGTGAGGTTTGAAGATGTTGTTGGGTGTTTGTAAGCAATATGTGAGGTAGGTAGTAGAAGCCGTTCACCCTGCAGCGAGCTCGCGTCTGTTGGGAACGTTCGTGCTCCACAGTGCTCCACGCGAGCACGCTGCGCGCTGCGCCGCCGCCGAGCCAACAAGTGACACAATTTGGGTTGGGGTAAAGCGGCCGGCGCTTTCGGGCGGTGTACACGTTTCGTTAGCTTCTCTATTTTAAAAACTACTTGCTTGACGATATCCGGGAAGGGACCGACCGCATCACCGCGGCGTCGACTCTACACCACTGTCACTCATTTTCGATGCAGTCGACCTGCGTACGCGTCGTTGGTCGCTTCGCGCGCACGCGCGTCCGCCTTTATGCACTTAACACATTTTGATAGTTAATAAGTTTTAAATGTGCAAAGGTAAATGAACTTATCATAACAACAGTGCCTTTTTTCAATCAGAGGATGTATGTTACGGAGAGGTGATATTTGTGGTGCCAGTTGATAATTTTTAGTTACCATGAGCGGGAGGGAAGGCGGAAATGCAGTTCCCTCTTCAAGTAAGTAGATACTTAAGATATTTTTTTTTTGTTTTTCTTTTCCTTTTTTTTTTTGTTGTTTACGCAAATCAAGTCACGTCAAAAAGCTGTTTCATGTGTTAGAACTTGACATGGCCCTTATCGAACGGATGTGTTGTACGCAGTGCCCAGGGAGGCAATCACAAATAGTTCATCATTGAAATTATTCAAATTGAGGTTAATAGAGTCTCGTTTTACTGATGTCACACATATGTGTGCCATGTTTACTGGGTATCAAGTTGATCAACAACAAAAATATACTAATTATAAATTCGTACTTCCTAATTAGAGAATGTCTTGTATGGCATGACGTCACGTTATACGCAATATTTTGTATTTGTGATAAAAACATATGTATTTAACTTTAAGGACTACGGATTAAAAAAAAACAACATAACAGTTAAGTCCAATTTGAAATGAATTAAAAACAAAGTGCGTATATTCATGAATGGACGAACCAGCAGTCCTTGTATAACATGAGTATCAAGTATTGAATTGGAAACATGTGACGTGAACATTTTATCAAACAAGGTCTACGCATCGAGCAGTTAATTGTTTACTATTCCTACGATACCGTTTTAGTTGCCTGTGACTTGGCGGCGCTGTTGCGCTGTTTTCGACTTTAACAACACTCTTATAAGTTTTATACTACCAAAATACTTTCTATTTATATTTATCTGTGTGAGTGATAAAAGCTTGAATGTGTTTTGGTAAGCCGACTGCATTTTAGAAGGACCTTAATCTTGCTCCCCACTAATCCTGCACTACGTGTTTTTGTCGTCGACATACCAGAGTTGTAGTGACGACCGCACTATCGATATTTTTATGCTGATTAGAATATTGTTTACATTCTTACGCAACAACATTATACAGACCGAGGTTTTGTAGTACATCCTCAATATGCGTATACCTTTGGGCTTGTATCTACGGCGTAGTGCGTCGCAGTAGTTCTAAACAGGAAATCATTTTAGCTTGGAAAACGTTACCAAGTTTCGCTTGATCTGTAAAATTAATTCGTTTGTACAAATCATATACACAAACATGGCGAGAGCATTCTTCCAAACAGGAATTATCATAGAGAGTTATTGAAGTACCATCCGGAATTTTTAGAAAGTCGATGTAAAGTGAGGTGACGTCCCTACGGCAGGGTCCGACTTCGTAACCAGTCAATTAAATCCGAATGGTGGTACATTCCGCTGTCTCTTTCCCTCCTAGTTCAAGATACCCAAGCACAAGCGCCACTTGACGATGATTCACGTTCAAATTCCATACCTACGATTGATAACAGCAAAAAGTGGTGAATGGCAGAATGTTTTAGGTCATTTCATTTGCTTGCTGGACATGCGTCCTACAATCATATTGGTATGCGTTTTGTTTACTACACGTGTGACTCGTTCCATTCAAATAATGAATGAGCATTTGAACTATGATAAATATGTATGTTTTTATATCCTCAATATGTATAGCCTACATCAACTTTGTGTGAATGAGGCGATGCTACACTATAATTACATAGATTTTTAAATAGTTATAATAATAACAAAATAACTGTAAAGTTTTATAGATTTACATGGATAAATAATGTATTTTGTCGATGTTTGTGATGTAGTGTGGTTTCATTTAATTAAAAAATCATGGCTTGTTATCGATAGGCGTTTAATTATTTGGAAAAAGACAATTTGTTTAAATTAAACTATAATAAATAAACGTAAGTGTCGGCTTCGTCCCACGCGCGTCAGCAGGCACTGCATCTGATCGCTGATGTGTTCATGTGTCGCTCCACGCGTGTGATACGAATCATCGCCCGCATCCCGGCGCAGACACCATCACTCCATAAAAGCATTAAGTAGGTACTGGAAAAAAAATCAAATATTAAATGGCTTTTAAACCATTCCATATTAAACCTCAAGCCTCCTACAAAAGTTCTCTTCGTGGCGTGCGTTCAAGCAAGGGGCTACTTTTACTAAATTTCTGAGAATATTTCCAAAAAATATAAGACAATTACGCTCTTAGAGAAACACTATTGAGAAATATAATGACAAATACGCAATATTAGAGGCTGAAACAACAGATGCGTGGGTCAACACGTGTTCGTTTATTGACTAAACTTTAGTTTCATTCATAGAAGTGATCCTTTACCTCGTGAAGTAGATTGATATAATAATGAAAAGGTTGTTGAAATGTGTCTTTTTCTAACTTTAACGGCTGCAGATGTAAACAACATGGGTGAAAGTTCAACAAGATAGTCTAGTTTGTATTAAAAAACACTGCTACTTCCACCTGTCCCAGGTAAGCCTTACACCTTCTATTCGTGAATTAATGTAACAAGACATTGGGGTGCGTGCGAGCAGCAAATGTTCCACTTAAAATGTGCGTAGAATTTCCCCTTCCTGCTTTTAAAATACCACGAGCTTAAATTTAAATTCCAGTTTAAAAATAGTGCACCTAATCGCTTTAGGAACTGACAATAAACCAGAGACGTCACGATTTCTGTCTCGTGTTTTGTTATAAACGTGGAGAAGCTAAACATTTTTGTTATATTTAGTAGAACTGGGACATTTTAATCTGCATCACAACAGTTCGTTGCACAACAGTTGTGGTAATTTGATACGAAGTAGAAGAGGCAAAGTAATGGTTAAATATTTGAAGAAGCGCGTCAGTGTTGCATTAGACGAATACCGTGTAATGCATCTGTTGCATAGAAATTCCGGCGCATGTTGAGGTGTAGCGTGGAATGTGCGTAGTTGTGCGGGGCGGAGGGACGCGGGCGGGGGCGGGGGCTCGCGCGCACCATGCTGAGTAAACAAAACTACAAAACAGGCACATAGTACAGCAGTCGGATGCGCCGGAGTGCTACCTCACTCGGTATATATACATACGTATATAAATAACGTGCTGCTACCGCACTAACGCACTAATACCATGTATTGTAATGAGTAAACACCCCGCTACACTGTAAGCTAACACGATACGAACGTTAGTATTTCACTTCAATGCTTTAGATACAGAAATTTGCATAACAAGTTAGTAATTTAACTAAACGAGAGCTTTTTCTTCTGTCATCAATACAATCTCAATACGTTAATGACTTACATGCCACAATTTCAGTCCCAAGAAGCTTTCTGAAAAGCTACTGGAACATTAAATACATTCGAAAGTCTTATCGTATTACATGGAATCTACCTGTATTTGGGCCCTATTTTTAAAGTAGCTTCGTACAAGGGCAATGTTACCTAATGTTTACAAAGTAGAATTTAAAAAACGGAAAGGCTCGTTCTTTAAGAACTTTTACCAAGTTTTTAACAAACGCGTAGTAAAGTTCAATCAAACTAAAACGTCGAAAAATGTTTGGCAAAACTGTCCATACTCGTTATTACTTGATTATACAGCCAACTGAGTACTGACAGAATAAAATATAGAAAACCGATAAAACGAATTAACCCTGCAACCGCTTTATCCGCGTAAACGGATTTCATTTCGGAAATGTAATCAAAACTGAATTGATAGTTAAGCCGTAAAATCAAAACAAACACGTACTTGCGCATTAGTATGAATGAAAAACAACGCGGTATAAGCGGTCTCTACTTTCACTGCTTGTTAGCTTTTCAAAAAGTTTTCAAATTATTAATGAGAATCATTCGTTCTGTCATGAGTACCATGGTTATCGCTCAAAGCCTTTAAGAATTTACCCGTTTCTTGTGTAAACACTGAGTTCACTTTAATAAATATTTAAATACTAAGAAAACAAGTCTCTACAAAGAAAAAACATATTTTTTGTAACGGCAAACATTTAAGATACAAGTCGATTTTGGTAAACATATTAACTCTGCGTCCGATAGAATTTAGTTATATGAAACAAAATGGATCCCACGTTATTTAGAAACAAGTCTAAAAGCTTTCTCATTAATATGGGATCGGGAATAATAAATACTGAGTATGGTGAGGTTGGTGAGGTAGTGTGGCGGCGACGAGGCCGCTAGGTGCAGTGTTACGGCAATGAATGAAAAAGGTACCAGAAACTTAACCTAAATACCGAACATTCTTCCAGTCCCCGCCGCCCGTCGCCGTCGCCGTCGCCACACTCGCCACGTGTGCTGCCACCACGCTTTTACCGCTGCCGCGCGCCGCCCGAAATAATATGCTTAGCTTACATACCAACACATGGAAATGTATATCGAATTAGCAAACCCACCAATAAATTCTCATATAACTAACATTTGAGTAAGCCTCCGCGATGCTAACGCTCGATTGATGAGAGAGCGCCGTGAGAACTTTCAGCTTGTTTTATTTAAATGTTGGTTTGTTATGGTCTAGATTGGACTCGCATTATACATATTTATAATACTCGGCCGCTTATAAAATGCTTTAGCTATTTTGTTTATTATAATTCTAGATAATAAATTTAAGATATTATTTCAATTAAAATAAAATGCAAAGACTTAACATAAAGAGAAATTATAGCCCCGTTTTAAATTATGAAATAAAAAACTACATTGGTATTTGGAGATAAGTCATTCACTACGGGGAAATAAAAAATGTAGGTGCTAATCAGTGTGAGTATGAGAATCGGTGTTTGTCATCTGAAGTATTTCCGGATATTTCTAATAAACTTGTTAGTCACTACTTATATTTTTTCAAGGAAGTAACGTTACATTAGTCATCGCTGCTATTGATGTTTTCGATAGCTTATTACAACCACCATTCAAAGTTAGACTCTCTTTTAATTTGAATGTAACTTAATATGCTCAAATACACGTGGAATTAATAGCTATGGTGTAAAAGGAGTTGTCTTTTATTTAATTTCGTTCCCACGTTATTTGTTGTCTCGGTGCCCGATAAGGGGAACAGTATACCCTTTCTTCGTCCAGTATACGATTGTAGGCCCTTATTTATTGCTAATAGATTTCCGAACGTTAAAATGTCTATGCATGCGTTTAGAAGCAAGGGACTACGAGCCACTTAATGCAATTTGACTATTAGTGAATTCTTTATGACCTTTCTATTAAATAAAAACATGTTAATGCGGTGCAGGCATTACTATTTTATTTTCCGATAAAGGAACTGACAAATAAATTATATGTAGGTATACCATCCGGATACATATGGAATACTTTTGCTATGAATGTAACTTTGGCGTTTTTAATGATTACTTCCTTCTACCTTCGAAACGCAAAGAAATGTAGTACTTATTAAGATGGTATGGGTTAATGAAAGCATGTACGTCAAAGTCTGTTAACATCGGTGCGTCGTAAAAGCTAGGTATGTACCGGAAACACAGGCTTTATTTGTGAAGGAACTAAGTTGTAAAAAACTCAATTAGATTGTAGATTCCGTAACTGGTAAGAAGGGGAGCATTGCGCGGGCGCACGGGACTGTAGGGACTCGCAGGAGAGGCGGGAGCGGGCGAACGAGCGGGCGGCGGTCGCGGCGGCGGCGCTGCGCTGGTGGCACGGTGTGGCGGTACTAACCGAACTGTATATTATTTGCAGGTGCAGCGGGCGCGAGCGGTAGCGCCGTCACAGGGGTGACGCGCCGCGGACGGTGTAAGTGGTTCAACGTCGCGAAGGGCTGGGGGTTCATTACCCCTGACGATGGCGGGCAAGATGTTTTTGTGCACCAGGTGATTATTATCATTTTATTCCACGAAGCATGCACGCAACGAACACATTAAATTAGGTCTGACGCAAAATTTTAGAAACACACCTACGTAGTTAATTGTATCGCTCCATTCTCTACAATAGTTAAAATAGGAAAATAAATCCATTCAGAAAAAAATATTGTGGCGTATCTAGCGGTTGACCCGATAGTGCGCTTATTTGTTTGCTCGGCTTATCAAGGCCGGATGTTTTTTCTATACATTTGCGCCACCAAACTTGTACTTCGTTCGGCTGCAGCGACGCTAGCGGTAAAACTTATATTAGGTCAAGACTATGTTACTGGATGCCGATAACGTTGATTTTTTTCTCATAAGCGATAAGTAAATTTATAGCCCATTGAAGGGAACCACAGTCAATAATAATAGTTAGCACGAAGTTGTTATTTTTATACTGAACTAGCGAGCCGCCTCGCAGCGCCGCTGTCCTACTCACAAATATTATTACAACTTTGTGACTGCGCTCCACCGATATTATTTACTTTTACAATCCTCAATACTTTTTTGAACTTATGGATTAACAGATTAAACCAGATTCTGAACCAGGAACATCAGAAAATGCTTGTTATGGGTATTAAAATTCGGCTATTTTCCATGTAACGTTCTAATTCCAGCCGTTTCCTCAGCTGTCCGTTGCGTTATAATTTTGAAACATGTCCTGTTTGTAAAGTAGCACAAGATTAACTAACACATTTATTCGTTTCATTCCAGAGTGTGATCCAGATGCCAGGATTTCGGTCGCTAGGAGACGAAGAGGAGGTGGAGTTCGAGTGCAAGGAGTCAGACAAGGGCCTGGAGGCGACGCGTGTCTCCGGACCCTCGTCCGTGGACTGCCAGGGCTCGCACCGGCGCCCGCTCTCCAAGAAACGGTTCAGAAAGATACGGTAATCTTCGCTAAGTAGCGTAGGAGGAAGTATCTCAACGCCTGTTTGTATGGACGATACTTCCACGCTTGCTGTTTGCCATTGCTGAACGTATAATAGAGCAGAGTAGGTAGTAGAGTTGCTGTAGGTTTGGAGTAACGTGGGGAGAACCGTGACATCACAACCAAGATTTTTGCTGCATTATGATTTCGATAGGAATTCCAATAAATCAAGCAAAATAATAGTGCCTCCCAAAACCAACACAACATAAGATTTTTTACATAAAGTTACGTACATAACATAACTGTAGTTTTCCCACTACCATACTTAGGTACTTTAACAAATACGATGCGCCGAAAAAACCCTATTATTATTATATTATATATATATTATTTTATTTCGTAATGCTATAGGAAAAAAGGAACACGTGTTATTTTAGTGATCTGTCATGTAGTACCTATGACACAGGGTATTCGATATCTAGTTGGTATCCTACTATGAACTACATGTGATACCTATACATACGTACATTATACATACCTATGAATAATTAAAAGGCAAACATTCAGTTATCAAAACTATTAAACAATTTCATGAAGTAATAGTCAAACGATAACCTATTGAAATTAATATCGAACGATTACGCCACGATTTGACTATTTCAATGATATTGTAGTTTTGTACTTGCGCTATTCACTGGTTGACAACAAACTTAATATAATATAGATAGGTACTATAATACATAAAACAAAGTGAAACTGCAATAACTTCAAACGTGCACGCGGTGTCACATTTCATATAAATATGAATATCGTAATAGATTTACTCTATCAGCTTACTTGTTGCCAGTCAAACACTTAATCGGAGGGTTATCGCATTATCTAACCATGGGAAACTATCGAGACTACGAAGCTACCAAGCCATATTAACTTTCTTGGAAATACAGTTGAAATCTTTTTTTCTACACGGCATAGGCAGATGCTAGATAAAATTCTATTTTAGGCAGTGGTTAATAGATAAGGATTAATCGTAATGTGTTAATTGGTTTAAAAATGTAATAGAACATGAAATTTGTCTATTAATTATCTACTAGACTTTTAGTGAGTTTTATTTAATAAAACCGACTTCAAAAACACAAAAAACTGAAAAATAACTTTAGCTTCTGAAGTCGGTGACTTTGGTTTTGATTCATTCAGTTTATTCGTCACCGACTTCTGAAGCCAAAGTTATTTTTCACTTTTTTGTGTTTTTGAAGTTGGTTTTATTTTTTGCAAAAAAGTTTGTTTTATTTTTCCATTTTTAGTTGTAATATCATACAAATATTTGCTATGCCTTTAATTTAGGCTTATCGGAAAATGGAACTTAACTTATACTGTCAAAATCTGGCTGTACTGTACACATCTATGTACACCCTCAGAGGATACAGGTGTTATGTTATGTTACGATATTGTACAATAAACATCCAAGCGATTGCTTCAATCACGGCAGATTTGCTGTCTATTATTTAAGAGTTCCATTGTTTATCTCCGAATATCAGCATCAGATCTTTACCAAATTTAAACGGGATCACTGCGAAATAATATTCTTTGGCGAAGATATCGCTGAACATAAACACAAAAAAATAAATCAGTCGACTTGATAACCTCCTCCTTTTGAAAGTCGGTTAAAAAAAAACGTATTTAAGAATATGCTACTCTAGGATTGGATCTTCCATTACAGTATATAGATAGCCTACATATATACAAATAATCTTTAATGGTTCTAGAATGAGGAAAATCACAAAGCTTTTTTGATAGTTTAACTAATTTATATGGTAGTTTCGTTCAATTTCATTCTTCAAACATCGGTGACTTCTATAAAAAATCAAATTTTTCAGGACACTGTCATATTTGACAATAAGAGATGAGTTAGGCAACTTGAAATTGTGTTGTGAGTGCAGCAAATGAGTAAGACGCTATTTCAATTAAAGGTGTCAAAACTGGCTGTGAAATAGAATATGAAAGCCTCATTAAAATGCACTATGTACGTTTCAGGGAGTATCAGATCCATTAGTTACGGTTTCTTAATGAGGTTTTACAAAAGTACCGTGCTACTAAAGGTAGGTAATTTAGGTACATTTTGGTTTGGCCTGCAGTTCTGTAGCTAGTTTTTATTGCATGTTATATTTCATTTTTCAATAATCAAGTTAACATTGCTGAAACGTTTCAGTATCGTCAACGTTCATGACGATTTTTGAAAAGTGTTTGTTTTACTTAAGTGTAGAATTATGGATGTTTGTAACTGTGTAAAATATAAATATTTGGTTGGTTCCAGTTGCTATAACTGCGGTGAGTTCGCCAACCACATAGCGGCTAAGTGCAGCATTGGCCCACAACCAAAGAGATGTCACAACTGCAAGAGTGAGGATCACCTCATTGCTGACTGCCCCATAAAAGTAAGGATCCTCGTTCTCTTTCTCTACGTTTTTATTTCTTATAAGAAGCTACTCATAGACGTCTGGCCAATCCTAGACCTGTAGGCTAGCTAACAAGCCTGCCGACGTTCTTTGTTTTTAGACCATGTCATAAGTTTTTCTTACATTTGAGCTTCTATCGACACGACTAAAGAATAGGTCTTTTGGTGGATGGACTTTGACAAGCAATATATTCCAGCAGTCTGACTCACTATAATAATAAGCGCACGTATCTAAGTTAATAGAATATGTTATCTGTCAGTTGCAAAAAAACTGGAAAGTTTCCATCACCGTTCGTGGTGTGACTGCTAAATAGATAATCAAGGGCCTTTACGAAAAATGAGCATGCAGGTGTGATTACAACTAGGCAAACGTGTTAGTAATCGCCGTATCTGATTTTAAGAACGAAGTGGCTGCCAAAGTAAGGACCCTTTCGAAGTATACTGGAAGTAAGTGGTTAGCTAAGCTACAGACCTTTAGACCTCGTTCGTGTGTCATTTACTTACTTTACACTTATATCTGATGTTAGCTATCCTTGTCTTGGGTACTACTTACATTGCCTAGATAGAGCAGATATAGCCTTTAGCATCTACCTAAACGTCAGCCCATACTAGACTGATCATCTGATGGGATCTTTATCAAAAACTGGTCGAGGCAGCCAATCTGCCTCTTAAACGACGAATAATTTGCTCTGATAAGATTATTTAACCAAATATTTCAATTATAGGTCGAGAAGAAGAAGGACGACACAAGTAAGAGTAGTTCGAGCAGCTCTCAGGGGGGACAGCAGGACAGTCCGCCGCACTCGTAACTCCATCAACACACATACTGTATTCCAAACCCCGACGAAACTTGTAGACTTTCTAACGG